>OY293418.1:46689306-47344092 GCA_958502065.1 Chrysolina americana | reverse complement strand
AAATCATAACTTCCGACCCGACATACTAATTTTGATTCGAATCGGACCATAATTACAAATTTCGTTTGCCATCTTGGAGACCCTAGATTGTTTTTATTGCATTGACAAACAATAATTTATAGTTTCCGAACCTGAAAATTACCACTTATCAAGATTGAATCAAATCGGACCATAATTTGAAATCTTTGCCGCCATTTTTTCCGCAAGAGGGCGCCAAAATAGAAAGTTAGGTAGCGAAAATTGACATAGCTGAATTGCCTATTAAATTAACTCCTCAATGCTGTGTCACACTTACTACTTTCCCTATTCAAATTGTTTGGGTGATAGTGACCAAAGGGTGGGGAGAGAGGTATGATAGTTGAGGTTATAATAGGATGATGACCCTCTTGGATTAAAAATCGAAGTGTTTTTGCATTTTCTTCACAACGCATGTGTTTTGAAGATATTCGATCTGTTTCGTTTTCGGTGCCCCACGATGTATAATACATTTGCTGTCAGCCTATTTCCAGAAGTCTTAATGAACCTGATGTAGTTCTCCTTAGCCAATAGAGTAGTACGAACGAAAACAGGAGAAAAATGTACTGAATACCAAGACTGAACTTCTGAGACCAAACCAAGAGGTGTCACGTAAGGATCTAAACTTGTATGTCATAGCATGCATGCTATGTTCGTTTTGAAAATCGACGTGTCCGAGCATTCTGCTGATGATATAACAAAAGAAACCTTAATAAAAGGTCACACTTATTCCAGTGCATTGTATTCCGTTTCTGAAAGAAACAAGATATCATCTTCATACGGTGACCGCAATATAATAAACATGCAAGCGTTGTTTCCCACAAAAACTGAATATGAATATAAAATATTGCATTCAACAAGCTATATTCATTCATCACTATCAATTCTCATGAGTAAAGGCAATCATTACATGCTCGTTAACTAATATACTATTTCCCACTGCTTTAAGACAATTCCAAGAATAGGGAATGAGCTACAAGCACACCTCGATTTTTTCCAAAAGTATACCTATATGATTATCTTTATCATTATTATCATATTACCTTCATATTTTAGTTACATGAATAACAATGTGATATGAACGGGAGAGCTTCTGTATGCTTCAACTATTGGGTATCAGGGTATCAGGGAAAAGCCATTTAATAATATAATTTCGACCCCAAACCACCCGTGGCAACGAATTCAAATTCACTTTATTCCATCGAAATGAGTACATGAATATTATTTCACCGTCCACTGAGGACTGCGCGATTTTAAATAGAATCCATCAAACAATTCAATTTCGAAATCCATTTTGGCGATTGCCTTTTATACATTTACGGACAGGCCTACTTCTTTTTGAAGCTGCTTTCCATTGTCAGTTCTCGTGTTTCCAATATTTCCGAGTGACCAAAAAGCAAAAGCCTCTGTAAGGCCGCGGGGTCTTGACATATTGAGAATAAACTATGAGATTACGCCTGGAAAGGTCTGTGAAAGACAGTGGCGTAACATCAAACATGTATTGTCAAAAAAAAAAGTTTGTTCAAAATTAGTTCATAATTTGTTCTTTCCGTCAAACGACTGCATATTTACGAACAACTTTCAGAATTCTTCGGATGAGTTGTACGAACTGAAGAAGACAAGCTAAGCGAAGCCCTTCGCCAATATCACGTGGGATCCTACGCACGGCACCGGTGAATGCGCTGGGATTTGAACTCACGGCCTTATGACAGATCATTGCATCATCTCGATTACTACGGTTCTTATTGTTATGAATATCTGTCCATATATGTATATTAGTAATAAATACGAATGAGAAAATTTAAAAAAACTTTAAATAAAAGTGAAAATACATTAAATGAAGAAATAAACAGAACTTGAGATTCTGCTATTTCCTTACGTACACGTATAATTACCATTCAAAAATGTTTGTAACATAACTATTGTTTAGGATATAGTGATATTTTTGTAAAGGCAGATAAACGTTAAACGAACCTGGATAATTGTCGTCTTCGGTTTGAAAATATTTATGGGGCATTTTTTTGGTATCCACTGAATATTGACTAAAAATCGTCTTGGTAGCCAATCCAAGTATCACTTGGATCAATAACTTCAGCACGTTAAAGGTCTGAAAACGTTTCTTGTTTCAGCCCACTTTATAATATTCAATAATATGTGAATATATCTTACCTACGTGATATATATTTTAGAATTCAAAAAACATTATAGTCGGTTAATGGCAAATCTATCCTTGTTGAATTTAAAAATAGCACAATCTATTTGTACGTTCCGAATGAGTTTTTCAATAATATAAAAATCCGAAAACTCAATATTTTTTGTTGAGTTGGGAATGATATATGAAATATTTAATTCAAACGAGACGACACATTTCAACATTATTCCAGATATACATATATTTATTCAAGATCAGTATTTTATGATAAACCATGAAATTAACCTGATCTACAATTTATTTCTGCATACATTTTTTAACAAGTAAGATTGATATACTGGGGTGAATTTTTATAAAAATATGCAACTGCAATATTATTGATCCAAGTACGGATTAGAAACGCGTGTCCTCGTACATCTGACGAAGTCATTTCAGAATCAAAACGACTTAATTTTTGAGGCAACTGTTTCAGACCAATGAAACTGGTGCTACAAACGGAAATGACTCACGGTTTTAACTGATTTGATTTTCCTGAATCCATGCTGTTTTTCCTGAAAGTAGATTATTTTAACTATCTATTGAAGGCTTCGAATAATGAGATCTAATATGGTGGCTTTAGGAAGAGAACAATTATGATTGTTATAGGTATTATTTATTCAGGGAAAGATAATATGATTGTTCATCTATCCGTTCTTCGAAAACAATATGTATCGACTCATTTATCACTAAACATTTTTTGATTTGCCACCAAAATAATATATAAAATTAGAAAAAAATTCAAAACAAACTCTATTATATACTTACCTGGTTCAATTGTGAAAAATATTTCCTTTCTTCCTTCAAATGGTCGGTGGAACAGTGGCTAAGGTATCTTGCAGTGGAACTTCTGGCTCGCTTCAGATAGACGTTCGAGGCTCCGGAACACGAGATCTTTTTTCTCAAGTACATGGGTCTCTTCAGATGACCACATGCCATTTTGTAAATCAAGTGTGATGTGAGTGCCTAGATGCCAATCCTGACGACTGCTGCTAGCTTGAAGTGCGCACCGACTATCTGGGGGCGGTGCTATAGGTTTTCCGGGTTTTCCTACAGCTAGAAAAGTGAATACACCACCAAAAATATCAGTTAGTCGCCCCGGAGCACCACGGCGAATAATAATAATAGCCGTCCTCTACCCGCACAGGCTATGTCTTTGAGTACAATCTATGAGTGTTTATGAGGGAGTGTTATTATTATTATTTTTATCATTATTTCTGTACTCGACAGATCTGATGAAAATCTATTAATATTGCTATTTCATCAAAAGCCATTGCTCCAATCGACTCAACACCTGGGTATACTCTCATTCTGAAAATTTCCCGGGAAACCATGATTTGTGGAAAAATGTAAGTCATTTCAAAGTTTTCAGGGGCAGTCCGTTCCTGAAGTTGTAGTAAAACAACTGCCTCATGCATGATACCTTATGGAAATATTAATTCATTTGTTTCAATTGCCAAAATTTGGTTGATTTCCAATAAGTATTCACTTAAAGAGTTATCGAAAAAGTGTTCCAATTTTTTTTATCCCTCTGTATTGAGTTTAACCCTTACGATTGCCTTACTATCGGATTTAATGTTTAAGGCTGAAACACAATGGAAGTTTTATGTTTTTGGTTAAAAATTTTATAATTTTATGTTTCCTTTTAACACGAAACTATCATTGCCATTTTTATTCTGATCACGTCCCACAAACAATTTTGTGTTCAGAGAGCATCATGGTACCCGAAGGAAAGTAGGTGAGAATTGCTATTTCTCTTCAATTTCTGCTTGCCGTTTGGTTAAGGAAACCTTCCAAAGCAGAGAGTTCCATATCATTGCCGTTCGTTGTGACGACTAAAAGATGTGAAGAGTCTTTCGAGAGAGTATCGCGGTATATGGGCCGTGATGGTCATGATGGTAGAGCGCTTGTCTCTCAACCTAAGGGTCATGGGTTCGATTCCCAGCATGGTCATCGGTCTCATGCATGGCATCACATGTTAAAAGGTAAGGGCTGCGTCTTCCCTAGCTAGAACAAGTCTTTCAAAGACTTTTGAGGGTTGTACTCTCAAGGGTGTGCATCTGGTTGACGGAAATAACAATTTTAACAATTTTAACAATAGTGTCATCTAACTTCATTTCAAAAACTGCCCATGCTTCAATTCATTTGAAGAGCTCTGATGAGAAATTATTGTAGTCCTCATTCATTGAAATATTTTGTTCTGAGTCAGCAAAGTTATGATAATAACATCTGCAGGTAATATTTATTTGAAGCTAGTTTGAAATGATTGTACAGCTGATGTTACTCTGCGACTCTAATGATTGAATATGAGTTTGCAAAGGGGGTTTTGAACGTTCAAAATTATACTGAGAAGTGAGTACTTTTTTTCAAATTAATTAATTAACAAAATTAATAATATAATTTGATTGAGTGTCTAAATATTTGACAGGTGTTAACAAAGGCGTATTTTTCAGCAACAAATTAATAGTAATAACAATAATAATAATACTCCCTCATAAACACTCTTTGAGTGTACCCAACGGCATAGCCTGTGCGAGTAGAAGACGGCTATTATTATTATTTGCCATAGCGCTTTGGGGCGACTTACTAATTTTTGGAGGCGTATTTACTTTTCAGCTGTAGGAAAACCCGGAAAACCTACAGCACCTCCTCGGGTGGTTGGTGTGCACTCCAAGCTAGCACCAGTCGAGATTGGCATCTAGACAACCCACAATACACTTGCTTTTCAACAAGGCATGCGGTCGCCTATCGATCCGATAGATGAGAAAAATTCTCTTGTACATACATCGGGCTCGAACCGACTATCGCTATACTGGAGTTTCGAACGGCCTGTGCGTTAGACCGCTGATCCACCGACCACTCTATAAACATAAACATATATTACTACTGATATGTTCATCAGCAAGCGTTGGTATTTATGTTTTGTAATCAAAACTGTAACTCTTTCGTCCATTGAATTCATACAACCATATAAAACATTCCAAAACATTCTTTGGTTAAATTCAAGTGTCTCACCAAATAACCTACCAGTTTTTTCACGATGTTTAAGTCTGAATCTACGAGTGTCGTGTTTCGTAGTTTGCGGGAAAAATTGGGATACCTGAGAAAAATTTTTGTTACGCCACTGCTATCGGCTACCTCTGTCCGCCCAATCCAATTCGATGCCATCACTGCAGGAGACCCGCAACGGCCACCCTTGGCACTCCTGTTGAATTCACAAAAAACTAGCGCCCTTTGAAGAAGCACCGAGTTAATGTCAAACATAAACGCGAAAAGTCGCGATCTGCTGGTGACATTTTATAATTTTACACGAGACTTTATAGCCGGAGAAGGCGTAAAATATCAAATTACCAAAAAGAAAGGGTAGACATGAAAGTGATGAAGTTTTTTCGCATTGTCATTTGTTTTATACAGAAAATGTCTGGAGCTTACCTTGAGCTAGTAGTATTGTAGGTATAAAAATTCTGGTCGTAAGTATCAGTTTGGGAACTTGATAGTGAGGAAATATATTCATTTAATTTGTTATAAAACTCGATTGATATTATTTTGTGTAACTTGCCATATTTTTCCAAAAGAATTATCATTACCAAAACCTGGCGAGCCGGTATAGCGGTTAGGTATCTGGCCGTTGAAACTTCTGCTCGCATCGGATCGAGGTTAAAGACCACAGTGTGCAAGAATTTTTCTCAAGTGAATCGGTTTCGTCAAGCAGCCACATACCTTGCTGGGAAGCAAGTGTGATGTTAGTTGCCTTGTAGCTATTCCCGACGTCACACACAGGCATTTTGGTTAAATCATAAATTATAAAGTTCTGATTATCTGGGAACTATAATGTATAATTACTTTAATAGTTACCTAGATATAATAACTGATCATTATCGAAAATAGGGTAGCACCCATTTTGATATATAACTAGCAGCAAAACCCGGCGTTGCTCGGGTTGAAATACATCGCTTTAGAATTTTTCCAGATTATTCCAGAAATATTTAGAACTTTTCCGAACATATTGAATCGTTTATATTAAATTGCAATCAATTCAGAATTTTCTAGATCATTCTAGAAACTTCTAGAACTTTCTTGACCATTTGAAATTACTTATAATAAAATGCACTCATTTTAGAATTTATAGAACTTGCTCGAACATTCTAAATCGATCATAATCAATTGCACTCATTTTGGAACTATCCAGATCATTCGGAAAATTTCTAAAACTTTCTCAATCATTTTAAATCGATCATTATAAATGGCACTCATTTTGGAACTTTTCATATCATTAGGGAAATTTTTGGAACGTTCTCGAATATTCTAACTCGATAATAACAGTTTTGGACATTTTGGATCTTTCTAGATGAAGCCAGAAATTTGTAGAACATTCTCAATTATTCTATATTGATTATAACAGTTTGCACTCACTCTAGAATTTTCTAGATCATTTCAGATATTTCTAGAACTTTCTAGAACATTCCAGATCAATTATATCCGTTTTACATATTTTGGAACTTTCTAGACCATTCAAGAAATTTTGAGATCTTTTCAGAAGTCCTCATGCGTTAGAAAAGGACAGAAATATATCTTTTAACATTTTTGCCACCCACCGCGATAAAACTCCCTTACTACCTCCTAGAGACCAAGGGGTATTTACCACCCCAACGGGAAGTTGATTGGGATTGGTGGTGATTGAGAAAACTGTGTATTTACGTACCAACAACGCATTTTAAATATACAGGCCGTTTCTTTTATCATGTGGTAACATTGCTATATTCTAAACCGTAATAGATACAAAGACGATTAAATGGGAAAAAAGTGACTATTGTGGTGAGCAGTACATTGGTCAGAGAAAATCTACGGGGACTCTCGCCCTTCCCGACTTATACAGGAAAAACTAAAAATGCTGTTTTTGTTTTTTTACCAATAGAATGGTTATTTCAGAAAATATAAAAAAATGAAAGAGGAAAGTTTTATTGTATTCAAAATGTACTAGAACTACGTAATGATACATTTTTAATTAAACGTTTCGTGTCAACACGGCCACCATCAACTATTTTTTTCAAATACGGACCTGTCTATTTCATCATAAATATTGATTTATTGTATTGGTACTCTGCGATCAGATAGAATTGAAAAAGCTCCACTAACTGATCTGAAAAAGAAGAAACGAGTTACATCGTATGTGTTGAAGGAAACGAAAACTGTTTTAGTTTTGATCAGGACTAATTATTATATGGAAAATGGTACATGCTTTACAAAAGGATTCTGCAAAAGATGGTCAAAAGAAGAAAAGAAACGTGTAGATGTCGATCAACCCAACATAATACACCTATATAATCAAGGAAAGGGAGGTGTCGACTTATTTGACAAAATGCGAGGATTGTATCGTGTCAGAGTCAGAATTCGATCGAGGAAATGGTATTGGCCATTTATTAGATTTAGTCTCAACGGTTCAATTGTAAATATGAGGATGCTATATAGATTTGCTCATCCTAAAATCAGCCTTATTCAGTTTATACGAAGGATTGTGCTTTCTCTGCTGAGTTCTCCAATGTATTTAGCTGGACCTAAGCCTAAGTGCACTAGAAGCATCCTGCAAGACGTGAGATTTGACGGAGTCGACCGTCAAATTTTCCTATGTCAAGTGTAATATTTGATTACATCTATACAGCTGTTTCCGCTTAAATAGGTCTGACAGTTCATTACATGTTGCCAATATGAATGAATATATTAAAAGTAAAGTTTGTTTTTAAAAAGTCTTTGGGCAATCCGAAGATATAACATATAATTTGATTACATAGTTCAAAGTTTATGTTTTATGTTTGGACGAGGATGTTAGTGAATGTGGTGTGCCTTGTTGATAATAATTGTGGAGTATAATATAACTGAATTGATTGATGATTTTTTCATCATAGTTGTTCTGAGCACTTCTGTAAATTTTCCATTTGTAAATAATACATTAAGTAAGATCAAGAGGAGAATTGTTGCTTGAAAATTGCTTTATAATCAAAAAAAAAATTTCATAAAAAATGGTTGCGATAATTTGCGATTTGTCAGATTGTACATTCAGGTAAGTTTACCTTTTTTTTTTGTTGCAGGTTTGCAATCTATAACATATTATGTACAAAAAAAGAAACTTGAATTCCTACGAAATTGATGATCGACTACTTTCCAAGAAAAATGTAATTACCTGCACGAAGAAGAGCTACTGGAAGTATACTGAATTATCAGCGGGAATGAAAAAAAATGGCAAGTTTTTGTTCGCAGTACCAGCTGTTTTTAGTGAAGGAATGGTAATACCAAAAAGAAGAAAATATTGAGGCCCTGCGATAACAGTACCGTCGAGAATTGAGCAACGTGGTTCAACTGAAATTTTGAGCAGTAGGAAAAGTATATTGGGCAGCTGTGATGAGAAACATATCTCTTGTTTTGAAAACCCAATATTGGACTATAAATTTATATCGACGAGATTCAGATAGAATCAGTTTCAGTATTCGCAGAGAAATTCTCGACGAGAAAGAAGCCAGAAAATTTCTCGCCCGAGTTTTGGTCGGCGTCCGAGAGCGCGATTGGCCAAAGCCAGGCCACGCCCTCCGGCCCGCGATTATAATTATAGAGCGCTTTTCGCATCTCGAGACAGTGTTCCAGTATACTGTTTAGTAAAAAGCGAAGAAAAGTAGATACACAGTGCTCCTGAGTACGCTTGTTAATAGAAGCAAAAGCACACACAGTGCTCTAGTTACGCTTGCTAACGAAAAGAAAAAGCACCGTATACTCAGCTGAGTGAAAGTATAGTGAAATATTAGTAAAATATTAATATTTCTGAAAAGTTTTCAAAGTATTGAAAAGTATTACAATATCAAAGTTCCAGAAAAGTCATAGAAGATTTTCCTGCAATTGTTTGTTGAAATATTGGAGATTAGTAATTCTAGAAAAGTCCTTCGACCTGGGAAGGTGAAGACTAGAAACCTGAGAGAGAAAAATTGAGAAGTCCAAATATTGGGTATTCAAGAAGAAAGAAGATTCCAGAAGGTGACAAGGCTCAAGAAAGAAGATCTTCGGCCAACATTTTTCTGTTAGTGTAACTTGTGTTTCTTGGAGGGATATCAAGAAATCCCAAGATTCCTCCAAAAAGAATTCGTTTTGACTCCATGTCAGTTAGCACACTTTTGTTCTTTTCAGAACAGATATAAAGTGTGAAACATATGGGACTCAGTACGAGCCCACTACAAAAGAGTTCGTTATTGACTTTGACTTTGAATTTACTAACTATATTTTTCTCTTTCAGCTTGCGTGGTCCCGGAATCTATGCCAGGTGATGCCTACCGGATCACGGGGGTGAGTCTTCCGTTAGAAGACAAGCCATTGCACTAAGGTGAGACGGGGCGGTAAATCGCAACTTCTCTCCCGGGAGAGACACGGGTAAACTCCCTGGATAGGCGCGCTAAAATATATCATTTTATTTGTTGTATCAGATTTTCTTAGCTATATACTAATCTGCTTTTCTTTCAGCTATCTGGTAAGTTCTGTTAGGGACTTTAGGGCTTGCTAGGTGTAGGCTATTTTATAGATGAAATTATTGATATTTTCCCTATCATACCAGATTTCTCTTCATTAGAAATGGAGAGACTCTGGGCGGCGAGAATGCGGTCGAACCCGGAGCTAGCCGATAATTTCACTAACCCACATTCTCGACACTCTACAACCAACCGTAGGACAAAATACAAAGAAGCCTACTTAAAAATTAACCATACTTACCTCTATTCCATATTCTGGTGATAAAGCCTAATCAATGGTTACTGAAAAAAATTTAACATAATCTGATGGATGTTGTGATGATGAAATAGCTTATTTCAAGTTCACTTACGGGAAGTGGAAGATTGTCCCAGTTGGGCGACTATGTGAATATAGGGCTTTGGTGTGACCTGGCTATTGCGTCCTTTGAAATATACCTGTTGGAATCTAGTGAATTAATAACACGTTTTATTTGTAAATGGGACGCCAAGAAGAAACCGAGTTTCTCTGTTTGTTCTTCCTGACTAAGTCTCAAGCGATAGGGATTATGCTTCCCAAAGGCCCTAGAGAATATAACAAATTCAATAAAAAAAAAAGATTGTAAGAATTCTTGTGCTGAATCAAATATTTAGTTTTTATTATGAATTAATTCAAGTACCTGTAAGTATCTGATGGAGTGAAGAGTAAAATAAATATCGAATAATCATTGATAACTGAGTGGCAAATAAAAGGATACGAATTAACTTGTTCATTCTGATCAAGTAACCCATGGATAAAATGAAACAAATCCACTAATTCATTTATTCTTCTCCTTTCATTCCATGTAAATTTTTTCTGTTCATTTGGGATATTTTGTGCACAAGCTGCATTCATTCTAATGAATAGTTCTTCTATTGACTGCGGTTTGGATTCTAAACTGTTTTCATCAAAGTGCCCCAAAAAAAATTATCGATGTTAGATCCAGGAAACTCGGAATCCCTATGAGTGAACAATTTCGACCTATCCATAGTTATTATTTAGCCACAGTCTTGCCACAACTGCGTTATGTTCAAAAAACCCATCTAATTCAATGAGAACAAAAGAAGTTAACCAAGTTAACTTCATCAGTAGGATTACTAAACTGAAGATTAGTACCAAATTAGTTATATTTATATTTATCTAATTGTTATGATTAACATAATGTGAAACAGGAGTTGATCCTAACTTGTAAACAAACCTACAGTCAGGTGTAATTCAACTAAATCAAAATGTTATTGATTGCTTTGTCGGTAACAACTCAAATAGTTTTGAACATAATGGACCATTATCGTTATTAAGCAAGGGCCTGCTTGAACCGTTCTTGTATATGGTAATACTTTCATAACTTTCCAATTTTCTATAATCTTTACTAATTTTAAATTTTCACTGTTTATTTTATGTTGAAGTTCAAGTAAATGATCAGCAACACTCGATTTATTTTCTCGTGAATATTGGGCATGGGAAAACTCGGTGTTGGACAAACTTATCATGTATGTTGTTCATTGAAAAACCTCTATATGGACTTAGTTCAGTAATTTCAATATTATTGTTTATTTGAGGATGAAAGCGAATTACCAGGGCCTAATCTCATTGTCATCTTGTATGTGGAAACCTCATATAATTCCCGAACCCCCCCCCACCAACTTACCAGGGTGTGGTTAGCATTGAAAAACCCAAATATATCCAAGTGTTGTGTTCATATTTGAGCTCGATCCTGTGTTCTCTGCGCCAATAAAATAAAATATTTTTTTACGATGTTGTGCGAATCATTGAAGTATTCCCTAAATGTTTAATTTTGTTGTAGGTTGCAACACAACGACCACTGAAATTAATTAAATCCACGAATTCTTACGTAAAATATTTTAATTACTTGCAGAATGTTTTGTTATCTTTTTTCGCATTAACGCGTTGCCATTTCCATGTTCTCCAGACAAACAAAATAATTCCCACAATGCGAAAAGAGGACTTGCGAATAGGAAGAACAAAAGTGTATGTTTTTATTGAAATTGCTTTTTTAGTAGCAGGAATTCGGATTGTGCGCTTCCTTCTCATTTTCATTTGGTATTAATGGCGGTGTGGGGGATATTAAAAACCGAAAACAATAAAGGAGTCGCAATTAAAAATAATGTCAATATTACTACGGGGAAAATCTGTAGATTATCGAATAAAGAAACTCGAAATTATCGCCATTTTATGTACACTGCCTTGATGGTGGCTTTTAAGCCAACTCTGGAAATGAGTTTTGCAGGGGTATCTCTTGAATTGACATTTGTTTTTAGTTTGTCTGTGAAATAGTGGGCCTAGGTAAGGGATGGCAGTATCCAATATGAACAGAAAGTTTATTTTCGTAAATACTGTGCTTCATATAATAATCGAAACTAATGTCATTGGTCTTACCGGGAATTTCGTCTTACCGTTAAAGTGGCAAAAATTAAAATGTTTTGAACAGAAAATTAATATTTTTTGGATCATCCAAGTACACTGAAAAAAGTTCATAATTTGTAAATGAAACGAATGGTAAAATGATCAAAACTAAACAAGTTTGATGAAACGCAAAATTGAAAAAGCTGATGCGAGAATTTAAGACTCATTCGGCAAACTCCACGTGGACAGTCCACTTGGACTCGATACATCATTGTGCCTATCGTGCTCCTTTGAAATCGATAGCGCAACAAAAAATTCAAGTATCCTAAACAAGGACATAGATGAACTGGAAATGTTATAAATTACTCCTATAATCAGTGTCCATTATTCAGCCATGTGCTCCTATACATAGCTTATATCAACATATTTATTCATTTGGTTTCTATGTTTTTATACCACTTTAAAGTGTTTTTATACCACTTTAAAGTGGTATAAAAACATAGAAATTTTCTTTTTTTTTCTTTACAACAAAATATATTCCAAAACATTTGGAATTGCTACTTCAAAGTGACAATTGAAGGGGAGGGTGGAAGAAGGGGTCAAGTAACATTTTCTGAAAATATTCGGTTGTCATGGAAGAAGGTGTTATGCGCATATGTAACTTGCCCCGTCAGGATTTGCTTCTGTTCTTCATATCTGAGCAGATACACAGTAGTAGAAGGGGCTATGTTACAATCTGAAACCTTTTTTTCTCACATACCCAATAATTGCCACTTCGATCTGGCAATTGTCACTTAAAACTGACACATTTTTTGTCAATTCCATGCAAAAATTCAAAGTGACAATTGCCAGTTCGATGTGACAATTGTTAGATCAGTGACAATAATTGTCAGTTCAAAGTGACAGTTGTCCGTTCTTAGTGACAATTGTCAAATCAAAGTGACTTGTTCCATTGAGTAATAATTTTCCAGTCACTGTAAAACAGTCGAAAAAAATCCATTCAGAAATGGATATAAATTTGAGTACATTGTAACGAACCTATCCATGTAATTTTCAAATTATAATGATAAAACTCGCATCAGATATTTACCAGAGAATATTCAAGCAATGTTTCTCTCAAAAAACATACATTGTTTGATATATGATACAGTCATATAGTTGTGAGATTGAAATAATCTGAAATATAACTTCTATATCATTACATTTCATACTTGCAAGAATCATTTTGCATGTTAAAACTCATATGTATTAATTCGAACAAAATTCGAAAATATGTGCTGGTGATTATCGGAGATAATATTAAACGACCTCGTTTATCAGCGAATAAATTTTTCAATTTTAACGAAAACGATTTTGTTTGAAAATTTATTGAGTTAAATTCGGAGGTTTATGTACTGAATAAAAACCGAGAGCTTTTAAGCTCGAGAGTTTTATTCTTTGAACATAAATCTTCGAATTTACCGAGATGAATTTTCTAAAACAAAACTGTTTTAGTGGAAATTTCAAAATTTATTCGGTCTAGTTTGATCAGATTATTTCCCAAATATGTCAATCATCCAATAATATTTATTCCACAACGTACATATTTATTTTTAGTAAATTAATGAACATAATATGTCACACGACTTGTGAAATGTGTTGCATACATTCAGGCAACTGTCAAGAAGGACCATGCAGTTTATTCGCAAAAGGAACGAAGTGGGTTTATCAGCGAATAAATTTTAACACATGAGGGGAATAATCACAATAATGATACGGGTAAAATCAACAAATTCAAAGTACCCTTTCTCTCCACACGTTTCCAACAAGAGGAAGAATGAACTGTTGAAGATAGAGCAATTCTGTTAATAATATTAAAATAAAATACTGTGTGAATTCCCAGTCATTCGACTTGGAAACAAAATTTTCGAAAAATCGTGAAAAATACAAAATGGGCAGATTCACTTGAAATCCGCACGATTTACGCAAAATTTCGTGCAGATTTCTAAAATGTGACTTTTCAATGCTCAGATTGAAGGTTTGGCATATAAAAGTACAACGTCAAAAATGTCACGAATAGAAATAGAAACAAATATGGAGAAAAATTACTCCTCCTCCCCCACCAAATGAACTTTCCAAAATTATTTGTAAAATCGAAAAAAGTCCAGAAATCATCCTAAAAATCATGAAAAATGCATAATCAGCAGATTCACTCGCAATCCGCACTATACACGCAAAATTTTATCCAGATTCCGAAAATATATAATTAGTCTATGCTCGGATTAAAGGTTTGGCATATAAAAGGAATACAACGTCAAAAAGTTCAGGAATAGAAGTAAAAAAAAAATACGTATGAAAATGACTCCTTTCCACTCCAAATGAACTTTTCAGCTCGGGAATTGTTAAAGATAGAGCAATTCTGCGAAGGCCATCATCAGTTGAAGATGATAAAATTAGAATAATCTGTGAGTTTCGAGTAAATCGATGTAAAATAAAATTATCGAAAAAAGTCCAAATACCCCTCAAAATCTTGAAAAATACGAAATCGGCAAACTCACCTCAATGTGCATTATAATTATCCGCAAAATTTCATGCATATTTCGAAAATATACAGGGTGTTACGTGAGTACGTGGCCAAACTTGAAGGGGTTATTTTTTGAGTGATTTTAAGACGAAATCTTCATATAAACATAGGTCCGGTAATGCTCCGTTCTCAAGATACAGGGTGTCAAAATTTTCAAAAGAAATCATCGTTTTCGTATTATTATTATTATTATTGAATTAATTTTAATAAAAATTCTAAGACTGGAATAGACTATTCACATGGAAAAAAAATAACAGTAACACCCCAGTTTTTGATGGTTTAGTTGAAATGGTTTATTGTGTTGTCTTAGGGACAATAAAGTGATTTTTATGTTTTTTCTCAAAAACAAACCAAGATACCAAAAAATTTCAACTATAAAAAAATTGTAGTTTCAGTTGCTCAATGTGAAAAAAATACAAAAATTGCAAAAAAATCAGTGGCACACATTTTTTCTGTAAAAAATATTGGTTACTTCCGGGACGCCATTGAACATGTTACCTTTGATATAGTTAGGGCTTGATCAGCCCTTTACGACCCCTAATAACACTGCCAAAATTCAATACAATCGGTTGAAGGATTATTAAGATATTTACCAAAAAACGATTTATTTGAAAAATTTTGACACTCTGTATCTTGAAAACGAAGCATTACCAGACATATGTTTATATGAACTTTTAGTCTTAGAATCATTCAAAAAATCACTCCTTGAATAACACCCTGTATATGGTTTGTCTATGCTTAGGTTGGTATGTAAAAGAAATACAAACTCATAAATGTTATGAATGGGACTGGAAAAACTATGGAGGGAAATGACTCCTTTCTACTCCAGATGAACTCTTTAACTGGAGAACGGTTCAATACTAAGCAATTCTGTGAACGCCAATCGATTCAAAAGGAGAAAATTAGTGTAATCAGTGAATTTCGAGCCAGTAAATGTCCAAATGATGATACATTCGAAAAAACACCCCCAAAAGTATTGGAGAAAACTTTCATTGAGACAAATTAAATCGTTAACATTGTACATATAGGGGCTCTCTCCTACGGATTAAATGTTCCAATTTAGACAAATATTTGTAAGAAATAATAAGATGCTTTAATTCATGATATTTTATTTTTCATAGTTCCAAAGTTATGCAATGAAGTCAATCAACATAAAAAAATGACAGTTGCTGACGTTGAAATTGAAATCAGGGTCGATTATCAGCAAATATAACTGCTGGACACCTACATTAAATAATAATAATAATAACTGTCCTTTACCCGCAAGGGTTATGCCATTGTGGAATATTCAGCCCCGTGCTGTAGCACTGTTAAAAATAACGTTACCGTTATTCGCCATTTCCAATATTTTGCTATTGCTTCGTAGTGGCAAAATAGCGGAAATGGCGAATAACGGTGACGTTATTTTCACCGGAAGTGATACAGCATAGGGCTGATTATCAATAAATCGGACAGCAAAAAAGGGCGCTATGGCTTTGAGAATTTTTCATCAGTCACTCTTCAGCTCTAGAACAAACAAAAAGTTATTGAACGACTCGTCGTGGAACCCGTATTGGGAGACCCCTTGCCATCAATCCAACGCTGTCTTTCTTGGCTCATGGACGATATTAGGTAGGTCTTGATAAGTTTCGAGCGGGAAGCGCGAGGCCTTCCTCAGCGCGAGATCTGGAGCGACTGCTCCACTCGCTCCACCCTAAGGACGGCACTGCTGTCTCTCATTGTTTCAAGATTATTTCCAAATCCCGTTTAGCCATCATACATATTTGAATTCAGAAGAAAAGAACTTAATAAAACTTTTATTGAAGAATATAATTTGATGGTTTTTCGATATCGAAACGTCTGACATTGAAACTCTATAAAAAGTTTCTGTACAGAATTAATTTATATATTGTACCAGAGGTGACGAGAAACTTTGACCTAATTCTATTTTTCAGTAATTACTTACTTCTTGGGACAAGCTCTTTTGATCGAAACCTCTCAAATACTAAACTCTCAATACAGTCACTTATGGCCAGGCAGCTGCGAGTTTTTTTAGCCATACGAAGCCTTGTTGAATTAGCAAATGAATGTGAGGTTTCTCAACCAGATATATCTGAAATCATCAAACATGATTTTTACGTCGATGATTTGCTCTTGGATACAGTTCAGCGAGACCATCTTACATATCTCACGAAATTGCGCGAATTTTGAAAACTGGAGGTTTCGAACTGAAAAGATGGCACTCCAACGATATTAGGATTTTGAAAGAATTTGATCAGTCAGATCTGTCGACAAATTCTTTAGATTTCTCAGCAGATGAGCGTACAAAAACCTTAGGATTGACTTGGTCATATAAAACTGATGGACTTCATTACCATATCAATATCCCCAATACTAAATATTATTCCAAAAGATTCGTTCTTTCTGTGATTGCGGGTATATTCGATCCGTTAGGGCTGCTGAGTCCCTGTACAGTAATATCAACGTTAATAATTTGGTCCACAAAGGTGAATTGGGTTGATCCTCTACCAGATTCAATATTATCCACATGGATGAAATTTCAAGGCGACCTAAATATATTGAATGAAGTTGTCATTCTCAGACACGTTGTTTGTCAACACCCTATACATTTCGATTTACATGGTTTCGCTGACAGCTCGGAGCGTGCCTACGGAGGATGTATTTATTTACGCAGTATGAATGAAAATGGCGAATTCTCTGTTAATCTTTTATGCGCGAAATCTAAGGTAGCACCCATTTAAACAATATCTATTCCAAAGTTGGAATTATGTGCAGCGTTACTACTTGCGAGATTAGCCGATAAGGTTATGAAATCTATGAAAATGACTTTTGGTAGATGTTACCTCTGGTCTGATGCTACTATAGTATTAGCCTGGATAAAAACTATTCCGAATTTATTAAAGACTTTCATTGCTAACAGGGTAACCGAAATACAGGTTCTAACAGAATCATATACCTGGATGCATATACCATCTCAAGATATTCCTTGTGACATTTTATCAAATGGACTATATCCATTTCAAATTGTTAATTCAAATTTGTGGTGGAATGGTCCGGGTCCGCCATCGCTTCAGATGGAGATCGAAGCATGGCCAAAACAAGCATGGGAATTGAATGATATTCCTGAATTGAAGACGAAGGTTTTCTTCGGCAATGCTATTGATAAATTTCCGTTGGATAGATTTTCTTGTTTCAATAGATTGAAACTGTTAAAGCGTTTTTACTTTGGTTCAGATGGAATTGTTCAAAACCTAAAAGTGATCGGCAATCTGGTGTCCTAACCAAATCTGAACTCGGTACTGCTCTCAGAATTTCAATAAGAATATCTCAATCAGAATCATTTCAAGAAGACTTATACAATTTGAAGAAAAATAATATAGGCAGCTCTAAGAGTAAAATTTGAGGTCTCACTCCATTTTTAGATAAGGAACAACTGATTAGAGTTGGTGGACGTTTGAGGCATTCAACTTACAATTTCGATAAAAAAATCCGATTATTTTATGCCCTAAACATCGATTCACGAAGCTTCTTTTTGCATATGAACATCTTTGGCTTTTTCATGCCGGATGTAATTTGCTTCTCTCATCAATAAGAGAGCAAAGTAAACAGTTAGAAAATGTGTTCGATATTTCTGGTTTAATCCAAGCACTGTGCAACCAATTATGAGTGATCTACCCCACGATCGTGTTACGCATTCTAGTCCTTTCACAGTTACCGGCGTTGACTATGCCGGACCTTTTCAAATCAGAGATGGGAAAGGGCGTGGCAGTAAACTTCCAAAATGTTATGTCAGTATTTTCATTTGTTTCGCTACGAAGGCTCTACATCTCGAATTAGTATCTAGTCTCTCGAGCGAATCATTCATCTTAGCTCTAAGAAGATTTGTGTCTAGAAGAGGCAAACCTACCAAAATTTACTCTGACAATGGAACAAGATTCGTAGCTGCCAGTAGAGAATTAAGCAGATACCACGAGAAAATGATATATTAGAATTTTGTAGTAAAGATGAGATTGAGTGGCATTTTATCCCTCCCCATTCAACCCATTTTGGTGGTCTATGGGAAGCTGGTGTGAAAAGTTTCAAACATCATTTGAGGCGCGTTCTAGATAATAACAAGCTTCTTTTGGAGGGATTTACCACAGTGCTGGCACAAATAGAGGGAATCCTTAACTCTCGTCCCATTTGTCCTTCAAGCTCTGATCCCAATGATCTCCGTCCCTTAAAACCCCGGCTCACTTTCTCATCGGAAGATCATTAGTAGCAGCCCCAGATGATGACCTGATCGACCAAAAAATCAATCGCTTGACCAGATTCTAACTAATCCAGCAAGCTTGTCAAAATTTTTGGCGTCGATAGAGCAAAGAATATGTATTAGAACTCCAGCAGAAAACCCAATGGAAAAGAAATCAAGGTCAATTAGAAAATGGTTCTCTAGTCTTGATCAAGGATGATCAAACTATGCCAACTGGGTGGAGGCTAGGTCGTATAACCCATATTCATCTTGGATCCGATGGTGTTGGTCGTGTAGCCTCTGTTAAAACAAACAATGGTGTTATTAAGCGGAGTTTTCCCAAGTTGTGCCCTCTTGCAATTGAAATATACTGCGGTCTTTCAAAGCCGGGGCCATGTTCGTGAACTATTTGTCATTGTGTTTTTTTATAGTTTCACTAGTTTTCGATAAATGTTAAAATCATCATATTGTATATTTGAAAAATAATGTAATGTCAAGGTGACGAATAAGAACAACGAGACTTTTGAGACAGAAAAAGTCGTTCCAAGATTCATCGAGTTTTATTTCAAAAATAACTATATAAACCATCAAAAAACCATCAAAACAATACTCTACAGTCCATTACAAACTCACCAAGCATTTTATTATTTCTCATGAAATAAATACATATTTGAAAAAAAATTGTTGAGGTTTCATGAAAAAATACCAAATTATTAATAGAAGATGTTTTCATCCTGATCAAACATGTCAAGAGGTTCAACGCTCACAGGTGTTGAAGAATAGTATTGATGGAAGAATAGTGTTCATTATTGAAGTTAAAATATTCTTGCTTCAACCAACTCCCATCATTCAAAGAAGAAAGTGATCTTATATCCCAAACCATTTTCTTTTCCTGTGGTCACGAGGATTCTGTCGAAAAATCAAACTTATATTTGGTTGGACCTATTCAAGGATACAATCTTCTTGAATCAATGCAATTATGCATTGATGCAAAAAATCCTTTTTATCAGTGATTACTAGTAATATTTGAGGTTCTTTAGATATGGACATGAGAGCTGCTCTTTCCATGTACTGTGTGATTTTTTTTTTTCATATGTTGTTTCATCTGACTCCGAAGGTGATGTAACTTTACGACTCTCTCGTATATATTATGTTTTATAATTGTAACTGAAGAGGAATCCGTTAAACTGGACATTGAAACTGTATCAGCTGTTTGTACTGCATCGTTGACTTTTTGACTGTATTTTCCTTTTCCTTCTTGAATTATTTTTCTTTGGTGATTGTCACTTGATGGCCAACTTCTTTTTCAAATTTACTTGCACAGCATTTATAGACTTTTTATGATTTTATTATTGTTTTCATGTAATGGAT
Source organism: Chrysolina americana (assembly GCA_958502065.1). Taxonomy (NCBI): domain Eukaryota; kingdom Metazoa; phylum Arthropoda; class Insecta; order Coleoptera; family Chrysomelidae; genus Chrysolina; species Chrysolina americana. The sequence goes on along the minus strand of OY293418.1, from coordinate 47,323,839 downwards.
TTCCTATTATCATCCACTTGAAAACAAGCAACAAATACTTTCTCCGGTATGACTGATTATGGAAGATTATCTCCGTGTAAAAGCTTCTCAAAAAACATGATTTGGTTCCGTTCAGGCTGCACGTTAGTTAGTTCTTGGCAATCAAAGTTATGTGGAACAACTTTTTATAGGTTTAATTTCACCTACTAATCCATACTTCACGTTGTTTTACATGTCACTTTCATTCTGAAACAAAGAAAAATATATAAGAATAGGTAAAACTTCCATTATTAAACCTGAGTACCTAAAAATTTAACCTACTTACTCTTTTAAAACACTCCCGCTAGCAAAAAAAATAAAAAAAATTACTATTGACCTACATAAATTACAAAAACATTCACCCATTACGTATACTGCAGTAGCATATACCTACATCAAAATGATGTTCTCAACAATAGACACAACTTTTGGCTTCGGGTGAATCAGCCCTCTTCATGATTTCCATCCACTTTTTTCTACTATAAGTTTGAATGGAACAATAAAATACAATTTTTTGTTTATATTTAAACACTTTGGCATAATAGTCGATTTTATAGTTTCTGGATTTGACATTCTTATCAATTTTCGACGCAGACTTCACACACACACACACACACACACACAGGACGAGAGCAGAGCACGCAATGAGAGACTGTTGTAAAGTGACGTCACAGCGGCCGATGAGTACGCGTCGTCACATGCCTAGCTAAACAATCAAATATCTCGAAAACTATAAGACGTATAAAAAAAATTCAGTATATTTCAATAGAGTGTATTGTGAGGTAAAAATCCAAATTTGGTGATATTCTTCATTGGTATGGTAGACTCACAGTTCAGTGGAATTTATTTAAATAATAAAAAAACAAACCAATTTTTTTTTGCTGCAATATCATTCCCAATTGTCCCTAAAGAGAAATAAACATTTTTGAAGTGAATCGGTTTTTATTTTTCAATATTAATATTCGCAACGAAAGAAGTAATCGCATCAACGCAAGCTATGAAACATTTCTTCTTGAACCACTTTCGAGAAAAATTCAGAGTATTCCAAACCGACTACGGGGCATAAATCGATGAGGAACTAAATAAGAAGTGTCATCGAGCAACGGCGGCTTCTATTGGATCGAATTCCTCGCGTTCCTCGCCAACTTATTAAAAGATTGCTTTATCAGCGAGACAATGCTGAACCCCATCCGGTTCATCTGCTCCTCCAAAGCGGATTTGATTGACGCCCCAAATTAAAGTCCAAATTAATCTGGTAGCTTCTCACTAATTAATACACCAGGATCTTATGGGAACGAACAGAAACTTATTTACTCTCCTAGCGGTTTGCAGCAATCATTCGGAACAAATTAGCAAGTCGAGATTAAAATTTGGCATGCAATAAAGGTCGGTTTCTTGTACGGAAAGGGTTGAATATCAAGGGTAATCACAGAATAATTCTGTGAGAGTTGAAGTGTATCGCTGATGTTGTGGAAGGGGCCAAATTTGAAAAGTTACCCTTACAATCTGGAGAATGGACTGAGACTAGCTAAAAACTGTTTGAATGATATAACAGAAATTGAAATAGATAATTCAATCTTCCGCAAACAACCACGATATGCAAATATCCAACAGAACACAGCAACTGCTCTCTTCTACCATTGAATTATGTGTTTGATACCTGGGAAAGTTTCCTACAGGAACTTCAGATTTCAGATTTATCCTGAGTGAAGTATATGAACAGATCAAGATAGCTACATACAACATAATGATAATTTATTTATTTATTTATTTATTGAACAAGATAACTTTAACTAATAACTATTTTATTGGATCACAAGACTGTACCCAAGCAAACTGAGTGCTTATGTTGTGCCTGATTGCAATTCGTCAAAAATATTGTGATTGTAGAGGAATTAATTGATGTTGATGGTATTCAATGGATATGGATAAAATAAGTTTATATTGAGTGTAATATTACTCCATTGTTGAGTGGGATGCTTTTAGGAATAAGTAGTTAAAAACTGAAAACATATCAATTGATTTAATAATGTGTAAATTATTGATACATGTTTTGAACGAACTGTTTATTTTTTTTCGTATTCTTCTGGAGTTTTGTTATTGTCTTCAGATCGCAGGAGGTAGTATATTATATTATATGAAAATTTCATTAATGATTGTCTATTGCTCTTTTCGAACATTGGTATGTATATTGTGTGTTCATCTGGCGATCTGGTATTGTTTAGTATTTGAGTGGAATGACTGATTTTCGTTATGGAAAATCTATTCCAGGCATTGGTAAGCACACAAGCTTTTCATTGCCTGGAGCTGTGAAATATTGCGAAATAAACTGCCTCATACCTTGATACAATAATCAAATATAGATTCCGCTTAGGAATAATAAATCAACCATGGCTCAAATCTCTCAATACATTTTCCAGTACAACATGGTTTTCCCACCTCAAGTTTTCGTTTATCATGACACCCAAATGTATTATTCCATTTTTGGGCAATTGCATTGATTGAGCATTTAGTTTTCTTAACATTTAACTTCATTGAGTTTTGAGGCTAGCATTTCCTAGCTTTAATCTCTTAGATCTCTTAAATAAGTTATTTTGTAAAATATCTTTCGCAGGTCCTGAAATGCCATAACTATTGTAAAGTGTTTCCAAACGTAGTAGAGGAGATATAGTATCAAATAAATGCTTAATTTGTCTTATTTTTTTCTGAAAATTATCACCAATAGTTGCCTCCATTAAAACTCTCAAAACTCTTTTACCTCCAATTGAAAATAAAATGGAAGTATTCTCATTTTTTATTGTTTTGGTGTCCAGGTTATCAACTGATAAATTGGTTTCTGCAAATTTTCTATGAAATAACCAGAAAAAGCGTTATATATATTTTTTATTTATTTTTTGTTATTTCTGTTTCGTTCATACGTTATGACGATATTACAGGTTGGATGTAAGGGCAACAGAAAAGGTTCACTCGTATTTTCAACATAATTAACGTCAAATTCAATGGCCTCTCATAAACTAACAATGTTTAAATCACAGTACCTAAAATAAACTATAGAATGAACAGAAAAATAATTTCTTCCACAAATCCCATCAACAACATGCTACAAACATGTAATTTTCTTATTACAGATAAGTATGACTTTGATTTTTACATGTCCAGTCCCAAAGATATAAGAGCTTGTATGCAGTAAATTTCAAAATTAAAATATTCGACCCATTTTGGAGTGTTCTTTCCTTAGCGTAAGTTAGTTTCAAGCATCCCCTTACATGTTATATTTTTTAACGTGTTTGTAAGTTAAACTGAAATAAAATAATGACTGTGAAATCAAAATCATATTTGGACACTCTTTAATTTGATTACTATAAATAACATATTCGGGTATACCAGTTATTTCCAAATCTATTATCAAACAGCAATCAGCTCAATTGGTAAAACCATCAAGCTTTCAATCAATAGTACGCGGTTTCAAGTCCTGTCAATTAAACTTGTTTTTATGAAATAAAAAAACACACTTTTCAAATTTATCGCTTTATGTGCTTCAAATGAAAATAGGAATTATACATTTAACAGTTCGACAGCGGCGGTAAATGTAAACAGAAATGATGCATTTGACACCTACGCACGCTAGCGGAAAGTTACCTTCCGCACGAGAGCGGAAAGTACGTTCCGCACGCTTCTGGATGAAAGCTACTTTCCGTGGAATTGAACCAATCAATAAACCTTATTTTCCTACGTAGTAGTACACAAATATTTTTTTAGCCGCATATTCTACTCCAATATTTAGGAAATAATATATTACATTACTAATGCGGACAGTTACATTTTTCACACGAGTGGGAAATATCGTGGCACGAGGCATAAGCCGAGTACGGCAATCACACGTGTGTGGAAAATCACTATCGCACGAGTAATGTACACTATTTTTCATACGACCACATAATAATTTTACCAAATAATGTATAAAAAATTATAATTAAAGACGACATAGTATATTTCAAATAGTAACAATAACTATTATTAGGAACAAGAACAAGAACTTTTTCTACTTATAAAATATTAGGTTGAAAATTATAATAATAAGGTACTGATAGGTAATAAGGCCCACTTAACTTTTGAAAATTTTTGTGTCCTTTTCATTTTATACGAAAAATTCCAAAACTTGATGAGGTGATTTATTGTCATGTTTGACGTTATGTCAACATTAATATTCGTCTTCTTTAAAACCTTGGTAACCAAAATGATGCAAATAATGAAAACTTGCTATCGGGCGTTATAACCCGCATGTTCGGGTAATAAGGCCCATAGTAAGTTATGTAGAATTTTGTTAATTTTTTTATTATATAGTTACATACAAATATCACTTTTAAATCGAAAACGATAACTCAATAAAATTCTAAAAAAAAGACAAACATTATTTATTTCAAAACTATTAACTTAAAAACATTCTAATAAAAATAATTTTTTTTTTTTAAACTGATTAACAAAAACTTCAAGAACATTCATCGCAGTAAAATTCTTCATTATTTTCAGCCGTCAGTCCTATACAAGTTTCGTGGAAACAAGTTCCACATTTTACACACATTCGCATATCTAACTCTGCTTCAGTCTCACACACACTGCAGAACCAGCTTTCAGATTTTTTGGGACTACGCTTTTTCCGTGCTTGTTTTGTTGTAGTCAACCCTGAGGTCGGTGGCTGTGTATCAAAGAGATCCTTGGTAACAGCTTGAGCTTTATAGTTTAAAGCTTTTCGGCGATTAGATTTCGGTTTGATTTTCATGTTTGGTGTTGGTAGTAACTCTGTAAAAGACATATTGAGTTCTTCTTCTTCTGACTGTTGTTCAGTTTAAGCATCGGGTCTCAGTGGCGACTTTGTTTGAATCTGTATTGTTTCTTCCCGTTCTACAGTTTCGTTTTCGGTTGTGGTTTGCTGGCAAGCAAGCTGCTGCAGTGGAATTAAATCTTCATCTGAAAATCCGTCATCACTAGCATCAAATGAATTATTCAAGTCTATAGATCCCAGCGTAACCATATCTTGATCTGTTTCTACTGGAGTAGGTCTTTCAGTTGGGATAGAAGGCGCGAAAGCATGTTCTGGAATTGCCTCCGGATTGAAAGGATACAGCCCTGTTGCTCTAAAACCGCTGATGATATTCGCTAGTGTCATGCATTTAGGCCAAACTTTAGAGAAGACTTCATTGAATCTTATTTTAGTCAGCACTCTATCAGGATGCTGATCCCAAAACCGAAGAAGCTCTTGGTCCCAGTGTGATTCGAACGATCGATACACCGACTTATCCAATGGCTGCAATTCATGTGTTGTGTTCGAAGGCAAGCAAAACAATTTTATATTGTGTTCTTCTGCGGCATCGACAATATCATAGTCGAGATGACATGTTGCTCCATCAAATACGAGTAAAATGGCGTCTGGACCTTTGTACCGCGCGAGATGTCGCACAAACTCGATGAACAACTCTGTTGTCATACTTCCTTTTGGTGCCATTCTAACCATACTTCCAGGTGGTAAGTTGTCTGAGAATTCCGGCAACGATAGTAACGTTTTCTGCATGTTCTGGGGCAACTAGGTGCACACGCTTTGTGCCTTTTTGAGCAAGGACACTCTGCTGATGATGTATAGTCAACCGGCATCCTTTTTCATCCATATTAAACAAGTTTTGTGGGTTTGACTTTATGTTCAGTTCGATAATGATTCGTTCCACCTTCTCAAAATAATCACCAACAATTGTTTTATTTAATTTTTGGGCTCTTGCAGGATTCATTGCCTGAGCTTTTCGTTTTGAAATATTTGGATTCCGTTTAAGGAATCGGTAAAACCAATCCTTACCCGCCATTTGTTTCCGCTGATCAAAACTATGTTTAAGATTGTTGAGTTCACAAAATCTGAATACTTGATGGCGTACTATTGAAGGGGTGAGTGGTATACCGACATTGCAATAGCGAATAATTCTTGATGCAAATTCTGTTTCTTGATCTTGGGTCAGCACTCCGGTTCGGCCCAAACTTTTTGTAGTTTTTCCTGATTGCAAATGGTTCCTTAGAGTTCGTCTTGGAATGCCGAACCTTTGTGCAACATTTCGCTAAGATTCATTGTTTCGTATGGCTGTTAAAGCTGCTTGCAACTGCTCTTCAGACCATTTGGCACGAATATTCTTGGAACTATTTCCCATTTTATAACCTATATGAAATCAATTGATTTGTATTAAAGAATACAACAATTACGTCTGCTAATATGGCCCACGTCCGATAATAAGGCCCACGTCCGATAATAAGGCCCGCGGGCCTTATTACGCGATCGTTGGGTGAGCCTTATTATCGGGAGAGCACTTTTTCTCAATCATGTATTTTCCAGAATATTAAACAATACTTTTAATTTTTCTCTCAGTGTGAAAGACAGTACCAATGTTATAATAAATGATGTAGTACTATTGATTTTTTTTAAGTAAAATGGTTTGATTTTAAAAAAACGTCTTACCTTCTTGCCCAAACTTTCAATCTGCGCAGCCTGAATGTAAACATGCACCTAGTGTTGCTAATGGAAGACTGAACTCAACGATGTTTTCGTATAGTTTCAACCCTTGGATGATGCAACTAACCATGGTGCCAGATTTGAAAAAAGTTGCCAGACTTTAAGGAAAAAGACGCTGGGCCTTATTAACCGCCGGGCCTTATTCCCCATCAGTACCTTACTAATCAAGATATACTCTAATACAATATATTTTCTTGTCATAATATGTGTCCAATAGCTCAGTTGGTAGGCAGCGACGAAGAGTACGCGAGTTCGATCCTCGCCCGCGGAAACTTTTTCTTTTTCAAGAAGATGAAAAAAATTACACTTCTCAAATAGATTGCTTCATGATTTTGTTGGTAGGATTTTTGGGGAGGATATTGTTGCTGCCCCCACGCACAATTAACGCACCTAATATTCACTACATACTCAAAATAACTTTTGACGTTTGACATAAAGTGTTTAAAGCCTGCTTTTTATATATAATAAATACTTAGCAAGATGATTACATGATGGCCTGACTAGGTACAGGGAATTGCTATATGAAACTATTTAACGAAAAGGAACATACATTTTGAAAATTTCTTGCTTTGTTTGAATGATTCAGAATTTGTTGAAGTATTTCGTCGGCTCAGTGCAAGAAGTTACTATCTAACAATCTAATGTCCAAGAAAATTAAATGAATAGTCCGACTGAGAACCATTCTGACTTCATTTATTTTTAATAATTACTTTTAAATACAAAATATTTGAAGCAATCTATTTGAAAAGTGTAATTTTTATCAATTTCATAATGAAAAAAAATTATCCGCGGGCGAGGAACGAACCCACGTACTCTTCGTCAGAAGTCAATACGCTGCTTTACGAACTGAGCTAACGGAACGTGCGGAAAGTTACTTTCCGCGCCTGTGTGGAAAATGATGAGCCTCTTTCCGTGTAACTATACAGTGCTATATATACGTTACTTTCCCATGTGGTCGTAGAAAAAACATTTTTCAGCATTACCATCAAAAAGTACATATATTCACTGGAAGTTGATAATATCGAACAAAATTTACCATACGGTGAGTTCAGTTTTGGTTTCTGCTTTCTTCAGAATACGATAAGTTACTGACTAAATTAAATCGTCTTCTCAACACCACGGCCATAACGTTTTTCAATTCCAATTTCAGAATAAGGATGTTTGAAACAATTTGAAAAAGGCACATATCAAGAAACATACTTCTTGATTTCAACCATCAGTCCAAGAACAGACTATTCCTTCACAGAAAGAAAATACTAGGTAAAAAAAAAGTATTAGTATTAAGTGTACATGATCAATTGAATATATTAACCCATGAATTGAAGGTACAGAAGAGTGTGAATTTTACCAACCACTAACCAACAGTTGACTTTTGGTCCCAATCAGCTGAATATTAGCCAGAAATAGTTGTTTAAATAACTAGTGTATTATGGAATGGAAGCGATTCATGTTCGAGATCAATAATTGCATTTTAATATAAGAGTTGATTACAATATTTTTCCGTCGACCTCACTCTTGTTGATGAAGGAGTCCTTGATATAAAGATATTGAATTGATGAAATGAACAGTAGCTACAAACTATTTCTTTTTGATATCAATGCTAACATTTGTAATGGTAGAATTAGAGAAAATGAAAAATGGTACAGAAAATGTTTTTCACAGCTGTATTACGAAATCGATCATGAATAGACGCCAATAATAGTCGATTTCGAAAAAACATGCATTAATGACAAATCGGCCATTGAAAGGGGGTCATTATTGGTTGATTTCCTTTGTATTGAAAAATATTGAACAGACATGTTATTACGAGGTCGACAGTAAAATAAATTCAACGATATCCTGATCACAATATCTTTCCGTCGACCTCACCCTTGTTGAAATGAAGGAACTTTTTATCAGAAGATATTTTATCAATGAAATGAGGAATAGTTACAAACTCTTCCTTTGATTATTATTATCAATACATTCATATTAACATTGGTAATGGTAGAATTAGAGAAACTGAAAGATGGTACAGAACATGTATATCTGTACACTCGCATTTTACGACTGTGTTACGAAATTGACCATGAATATATGCCATTAATAGTCGATTTCGAAAAATGAAGCATTCATGACAAATTGGATATTGATAGGGGTCATTATTGTACTGAAGAATATTAAACAGACATGTTATTACGAGGTCGACGGAAAATTAAAACAACTTTCGAAGTATATGGTGTTTGAAGATTTAGCGGTCATATTGTATTTCAAACTATTCAACACTATTGTGAGTTTTCAAATTGTTGAATGTGGAAAGTTGTATATTTTGTCATCCTCTCTGCCTTTCCTATGCTATGAGTTGCGAAAACATCGAAAAATCACGAATCACCTCTTTATTCTATCGATTATAATATTACAAGTATTTCGGCAAAAGAAACAAGCCGAATTTTATGTTCCACAACGCTAGTCGCAAGCATAGATATAACTCCCAACTCCTGACTCGCAACTCTAACGACAACTTTATTGATGATAAAACGTAACGCGATGGTAAAGCGCTTTTGGAATTAAAGTTATAAAACGGGATTATATCTACGTTTTAAAATAAAAGGCTGGCAAATATTTTCAGTCAAGAAATAAACCGTTTATAGAGGGGTTGCAGTGCCTTTATGGTTATATATGGGGGATGCGTACGTATACGTGGTTAGATTTGCAGTGTTTCCGAAGAGTTTGAAAAACATACATTTTGAAAGTGGCACACGATGGAGCTTTTGTTGAGGTTCAACTGATGTTATTACTCAGTTTATCACGTTGTAACCGATTAGTACGCTCCTGGGGGTCTATTCTCGAGTTCATGCGAAAACATTTCAAACGTTTGAAGTAACATAGAGCGATAGATACACCACTCGTTGAAGAGAGATGCAACATCGAATTCGTATACGTTAAATCTCCAGAATAGACCCCCTGTGGTAGCCTTTAGGCACTTGCCTACAGTACACTGGGATGAGTACTGTTTGACCCAGCGCACCCGCCAAAAGTAAGTAGTAACAGACATGCATTTATCAAGGAATTCATTATACACATATGTAGGTATTAACATTAAAAAATGGAAAATATGTAAAAAAATATGAACAACACTTTCCATTAAATGAATATTGCTGTGGAGAATAATGACTGCATATAAACCTTCCAAGAAACAATGGAAAGTGTTGTGAAACATATCCACAAGACTATATTGAACCGTTTCGGTCGTAGTATGAAAAATTTTGCAATTCAACTTTTTTATTTCGGAATTGTTTGAAGGGGTCATTTTCGTATTTTTCAAATACATCAACTACTCATTCAAAGAGAGTGCTCTAATCTCTAAGTAAACATGCGGATAGGGGTAGAAAAATTTGAGATCTTTATTGTTGATAACATTCGCGGATTATTTGTACTGCTCTACAGAAACTTCGACCAATGCTGTTAATAATGTCAGAATTGATTGATGCTTTCATTATGTACTTAAAACCATTCGTTTTTCTACCCTTACGTGAGATTTCACGAGATTTTTCAATAGTTTTCAATATTTTAGGCAAATAATTTTTTTGTAAAGTTTTGAATCTTGAAAAGCCTTCAATAAGCCATATGGTAACAAAGCAGGGCCAGCATATTTTAATTATTTATATTGTCAGTCAGGTTAGATGACCGATTATAGTGTGAAAGGATAGTTGCATTCAATTTGTACAACAAGATTATATGGCTGGCGAAAAATGTAAATGTCCTCCAAGAGAGAATCCAAAGAATAATGTATAGGAGGCGTTTGTTATACTCATCAGCATCGGTTTGTTATTCAAAATCACATACTAAACAGCTGTACTAATGTAATACATTAATAATACAACATGAAAAAGGAGAAAACTGCTACAACACATGACTATATACACAAATTAATGAGTAAAAACTGCTATACTCACCTCTCTTCGGTACTCTTCAATAATCTACTCGAAACGTATAAAAATTATCTTATAAAAAAGTATTTAAAATAATACATATTATTTCAATCGGAAAGAAATACCCAAACTAAATGAATCTGATTCTCTTAAACGAAGGTCCCGTCAATGTCAATTGCTTTTCCAGTTTTATAAAGTGTCCAAAGAGTTGTTCATCAAACGGTTTTTTTTTTCTATAATGTCTTATTCTGTAATTCGACTGGGGTGTTGAGTCTTGCTGTCAAAAACCTGAAAAGTAACCTACACGAACGGGGTCAGCCAGCCAGCTACCAGAAGTAAGTTTATTTTGAATTAATCACTCGAAATAGACGTATTTGTTCGAATTCAAAAAAAAATTAAGAATTGCATATTTTCATTGGTCAGATGCCACCATAGTGTTAGGATGGATAAATACCCCTTCAAATCTTCTCAAGACATTCGTTGGTAACAGAGTAGCTGAAGTTCAGTCCTAAACTAATCCTGAACATTGGTATCACGTTGGTACTAACGACAATCCTGCTGATTTTCTATCAAGGGAAATTAATCCATATCTACTTGAGACTTCACAACTTTGGTGGCACGGTCCACCATGGCTTTCATCAGATTCATCTGAGTGGTCCACGTTTTCACCCGAAAATCATTCAAAACTACCAGAATTAAAATCCTCTCAATCATTTCATGTTAATTCAAAAATACATTCCATTATGGACCGCAGTGGTCAAGATGGTAGAGCGCTAGTCTATCAATCAGAGGGACGTGGATTCGATTGCCGCATGGTCACTGGTCTCGTGCTAGGAATCGCACGTTAAAAGGTATGACCCCGGTAATCCTTAGCTCGCACAAGTTTCGACTTCTGAGGACTGTCGTTCGTAGGGGGATGACAGCTGGTTAACGGAAAAAACAATTTTAAACAACAACAATTTTTAAACAATTATTGATTTCGGAAGATTTTCGAGTCTTTCATGGTTGAAAGGATGCGCAGCGTGTTGTTTGCGTTTCATTCACAATTCAAGAAACAAAACATCGAAATGGACTGGTCCACTATCTGTAAAAGAACTTAATGATGCAACCCTCATTTTAGCCAAATTGTCGCAGTTTCAGCACTTCAGTTATGATTATTCCCAGCTGACCAAAGTGGGGCACACACTTAAAAAATGTAAAATTCAGTCTTCATCTCCATTTCTACATGACAAAGGAATTATTCGAGTCGGTGGGAGGTTGAAAAACTTTTCTTTAGATTTTAAGAAGAAACATCCCATTCTATTACCCAAAAATGACAATTCCACAAAACTGATTTTTCGTGACATGCACATCAAGCTCTTTCATGCAGGTCCCAATCATCTCTTGGCTTCCATCAGAGAAGAATTTTGGCCAATTTCAGGTCGCACTATAGCTAGAAAAACTGTACATGAATGTGTGAGATGTTTTCGAGCAAAACCCAAAACTAGTTTTCCACCAATGGGTGATCTATCCAGAGATCATATAACTTCTGCTTTTCCTTTCTATGCAGCTGGTGTGGATTATGCAGGGGCCTTTCTCCTCAAGGATAGAAAGGGGCGCGGTTGCAAAACTTACAAGGCCTTGATTTGCTTGTTTATATGCTTGAGCACAAAGGCCATTCATTTGGAAATATCCACTGATATGACAAAAGACGCATTCATTGCAAGTTTAAAGCGTTTGATATAAAGACGTGGTAAACCTGCAAAATTATTTTCCGACAATGGCACTAATTTTACAGGTGCCAAAAATGAAATCAATGATTTGGTGAATTTTCTAAGCCATAGTGAAAATCACTTCACATCATTTTGCACTAATGAAAGTATTGAATGGAAGTTCAGTCCCGCATACTCTCCACACATCGGTGGTCTTTGGGAGGCTGGAGTCATATCAATGAAATTTCATTTCAAGTGCGTATCAGGTACTTCTTGTTTATGAAGATTTTCAAACGGTACTCGTGCAGGTTGAAGCAATATTGAATTCCCGACCTCTACATCCTATGAGTTCCGATCCTATTGATTTGAATCTCATCTCACCTGCTCACTTTCTTATTGGGAGACCTATAACTGCCCTGCCTACTCCTCACTTCAAAGATATTCCGGAAGGGCGGCTCACTAGATTTCAACAACTGCAGCAACCTCAGCAACATATCTGGAGAAGATGGTCCAGAAAGTACCTTGGAGAATTGCAGTAACGCCAAAAATGGAGCAACGATCAATTTCATGTGAAAATGGGACCTTAGTTCTCATCAAAGAAAGCAACACTGATAAAAAGGATTTTTTGCTTCAATGCATAATTGAATTGATTCAAGGAGATTGTATTCTTGTATAGGTCCAACCAAATATAAGTTTGATTTTTTGACAGAATCCTCTTGACCACAGGAAAAGAAAATGTTTTGAGATATAAGATCACTTTCTTCTTTGAATGATGGGAGTTGGTTGAGGCAAGAATATTTCCACTTCAACAATGAACACTATTCTTCCATCAATGGGATCCTTTAACACCTGTGAGCGTTGAACCTCTTGACACAAGAGGTTTCATGTTTGATCAGGATGAAAACATCTTCTATTAATTATTTGGTATTTTTCCATGAAACCTCAACACTTTTTTTTTCAAATATGTATGTATTTCATAAAAAATAATAAAATGCTCATGAAAATAACATTTATTAAATAAATACTCATTGAACAATTTTCAACAATAACAATTTCAACAAATGGAATACAAATTAAATTTATTATAACATTAACTTTACATACAATAGTATAGATTAGCAAAAATTTTCAATTGTTCGTTATTCAAATGACCATACTTGTTGATGAAATGAGTAACTGCCAACTCTACCAATCTGTCTCTATTGGTGTTATTTAGGGTGCTAGAACTGGCCTTCGTCAAAAGAGCTTGTCACAAGAAGTAATTTCTGAAAAATACAATTAGGTCATAGTTTCTCGTCACAGCTGGGACAATATAAAAATTAATTCCGTACAGAAACTTTTTATAGGCTTTCTTATGATGATATCAGTTTCAATGTCAGACGTTTCGTTATCGAAAAACCATCAACTTATATTCTTCAAATACCTACTGCATTTTTTCGAATAAAAGTTTCGTTATGTTCTTTTTTTCTGAATTCAAATATGTATGATGACTAAACGGGACTTGGAGTTGACATAATCTTGAAATAATGAGAGACAGGTGCATGAAACAAATATTTTTGATTCAAGATTATCTGCCTTTGGAGGTTGAATACAAATGTGGACTGTGCATGCACTTGGTAATAAAGATATGCCATGAAGACAATTTTCAAATACTTGGGATATTTCGCATGAAATGTTCGAAGAGGAGTTGGTTTTGGCCTATTGGGAATACCAATAATTATTGATAAATATGGTTAACTACCTCTTTGTTGTAAACTGTAACGCACGAAGTTCATTACAAAGGTCAATTGAACAGAAAATATTGCATTAACAACTACAAACACTTGAGGTATAATGGCTATATGTGAGAACACAAGTATAACACTAGATTCAAAGAAAATCTAGTCACAGACCTTAAAAAATTTACTTATATACAAATAAACGTGGAATTCTCAGTGATATAAATTTTTAATCATTTGTCTGACAATTAAAAAAAAATTCCAAATAATAAAATAAAGCATCATCTTAAGCAGTCATTAATCGAAAAGTCCTACTATACACTGGAAGAATATTTTAGCGATAGTCCTATATAATTACAGTATTGTTAACTATATGTGATAAATTTTATAAAATGTAATGTACCATAGATATAGAATATCTTTTTAATGTTATTTTAGTTCATAAGCTTTTATATCTGCTATTTTAGAGCTTCTCTTCCCTTATCTTCTATTTTATTTATATTTTTGACATGTTCTACACCCGTTTGGGTATTATGTATTGTACACATGAACGAAAAAAGACTATCTATCTATCTATCTATCTATCTATGAATAGTTTTCTAATATCATTTTTATACCTATACGTATTTAATGAAAACCGTTAGCAGTGATGCACAACAATGCGATCGAATACAGAAAAAATATTTTTCGCCATTATACACACAACAATTGAAAACGAAAATATTTTCAACTTACCTTCAAAACTGACCCATAAATGATCTGAAAGCAGTGCCATATGATTTCTGTAATATGTCCAGTGGCACCATTCACAAGACCTGGGACACATCTACAATGTAACGCAGCATCACCTTGGTCCTAACGAATATTCCTAACTCCAAAAACCTATACACTAAAATTTCAGACAGATTGTAGCACCAGAATTTAACTCACATTATTCTCAACCAGTCCTTTCATTTGATACCCATATTGTAGGACAGCATAAATAACTCAGTTCGCCATATTGGATTTAGAAAGAGTCACTTTATTTTTATAGTTATTTTCAGCAAGCCCTCCCATATTGTAGTATAGCTCATCAAAAATAACTAGTCCGCCATCTTGGTTGTACCGTCATATTGGATTTGAAGTGATCTCAGTTTATTTTTCGAGTTATTCTCAGGAAGCCTTTTCATGTTATACCCATATTGTGGGAGTGCATTAAAAATAACTAGTCCGCCATCTTGGGTGTTTTGCTATGTTGGATATAGGATGAAGTTACACACCTAAGCATGCATTGTCATCCAAACTAAACGTATATACACAATTTCAGCTTAATCGGTTGGAGATATCTGCTTCAAAATAGAGTTGCAAAATTCCATCCAAAAAAATATAATTACAGTGCCAGTTAAATAAAAGCTTGTAATAATAACAATAAAAATAATTCAGTTCTGTTGTAATTATTTCAATAAATCAGAAATTTCGTAAATATTAAAAAAGTGAGAGAAAATATAAACTGCAAAACATCTTTCAAATTTGGCACAGTTGTGCAAAATTGAAATAGAAAGTCTACTTCAAGCTATTATTTTGAAAGAATAACTTTTGACACATAGCTACGTCACGTGACCCCCTTCGAGTGGGCTATTGTTTATCTTTCAAATATTAATTTTTTGGTTATGTATTATATTATTTTCATTATATATATATATTATTATTATATTCAAGGTATTTCACATATAACGCAAAAACATCTTTGATTACATTTCCTGCTTTGAGATTTTGTTATCCCCTATGTAACATCTCAGTCGAGCCCTGTCTCTGTTGCCCCGATATATCCATCCCTAGGGCGAGCTGGTGTGTCATATGCCCCGATAGTCACTCCCTACGTCCGTGTAGTGTGTGATTCATCACGGCAAGCCTATATGATTTGCAGATTCGAGAGCAGCGTGTCCATCATTCAACCAGTTTCCCGTAGGTATACCACAGGGAAGTGTACTAGATCCCCTATTGTTCACTTTACACTTAAATGATATTGAGCTTTTCGTGGAAGGTGAATTCATTAATCTGTTTGCTGATGACATCTTGATTGCTTGTAGTGAACAAATATCTGAGTATGAATAAACTCCAATTGAATATATCTAAAACACATGTAATGATTTTCACAAAAAATACAAGTACGAAACTAGTGATTGGTCCTAGATAATTTTCTAAATTTCAGTAACCACTTTGAATACATTCACAATAAAATTTCTAAGAAACTATATTTCTTCATCCGAATATCCCAACACTTATCATGTCAGACTAAAATCACCGTGTATGATTCAATAATCCAGCCACACTTTGATTATTGCTCATCCATACTATACTTATCCGATCTGAATAAATTAAATATGCTTAAAAAATTGCAAAATCGTGGTAATTTTAAAGGTGAATCGACTCACCCCGGTAAGATGGATGACCCTTGGTTGGTTTTCAGTGGAAATCAGACTTTATTATCATAACATGATTTTCATGTACCTACAAGATAATTAATAATATGGCTTCAGAATACTTTCAACAGTTTATAACATACAAAAAAGATATACATAATCGTAACACACGTGCTGCTAGCTGTCCTAAGCAAAAAAGCAGTATCTACAAAAAATGTGAATATGGAGATATTGGTTTCTGTAGTCTTGAAACATTATAAATTTAACTTCCTCCAAAGAAAAATTTACATAAACTAGATTTAAATAGTCAAAGTTAATCAATCATTTTGCCTTCAGTACACAAGTTTGAGACTTTTCGATGGTCGAAACTACAGATTCTCAGACTCAGAGTTTCTGCAGATACGGCTTTTTTGCTCAGGACGGCAGCGTAGTACCATGAACCCACTAGTTTTTAAGGGTTTTGTGAATTTCAATAAATAACCGGATTCTTTTAGAACATCCAACACTTCTTTGATAAATTTTATAAGTAAATTGAAGGAATACATCCAAAATAAAAGACAGTTTAATAGTACGGAATATTATACTTTTGTTGAATTTATTTTTATGTAGAAATATTTTTATACATATATTCACTTTTGATATTTCATATATATTGGTTTTGGCTATTTTGTCAGTTATTGTTCCAACTCGATTGTTCTATCACTTCAATGTTTGTCCTGAATGCACCAAAACTTGATATATGATTATAATTGTAATATATTTCCAAATGGTTCTATCAGTTCAAAGTGTAATTTAGGTAATAAAAAATCTATAGTATTTATGTCTGTTATATATTTATGTTATTAATATTATTATATATACTACCATTTACGTTTCCTATGTATATTAGGGTATTATTTGAATAAAGATCTATCTATCTATCTATGATCAGATCCAAAATGGTTTTGGTCAAGAGTAAGTCTCGATATTTAGTTAGTTTTTCCAGATGCTCGTTTCTCAATGACAAAAATCGTCTTACTCAGATGGACGAGAAGAACTTCATCAGGTTTGTATTTGCCTGAGGGTGGGGACAATACATTTGAGACGTCTTATCCTCTCCAACGGACTCACTATACCCTGGAGATACCGTTGTCTTGTCTATACTATACAAGTGTCGTAGCTCATAGTATAAACACTCGCCGCGATATGCCTACAGATCTATATGGTGAGACCGCGTAAACTTGACAAGCTGATTCATTATGGTCTCAGAGGACCCAGGAAGAGCTTGGAATTTAGTGTTGCGGACATCTGCATTCATCACTCAACTAGGTAGATCAAAGTGTTGCAAACATCATCCTGGCAGACCATTATGAATCTCTCGTTCTTCGACGTCAGACCACTCGGCCTGAGGGATGATAAGGTGAAATTTTTGAATAAACCAGGGTCTTCAATAGTTTTGAAGATTACCCCATGTGTAAAGTATACCTTCACCTAACCGGAGTTGGGATACGATCGGTGGATAAAGAAATCAATGAGGCCTTCAAATACTTAAATAAATCGTATTCATTGATGAAATTTCAGAATAGATTATAAGTGACAGACTAGTTTTTTTACTACAACTGACATCAGGCAATCTCTTCATCAAGCTTTGCCATACCCTAAACTCAAGCCTAATATACCTACTTGCTGAATAACTCATCTGCTTCATCAACTTCTCTACCAATATTAACGCGAGCATCCGAAATACAATTTTTTTTTTAGTAACCTACCTAGTTTGGTTTTCCGAACAAAAAATCGAAATGGAGTTTTTGGCGATAACTACTATATTCGAAAATATTGGCCCATTTTTTTGTGGATCTTTACCAGTTGGCAGATTGAATTTCTGATATTGATTATTTTTTGACAATTCTTGCAACCTATCGAAACCATCAATTCAAAGCATTCTTGTACGTTCAGGCCAATCACAGCATTATTATAGTGGGAATTTTCGACCTTGAAAATTGCCGCGGGAATTTTTTGTGGTATTTTGGTTTTATTATGTGACAACTGATACTTTTGATGTGACATCTGTCATCAGTTTGCATGAAAAGTGAAAATGATTCGAAAATGGTTTAGTACATCATCACTCGATGAAATTTTAAGAAAATCAACGAAAATGCATGTAAGAATACAATTTTGAGTAACGTGTCAATTTGGAAACAGTTTCAATTGATAACCTAGGGACAGAGAGAAAGCAATAGCTTTAAATCCAACAGAACAAAACAACGTTACGGAATCCTCCAGCCAAGGACAAAACATCCATAATAATTGTATATTTCATGATGAGAACTTCAAATTCCAAACTTCATTCTGTTTATAGTGATTCAAGTAAATTGTTGAAATAAAAATATTATATGTATAGAGAATAGGTCTATGATTGGGGCATCAAAAGATAATCTATCGAATACCACACAAGTTTTCAAAAAATCTGTTGAATTATTTTCACTTTATTCTCACTCTCTTGTGATATTACAACTGAAAATACACAAAGATTGTTATTCTTTCCATCAAAACATCACACATGCCCTGATTTACTTGGATTAGCAGTTTTCAATGCAATAAACTATTATCTCTTCTAAAAACGAAACGTAAATAAATTCAAATTTTATTGAAGAACACTGAATATTTGGTATTTTTTCTTTCACTAAAATTGGGTCAATATCTTCGAAACTAGTCGTGATCGCCAAAATTTCATTTGGATTTTTTGAGGAGTTCAAACTACGTTAGTTTCAAATAAAAATATTGGGATATTCACTCTAACCTATGATTTACCATCAACGTCTGCAGACTCATTATCAAATATAATAACAAAAATCTGTTTGTTCAAATCGTTTTTATATCCATTTCCTGGTACAAGATCTGGCTGTGCACTCTGCAACTCATCATCAATACGCTCAAAAATCCATAGAAAAGTATGTTCATGGGTCACCTCATACAAATCAAATCAGATCGGATCGGATCGGATCGGATCGGAACATATTGAACATATTGAACGCATTCCTGGTATGACGTGGAGATAATGTAGAAATTTTATCTTTGTATTTTTTTAGCATTGGGCATTCCATTTCCAAAATAAGAATGCAAGGCAAGGTCAAGATATTATATTTTTTGAATAAGGACCTACATGAGTCCCTGAATCCGGCTTCACACATATTTCTAACTCCGCTTTTTTGCAATACAAATACCCTATCAAATGAATATTGGCAAGATGTTCCCCAAAAACATATACCATATCGCAAATGTGAATTAATTAGGGAAAAGTACACATTTTTGGCCGCAATAGTGCACAATTCATGTGCTGATACTCTGACAACAAAGCAACCTGAAGAAATATTTTTAAAAAGATTATTTATATGATTTGCAAAATCCATATTATTGTCTATTTTCAATCCTAAAAGTTTTGCGAGTTTTTACGTCGAGTTGTTGCAACTGTTCTTTAGTCCATTTCACCAGTTCTAAGGAGTAGAGTAGAATCGGAACAGCAAGTATATTAGTTGCAGTAACTGTTTTTTCCCTCGACAGTTCTGATAATCAGATTCGCCAGAGTTTATGCTGATACTTGACGTGAAGAGAGTTTTTCATTC
Source organism: Chrysolina americana (assembly GCA_958502065.1). Taxonomy (NCBI): domain Eukaryota; kingdom Metazoa; phylum Arthropoda; class Insecta; order Coleoptera; family Chrysomelidae; genus Chrysolina; species Chrysolina americana. The sequence goes on along the minus strand of OY293418.1, from coordinate 47,303,950 downwards.
CTTCGGCATAAAGATAAGGTAGGCTGCATTCGTCTACGAGCTGAATTATTATTGTTATTAATATCACTATCAACCAAGCTGTCCATTCCCATATAGCACACGACGTCCAATGGATGTCCCTTTTAGGTCCAAGATTGGTCCAAACGTGCATGGACTCGATATGAATGTCCAATGGACGTTCGGGTATGGATATATTTTGTACATTCCGTATTGTACGTCCCATGGATGAGCAATTGATGTGAAATATTGGACCAACATGAAACATCGAAAAGATGACGATTTTGGAAGTACAATGGATGTACAATAATCTACCAATAATGCGAGCGTTACTTATCATACGAATATGTACGTCCATTGGACAAACAGTACTGGATCAACTTGATTCGTATTTGGATGTATATTTTGAATGTTGAAACTGGACCTAATCTGTACGTTAAGTATGTATAACGTTTTTGTATGTTCACTGGATGAACAAAATTGAATGGATCCATAGAAACTTCCATTATTGTTCATTTACGGATGTACACTGAATGAAGAATACTGGATCACATTTGTACATTCACACTTGTACGTATATTGGACGAACAGCACCTGGTCTATTTGAAGCATCTACAATTGTACCTTTTTAGATGTACATTGAATGTGGAATAATGGACCACATCTGTACGTGTTCCCTGTTGTACATACATATTGAATAAACATCATCTGAACCTGGTCAACTTGAAAGAAACTTTTTTAATTGGTTGTTTCAGGAAAAGTGGATAATATCTGTACGTTCCCCACTCTGTATGTTCGGATATGATCGGTTGAGTACGAGCACCCTCGATAGTAGAATGAAGGGGAACTCATCGTGATGCTGTTCTTTGTTTCGGTTTTGGTACGAATGGCACGCCATTATTCTATTTTCTGTATACATGTGTGCTGTGTGTGTGTAATATTAAAACTTCTTGACAAAATCTTTAGACAAGTGTCGAAGTATGTGAAGGGAGAAACGAACAACATCAGGTCAGTATGGAGTTATTTTCAATATACTGACACGAGGAATTGAATATGTGAAGTCACTAATCCACCGGCTAACAAATACATTTAGATTACTGTAGTTCCTACATTTATGATTCAATGAAAATATTTGATTCGAATTCAATTTTACAGAGCTGCACAACAATATCAAGAGTGTCATCTACTAGAAAAAGAGACTGGATAAGATTCCACATCCCAATAGTTGAGAACGGAAACTGAGGAGAAGATTGAAAAATTCTATTTATATTTCAGTTGAAAATATCTTCTGTTCTGAATAGTTTATTTTGATATTTTGTTTATGTCACATACATGTTTTTAATTTTTGTTTTGAAAGTGCTAGCAAGAGTCAATCTCTATTTTAGAACATTCTAATTGTTTTTTATACTGTAAAAATAAATTCATTTATAAAAATGTTCCTGTTTTTATTTATTTATATAGTTTTCTGATCATTATATAATGTAAGACATACAATTTTTATAATAAAACTTCGACTTTTTTTGTGAAGTTATTGTACCATTTATTCTCAGTCAGTTTACTATTTTTTGTACATTTTGATGAACTCTTCTTGTTATGTAAGTATCTGAATCGAACATCCAATAATATGCAGGTAAATTGATTTTTGAACTGTGATACCATGGGAATTTTCGATTATATTATTGATGTATTCTCATTCAGGATCGTTGTTGAGTTTATATTTAGATTTTGGATAGATCCCATTGAAATATAAGATCTTTATAAATGTATAAGATCCATGTTATACCGTCAATGGACAAGATTTTTTTTTCAGAGGCATTTGATGGAAAATGTTTATGTATTTCTATTGTACATCCTCACGTAGGTACGTACATGAGATGTTATATCCAGTGTATCTGGACATTTGGTGGACTGTTGCCGAACAATTATGGAAGTAACTGGACGTCTAACGAATGTCCATAAGATCCATACTGTACATCCACTCTACATATATTAGACGTACATGTGCTCATTCCGGACGTACTTAAGACCCGTGCAGTACGTCCATTGGACGTGAATTTGATATATTTCTGTACGTGCAATGGACGTTTGTTATGTACGTCCATGGAACGTTTGTTAAGTTCGTCCATTGGATATCCACGGCCGTACGTACATAAGATGTTATATCCAGTGTATCTGGACATTCGATGGACTTTCACCGGACATTTATGGATGTAACTGGACGTCCAGTGGACGTACATTAGATCCATGCTGTACATCCATTGGACAAACATTAGACGTACATGTGCTATTTGGGTTATCTAACCGACCTTATGACCGATTAAAAAAATCACTTATTTTTGAAGACCATAATATGTGATGGATAAAAAGCTATATCATCACATTCGTAGCATCATCCTGAGTGATGAAAATATATCAACAAAACTGTAATATCAGAGTGCCTACAAATTTTGCCTCGCTGCCATACGGAGTATGAAGCAACGCCAATTTAACTTTTTTTGTCTTGTGAAATTGATAATCATTTCAACATGTGGAATTGTTTATAATACTTTTTGCACTTCTGGGACTGAAGTGCCAACTTTAGTCCTGTATTACAGGGACTAATATGTATCATTCAGTCCCTAGGCAGATAAAGTTACATTTCAAATATTGTTGACACTGTTGCTATAACGTTACCTACTGAGTAATCCAAGTACCGTGTTTATATAACTCATCAAAATTATTAATTGATCAATGTTGAAAGTTATAATACTGGGAAGTGCAAAAAATAGCGTATATGCCTCAGGACTAAAGAGATATTTTATCCCTCACGTGATTGTTGGCCTCAGGCAATAAACATCACGTGCGGGATTGAAACATTCTCTTTTGTCCCTTGTTATATAGTATACTATAACGAAAGGCCATAATTTTTTCAAGTGAAAAATGATTGATGATAATCCAGCTTTTCGAAACTTTGTGATAATACATATAGCATTTTAGGTAACAATCATTGAACAGAAACTAATCCAACAGCTCCTCACAACTGCCAAATCACCTCTGTCAAAGAGTTGGCAATTTTTTTGTAATATCAAAGAAAATTTGCAAAAGGCTGGATTGCTAATAATCCATGTCTATTTGATGAATCAATTTGAACAGTTACTCTATTCACACGAAGCATAAAACTGTTGTTATTTATATCATCGAATTGATATAGATAATAAGATAACAAACACAAAGATATAAAAGAAAGCATTCACCCATATGAACGTAACAATCCATGTTCAGACAGCTTGAAGAGCAGCAGGCTGCTGGCTGATTGATTAAATTGATTCAATTATCATGAAATCTCTTCTCCCCTCTTTTCGCCAATCAAACGTTCTATAATAAGATCCCTCGATGAAAGAACTTTGACCGGAGCTATCATAATTGATATCTCGACTAGCCGTGTGCAGAGCTTTCAACGGTCACCTGCACCCTGGTCGATGTGGATCAGAGAGAGCATCAAAGAAACCCCCAGCGTGCAGTAAGGGAACCAAAGGTGTATATAAAATGTGGCAAAGCATTGGCGGGGTTCGCGGCGTTTTTACGATAGAACTGATGATAAATAATTGTATTTGTATAAAATCCAGTCAAAAACGGCCATAACCATTCTTAGCCATATTGAATGGCATGTTAGCAATTATGAAAAACTTAATTTTGTGTAAGGAGAGGATGGTCGGACATCTAAGAACCCTTTTATTTTATTAATGAGGTATATTGGTATATGGTGACAAACTAATCGTCTATACCTGTTCCGAAATGGCCAAAATAAATCGCAGCAGAAGAATCGTAGGTATTATCATTAACTGAACACAAAGTAATTTCTTGTGCCAAATAAAAGAAAACGGTCAAGCGACTTAAAAATAGTGATGCAAATTATGTGGTCGAAATACAGAAATATCTATTATGGCGTTAATAGGTCAATTGAACAATTTAATCCAACTGACACGCAATGTTTTCCGAAATGTAGAGAACGTACGGTTGTTGTTAACCTCAATTCAGGCATACTACGTCCTAAAATATACAGTGTCATTCCCAAAGTATGCACCATATGGAAAACTTATTTATTAAGGGTTTTTCGACGAAAAGTTATTCTTGATAAAAGTTTGTGCATCCCCCAAAACTAAACATGCACCAACAAAATACAGTAAAAGACACGTAATGTACGAGGAGCCTTCAAATATTTGATATTGAGACAAGAGTAAAGTACTCTTATTTTGAAAAATCTCGGGAAATGTTATTCAGAAAAGTTGTTCAGCACTAAAAAGTACATCTAGTTTTGGAGTCATGACCATCTAAGTGAAGTTTTATTTTTTTACCCATTTTCTTTAAATGGGGACTACGAAAAAAATTAATTGGCTAAAACGATAAATAGACAGCATCCTGTATACGACGGTTCATTCTAAAAGCCTGTAATATTACAAATTACACAACTATGGTGTTAACCATGGTCAATTTTTCTGAGGAGTAAAATAATTTTAAAATTTTTTGGTGCAAAGATATTTTTATTTTTTGTTGACACCAAAAATTACTCAAAATTATACAGTTTTGTAACAAGAACTTAATATTAAATAATATCAAATCACAAGACATCAAAATAAAATAGGTATTTCGGAACAAACTCATTAATTTTCTGGAGATTTTCTTGTCCAAAATAAGTGTTTTAAGTTGGCTTTGAAACCAAACGTATGTTTGACATTAAGTACGTGACATATTCGCTGAATATTCATTATGTAGTTATTGTTATTGCTTATTTTGTTATCGTTTGATGATAAGTACTATTTAAATAATATCAAGTTGTTTACAAAAGATGAAAAAGTTGAGATCATATTGTTGTGTGGAAAATACTCCAAGCAGACAAGTAACAGACGTTTTTAATGCCAGGCATCCTAATCGCAAGGTAAATCACACTACAGTTACCCGTATTTTAAATAAATTTAAACAAACGGGCAGTATTAATAACAATTTCAATAAACCTCACTCAGCTGCAAAGGTATCTAGAGAAGTGGAAGAGGACGTGTGTTTAAGTGTCATCGAAAATGGTAAGACATCGATTAAACAAATATCAACATCTCTTGATGTACCTATTTCTACCGTACAAAAAATTTTAAGAAGAAATAAATTCAAAGCTTTCAAACCAAAATTTATAAATACCCTAAATGAAAGGGATTTTATCCCACTATTTGAGTTTTCCGCATGGTATCAGGGAGAATACGAAGAAAACGCACGGTTTCCAATAAATATTTTAAGGACTGATGAAGCAACATTTACAACTAATGGAACCGTAAGTTCACAGAACTGCAGATGGTGGGCTTTAGAAAACCCTCATTTCACTATAGAGTGCAAGGACCAATACTCATTTAAGGTAAATGTCTTATGTGGACTGTTGAACAATAATGTGATTGGTCCCTTCTTCATTGATGGAAACCTTAATGCCAACCGATATTTGCAATTTTTACAACAAGATTTATTACCAATTTTGAATCAAATGCCGCGTAGACAAAGAGAAAAAATTTGGTATCAGTTAGATGGAGCTAGTGTCCATTGTAGTGTTGCAATAAGACAATTTTTAAATGAAACATTCAATGGAAAATGGATAGGACGTTACTCAGAATATCCAATGCCAGCGCGCTCACCAGATTTAACCCCAATGGATTTCTTCTTATGGGGTTCATTGAAGAACGAAGTTTACAAACATCGTCCATTTAGGGATAGAGAACATTTAAAAAATGTAATTACTAATTGTGTCAGGGCCATTCAACCGAAGCACATTACGAATGCAGTCAAGGATTGTGTAAGAAGAACCGAACTGTGCATGTTGCGGGATTGACATCATACTGAGATGTAAAGTACTTCTTTGGGAAACATGCTTTCGTTTTTAAAGCGAATATAAGAATTATTTTGGACAAGAAAATCTCCAGAAAGTCAATGAGTTTGTTCCGAAATACCTATTTTATTTTGATGTTTTGTGATTTAATATTATTGAATATCAAGTTCTTGTTACAGAACTGTATAATTTTAAGTAATTTTCGGTGTCAACAAAAAATAAAAATAACTTTGCACCAAAAAATTTTAAAATTATCTTACTCCTCAGAAAAATTGACCATGGTTAACACCATAGTTGTGTCATTTGTAATATAACAGGCTTTTAAAATAAACCGTCGTATACAGGATGCTGTCTATTTATCGTTTTAGCAAATTATTTTTTTTCGTAGTCCCCATTAAAAAAATGGGTAAAAAAATAAAACTTCACTTAGATGGCCATGACTTCAAAACTAGATATATTTTTCAATGCTGAACAACTTTTCTAAATAACATTTCCTGAGATTTTTCAAAATAAGAGTACTTTACTCTTGTCTCAAAATCAAATATTTGAAGGCTCCTCGTACATTACGTGTGTTTTACTGTATTTTGTTGGTGCATGTTTAGTTTTGGGGGATGCACAAACTTTTATCAAGAATAACTTTTCGTCGAAAAACCCTTAATAAATAAGTTTTCCATATGGTGCATACTTTGGGAATGACACTGTATATTTGAAAAATCAATACTGTCCAAAATGCTTAGTCAAGATATTAATTCCATGGAAGTGCAAGAACTGAATAAAGACATAAACATGTTTCATGCAAAGTTGAAAAATCCTGTAATTTTTTTGAAAATACTCCACTGATCATTTGAGAATTAAGTTCGTTTGTGGTGTTCGCTCGTCGGCTATTCAGCAAAAATTCAAATGTGGTCATTCATGTCTAACGACCGATTCAGATACATGCGTGCCCATGTAGGGTTTTTGAAGCACAGGCGTTTAAATGCCTTTTACTCACGTTTCTACCACAATAATATATTTAATTTGGTTTTGTATCAATTTTGTCAATGCTGGAGTAATGCTATTTGAGATTTTAAAATAATTCCGATGTATTTTTCACTGCCTTTGAGGCCGATTCAGATACATGTATGCCCATTCTGCTTGATGAGATAAAAGATACAGTGAAAAATAAACATAATCGAAATTATTTGAAGAACTCAAGTAGCATTACTCCAGCACTGAAAAAATCATTCCTGTGATAAAGACGTGAGTAAAAACCGTGTAAATCATCCGTGCTCCAAAAACCCTGCTTGAGCACGCATGTATCTGAATCGGACTCAAGAGTTATGCAGGAATATATGACATATGAAGTTATATCACATAGAATACGAATTGAGAGATTCAACTAATAGAAGTATAATAGTATATTTTTCAACAAGAGATGAAAATACTGTTTTTTTCGTGAGGTGAGGGTTTGTCCAGCACGAGCGAAGCGGAGCGGAGCGAGTGTGATAATCTCACGAAGCGCATTTTATCTCGAGTATGAAATGCTGTTTTTCTACGATAGATGTTGTTTATAAAATATTGGAATTTCGCTTTCAGATTATTGTCATAGGGAGAAAAGTTCGAATTAATCGTGAAAATGTTTATATTTATAAACTGTTCATCTGCTATATATATATATATATATATATATATATATATATATATATATATATATATATATATATATATATATATATATATATGTTCAGATAGGTTTCCGCGGTCAGATATTTGAAAACTAAAAGTTCGGGTTGAACCGCGTCTAGAATTTGTTGAAATTCGACGTTTCGGCTCCGATTTTGGAGCCATTTTCAAGAACTGAAAAAGAAAGAAAATTAATAAATGGTTGAAACGTAATTCTACGCTGAGATCTCAATCTGCCTACTCCTCAGGTATAATTACGTTAGGTTTTTGTCGTCAAGTCGTCAAGTCAAGTTTTCATATATATATATATATATATATATATATATATATATATATATATATATATATATATATATATATATATATATATATATATATATATATATATATATATATATATATATATATATATATATGTATATATAAGTAGAGAAAAATTGTAGTTGCAACAAATGTCCTTGTCAAACATAATTTGAAAAGGTTTCTTTTCAAATTACCCATAGTACTTTCAGAGAGTAGTTACAAACTTACAACCAACTAATCTGGAATATAATCAATCTCCGATCAAATAACAGAACCTAGGTGAGTAACGCGCCACTCACGCCTTTAAATTTGTTTGTAAGGGACATCTTTCCTCACCGGCAGTGTCGTGCGTTGTTCACAGAAATATTGAGGTTCAATAAAATAAATGGAAACCCAATATGGAATGGAAATCTGAAATTATGATGTAAGAATCTCCACATCCGATGCCCTATTTGACATGTTTTTTCATAAGTCAATAATTCTACTATTTTCCAACTCGGTTTCCCTTTCTCAATAGTTTCGACACTGGTAGCTAACCTATGAAATGACAAATTTTGATTTCTAGCTTCAAATGGTCTTTTACACATTTCACAATGCCATTGGTCAATAATAAAAACTGAAGATAGTTTTACACAAATCAACTCAGAATTCGCCCGTTATTCACGAAAAAACGCTCCAATAAGCCAAATACGAAAACAAACAGAATTTTTTTCTTATTGTTCTGTCAAATATCAAATGCAGCGTTGCCGTACTGACCAGACTATATCGACAACGAAAAGTCTCCGTTCTGCGATGGAAATACTATCGTTTTTATATACTCCCAACAAGCTGCAATAAACGTTTTAATTGCCTTCTTATTCTTATATATTTCATCCAAGACAGTATTTTTGGGTTTTCGTTGGCATGAATATATTCGACAGAAATCAAAATCTATCTGGCATGCTAATTGTATCCTTAAAAAATTGCGACATGGCAACAATGTCATGATTTGAGGGATTACATTATGATATCTAGGTTATGTTTCTTGATCGGAGTAATCAATAGAATCTGAAATATAGGTGACTATCCTGCAATTCAATTGACGCTTTCTAAATTACTTCTAAAAAAATTATGTACAAATGTAGGTTACATTATCATAAGTTTCTCAGAGTAACAATTCCTTGAGGGACCGATTTGATTTTTTTTAACATATAATCTTTTCAAAATCACAGCATTCATTCACCAAACACAAAAACTAGCTGAAATCGTCAGAAAATTAGGGATATGAGATGGCTATCCAACGGATAAGTAATAAGTATTTCTGTCAATAATATTACAACATACAAATAAACATTGAGTAACAACCGTACTTTTGTAAGGTTTCAAAAAAATGCAACTATTGTAATAGCTTTTCGAGCGATTAGCAGAAAGGTGATTGATTCAATGAGGTTCAAAATATTTTCCATGTTTTCACAACTGTAACACTCCGACAAATATTTTCTACTTTATGTCCGACTTCAATCAGAGAGACATTGATTTTCGAATAGTTCCTTGTACTGGAGTTTTCTTTCATTCCATTCCATGCATTCTTCACAAAACAACTTTCCAGGAATTTTCCCTAACGTTAAATATCGAAACTCAACAAATTTTTACCGAGATTATCTCGTCTGAAAGCTTCCTCCAGTGACACACCCTGGAAATGTATTCAAAATCAGTAAGGTGTATATTTCAGTGCTTCAATAACTCCAAGCTATTTCATATAGCACAATTTCTTGATAAAAAATTCCGGGCCACATTATTGGGATCAACATTTTTTCCTGGTTTCGAATATGTAAAGCACAATGCGTGAAAGATTCGTGAGATATATGTCGAAGGGAGACAAATTCCTTTATAAAAGAAAGAGGGGATTTGCCGTTTTTATAATGGATGATTGGGTTTTTTCCTGTGAATACCTACAAGACTTGTTATCGAGAATGTAATTCAGTAAACTCTTGCCCCGAGTCGATAAGCAGAAATTAGATCTGATCTACATTGGTGGAACTGATTTTTTTGTCCTCATATTCGAAGTTGGGGATACCTGAGTCAGAATATAAAATGTGAATTTCACATCAAGAATTGCTACCAGTCAATCCGTAAATGAAAATCCTACACATTATTTGATCAACACATTCTGCCGTCCATAGCAAAAATACCGTATCTGATATCTGCCATCTTGCTTAAAATTCTGTAAATCCGACCTTCATACGAAAGAAATTCTCAAACTTTTGTACATACGGCAAAATGATTTATTAACTTTGGCTATAAATCGGGAGTATACCTACATCAATATATTTTTTGTAGATACGGCACTTTTGATAAGGACGGCAGAAATATCTTCTCAAGATCTCTCACATTTCATAAGCCACTTTCAGAATGAACGGAATATATTCTTGACCACATAAATAATCTTAATGTTGTATTTTCCTTTGGAGAGCATTTTCAATATACAGAATAACCCATTTGAAAGCAGGCCACCTCTCTAAAACTGTTATTTATTTTCCGAGTCAGAATTTTCTTCAATAGATAAAGCATCAATAGTTGTACTAGAGTGGTATAAATTCGAAATAGAAATAAAATTTTCGAGGTCAAAAAACATAGTAGCGATAAATAAAATTTTACGACGCCACTGAATTTGTGACGATTTCAAATGAGGGGTGACTTGAATTTCACGATAATTTTTTTTTAACAGAAATGTAGCATACGTAAAATTCTTATAGTTTTATCTGAATATTTCGAGTAATTGTCATACCTATAAATCACAATGTTTTTAAAAGTATCGTTCAAAATTATGTTTTAGATAGTCGAGTTTGTAAACAGTAGTTATTCCACATGGTGTCAAATTCTGTCTCTTCCATTTTAACACCATAGTATGGGAGATAATTATGTCCATCAGAACAATGCAGTTTTTTGTCAGAGAAAAGAAATTTACATCTTCACATGAAATAGTAATGAATATTCGATAATCAATAATCAATAATAACCAATATTGATAACATAAATGAACTTCAACAAGAGACTGTGTCTACACAATAATTCTCGTAATTGCCAACTAATTCCCGATCTAATAATAAATTCGATCAAAATTCGATCATTGGTTTGGGGTAACTTTTGTGCAAGCCTATCTTAATCTATCACGCAGTTCCTCTTTGAAAAATATTTGAAAAATATTATTTTAAGAAGAAGGTTTCGAAACTTTAGTTGCTGTAGAGATGACAAGTCATTAGAATGAAAGAAACTCCTCAAGTACCTACACTAATAAAGAAGTATGGCAGATAATTTGACTTTGCAGGAGAAAATTGAAATAGTAAGACTTCGTGGTAACACGAAAAGGAAGTATGTTGCATTTTCAATAACATGCATCCGGAGCGTCGAAATATTAGCAAAGCTACAATTGGACAAGTAAACAAAATTTTCAATCAGTATGGAGCTGTTTGTAAACATGTTCTGAAGAATGGTAATACTGTAAAAGATTCGAAAAATTCGAAATTATTTTAACCCTTAATAGCATTTTGTATCTTATAGTATACATCTTATTCATATTCACGTAAGTATATTCAACGGTCTCAATTTACTCGGTTCTTCAATTATGCAAACTCACTCACATTATTTCTATTTGAAACCAGTATCAGTATTGCCATCTATGAACATCTCAGTGAAATAAATCACTTTATTTGCAAGATGGCAGACACCTGTGGGTTACTTTCTAAGTTTTTCGTAAGTAATTACAAATAACTCTGTATAAAATGAATTTGTATTTGTAGAAATATGTATGCATGTTACTAGAACCATGAATTGATATTCCAATATAAAAATTGACCTGTTTCGAAAAAGATTTACTCTAGAAAAAGTTGATTTTGGTTTATGTATCTTATAGTCCACATTATCAGTGTTTCAGAAAACTACACTTCACTTGTTATGTATCTTATAGTCCACATAAATAACAATTCATTATATCATGTTTCGTATGCTATGTATCGTATAGTACACATTTATAATATTTCATGATATATTGTTTTGTTTCCTATGGTCCGCAATATTCAGCTTCAGCACGTTAGATATTCGGTTTATTTGCAGTTTCCCAACCTTTCCGCAAACAAAATTAATTTTACTGAACAACAAGTATTGTTCCAGATGAGGACCCATACTGAAATGTCATCCAGAAAAAAGACAATTATGGCTTTGATTCCTCCTCCTACATCAGATCTAGATTCTAGTATAGAGGAAAGTGACGCTGAATATAAAAACCCCTGATCAGACCCAATATAAAACTTCTGAAGCTCCAAGCCTACCATCTGACGTTGAAATGATTTTTGAAAACTTATCAGAGACAGATAGTGCTTCAGATGTTGATCCGTGTACGTCACGAACACCCAATACAAAAAAAATTCAGGCAACATAGAAGCACCAAAATCAATATTTACTCCAATCAAAACCAGGTCACAACGTGATCTACAGTATGGGAAAAACACACAAATTGAAGAAAATTTACAACATGAAGGAACGATTCCCAAAAAAAGTAATGATGAAAATATACAGCTTAAAAGAATGATTCCAAACAAGAAGCAAAAAGTACAGCCTATTACTGAATACTTCTGGAGCAAGGATGATTTCGAATTTCCCGTGAACATCCCCGAAAATGATATTACCATTCCTGCTAGAATGAAATCACCTTATGAATACTTCAAGATATTTTTTTCCGATGACTTCGTTACACTAATTGTTGAGAATACGAACTTTTATTCTGTTCAAGAAACTAAGAAATCAATACATGTTACGGAGGAGGAAATAAGAGACTTTATAGCCATACATATAATTATAGGAATAGCAAGCCTACCATCCTATTTAGATTACTGGAAGCCTTGTTTTAGATTCACAGAAATATCTGAAACTATGGCTCTCAAGCGATACCAGCAAATTCGACGTTACATCCATTTTGTCAATAATAATAATATCAATGATGATAAATATTATCGCATTAGGCCAGTATTGGACATACTCAGGAGGAACTGTAACCAAATTGAGGAAGAATGAAGACAAAGTGTCGACGAAATGATGGTTCCCTACAAGGGCAAAAAAGCCGGGTCTAGAAGGCAATACATAAAATCAAAGCCGAAAAAATGGGGGTTTATAATTTTTGTAAGACCTGGAATATCTGGCATAGTTTACGATTTCATCATTTATGGTAACACAGCTTCAACGCCAAAGAAGCTTCTCTGAGGTTAGGATCAAAGGTCGTTCTAGGATTACTCCAAACCATGAAAAGTCCAACTCTTTCTACAATTTACTGTGATAATTTTTTTAGTAATTTAGATTTATTCTACATTCTTCGTCATTACTATGGCATTTTGGCATTAGGGACGATTCGGTCAGACCGTCTGGAAAATTTTAATTTAGAAGAGGATAAACAACTCAAAAAGAAAGGTCGTGGGTCATTCACAACTATGAATGATAATCATAATAAAATGAGTATTGTCAAATGGATCGACAACAAACCTGTCATTCTAGCAAGTACCCATACTTCTTCCAAACCAGTATTGACAATCAAACGATATGACAAAAACCATAAAGCAAAAGTTGATGTTACATGTCCCACCATTGTGAAGCATTACAATTCACACATGGGCGGTGTAGATCTTATGGACATGCTTACAAGTCTCTATCGAACTCCACTGAAAACTCGACGATGGTATCTATCAATTTTTGCACAGGTTTTAGACATAGCTTTGAATAATGCTTGGCTATTATACAGAAGAAATAAACAGCTGCTGAAAGAGGACTCAAAACTGATTAGTCTAAAATAATTCAGAATAGATATTGCTCGATCTCTAAAACGAAGTAAATGACAAAATAAGAAACGAGCACATGTTGGAGATTTAGAAAATAACAAAAAATTAAAACTGAGATGGTACCTAGACCCACAAATGATGTAAGGTTTGACAAACTTGATCATTTTCCGGTGTACGGTACGAAAGGACGATGCCGTTATTGCAATAAAGGAGAGACGCACTGGACATGCACAAAATGCTCGACCAGATTATGTTTAGTAAAGGATCGAAATTGTTTTCACAACTTTCACCAATTGTAAATGTATTACTTTGTTTCAAAATATGTTTCTTTGTTGTGATATTGTTTGAAGAGTTATTTTTTGGTTTGTATGTTTTTATTAAGTTAATTTCTTTCATAAATAAAGTTTCAAAGAAAAAACAATGAAAGCACTTTCTAATCCCAAGAATATAAAAATGTATCCTCCAGTAAACGTAACAAATTATGTTCAACAATTTATATATTTAATAAAGTATCTTATAGGATACAACCCATATTTTGCTCATTTAAAAAAATCAATGGAATATAATGGTATATATTCACTCCTACACACCCAGTCTCATTATCCATATACAATTTTCTGTAAGAAATTCATCCGATAGGGGTTTGCCAAATTAAGGGTTAATAATAATCCGAAAACAAGTGTGAGACTTGCAAGTTTGGACATTAACTTACTGCGTTAAACAATAAGGAAAATTCTTAGGAAATATAATATCATGATTCCCTTTTAATAAAAGTCTCTTCATACCTTAGAAGAAGGCGATGATGAAAACAGGATGGAATATGGAAATAACAGAAATTATCTGAAAAAAAATTTGTTTATTGACGTGGCAACATTCCCAACCAATGGAACAATTTAATTCTCAAAATTAAAGGCACTGGCACTGCAGAAGACAGTACAGGGCAGAATATGGCATTCCAGAATAATTGGCCCCTTTTTTTCAAACAATTTGAATAATATAATTTTCTAGAATTTTTAAATAACGAATTTTTCATTGATATGGATGAACTTCCACTGGCAGAAGAGGCTCATCTTCTAAAGAGGAACTGATGCGTGAAAGAATAATTCAGGCTTGCAGAGATATTACTTCAAACCAATTATAATATGTTATATGGTTAACTATAGAAAACGATTCGATAAATGTATCGAATTGAATGTAGATTTGGTTGAACAGTCCAAAATCTGATGTAAAGCCAGTGTCATGTCAATACATTCTCTTGTAGTGGTTCACTTATGTTATTATTATTGATTCTAAACAGGTAGTGGTTATAATCACCGCTTTTCAATCATTCTGGCTGCCGGTCCTGTGGGTTCAAACCCCAGCGACTGCAGTATATTTTTCTGATAGCCTGAGGAAGTACTAGGAATTGCAAGTTGAAACAGCTATTTAACGTAAAAAACAATTTTAAACAATTATGTTATTTAATGTAAATATGTGCATTTCTATTCTTTGACAAAAAAGTGTAATGGTCCAGTGGGCATCACTATATCGCACATAGAGTTGTTAAAATCTAAAGGTGTATATTAAAACATATCTTTCACAAAATTGTGATTTAAAATACAACTATTTGAATTATTTTGATGGTGATATGAATATTTTATTTATGCTATATTTCTGTTGGAAAATAATTATCGTGAAATTTTAGTCACATCCATTTGGGAGCATCACAAATCCAGAGATTTTATTTAAAAAAAAATTTAGTATGGTTTTTGGATTTTTGAACTTGAAAAAAATTTAAGTAGGCCCTAAAATTTCAATTTTAATTTTGAATTCATGGCACTCAACTAGAACTTTTCATGTTGTATCTACTGAAAAAAATACTTCTGAATCGGATAAAAATAACTGTTGGCAGGGCCGCTTTTAGAAGTGCCAGCGCCCTGGGCAAGACTTCCACGGCGCCCCATATCTGCCATTCGAACCTATACGGAGAGAAGACAAGGGATATAATGAAATAATCATCTCATAAACAAAAATAAATTTCACACGTTCTATCGGCGAACAATCCTATTAAGATACCAAAGTACATGTTTTACCCAATTCCATTTTCGGCTGACGAAGATGCCAAGTTTGTCAATCTAGATTGAGATATCTTTGAGTGTATATAGGTTTTTATCAGCTTGTGCTTGGAAAACTCCCTTCCCCACTAGCCACAGTTATAATAGGTATACTGATCAATATTCGCAATGCCATCGATACATATGGATACAGTTCTTATAAGTTGCGATCTTCAAGGAAATTATTGATAAAGACAGGAGTAACCACAGGCAAGAAAGATTTCAGACTTATGAGTTCGTCACACAACATATACCTCAATATATCTGAGTCTACAGTTAAACAGAGTTTGAGAAAGTCATTTCTGGAGAAGTTATAATATACTCATAGTGGGCAGTTTCACCAGCGTAGCGTTTAATACTTCGAATTCTTGTTGTGGCTCTAAACACAGGTTCAGTTTCTAGTTCTTTAGCCAACTTCCTTGAAGTGAAAATGGCGCTTTCAAAGCCTGTATTTCTACATCTTTTCAAGAAAACGCAGCATTTTTTTCAACATTTCTGTACATTCACCGAGATTCATGTCTATTGATTGTAAAGATTTATTGACAACATTAATTAGAAAAAGAGTATCATACCAAACAATGAAACTGAAATCTTTTAACTGTTCGACTACCAGTAGTAGCCACTTGAGAAACTTGATAACGTTACTAGGCAGTTTCATATTGATTGCATAGAGTTACTGAAGACATTGATTTGAAATAGAATATCATACCAAACTACCAATAAAACTATGATAGAACTTTGAAGCTGAAATCTTTTAAATATTCGGCAGAAGTAATAGCCTCATAGGGCGGGTTGTAAAATACGAGTTCACCAGCAGTTTAAGTGAACTGAGTTTGGTTGCTGGGGATTAGCCAATGAAATTTCTAGTTTCTTAGCGAATAAACTCGGTTTTGTTGAACTTGATAAAAATAGAATTATTATAACATAACGTTAGTGCGCACTTTCGTCCTCTATGGACATCAAACTAATTCTCCATACTGTCTAAATCTAGCATTAAATAGTTTCGATCTATCATCAGCAGTTATGACATTTTAAATTACTCATACCATTTTCTCGACGACACTACACAAAGAGTAGAGTGAGATGACAGGAGGGGAGAATGGCATTGCGTCTCTCTTGATTATGAGGTATTATAATATAATAGTGGTCGTGATGGTAGAGCGCTAGTCTATCAATCAGAGGGACGTGGGTTCGATTCCCCGCATGGTCACTGATCTCGTGCTAGGAATCGCACGTTAAAAGGTAAGACCTCGTTAATACTTAGCTCGCACAAGTTTCGACTTCTGAGGGCTGTCGTTCGTAGAGGGATGACAGCTGGTTAACGGAAAAAACAATTAAAAAAAATCAATTTTTCAACAATAATTGCGTTCCTTGTTCTTATGTAGATTTGTCTATACCCAAGATATATACTTTTTATGGATACCTGAACTCTGATTATTGAATGATGTAATGAATGAGTTGTTGCTAGATTTAGAGAATTTACGAGTAGGTCCCCTTATATCTGGCCCCCTGGGCGGTCGCCCAACCGCGCCCTACCCTAACGCCGGTACTGACTGTTCGGTCAGTCTGTATATCAGAAAGTGTTGCTCAACAACTTTGCAGTTTATCCAGTTCTCATGGTAATGAGAATAATATTCATTTTTCAAAATTCTCTATTGAGGAAAATATTGGTAATCAATAGATTATTATCATATTATTTTCAATCCGATTGCTGTTCTCCCTGCAAACTGCCAGCATCACATTACTGTAGAGTTCAACGCTATTGAAAAACTTTAAATGACAATAAGATAAAATTGCATTTGACCATTATATATGTAGATTTGACGCACCCTTCAACACCTGGACATGTTACAACGCATTCAATATTCAAACGAAATAATCGCATTGAATATAATATTCAGTATAGTGTGAATTAGGAGCACCACTCGAATGAAGATTAGAATCCTGCAGAGCACAGAAAGTATAATATTCGAGGGTAATTTCAATGCATGTTTCCTAGTTATAGAGCCATGCAGGAAACTCGTTTGGAGTAATCGTTACTCTTTAATATTAGTGATATTTATTTACTTCAGATATAATCGTGAATAATTATTATATCTTAATAGTTTAATATCCACAGACAAATTTGTGCCAAAACCGAATGATGAATTGTAACACTATGAAACTTGGCACGTGACTTCTTGACATCAGGTTTAGTTAAAAAAATTGTTTACCAAAATATCAGGGGTGGAACACAAAAACATTTTGACTTCAATAAAAATAAAAAAATGGAGTTTTCTCGGAAAATAAAAAGGCTATCGTAAAACGGCTTCGATAGAATAAATAAAATTACAAAGTAGATAGTCTTGTGATACTTTTAGGAGGCTGGGTTAGATTAGGTTCGGAGAGGTTAATGCTTCATATTTGAAGCAAATCCGTCGTTTCGAGCTCTGGAACAGTGTTAATCGTCGAAAAATTGCGATTAGGAATAGCCGCCGTTGTAGACAAAAGGTGAGAATATTTTTTGAGATCATGGATATTTTGCAAAAACCGCTACTGAATATACATGAGCTCTTCATAGCTGCGCTTTCGAAATTTTATCCTAACAAGTAGTTGCCACTTTTTTAATAGTTTCGTTTGGTGTTTTGGAAACTGTCCTGAGCGGTCGATTTCATTCTTGTACACATTTTTGGACACAGATCAAACAGCAATGCGAGGACTCGAAGCTTTCTGAACTGTTCCTGAGTTTGGATTTCATTGGAGAATAAGAACCGAATTCGATGGTCAGAGCTATGGAATTTTTCATTGCCATACTTGAACTTCTTAGAGCTTGAAGTGTGTATATCTTTCGAAATTTTTCATTTACTATGACGTCCGCCAGATCATCAAGAGAACCTCCTTCCTCTGCTCACAGAAATCAATATTTCCAGCCCTGCTGGAGTGAAAAGACACCAATCCTGGCAAAATGTATCTGTATTGCAAATGAAACAAATCCCTCTCTTTTTTGACAACCTACAATTGCATTTTAAGATTCAACCATTTAAATCTACCCCTATGTTCGCTTTTATCCGACCGACATTTATTTCTAAACAACATTCTCTCAAACAACTCTAAAAAATTATATATTATTATTCACGAAAGTATATTGAAAATGCATTTATTCATATAATTGCCTGGGACGGAAAAATCCCTATGATTTGTGTATGTACTCTCAATTCTGCATGTACAAATTTCAAAATCATGAAAACGGATTTGTTGGTACATAGCTAATATGCTGGCGTTTACTTCAGAAAAGTTCAGTGCGTGATAATATATATATTTATATATATATATATAAGATTCCATTAGTTTTACTTCAAATACCCCTGGGAAAGAGAATATTCGTATGACTCGTTATCAACTCAAATAATTCCTTTAGGAAAAACTTCTACATAACAAATACAAATGAAGGGGCAAGTGGAAGAAGGAGTTATTGCAAATATGTGTTTGAGAGAAAAATAAGTTTTAGTAAAGTTAGCGTCCTTTATGTTTAGTGTAACATGGCCCCGTCTACCACTGTGTATCTGCTCTGATATGAAGAATAGAAGCAAATCCTGACGGGGCAAGTTACATATGCACATAACACATCCTTCCACGACATACCCGAAAATTTTCAGAAAATGTTACCCTTCTTCCACTTGCCCCTTCAAATGGAATATCACTTTATTGGTAGAGAAAAAATTGTGCTATATATGCACTTGACAACACTATTGGTCTTTGCCAGAATAATTCAATACCCTGACACATTTTCACCCTACTTTTTGTAAGAAATAAGCAATAATAATTTCATAGCTACCACAGCATTCAATACAACTCCAATCCACTGTAAGAATTTTTGATGTTTTGTCTGCTCTGAAATGAATTTCTACTCACTTTCAGACGGACAATCGCAGATGGATCTATTATAATTTCAATTAATGTCTGTTACCATGAAATTTCACAATAATTAACTCAAATTTTCACAGCAAGAACAAAAAACTGCTCATGACAGTAGGGTTTGACATGTCTATAATAAGCCGAAAACCGGACTCATTACGCAGCTCATGATCTGAACTGACATCATACTGAGAAAACTGCTCCAAAAGTGTGGCCATTGTTGGCTTGGATATTATGGGTAGATGATCCTGGACTATGTTGTATATATGGAATGAACAGATAAATTCATCTTCTTTCGTTTCGAATGGTCAGGGGTTTCTGAAAATCCCGTGATTCGACAAAATTTCCTATCGTTTAAAAAGAATGAGTTTTTGGACAGCCTCTGAATTTTTAAAAATTATAACACATTTTGGAGTTGTTTTTGTGAGTTCGATTACAGAAATATAAAGGGCAAACCACCAGCTTGAAATTGCATATTTTATTTTTATGCAGTTTGTGTATAAGCGATTATTTTCAACATTTACTGGCTAATATGTCGGAATTTTGAGGGAGTTGAAAATGGGGCGGGAGTAAAATCCAGTTTTTTTTGGCGTGTATAAGTGAGACCTGTCTCACTACTCTCCTGCCTAGTGTCTAAAGAGGGTAATGGTTTCTGCTTCAGTGGAATTTTTCCGGATCAACTGATTTTTGCATCATTCGTGAAAAACGCTGTTGGATTATGTAACGTGGTAAAAACCACCACTTAGGTACTCAGATATCCAAATGTTATATTTGCATGAAGAAGTAGAAGTCTTTACTAACATTTTTGATAATTTTTAGCACAGTTATGACACATTCAACGTTCGGCATCGCAGGAACTTGCAGCGGCGGGCTAACACGAGCATGAAATTTAATGTCGGCGTTCAAGCACGTTTTCTGAGAATACGAGCTCATTTTGTTGGGAATTACTGAGATTCATTCTTGTAGAGAATTGAATAATCTTCAACCCTATTCAAACCATATTTTTTTAAACTTCATTTTTTCAAATAATTTTTTTCTGGGTTTCACCCCCGTAATTTTGGTAAACATTTTTTTTCTTATTTGACATAGTATCAACTACTAGCATGCCAGATTTGGTGGAGTTGCAACCGATCCTCGTCTCAAAACTGAGTAGACTGCCCTGCCATCTTCCGCCGGGTGACTTATATATCCGTATTTACAGGTCTCGACCATTCGAGCCTTTCGGGCGACTTCTTAGATGTCCCCAGAACCTTCGTTAGAAAGTTCGCGTCTCTTCCACGTGATTCATGTGTTTTTCAGCGGAGAATTTGTTTATATTTCGAGTGTGCACCACTAACTGTTAGATCAGGGCCGATCTCGAGGCCGGTCTCGAAATCGTTATATTGCCCTCTTCTTAAAGACGTTTCGTCCCGAAATGTCATTTTTGGAGTGTGGAGATATCTGCAAGAGTCTCCATATCTGCACCTGGACGTTCGATGGAAGTAGCACTCCACAGTCTTCAAGTTGGGTCGAGGAAGATGGTTGCAGCACACCAAAATCTTGACTCCGCTGGATCTGAATATTATCTCTAACATGCTCCTTATAACTCTCCAGTCCAGTCAATCCCACAAGCCAATTCTAGGATTGGCAGGTCCACAAGATTTTGGTCAGGCATCGTGTCTCTTAATCTGGTAAGGCTCTTCCAGACATCCACATAAGACGGTTTATCTTGGGAATGCTTCTTGGTAACCAGATAGTAGATGATTCTGTGGTCCTTCCTCAGCTGTAACACCCCTCCAACTTTCGGGTTCTGTTTCCGCAGTTCCTGGAGTTGACCGAACTTCTTGGAGAAAACTACAGCAATGCCTCTGGACTGTTGGAGATCCTCTGCCACACAGTGGGCTAACGCGTAATCGGCAGGCACCTTGAAAAGATCTCGTGGCTCCTCCTAAGTTACCCCATGTTGAACTTTCTGTCCTTTTGAGTACAGGGACATAAATCTCTGGAACGTCACTTCATGTTCCGACGGTCTGACGGTGCGGACTTGGTCGTGGTTTCCGGCGTAAGGGGACAACCTATTGAAATGGAATACCCTAGGTTTTACTCGTGGTGGCTTATATATTCGGTAAACAAGGTCGTTTATCCTTTTCATGATCTTATATGGACCTTCCCACGAGTTCCGAAGTTACGGTGATAGTCCACGGCGACGTTTAGGGTTGTGCAGCCCAACTAGGTCACCTGTCTGATATCGACCAGCATCGGCCTTGATGTCGTAGGTCTCCTTCATTCTGTCGCTGGCACTCTGGATGTTCAAACGGACCCGTTCGTGGATGTCGTCATTTTTCCGTCGTAGTTTGCTGACGTAGTCATCTCCCTCAGTATCTTGTCCTGGTGGCGTCCCAAACTTCAGGTCACATGGAACTCGCAACTTTTGGCCCATAATAACACTAGCAGAGGTTCGGCCGGTAGACTCGTGAACTGCGGAACGATAGGCCATCAGAAACAAATGGAGATAATGGTCCCAATCTTTCTGGTGGTCAGAGACTACCTTGGACAGGTGGCGGTTTATCGTCTTATTCATCCGCTCCACTATTCCATATGAATGTGGTCCTCGTCTTTCGGATATTTAGCATCTGGCACATTTCCTGGAACAGGTTCGACTCATAATTTCTGCCTTGATGTGAATGCAGCTCCAACGGTACTCCGAATCGACAAATCCACTCCTTCACCAAGACGTCGGCAACGGTGATGGCTTCTTGGTGCCACTTGGCCCTCGGAGCCATTTAAGAGCTGCATGGTCAGTTCTCAGCAGGAATCTTCTCCCATACACGTACTTGTAAATAATTGACATTCATTACCCTTACCGGCACAAATTTATCAACTCGCAACAAGGTCTTCCCTAGAGCGATTCCTCGTCCAATTCTCTCATCATGGAGCGATGGCTTTTGCAGAATTGCTTTGCTGCTTCAAATTCCAGAGCGCGTGCCAATGCATACACGAGATGTGCGGGGCGAGGTAGTGTTAGGGCTTGCCGGGTTTCCTGGTCACGAAGTCCATCCAAAAATTCCTGGACCGCTCGTCGCTCCATTACATTTTCCGGTGTACCTGGGTACGCAAGACGAACCAAGCGTGCAATATCTGCTTCTAATTCTTGCAACGATTCGCTTGATTTCTGGCATCGGTTCCTCAGCTGTGAGTGATATACGTGTTCAAGGTGGGCTTGGCCATAGCGAAGTTCCAAGTGTTTTACCAGCTGTTCATGGTTTTCCTGTTGTTGGGCGGTGAGCGTTTGTAAAATATCTGTTGCTTCGCCACGCAATGCCAGTGTCAATGCTAAAGCTTTTCCCCAGCATTCCATTCATTTGCTTCGGCAGCAGCTTCGAATTGTCGGTGGTAGTTTGACCATGGAGTATTTCCGTCGAACTGAGGCGATTTAAATGCGAGTTTTCCAGGTTCAGCACTGCACTTGAAATTTTTTATGTCTTTCTGATCTTCCTCCAAGTTCGCACTCAGATCGGGCATTGAATTTCTGTTGGAAATTTCAGGGATGTGCACAGAATCCATTCG
This sequence comes from Chrysolina americana, assembly GCA_958502065.1. Taxonomy (NCBI): domain Eukaryota; kingdom Metazoa; phylum Arthropoda; class Insecta; order Coleoptera; family Chrysomelidae; genus Chrysolina; species Chrysolina americana. The sequence goes on along the minus strand of OY293418.1, from coordinate 47,280,809 downwards.
CTTTTCTAGCTCATTACATTTTTCCTTTATTCTGCCAATTTCTGTCTCGATTCCGCCTTTTATTTCATCGTGGAGCGTTTCCTTAATTATTTTCATTTCTTCCTCCATGTCATCTTTGATTTTTTCCATCTCTATTTCAACAGTTCCCATTCTTCCTTCCAACCGATTTATCACACCGCAAACTCCTTTCAAACTCTTCGAATTTTCTAGAAGGTCCTTCCTCAGACCATTTGAATTTTCCAGAAGCTCTTCTCTCGAATTCTCCGAATTTTCCAGAAGCTTCCCTTCTAGATTTTTCGAATTCTCTTGTAGCTTTACTTGAGGTTTCACTTCTAAACTTTTCGAATTTTCTTCAAGCTTTTCTTCTAGATTTTTTGAAAGTTCTTTCAAGCTGACCGAATTTTCTAGAAGTGTTTCTTCCAGGTTCTTCGAATTTTGAAGAAATTTATCTTCGAGACTCACCGAATTTTGTTGGAGTTCTTCCTTCAAACTATTCGAGTTTTCCAGAAATTTATCTTCCAAGTTTATCGAAGTTTGTTGGAGTTCGTCTTTCAGAGACTTAGTAGTTTCTTCGAGTTTGTTCGTAATCTAACTCACGCTCCTCTAACTCTTGCTTCAATTCACTAAATTTAAAGTCAACTAAGTGTACTCTCCTCGGAAACATTTTGTCTTTTATTGTCTTTACCGAGATATCAGTCTACTATTTATTTCACACAATGAGTTTTCAGTTTATTATTCCACGACGCGCTAGAATGTCCTGCAACACTTAACTATTCGACGGGTCACTAGTCTATTGGGTGCGATAAACGTCTATCAGTTTTTCAATACGGCGAACACTTGAACATTTATTTATTTTAAACATCCGATTCTGACACCAATTGTAGTAAAACTGCACTTATCTAATTTTTATAATTTATTTAAACACTACTTAAACAATTATTCACTAAAACGTTGACTTCCTTACTTCAAATATTTAGATATATCGTGTCTTTACAGATCTCCCTCCTCGTGCCCAGAAATGTTCAACGCCCATCTTGAACAGTTTTTACTGAATGAAATAAATCAACGTCATATGAATATTTTCGTAGGTGACATACACATTAACATACTCGGAGAAACTGAAATTTCACAAGAATACCAAAACATCCTGAGTGAAGCCGGATTTTTATCCGCTATAAATGAATGCACCAGGGTAGGCGAAAGTTCGGAAACTTGTATAGACCATATATTTTACAGTAATATTCACAAAAATATCATACCAATCATACTCAAAACCCACTTTACAGATCACTTTTCTATCATACTTCAATTCGAACTGGAATTGAAGGAAAAAAATAAGACGGCCGGAACCAAACATATTATCAACTACGATAAACTAAAAGCAGATATGGAACTAAGAGTCATGGCAAGAAGTCATTCCATGTAGAAAAGTTTTGAATGTTTATAACTAATTTGGCATTGCCTGTCAGTTTCGAAATCAAAGAATTCAACAGTTAAGTATTCTGAAAGTTATCGGGATTTGCATTATCGTAGAATGATCTAATTATACTGTCACAAACTGAAATGTACCTATTGAGGTCATTTGGATTGCCATCGAACTGAGGGACACAATTGAGGTATTCTGGTTTGAATTGTTGTGCAGGTTGTGCCATTTCAACACGACTTTCACTATTAGGATTAATTGAAATATTATTTATTTTATAAAGGTCAGTGGAGTCAGTTAAAGGATTATTTAGCGACAAATTTTCAAGAAAAGTAGATAAATCTTCAACGGACATCAAGTTGTACTCACATCAAATAAATTGCGACTTTGAGCATTGTCCTATAAGGATCACTTCTGGATCGGCTATTTCTGTCTTCACCAGGGAGTATTCCTTGCGAATTCGAACTATTTTGTTTCGAATTCCGGTGCTGCGTTGCTGTGGGGTAGTCCTCTAGGAAGAGAAGAACTTCAGAACTTCCTAAACCATCTGAATAGTCTTCATCCAAAAATCCAGTTCACCATGGAATTAGAAGAAAACTTTTAAATTCCATTTCTTGGCGTATTACCAACGAGGATAATCATCTAGGCCATAAGGTGTACAGGAAGAAAACACACACAGATCGATATCTACACAATGGATCCAACCATCATCCATAACAGAAACGAACCGTAAATCAACACCTTAGTGAACAGAGCTTTGAAAATATGTGAACCAAGACACATCGACGAGGAAATGCAACACCTTACAACTGTGTTACAAGTGAATGGGTACAACAAGAAATACATAATCCGTGCTTCGCGCCCAAAGGAGAAGAAAAGGAACACCAATGAAGAGCAACCCCAAGGCACTGTCTATCTGCCATACATAGAATCACCAACAGAATTGGGAAAATTCTGAAGAAGGAGAAAATTAACACCGTCTTCAAACCAACGAAGAAGTCATTTTGTTTCGTTTCCAAACAAATCAGTTATACGTGTAAGTGGCCATAATATATTTAAAAAAGTTATTTTGTAAAATTGTCTGCTACATCTTAGAATTTTCAGGTGAGTGTTCTGTTTTTTATATTTAGTTCCTAATTACCGAATTAAAAAACCGCTTATAAATATGGTATATAACTCGAGACAGACATATTCAAAAGTTTGTGAGGTTATATCAGTATTGTTTGGATTTTGCATTTTTATTTATGATTAGGGTTTAGCCCCTTGAACGAACACGATGTTTGAAATCATTGTTATTATTAGCGCTTATTCATAGTGATTTCATTTTCAAATAATATCAGCCGTTTTAAGTTTTAGTGTGATTACCTTCCTTCCTGGAGAATCAACATGGCATCAAAACACATAATTAGGCTGTCCGAAGTAACGAACTTCTTTAAAGATGAAAAAAAAGTAATGTAGAGAGGAGAAAATGCTGTGGATTCGGGGTATGTGATTAGTATGATGTCCGATTGTGACCTTCTTATTATTTGTGGAAAGGTGCATGCCAGCATGAGAGACCGACATATAATGTTAAGGTATGATTTGGAAATGTATAACTTACTATTGTAATATTTTGTCATAGTGTTTGGTGGTCAAAGATACCTATAATATTATTATTTCAATGCCCCTGTTATACCTACCTTTACATTTGTATTCAATGTTTTTATTTTTAATTTCAGATAGAATTTGACGTAGACTGGTCAATTACGATGTCATCACATGGCAGCTTTGTTACTCTTTGCTCGTAATAATTTATCTGTTACTGATAAGGAGTGTGCTTGGAGCAAGTCTAAACCATCGAAGTATATTGAAATAAAAAAAATTTAAGATATTTATCCACCTAAGCCCCACAGAGCAACGGAGAGGAATTTAACAGAAAAAGAAATTAATGATTTTAAGAGCCAACTTTCTGTTTTTGATGGTGCTGTTGGCTTCTCTTGGCTTTTAGCAGATGAAATAGCAGCAGACCAAGAAAAATATGTAGCAAATATTGAAGACATCTTATTCAGTGAACAATATTTGTCTGCACAGGACAAGTTGTTTTTTTCCAAAATAAGGTGAAACTGGAACAACGTGATATTCTTAAGCTAGCTGAAGAAACAATTGGACAGTCAAACAACTCAAAAAGGCTGATGGTGAGAAAAAATTTACTGACGACTAGTAATTTTTCATTTGTGTTGGCAGCATGTCACAGGTAGCGTTATCCTCCAAGTCTATTTAAAAGTCTTCAGGTACTTACATTTAGTTTTCATATTTTAAGCTAGTTATTTTATAATAAAATATCTTGAATAATAAAGAAATTATATCAACAGGTGCATATAATTTAGACCACATTAAAGCAGTGCAATGGAGAAACCTACATGAAAAACAAGATGTTAAAGCTTTGGAGGAAGCACTTGATGTTGAAATGATTCCCACTGGAATATGGTTACATCAATGCGGATTTTAGGTGCTAGTCCAGATGGATTGATTGGAGACCATGAACTAGTAAAGTAAAATGTCCCTTCAAATATCGTGATCAGTCTCTATCAGAAGCTATCAAAACTGTACATGATTACATAATAACATCAAATAATGATGGCAACATATCAGTGAATACGAATCATGAATATTTCAGGCCAACTGGCAGTTACAAATAGAAAAAAGGCTCTTGTTGTATAGACTACGAAAGAAGTTGTAATAATAAATATAGAAGCTGAAGACTTTGAAGACAACTAAAAAATACAATTTTATTTAGAACATTATATAGATATCTTTTTTGTTAGGTGAAAAATATGTGAGCTATTGTTGTAATAAATGGTATGTTAAGTAATACAATATATTTATATTACAGATGTGTTTAATTTTTGCCAGACATAATAATAATGAACTTTTTGAACCTAATGTAGGTACTTACTAGGGAATTCAAACATTTTAAGCATAAAATTAATGCCGTTGGTCATTCTTACAGGGGTAATATTGAATTTTGCATTCTATTCAGTGAAAAATGTTGACTGTGCTTTTTATTATAACATGGCAAAGTCATAAATAAGATAAAAAATAAGGGAGAGATAAAAAATTATTCATTTATAGGACAAACTGATTTGAAATATACAAAAAAACGAATAGATGTTAATATAGGTATATTACAAAAGTTTAAAAATAAAAATATAGAAAAATAACATTCATATAAACTAACAAAATGAAATATGTAAACTAAATCTATATTAGGTACATCTAGTCTAATTTTTTATTGACATAAAAAGTTCAAATTTGCAAAAGAATTTTTCAATCAAACAGTTTTTGAAATAAAAAGTAATATGTACAAACATTACTAAATAAAAACAATTACAAACCGCCCACTTCAGCATTTAATGGGAATTGCAAATTTGTTAAATCTGCGTTGATTGTGGCAGTAAGCTCTGAGGTATACAGTCTAATATTGAAAGGCATTTCATTCTTTGTATGGCCCTTTCAACATGGATTCTGGCTCTGGCTATAGTCCGTGTCTGTATTACTTGTTGAGAGGTAAATTGTGGATTTGTCAAAAATGGTGGTAAGTTGAGGTGAACTCCTTCTGGTAAAATATCAAGTATAAAAAATTCCTTATGTGCTAGTATTAGATCTCCTGAAACCATTTTTTCCATAATTGTACAATCTTGCACAATTTTTTTATCCGATGTGGATCCTGGGTAGAGGTCGCTAGCAAATGTAACCACACCATTTGGAGCAACACCAATTAAACCCTCAACCGTATTTTGGTGTTTATATGAACTGTGGGTTGATCTCTGTTTTTCTAAGGAAGACGGCCTTATACACTTAACTTCTGTGCAATCTAGTACAATCCTACAGTTTGTAAATGTACTAAAACAGTCTGGCATACATTGTTCGTTCTTCTGTTTCGAAGGGATACTTTCCATCAGTTGACAAAATAGAATTTCATGAGTAGCATGAATCCATGTTGAAACCACGTTTGAAACTGTTGCTTGACTACAATTAAATCTACATGCCAAATCATTATGTAGTAAATTCAATCTCAGTTTCATCAAAGTTAAGAGCAACTGATATTTTTTTGGAATAAGGCCTACTGTCCACCCCTGTGTATAATTTAATCTCAAATCTTTAAAGAGGCTATATATACAATCAAATATGTGCACATTAGGTAATCCAGTATAGATACTAACAAATTTGTCATTGTTCTTTATGACATCAAAGGAAAATCTTATTGAGAGGTTTTGCAGCTGTTTCTTTAGCATTTCATTTTCTTTTTTAAAAAAATTCATTTCTGCTTCTTGCTGTGCACTACCAGAACCTAACAAATTCTGCATTTTTTCAAACTTGGTCTCATTACCAGTAGAGAGTCTTGATTCATCACTATCTCTCGATGGTCCTGGTGTAGAATAGTCCACACACATTGGTGCATTACGAGAGGAGTGTGCCTCATTTGAATCACCTGTTGCTGACACTTCCTGAATCTCCTCACTATCTCTCGACGGTCCTGGTGAAGAATAGTCTACACAAATCAGTGAATTACCAGAGGTATGTACCTCTGACACTTCTTGAATCTCATCGGGTTTTCTGTTTGGTGCAGTAGCAGAGGAGTGCACCTCATTTGGATCACCTGCTGCAATAACTGATGCCGTGTTGGAGTGTTGTCTGAACCTAGAATTTAGGTCAGCTTTTTCTCATTATGTTTAAATAAGCTAGGCAAATTGCTTTTGTCGCCATTTACAAAGTGACATGAACAAATGAGCGACGATGGTGTGGGGTCTTTGTCATCTCGTCTGAAACAAAATCATTAACGTCAATATAGAACAGTAATAGAAACAAAGAAATTACAAACCTGATGAGTGTAATCCATGTTTCTAATAGAACTGGATCTTTCGGAAACCGAAAGAAAGAACAGGTCCTCCTCCCACTATAATGCTTGCAATCGGGAGCAAAGCACATTACCATTTGTATAAAATAATTGAAACTTTGAACTGACATACAATATTAATTGTGAAATGTTAAGAATCTCTCAAAAATTTCAATTTATTAACAGAAAAAATACAACACTTAACCTCAATATTTTTTCATTTGAAATTAATCTGTGAAAATTCAACAGAACTATTAAAAAATTATATTTTCTTTGAAGTTCATTTAAGGCAGATTCCCAAAACGTTCATAAATTATTTAACTTACCTTCACTTTATATAACACTTGCATAATCAAATTTGCAAATACATACAAAAATAATTTGTTTGGAAACGGTCCAACGACAAATGACAGAATTCAGTGCTACAAACCTTTACTGTGACGTCACACTAATCTTTTCTATTCCATGTAACTGTGGGAAGGTCTATATCGGACAAACGAAAAGGAGCATTGGTACCCGCCTAGTCGAGTACAAGCGGAGTTGTCGTTTGGGACAAACCGAGAAGTCCACAGTCGCTGAGCACACATTGTCTGACGGAGAACACAAGATCCTTTTCGAAAATACTGAGAGACTAGCAACGTCGAATCATTATTCAACAAGAATGTATTTAGAAGCAATACAAATACACAAACAACAAGAGAACTTCAACAGAAAAGAAGAGAGAACATATTTACCCAAAGATCTGGCACACAGCATTGAAAGGGGCCAAAACGAAGTCATGTCACCCGAATCGCGCGGAAAATGCGCGCGAACCCGCTATTACAGAAAGTGCGCAAAAAAACATCACTATAAATAACATGGCAAACTCGAAAGCTTCAGTTTCAGTTGATACGTCTAGAAGAGTACTTCGACCATGCCACTGAAGAGGACTGCCGCAGTTGCAGTCGAAACGTTTGGAGATTTAAATCAAAGAAGACCACGGCAAAACCCGGAATCCAACCAAAACATTGACGCCAGCTGTGAAAGCCTACATTCCTACAAAAAGAATATTGTTTCGACTCTCTTTCTATTTATGAATATTTAGCAGCCGATACTCCTTCCTAACCCTTTGAGGGGTTTTTATTTGATGCGTTGCATTGAGTTGAAGTGAAGGTACTTTTAATCAATACACACTAGGATTGTGGTTCGAATTTGCTTTAAAATTTTCATATTGAATATTTTCTGTACCTATTGCGTACTTTTCATCTGCGCATTTGCTTGAAAATTTTCATATTGAGAAATTTGAGAATATCTTCCAATTTACTGTATTTGTGTACCTATAGTACCTTCGAACAACAAAAAAAAAAGATTATAAGTAACTTAAAAATACTAGAGTTGCCTTACTTACCGTATAAGAAAGTACAACTGATAAACACAACAACGCTATTTATATCAGGTTTCATAAATTGGTACGTGATTTATTTATCAGATTTTTTTCTACTGTTACTCTAAAACGCCTCGTTATATTCTGGTGTGTGCCCTTTAGGCTTGAGACTGAACTTGTTCTGTTTACTTTTCACTTGTATCTTCACGGCAAATAATAATAATAGCCGTCCTCTACCCGCACAGGCTATGCCTTTGGGTACACTCTACGAGTGTTTATGAGAGAGTATTATTATTATATTATTATTTTATTATAATTATATTTGGTTTTCATATAGTTTTCTTCAATTTCTTTCAAATAATTCAACTTTATAATTTTCTCCATACATTTTTACTTTCATTCACTTTCCTCCTTGAGAATCCATTCTGTTTTTGTAACAATCACATTAGATACCTTCTTTTGTGTTGTTTCTTCAATTCAATCAACCTCTCTGAAAATTTTATGTCTGTCTCAATGCACCAACGCTTTTTATTAATTTCACTTCTATAACTAATTACAACTAACTTATTATCTAATACATTGTTTGCAAACCCCATTTCAACAAATTATACTAGTCTAATAATTTTTTTGTTTGTTAATTTTATTACTTGTCAAATTTCAGTTGTTGTCTTGTCATATCCACTGTAGGGTACATAGTGTTTGTTTTATAAATTCAATAATCTTTTTTATTTTTCATCTCTTTGTCCAAACAATATGAAATTGATGTCATTATGATTTTCCAACATTTGGTGTTCAAATGATTTTTAGGTATAGTTACTGTCTGTGATGGTTTTGTTGGCTAGGAACGTACTGTGGAATATGACTGGTATTCCATCTGGCCCCTTTATCTTTGACATACTTAAGAAAAATGTCCTAAGTTCAAATTCCCTGAATTTTTGCATGTTGTAGATAATGACTTCCCTGACTTAATTGTTAATAGACACCAAAAAAAATGGCAGATTAGTTTTCGAGATGCAGGGTTTCAAAAGTGAAAAGTGGTGCTTACCAATTAATTTTTTTTTATTTCGAGTAATGACTATACGCCTATTTATTCAATAAAAAGTATGGTCGGTCGGTGGTTCAGTGGCTGAGGTCTCTTCTAGCTCGCATCAGACAGACGTTCGATGCTCGGATACGGATCTTTTTTCTCAAGTGCACGGGTGGCCACATGCCTTGTTGTGAATCAAATGTGATGTGAGTTGCCTAGATGCCAATCCCGACGTCTGGTGCTAGCTTGAAGTGCGCACCGACCAACCGGGGTGGTGCTGTAGGTTTTCCGGGTTTTCCTACAGCTGAAAAGTTAATACACCACCGACAATATCAGTAAGTCGCCCCGGAGCGCCACGGCAAATAATAATAATTGAATTTGTCAAGCTGTGTGCACGCTTCAATATACTTGAAGGAAGAAAATTTGTATTTCGTGCAAAATATTTTTATTTTATTTTTATTATTTTTTTTATTATTTTTTTTTAAATAAAAATATTTTGCACGAAATACAAATTTTCTTCCTTCAAGAATAATAATAATAGCTGTCTTCTACCCGCACAGGCGCCTTTGGGTACACTCTACGACTGTTTATGAGGGAGTATTATTATTATTATATGCCTCAACGATGGAACTAATGTCACCTCGATTTATTATACTTTTTCGTTTTGTGATCTACAACTGGGTGAGCAAAGAAAAATCCAATTCAAATAATTTCAAACCAACCAGTGTGAGTAATAATAATAATACCAAATAATAATATTCCCTCATGAACACTCATAGAGGTTCCGGGGCGATTTACTGATTTTTGGTGGCTTATTCGCTTTTCAGATGTAGAAAAACCAGGAAAACCTACAGCACCACCCTGGGTTTTCGGTGCGCACTCCAAGCAAGCACCAGACGTCGGGGATTGGCATCTAGACAACTCACAGCATACTTGATTTTCCGAACAAGACATGTGGTCGCCTATCGACTCCATTGAAATTGAGAAAAAAATTCTCATACCTAAGATTCGAACCTGTTCAAGTGCTAACAGAAGTTTCAACAGCCAACATCTAACCGCTTCGCTAGCGACCACCAATTCCTTCAAGAACTCACTGATTATTACATATTCTTGAAAATTTCCGTATTGAAAAAGGTTTTTAAGGACTTTATTGTACCAACTAACCTAGCGATCTAAGTTGAAGGTTATCCGATCACTAATTATGATAATCATATATAAATCAGTAAAAATTCGAACGAGTTCGAATATATTGTGCCAGAGAGGTATCACCAATGTGAAAGAATACGGGGTACCCTTCTCTCTAAGCGTTTCCACCAAGTGGAAAATAAAAGGCAAACATCTGTCAGAAAACAACTACTTCCCTGACATCTGACAGATGTAGTTCAATGTCATCAGTGACAGGGGAATAATAATCAACTAATTGGCAGGGACAGGACAATTATAATGTTGGAAACGCTTAGAGAATAGGGTACCCCGCATTCTTTCACATATATAAATCAGTATATAATTGGAAGGATTAATTTTGCACAAGGTTAGTATTGATCAGGATATTATTATATTATTGGCAGGATATTTCTGGCATGATATTTTTGGATTGGATATTTAGTCGTAGATCTGGATGAACTCCCACAATTTCGATCGAAGTTAACTGATAATTTTTCATACAGGGTGGTTTGAAAATAGGAGTACGTCAACCTTTAGTTTTTTGGATCATCTAGAGGAGAGCATGTCATGTGCCAGAGGTTGGATCATCTCGTTCAGTTTCAAAAACGAGACTGTTCATCGGCTGCACAAGCTAAATAAAATAATAAATGTTCCGTTCGTGCTTTTCATGATCGCGTAACATGAACATCCTGTACATCTTTCAGTAATACAGGAAAACAGTATACACATTACATACCAATGAACGCCAATGGCGCCATTTGTAGATTTTGAAATATAAATCATTTCAACTCATTTTGTTACTCACTGCTTACTGTGAAACTTTATCTCCTGTGATGTAATATCGAATGACCGGCGCCTCAAACAACCCTCTTTATAATTATTTCCGTTGCGAACCCCATAAGCAATACTTCACTCTTTTTCAAACAATAGCCGATCTACTTTTTTCCAATATGTCGCCCGAGTAGCGCTTCCCTGGGGCGAGAAACTTGTTTGTATTTATAGAGGGGTTGCACGGGTTTCACTGACAACATCATTAAAAAACATTATTGTCCTAACTTCGATTTCGCGGTCCGATAAATCTAAAAACGTGTGAGTTTGTGTGATTGATTCGGCCGAAGCCACCTGCTTTCCAAATGGGATTCTTCTCGAGAGATATTGCCCTACATATCCACATACCCAGTGAGGGGTTCATCGTGATTCGTTTCATTCATTTCGCTGTGTGGAGCGATTACCTTCGATGAGGTAGCTGAAGGGATCATGTTGCCAAACGAGTTTTGCTAGTCGGAATTTTCAAGTCAAAATTTCGAATATAATGTTAAAAATCATAAAAATTATTATTCAATCATTGGTAATATCCTATACAATTTTTTCATATGCAGCAATCAATCAGCACAATTTGTTATTTGCAGAATATTTGCACAAGGTTCTAAGAGATATACAGGGTGTCAATTGGAAAACTTCCCACCCTCAATATCTTCCTTCCAGTAAACAGTATGAGGAATCAAAAACACAGGTCAATTTTATTTTCAAGGGGAACACTTTCAAGGGATATTTGTAGCCCTCGTGGTTCAACTCCCTAGAAGGGGTAGATGTTACCCTTAGAATTTTAAATGGGAAGGGTGGTCAAGTGGCATATCATTTTCCCTGACTTATTATTTCTCGATGAGCATTTACCGAAAATTGGCGTTCTGAACTAACAGGAGTTATTTTTAGAACTTGCCTATACTGAGATAAATGGTTTGACCAAAACTGGTCGGTGGTCGGTGGATCAGCGGTCTAAGGCACAGGCCGTTCGAAACTCCAGCATAGCGATAGTCGGTTCGAGTCCGATGTAGGTACAAGAGATTTTTCTCAAATACTTCATATCGGATCGATAGGCGACCGCATGCCTTGTTGAAAAGCAAGTGTATGGTGAGTTGTCTAGATGCCAATCTCGTCTAGTGCTATCTTGGAGTGCACACCGGCCACCCGAGGTGGTGCTGTAGGTTTTACGGGTTTTCCTACAGCTGAAAAGTGAATACATCACCTGAAACATCAGTAAGTCGCCCCGGAGCGCCACGACAAATAATAATAATAGCCGTCCTCTACCCGCACAGGGAGTATTATTATTTTTTTTTTTTTTTATATTTTTTTTCTTTCCGTTAGGAATTACCCGGTTAGGCCCTGTCTCCGGAGCCCCGACAGTTCCGGAGGTCGCGCTGGTGTGTCATTAACCCCAGTTAACACTCCCCACGTCCATGGGGTAAGTGATTACTGGGTCTGAGAATCATGTGCCCTGAGTAGGCGGAGTGAACCAAGAATTACGGCCTTCTGCATTCGCCCGGCTAGGATTTCTGCCATGTCACGGCAAGCCGGTATGATTTTTAAGTTTGAGAGCAGTGTGTCCATCATTCCACTTTGATGGTCGGGGAGTACTACATCAGGCTTATTGGCTTGTATTTGCCTGAGGGTGGGTAATGAATAGTTCCAATATATTCGGCACTTCTCATTCTCCACCACGTGTCATAGATGGTAGTACAACACTCGTAGGGCCGCGTTATGTCTGTGGATATAGGCTGAGACCACATAAGCTGGACAAGATGACAGCAAATGTATTATGATCTCAGCTGCCCCACGACACGCTCTGCATCTAGTGTCAGGGACCTCTATACCCATCACGCGACTGCGGTAGACGAGAGTGTTGAAGACACCATCCTGGCAGGCCATTATGAATCCCTCGGTCTCCGACTTCCGCCCACTTGACCTGAGAAACGAGAAGGTCAGGTCTCTGGATAAGCCTAGGTCTTCAATGTTCTTGAAGAAGACCCCATGCATCGGCTTATCCTTATATAGCTGCAGGAGCCTCTCACACTCCGCAGCTTTTACGTGGGCTTTTTGCTGAACGGGTTCCAACTCGGTGATAGAGTTTGGGTTTGTCCGTTCAGTGTCGAATACAAGACCGAGTTCATCGGCTGCACGGGTTGCTGCCTTGAAAAGAAATGCTCCAATCCCTGCTTTTTCATTATCACATACCAAGCAGAGATGGGGATCTGAACTCCTGATGACTTTACAGGCTCCATCCAGTACCATTCTGTTATGTAGACACTCCAAACTCAAAAGTCAACGGTCTACCCGTTGTCTGGGGAAGTATAACCGTGGAACAGACGATTTAGGATGCAAGCTTCTATGAAGATGCATCATTTTGCGAGTTTATACGTCGAGTTGTCGCAGCTCTTCCTGAGTCCATTTCATTACTCCAAAGGATTAAAGTATAATCGGGACGGCAAGCATATTAGTTGCAGCAACTTTGTTCTTCCCCGACAGTTCTGAAGACCAGATCTGTCGGAGTTGGTGCTGATACTTGCCGCGGAGAGAGCTTTTGACAGTAGCTACCTCTTGGGTGTGGCGTTGTTCCACCCTTAGGTACGTATACGTCTCTCCGGCATCCAGATGATGTAGGATGCTTCCGTCTACGAGCTGAACGTCCTCTCCGTATTCCTCGCATCGTCCTCTTTTGAGATGAACCGTGGCACATTTGTCTATCACAAACTCCATTCCGATAGCATGCGTGTACTCTTGCACCACCCATAAGGACTGGTGAAGGTCCTTTTCTCCGGAGGCACAAAGTTTAAGGTCATCCATGTAAAACAGATGGGTGACGTTATGCCTCCGGTTGCTGAGGGTGCCGCAGTTGTATCCGCGGGTTTTCCGTAGTGCAACGGACAATGGCAGTAGTGAGATGCAGAAGAGAAGAGGGCTGAGGGAGTCTCCCTGAAACACGCCTCTTCTAAAGATAACCTGCTCTGTTTGGACTCTGACTTGACCAGATGTTATGGTAAATCGAGTCCTCCAGAGCGGCATCAGCTGTTCAATGCATCTCACTATTTGATCGGGTACCGCGACGCATCTGAGCAAATGCATGATGAGTTCATGCGATGTTGTATCACATGCCTTGCAATAATCGATCCAGGCCATTGAAAAGTTACGCTTATACTTCACGGAGACCTGCGTGATGCATCTGTCGATCAGCAGGTTCTCCTTGCAGCCAGCGACCCCCTTTTTTGACCCTCTTTGCTCATATATCCGTTCATACACCGGCTCAACTGCGTAGAGTATTCGCATGTACGAGATGCGTGTAAACATCTTATAACATGCGTTCAAGCATGTTATCGGTCTGTAGTTCTTCGGATCAGACAAATCTCCGTTTTTAGGGATTAGCACGGTTCGCCCCTCGACAAACCAATCCGGAATCTGCTGCTCCCCATCTAGCCATGAGTTGAAAACTCTTGATAGATGGTGGTGGGTTCTTGAAAATTCTTCGAGCCTTTGGGATAATCGGATTGCGCAGTTCATTGAGCTCAGGCTGACGAAGCCTCCTGCAGAAAGCTTCGAACTGCGCTAGGGCTGGAGTATCTACCTTTAGTGTTTGCGGAAATTCATACATACCCTTCCAGAAGGTTTCTACCCGATCAGCCGCAGGCTGTGGATGCTCTTGGAATAGGCGATAAGGTTTATCGCGGAACTTCATGTTTTCCGCGATGCTTCTCGCCCGCCTCACTAGTGACTTTTTTGCAGCCACCAGCATTCGTATCCTATCACGACAGTGCTGTTTGATGGTTAACAGCACACCTTGATTTAGTGTGTGGTGAGCTCGTCTTGAATTTGCGGCAATTCGCCGCACTGCGGGCGTGAAGGGCCTAGTGGCCGCCACGTAGTCCGCCACACACTGGATACGAGACGCGTGTTCTCTCGCTAACCTGATCTTAGCTTCCATCTTGTGAATGCGTCGCTCATGCCTCCCAATCAGAGGGTTGGTATCCCTCCTCTCCATTTGGGACAGAGCCTGAGCGGCGTCATACACGGCAGAGTTGATCTGCCAGATGTCAGCCTCTTCTGAAAGGACATCGTGAATCTCCGCTTCCACCCGAGCCAGTTGTTGTGGCTTCAGGGGCTTGGTGTTATGTAGTGCCCTGCGGGTTCTGATGCCTTCCGTTGGTGGTATGATGCGGGCCTCCTCTACAGCCAGATCGACGCGTGGCATATCTGCCACTTCTGCCACTGCGTTAACCGGCTGAGGAGGGGCTCTAACATAGCCTCGAACCCGAAGGTGGGATACATAATCCCTTAGGTTTTGTGCGGAAAAGGCAGCATGCTCTGGGTGTATTTCACACCACAAAGCATGCATTCTCGCCATGTATCCTCTTCGGGCGAGCTCAATGCTCTCATAGCAATGCAGAAGACTGTCCCTTATTACTGTATTATTATTATTTTTTTTTTTCGTTAGGAATTACCCAGTCAGGCCCTGTCTCCGGAGCCCCGACACTTACGGAGGGCGTGTCATTAACCCCAGTAAACACTCCCCACGTCCATGGGGTAAGTGATTACTGGGTCCGAGAATCATGTGCCCTGAGTAGGCGGAGTGAACCAAGAATTACGGCATTCGCCCGGCTAGGATTTCTGCCAGGTCACGGCAAGCCGGTATGATTTTTAAGTTTGAGAGCAGTGTGTCCATCATTCCACCAAGGATCCCTATTATCAGAGCCACCATCTTGACAGAATGGTTTGGGTAAATCCTGCGGAGTTCAAAGAGAAGATCTCGATATTTAGTCCGTTTTTTATATTAGGTGGTACCGTTCCAACCCTTTGTATGGGTTAACATTAGCCATTAGCTCCAAAGAATTAATATCAAATAGTAGTCTAATATTAAATATTGTGTTTATTGAATGCTGAATTTTTAATTATCATTGCAGAAATTTCACACATAGCCTTCCTTTTTTGCTACTTCTACTGTAAAGGGTTTCTGTTCTCAGACAAAAAATACAGTGAATAGAGTTTAGTTTAGTTTAGTGATTACTTTAATAAGTGTATAAAAGTATAGAAATGATTGACGTTCTCCAAGAAAGAATTGAAATAATTGTAATTTATGGAGAAGTTGAAAATTGCGACTGCCCTCAGAAGTCGAAACTTGTGCGAGCTAAGGATTAATGAGGTCTTACCTTTTAACGTGTGATTCCTAGCACGAGACCAGTGACCATGCTGGGAATCGAACCCACGCCCCTCTGATTACGCTCTACCATCATGACCACTGCGGCCCTGTAAAGGGCGGCATGTCTTTTTAACGAAAGACATCCAAATTGTAATGAAAGTCATCATATGTGCTTGATTTGGTGAATAAGTTTTACGAAACTGGTTCAGTGAAGAATAAAAAAAAAGGAATAACGCCAGAGTACGGAATGAAGAATCTCAACATGGAGTTTAGGGAACATTTGCTGCAGAGCCCACGAGCTCCTTACGATCAGTATCAGAACAGATGGGAATTTAACGCCAGACTGTAAGAAAAGCATTGAAAATACATAAATTTCATCTATATAAAATGTAGATTCTTCAAGAGCTCCCTCCACGAGGATGGTTATGATAGAAGAATAGAGTTTTTTGAAACCATGTCTCATCGAGTCAATACCAACCCTAATCTTCTGTTAAACATCTGTTTCGGCGATGAATGTTATTTTTTTCTGAATGGCAGTTAATAGACAAAATTATCGCTATTGGAGTGACGAAAACCTACATATTTTTTGGGAAGGGCATACAAAACACCCACAAAAAGTTAATTTTTGTGCTAGTATTCTTGGAAATGCCATTATTGGTCCATTATTTCTGGAAGAAAACTTGGTTGGCAATCTCTACCTCAAAATGCTTGAGGAGACTATCGATCCTCTCATAACTCACGTGCTAGAAACTCAAATTGTTGCAGAAGGTAATGAACTTTTGCAGGAGGATCTGTTACATTTCCAGCAAGACGGTGCTCGACCTCATGATTTTCTTCCCGTCTGGCAGTAGTTAAACGAGAAATTTCCAGATATATGGATTGGCAGATGGGGAGCAGTTGAATGACATCCGAGATAACCAGATTTACCTCGCTCAGATTTCATTCTTTGGGGGTATATTAAATCCGTTGTTTATAAAACACAACCTTATGATATTGAAGAATTTAGAAGACGAATCACAGCAGCATGCCACTCAATTCCTAGTGAAGTTTTCCGTAATGTAGGAGGGGAGTTCGAAAACAGACTCTATTACTGTTCAGAGCAAAATGGACGACATTTCGAATAGTTTATAAGATAAGCGTAAGTAGGTTTTATGTTAGCAATGTCTTCCTCGCAAATTAAATTTTATTTTGTAAAATGAAAATAACCACCAAATAAAACATCCCACGCGTATTAAATTTATTTGGAAGGGTGCCACCTACTCTTCTAACCATTTTTATCGAAAGGAGTCAATACAATAATGCATCTCAGAACAGGCAAATTCTAATTACATGTGTAAGTTTAAAACGCTATTTTTTGGGAACTGCTCATCACAAAATAAAAAGTCAGGGTATCATTGGAAAAAGAATGGAACGCCTATCAAAATGATGTGCCACTTGAACCCCCTTCCTATTCAAGATTCTAGGGTTAGCATCTACCCCAATCATCTTTGGTTATAAACAATAATTCACATTAATAATACTATAAATTAATTAATTAATTAATAATAGTATATATTAATAATTTCGAAAAAGATATGGGAAAAGTTGAACAGTGCGTTTGTAGTTTTCAGTTTAACTACAAGAGTAGGTCTTCTGAGAAGGAATCTTCATAATTGCTGGTCTTCCTGCTGAACATAGGCTGATGATTATAGGAATTGGGAGTTCTGGTACAAAGATAACTGGCGACTTTATCATAACCAGACGTGAATTCACTTGTTGGTGAAAAATCAACCCATCATGCTGGTGAATTACTTCGTGAAAATACTCAAGAAAGAGATTCAAACCCCAAATTCAATTCAAAATGGCCTAGATGCTGCAAATGTAGTAAATACGGTAAGTCAAATGAATGTTACAAGGTTAACCAATCGAAATCAAAAGTCAACAGCATTAATCAAAATAATTTTTTCTCAACATTCAAAATAAAACTTTAATATTAGAAAATGGTACATTGCTCTGAATATTGCTATACATTCTTGGTCAATGGCAAGACTCATGCATGAATTTTTTGATTCAAGATATTTCAAATTATCAGCCGTGGTCCTGTTTTCCCTGAATCCAGTGTGCACCGATATAAGTGAATTTCTTCGTTCCAGATTCCAATTCAGTGTCTTATTAACTATAAATATCCTCCGAGATTTTGTACATAGCACAAATGAGATAAATTGGTTTATGAGAGTCAGGGATTTTCCTATTTCATGAAATGGTATGATAATTGCCTCACACCAAAGTATAGGAAAAACGAGTTGACTCCAGATGACGAAAACTATTTGGCATTTTGAAGAAATCTTTGCAGAAATATTAGTGGGATATCATCTGGCCCTGGTGAGAAGTTTTTTTGTACCTTTGATATATTTCATCAATTCATCAAAGGTTATAGGATAATTCATGGGGTCATTCATTTACTAATTGTATTGGTTAGAGTTTCCATTCTTGGTTGCTTTCAGTGTTTTGAAGCTGGAATTCTATTGGTGGGTTGTCGTAAGCATATCTGCTATATTTTTTGGGGATGTCGATTTTTCCATTCTGTTGACAGATTGTTGACTTTGTTTTCCTCAGATCCCCTTCAGAACCACTGTCTATACCTTACTACTAGTTTAGAATAGTATATTCTGTAACAAGGTTAGAATGAAAATTCGATGCGAGTGGAAAGTTCCGAGCGCGAGCGGAAGGCGATCGGGAGGAACCACGAGCATCACGAATTTTTATTCTAACCGAGTAGCAGACTATACTTTCTCGACGATCAAAAATTTTAAAATAATTTTAAATGGAAACGAACAGAAGATAATTTCCACACGAAATAATAACTATTATTTAAAAACACTGTTTATCAGAAAGGACTAATCCTGGACTAACCAGAACTAGATTTTTTATCGCAAAGATGCATTAAGAATAAAATATTGAACTAAAAAAATTGCATTGTCGGTGGCTTGAACCCACGACCTCTCGTCTATTAAAATAAATAAATAAATAAAGGTTTATTTTATAAAATTATTTTAAAGTCACCGCAGAGTTGTCTAAATACAATCATATCACCAGCGTCTTCTTTCTTCACCCCACGTGGGCTTGGAAGTCCAACGGAGGTATACGGACGCACGGAGAGCCGCCTCCCCCTCCCAGCCCCATTGCTGAGGAGGGAGGGCGAGCGCTTGTGCCAAGGGGTGCCTAGGGTCCCGATCAGGGGACGCTGACAGCCGCCTCCGCTGGTGTTAGCGGTGGGTCGATCTATGCCACTCATGTGGGTTGTAGATGGCATAATACACGCCTCCTGCGAAGTTTATGCGTGTCGTTCATTTGCATTCTATCTAGATACTGCCCTTGTCTAAGTTCGTGTGAGGCTGATTATTGCGAGCTAATCCCGGAAAAGGCTAACAGCAAAAAACCGGGTCCTATACCATCTGAGTCATCCGACCACTCACTAAAATATGTTTGATAAATATTATATTAATACTACAAGTCTCAATTATTCGGGACTTTTGGTAGTAAACTTCCAGTATATTATTTGTTCTCTTTGTAATTTCAGGTGGTGTATTTTCACACTCTGATTCTGAATCACTGGTTAAATTCATGATACTTTTTATATTTTCGAATGAAAACGTGACAGGAATAATTTTGACACTACTGAAATTTGCCACTACGGTGACAAGGCTAATGTTATTTTGCTAACCAGCGTGAGAATATGATTCTTATACAAGAGAGAGAATGTAAATACATATGAGTTGCATGGGGGCAGAGGTGTTGCAGAATATTTCTTCAATCTCAAGAGAGAGAATTCCAGCATTCTGTAATCAAATTTCATTTCAGAATTAGCAAATTCTGTGATGATTGTGGAGAAAGAACTTTATTCACGATTCTCGTCTGCTACTGTTCAGAATTTTCATTTCTTCGGCTCTCAAAAGGATTGAATTCGACTCGATTTTGAATGGTTTTGTATCATTTGTAGGTGTTTAATGCTTTTTTGTATTGTTTGACGGCTAGATGTCATTCATAGTTCCGCCAGGGCAGCGGAGTATGTTTATTCATGATGGATGTTTTCCAACACGAACTTCGGCTGTTAGAAAAAAATTATGATGTAAATAGTGATCTTATCTTGGGTTAAATCATTAATTTCATTATGTAGATATTATATAATTATTAGGTATGTTAATTATTATTAAAACTCTGACCATTTATTCAAACCAGTAGGTTTGTATGGAAATCAAAGAAATAAAACTCTGACCATTTATTCAAACCAGTAGGTTTATATGGAAATCAAAGAAATAAAAAATTGATGAACAAATAAAAATAAATCAACGACTCAATGCATCAATGAATCGATGTGTGAATCAATAAATGAGTAAATGAATGGTTGAATGAATAAAGATATAAATAAATAAATGTTACAGAATATCATACAGTAGATCTGTATTTTTCTAGGTTTCACGAGTATACTAGTTTCGTAATCCTTCTTCTGACTATTTATCCATCAGTAGATGGCTACATCAATATGGAACTATCAATACTTTTTTTATATTTGATCTCAAACACGATCATTAAATGTTTTAACAGTCTTGATCACGAACGAATCGCTTCAATCTCTCAGAATATGAAAGCTGTTAGGCGATATTACAACGGTGAAAAGAAATTTGTGAGCTCCCTATAACTTCGTAGTTCCTCCTCGATTTTTGCAGGCAATAAATTGAAAAATAACAGTTTATTCATATACATAAACCAAACCATAACAATACTGCCCTTATCACGGTAAAGCAACTCGCCAAGCCGATTTAGCCTTAACAGCTTAGTCGTTTCTTTTACGACATTGTCAACTTTACTATTCGACGCCACGGCATACTTGTTTTGTTTCGGTGACACACATGCGACGTAAAAATGATTTGTGGCATCTTAAAATGACGTTCTTTTAACACTAAGACGTATTGATGTGAGGAATTGAATATCTGAATGAACTATACAGAGGTGGATAGTGAAAAAATTCACAAGAAATTTCAATTCAATTCGGTGGCAATAAAAACAATATTTTTTTCTTCACTCTCAATTGTTTTTTTGCTTAGCCAAGATTTGACCAGAGCTATTTTTTGGCGTTGAACCGCATTCAATGATGTTTACGTCATAAATTTGACTATGTGTCAGAATATTGCATTAGGTTTCAAAACATTCCGTCTATGACGTCATTGTTTCAACGCTAAAACGCAAAGTTTTTAAAACGGACCAAATAATTACAAAAAGTGGTACGCCAAAAAATAGCTTTAATGAAAAATTTTTCAAAATTGCTTGGGGCTTCGAAGAAAGAAAACGGAAACGTATAACAATAAATATAAACTGAAATTTGGAGTTTGATAACAAAGTTTAGAGAAACACAGGCATAGAAATGTGGGACCATAGATATTATTGTACTAAACTACTTTTTTATACCCGTCAATTCATAACTCAATATTTTTTTAGCACGTTTTTTAGCTTAACGACTTTTTTCCAAAGTTTTCTTTAACT
Source organism: Chrysolina americana (assembly GCA_958502065.1). Lineage (NCBI taxonomy): Eukaryota > Metazoa > Arthropoda > Insecta > Coleoptera > Chrysomelidae > Chrysolina > Chrysolina americana. Next base: position 47,259,471 of record OY293418.1, on the reverse strand, counting down.
TTCTCCTCTGTTATGTATTCTCTTTTTAAATTCAAAAATTTCACAACAAGATCTAGTTAAATTTTGCATATATCTACAGTGTGACAATAAAGTAACCCAACCCCCGTTAACTTTTGAATGGAATGGAATTTTTTGATTAATTTGTTTTTTCGTGAAAAAGAAGTCCATAAGCTAATTATTGACAACAACAAAAAAATATCTTTCTTTCAAAGTGACGGCAGCACACTCGAAACGTCTTTCAATTCTCTATACGACAGCATAATTTCAAACGAAAATATTGATCCAAAACGAAATGGCGGTACATAATGTTAGAGCTCTGCTATGCATGAGGATACTTCAGTTATAGAAAAGTCATCAGATCTCCTAAGGTACCCTTATACAAAAATTTTCTGCACCTGTTCAGACAATGAAGCAAAATGATTAATAATAATATCGGCCCAGGTAATCAGTTACAATAAACATCCGTCAATCATATGGATAATCGTTTTCTTCGTTTAACTAAGTAAATGATAGACTTCAATACTGAGATAAAACCACACAAAAATATTTGTTCATTTCGATGGTTGAATTGAACACAAATGACCACAAATGTGGGGATATATTCTGTTCAATAATATAATACTTGTAGAATATTTTTTTTATTATTTTTATCTTCATACACTCATATACAGCCCTCCATCAATCGAAAATAAAAATCGTTTCTGACTCCCTTTTTTCTCAGGAACGAAGAACCTTCGAAAAGATCCTCATATGGCAGAGCTCTAACATTATGTACCGCCATTTTGTAGACGTACAGAGAATTGTGGGAAGTTTCAACTGAGGTGTGACTCAACCCCCATGCCACTTGAAGAAATCTTTCAAAATGGCGTCGGGCCGCTATTTTTGTGAATAGACATTTATCTTCATTGTCAAAAAGTATCTTATGGTTTATCATTAAACCAAAATAAATTTCAAAATAACATTCCAACCCTTTCAAAAGTTATCTGGGGGGGTTACATTATGTATAGACTTTATCTCCATTATGGTAACTAGATACATATATGGATGAATTTATCAGGCAAAATTTGTCTCTTATGATATTTGAAATTATAGAGTTGTGCCAAGTCCTATTGAAATTAATTTTTGGTAAAATATTGTACCTTGATGACTGTCCCAAACGATATACCTGAAATCGGCCAGTCATACTAACGGTGCGAAAAACCTGAAACACCCTGTATATTATCAATTCGTAGTTTTTGTCCAACCTTTTCTTTGAAATATCGCTTCATGCCTATAATAATTATAGGAATATGAACAAGTTGTGAATACGACCACCACTCTGTTATTATTTTCATTCAGATTAAAATGAATGTTTTGGAGTATTTACAATAATTTCAATAATTTCGAAATTTCTGCCCTTATCTTTCGGTCTACAACAAAGTGAATAAATTGATTCTTTGTATGTATAAATAGTTATTGAAATATTTAAGTCTAAAGTATATAACCCAACAGCATTTCTCATACCGGTTCCAATGATTTTGTAGTTTCCTACTGTATAATACAGGAGCTGGCAATAGCTGAAGCACCGCGAGGTGAACTTTGATTGGTTATTAGAAAAACCCGAGCGACGCGAAAAATCAACAAAAAAATATGTCATGATATGTCATTATATTGTCAACGTTATATGTCTTACTCTAAAATACATAATTCGTTATCTGTATTGTACTATCCTCATTATCAATCAAGCACAAGCATCTCATCATAATTGAAGCATTCATCAACCCCAAGCAACTAGTAGGTCAACTGAAAACTCTCACGAGACCGAACAGATTTCTTTGGTGTTATTATTCCTCAATGAATATTTTAAATCGTTGAATAAAAATTTTCGCCATTGCCTACAATTTTGCCAGCAGACAATAGATTCATCTCTAAATTGGGAATGAAAAAGGTGTCACTTGAATATCTTCCGTATTTCCAGCAACATTCACTGATAAACCAACATTTCCTCTTCCTTCTAGACATATCAAGGTTCCATCAACTGTCTTGATATTGACTTGGTGTGAAACAGGGCTGAATTCCAAAAAAAAATTTCTGTGAACTCATATGTGTAGTTGCTATAGAGTCAATTAACCGTTAGTTCTTTATTACCGTTGTTTTTTTATTACAAACGATTTCTTCGATGACGATTGCTTAGAAAATCACGAAGACTGGTTACTGGATGACTGTGATGTATTCTTTTTATATCGACAAAAATTCGGGGACCTAACTTGCTACATATGAAACATTCCCTTTTTTCTCAGTTTGGAAAAGTGTTTTTTGGATGTATATTTCGGTTTTATTCCCGGCAGTGTTGTGTTTTTCAAAAGATTAATTCATTCTGGATTCTTCTTGTAATAATTTTATAAAGTAGAAATCTGTGAATTTTGTGAAAAAAAGTTGACGACTATTTGTTGACGCAACCCTATGGATTCAAAGGCATTCTCCAATTTGGAGTACGCTTCCTTGGCATTGTTAAGTAGTGATAAGGACAACGGTGCGGACGTAACCGAGGAAACATAATAATGACGGGCGAAGAAAATGAACTGTCATCTATATAATTTTTTGCTGTAAAAATTGCATTAAAATAGTACAATTTCATAAAATTAGAATTTGTATTTATGCACAACCGCACATTTCATGGTCCTTCGAGCCGGATATTGTTGAATTTGAACCCGACAGTCTAAACAACAATCATCGAGCCGTTGCAGCGCCAACAGTTTGAATATCTCTGGAACCCGCCGTCGCCATTTGCAGTTCAGAGGCATCAAGGCCAGTCCTTTCCTTATTTACCTGCTTCCAAAATACCTAATCCACAATTCCTAACCTTCCTTTTCGTGAGTTTGGAGTTGTTTGGACTTGTGTCGCTATTATTTGATTTCCTTACTGAAGAAAACTCATTATATAGGTATTCATAACAAATAGGTATTTTGTTATTATCCAAACCTCTGCATTTGCTATTGATTGTTACTTGAAATATTGCATTTCTATAAACCAAAAAAACTTAAAACACCCTCGTTACATGTTTCTTAGTTTCTGTACATTTTAATAATTATTGCTCATTATATTATTAAGATGCAACAGAACGAAAAGAAAACCTACTTGTAGCTCGCAAAGCTAGCATAAAAGCTTCAGTAACGAGATTCAAAAACTATTTGAAGAAAATCTCCAATTCTACATTAACTGAAGAAATTACCATCGAATTGGACACCCGCTTGAATGCTATTACATCACTTATGCCAGAATATAATTTAGTGCAAACAGAAATTGAAAGTCTAGAACCCGACAATGTAGATAGACATGATTCTGAATGGGTTGATTTTGAAAATAAATATTTCTCTGTCATAGCACTCTCCAAAACGAAACTAGCTGAATCGGTTGCGCAGGCGCAGAAGCAAGCTGCCGCGCTCAATTCCCAACCGCCAACCAGTGGCGTATCACATTCTATTCCGCTAATGAATGTAAAGTTACCTGACATTAAATTACCCGAATTTAATGGCAAACTATGACAAATGGACGCAATTTCATGAAACTTTTGATTCTCTTATCAACAAAAATCCAATGCTCACCAATGTACAAAGGTTTTTTCACTCACAGGGGGCTCTTAAAGACATCTCAAATAATTTTCTCTTTAAATGCTACTGATGAAAATTATATGATTGCTTGGTACCTACTTAGGGGACGTTATCAAAACAAAAAGGCTATAGTTCACTCCCATTTGAAAGCCATTTTTGATTTATCAAATATACTTAAAGAATCGCATATATTTCTTAGAAGATTTCTAGATGATTTTCAGAAACATTTTAGATCTTTAAAAAGCCTAGGTGAGAATGTTAATGAATGGAATACTATTCTGATTTTCCTTCTCAACTCAAAATTAGATTGCTCAACCCGAAAAGAATGGGAAATTTTCACTTAATCTAAGGACACTCCGACAATCGATGAATACATAAAAATTTTAACCCAACGTTGCCAAATGTTGGAATCACTAGACACTAAATCTGGTTCTTCTTCAAACCAAAATGTTCAATCCAATAAAAATGTAATGTTAGTGGTTCTTATTCTCACTTATCAACTAGCAACCCTCCATGTCCATTATGTGACCAAACCCATTTTATCTACTCATGCAAGGCATTCCTGGACATTCCCATAGAAAGGAGATTTTCAGAAATCAAGCGGTTAAAGCTATGCTCTAACTGTTTAAGACCTAATCATTCAAATCATGACTGTAGATCTGCGTATTCATGTCGTTCTTGCCAAAAGAGGCATCATAGTTTGCTGCATTTGAATCCAAATATAAGCAATACAAATAAAAACCAAAACCACATCCAAGGTACCTGAAAAGTTCACAAAATCTTTCTTCTCATCACGAATCAAAACCTGATACGTCTGACTCGCACTCATCCAACACTTCTGATAATTTGTGTGTTCATGCTATGGCATCACAAATCAGTTTTCATTCCTATACAATCCTCTCCACTGCAATAATTGATGTTTTTGACAGAAACGATAAACCAATAAGATGCAGAGCATTGCTGGACAGTGGTTCACAGTCCAACTTCATTACTAAAAATCTATTCGATAAGTTGAGATTGAATTTTACCTCTATCAATTTGCCTATTACCGGAATAAGTCAAAATCTCATCAACATTTCAAAACGCACATCAATCAAGGCCCAATCCTTATGTACTAATTACAAGTTTGAATTGCCTTTTCTAATAATTGACAAAATTACTGGCTTAACGCCACAACAAGAAATATCCCTTACTAATCTCAAAATTCCAGAAATTATCTTGCTTGCCGACCCAAACTTTTTTATCCCCTCTAATATTGACATGCTTCTAGGAGCGGATATATTCCTTGAACTTTTGTCTAATGACCAAATCAGATTGGGCAAGAACCTACCAATACTACATAAAACTAAATTAGGTTGGATAATATCCGGACCATTACCCATCTTTCATTCTTCATCATTAAATTCCTGTTTTCTATCCACGAATGATTCAATACAAAACCAGTTGCAAATTTTTGGCAAATTGAGGAAAGCTTTGCAAGTCAAAAAATTTCCACTAAGGGAGAAGCTGAGTGTGAATCTCACTTCTCCGAAAATTTCACAAGAGATAACTCCGGTAGATTTACGGTGACTTTACCTTTGAAGGAAAATTACTATAAGTTAGGTGATTCCTTAGAAACAGCCATTAGCCGATTTCACGCAATTGAAAAAAGACTGAATAAAAATCATTAGCTCAAAACACAATATTCCGATTTTTTGTCACAATATCAGAGCCTCGGTCATATGACTAACCAACAAAACGAGTATACCATATATTATTTGCCTCATCACTGCGTAGAAAAATCTGATAGCACGACAACCAAACTACGAGTAGTGTTTGATGGTTCCGCCACTTCGGGTCTCTCATTGAATGAAGTCCTTAAGGTTGGACCAGCAATTCAAAATGATCTTTTCACAATTATACTACGTTTCAGACAACATAATGTTGTTTTAACTGGTGACATTTCTATGATGTACCGTCAGATTAATATTCAGCCTATGCAACGTAGTCTTCAACGTATCGTATGGCGAGACCAGCCCAATCAAGAACTTTCCCATTTTGAACTGAACACAGTCACTTATGGAACTGCTTCTGCAAGCTTTCTTTCTACCCGTTGTCTAAAACAGGTTGACTTAGAAAATCGATAAACTTTTCCTGTCGAATCCAACATAACCTCTTATGATTTCTACGTCGATGATGTCCTAACAGGCACAGACTCTGTAGACAATTTTATTTCTATAAGGAAAAACCTAGTCAATTTACTGAAAAGCGCAGGCTTTCAATTGCGAAAATTTAGTTCCAATGAATCCACAGTCTTGGCTGATCTTCGAAATAATCATTGTATCAAACATCTTGTGAATGATTCCCAAAGTACAAAGATTTTAGGAATTTCTTGGGACTCCGTATCAGACTGTTTCATTTATAATTCACTAATGCCCTTCAATGTCTCCAATCCTGTTACTAAAAGAACCATTCTTTCAATGATTTCCCAAATATTCGATCCTCTAGTCCTTCTTGGTCCAATAATCATTCAGGCCAAAATTCTCCTACAGCAGTTGTGGTTAGCTAATCTGAATTGGGATGACCCCATTCCCACGAATCTGTATAAATCTTGGATTAATTTTTGCAATCAACTTTTAAGTTCCAAGGTTTTGAAAGTTTACAAATACACGTATTTTGCGACAGTTCTACTCAGGCGTATGGAGCATGCATTTACCTGAGGTCTAAAAATAGTGATGAAAATATTCAAACAAAACCACTGTGCGCAAAATCTCGCGTTGCTCCTCTTAAGGCCATATCTCTTCCCAGACTGGAATTGTCAGGTACCCTTCTGCTATCAAAATTCGTAAAAAGGGTTACTGAGTCCTTAAATCTAAACTTCGAATCAATTTATTACTGGACTGACTCAACCATCGTCCTAGCATGGCTAAGTGCCGAACCACGGACGTGGACAACTTTCGTTTGTAATAGAATTTCAGAAATTCAATCTATTTCTGACACAAATAACTGGAATCATATATCCTCAAAATTTAACCCTGCTGATATAATATCCAGAGAAATTAACCCCACTGATCTTGAGAATGCTTCCTTGTGGTGGCATGGGCCATATTTTCTCTCTAAGCCTGAAGATAACTGGCCTCAAAATTGTCACATTTCGAATTACTCACGATCGCCCTCGGATCTTGAGGAATTCAATAAAAAAAGCACTTGTTTGATAACGTGAGATAAAGATAATATCTTTCAGAGATTTTCCAGTTATTCCAAGCTAATACGCGTTGTGGCTTACTGTCAAAGGTTTGCTAAATGATCCAAATTCAGAAAAAGGTTCAGGATAACCTCTCTGAATATAACAACTCTGGAATGGAATCACACCGAAACATGTCTCGTCAAATTAATTCAAGCTCAATGCTTTACTGATGATTCAAAGAGTTTGATATCCAATAAGTCAGTTAAAATCAATAGTTGTCTCAAATCCTTGAACCCCTATCTTGATACCGATGGTGTAATTCGAGTAGGAGGTAGGTTAGAACATGCAAACATCCTTTCACGGTTTTATTGATACGACATATTCATGAGCACAATTTTCATTCTGGCTGCCAAGCAAATCTTTCTTTTATTCGAAGAAAGTTCTGGCCATTGAACGGTCGCGAAGCAGTACGAAATGTACTCCGACAGTGTATTCAGTGTTGCAGAGCCAATCCACCAATACTGTCTAACCAAATGTGTAATCTTCCTGCTCCGCGAGTATCCCCTTCTCGTGTTTTTTCCAATAGCGGCCTGGACTACGCTGGTCCCTTTCTACTAAAAGACGGGAAGTATAGAAATCGAATAATTTTAAAATGTTATGATGCGTATTTGTGTGCCTATCTACAAAAGCGATTCACATCCAAATTACAAACGAATCAACTGCAGAAGCTTTTGTAGCAGCGTTCAAGCGTTTTGTGTCTAGGCAAGGTATGTGTACTAATCTCTATTCAGATAATGGGTCCAATTTCATTGGAGCCCACAATGAATTCAAGGAAATTTATAGAATTCTTTCCAGTAAACCAATGCAAAATTATTTCAACCATAGCCAAATCCATATGCATTTTATACCAGCTCGTTCTGCCCATTTTGGTGGACTATGGGAAGCTGCTGTAAAATCCCTAAAATATCACCTTAAACGCGTTTTATCTACCGATCCTTACACTTTCTAGGAATTCATCACGATACTGACTCAGGTTGAGGCTTCTCTGAACTCACGTCCTCTCGTTCCTCTATCCTCTGACCCCAATGACCTTGAGGCCATCACTCCAGGTCACCTTTTTTCATCGGACAGCCACTGAACTCCGCTCCTCAACTCCACTTCGAAGATACGCCTGTAAACCACCTTACCAGGTTTCAATATTTGCAAATGGTAATACAAAACTTCTGGACCAGATGGCAAAATGATTACCTCCACAATCTCCATCAAAGAAATAAATGGCGATTCAAGAAAAAGACTCAGGAGCTGAATGGAAGTCTAGTACTCCTTCGGGATGAAAAAACTTTACCCCAGCAATGGATTATGGGAAGAATTACTTCAGTGCATCCTGGATCAGACAATATCGTGCGCGTAGTGAGCGTATGCACCAGAAACGGAATCGTGAAGGGATCCATTACCAAAATCAGTATTTTGCCAGTGAATTGACTGATTTCCTGAACAGTTTTCGTTTATTTTTTCTATTCACCTTTTTCATTGTTCTATCATTTGATCCAGTGTTATTCATTTATTTTCTTTTTGAAAGTGGATACCTTCAAGGCCGCCGGTATGTTAAGTAGTGATAAGGACAACGGCGCGGCCGTAACCAAGGAAACATAATAATGACGGGCGAAGAGAATGAACTGTCATCTATATAATATTTTGCTGTAAAAATTGCATTAAAATAGTACAATTTCATAAAATTAGAATTTGTATTTATGCGCAACCGCACATTTCAGGCATTATGAGCTGACTTTGTGCGGACTAAATGTTATGGCTCATGTTGAGAATGATGGCTGCATATACTTGTAGACCCTTCTCCAAGTCAACTTTAGTTCCATCTGGGGTTTCGATGGCTTTTCATAGTTTTTCTCTGATTAGTAACATTTTCATAGCATATTTCTATGTTGAATAGTTTTTAGTGCCTTCGAGTCTTCAGACTCGATAAAGTGATTGGGCCATTTACAACAAGATATAAACTCAAAAAGAATATCTTTTTTTACTGCCAACTTTTTAAAACATATGTCACACTGACTTTTTTATTTATAAAGATGTTCAGATGAATATAAATATTCAGAGGTGTCGAGATATATAAAATAATATTTCAGCAGTATTGAATAGATATCAATTTCAATTTCGCTTAGCCGGATACATTTACCCATTAAGCTAGGAATCACACTGGCCGACCAGCATCGGCCGTCCGCGACCGTCCAGCAATGACCAAAAATTAAAAGGGATGAATGAAACCTTTCAAATTCACACTGATCGACCAAAATTTTTAGCTGATTGCAATTTTAAACATGGTCTTCAAAAATCGGTTGAAGACCATCATTCAGTATGAGTTATCCGATAAGAATACACGTTTTGGAAATTTTGTTCGTAGTTGGACGGTCGAGGATGTTCGGTCATGGTTGCTCAGTGTGCCTGCTGCCTGACGCCCAAATTATTTTTTTCTCGAAATTCATTCTGAAAATGAAATATCTTGTTATTTTGTACATCCTGAAGATGATTTTACTGACCAATATGAAAATTGTGTTTTAGTTTTTGCAAAAACAGCTGTCCTATAAATATAGGACGCTGTGGGAGGATATGTGTTCTTGTTCTTACTGAATGGAAATTAAACTCGAAATTGAAAAAAAAAATATTTTTCAAATAATTTCGCAATATGAAAAACTACCATATGATATATAGTAAAACAAAAAATACTGATTATTTTTTATGGTATTTAGGAAAACAGTTAGTGCATAATGTAATATTATACTTGCCGCAAAATGTAATCGGTTTGCCGGTACAATTGGGATATTTGCAACGGCGTTGCTTTTCCCGTTTTTCGAAAAAATGGCCTCTTTCATCGCACCTAACATCTTCGGAAACTTTTGGCCTGGAGGTTGAAGGAAAACTAGGGGGTCTACCTTTCAAGATTCTCTTGCCGTGCCCAATTTTCAGATATTGTACAGCAATAGATCTTCTGAAATCTTTAATGGAGATTGATTTTTTTCCGTGAATATTTCGGTACAAAGTAAATGAATTCACGACAGCCATATCAATAATACGGGTCACCGAACACTAATACTACTTTTTACCCCTTACAGAAATGATATGTTCTTCTAGTAACCAATCATGTTAATCTTCACCGCACATGTATCGGTTATAATTGTAGATCAGCTTTGAATGTGGTGTGACAACGCGCTTATTTTTTTCTTTACTCAATTGTATCAAAATTTGTTGCTAATAATACACATTTATTGTCGTTCCACTTCACAACTAATATTTTGTTACGTTTATCAAACTGAAAACAATATGCCCCACGTCCATTTTTCTCGAGTTCTTTAGTTGGTTTTAGTTGACACTTTTTTGTGCGGTTTTCCCTATTGGTACCTGTTGCTCGGTAGCATAAGTCCTTCAGTGTGTTCAATAATGTGTGACTATTGAAAAAGTTATCAAAATAAACAACATAATTTTTGGGGGCTTCTACATTTAACATTTTAGTGACAACTCTAGTTCTAAGGGGATTGCTTGACTCTGACATTTGGTCTTCTCCGCAATATAGAGAAAAATTGAAACAATAACCGTTATTTCCGCACATGGGCCATAACTTATATCCAAACCTGATGGGTTTGAACTTTATGAATTGTTTCAACGGATGACGACCATAATATCGAATTTCGTCAATAGACAGATTTGACTGAATTACTCCCCATTCGGAATAATTTGAATTCACAATGCGAAAAAGGACTTATTTTTGAAGTTTTATCATGCTTATTCACATCAGCCTTAGAATTGTCCTGAAAGTGAATGAGGGATTTTATTTCTAGATATGCATTGCGACTTCATAGCATCACGAACCAAAGGTATTCCCAAATTTTCAGCATCAGACCAATAGTCTGTTTCACTTGGTAATGTGTGATAACCAGAAAATATCATAAACCCCATGAAAATTTTGATTTCATCGACTGTTATACTCCTAGGAGTTTATAAACATTTTCATCGAAAAATTGTTCAAATATCTTCACAGACGTATGCTCTCCCAAATTGGCCATCAGTTCTGCAAGCATTTGATTTGGTGTCCCATTTCGGATCCCTTTGATATTCCGGACGACAATTTTTCCAGTCTGTTGGTACAATTGATCCACTCGCAGTCTTCTTTCCTCTTTTCGGAGGTAAAAGGCCACTGAAAGAAGATGAAGCGCCATCCGCAGCAGAAGATGAAGCTCTAATTGTAGCAACCAATGATACTAATGGCAACTCGTCTTCGTCGTCGCAGTCCAGGTGTGAATCGCTATCCTCATCGTTGTCACCTTCGTCATTCATATAGTTTATTATCACATTTCCAGGTATATCTTTGACAATTGGCATTCCCAACTCTTCATCATCAAAGTCTTCCTCATCCGTCAATTCATCGACATCAGGCGGTAGGGCTAATATGTCCGCGTCTATATCCTCTGAATATAAATATTCAGCAGCTTCTTCCAATGATTTGAATGTATTTTCACTCATTATGACCACCTCAACATTGAATCTGAAACCAAAATTCGCCTATGAACTGATAATAACACTGTACCAAAATATTGACTGTAACGCCCAGCGTCATATTTATATGACACCAAGATTCATCACTATGCAAACATATTATAAAACCTATTTTAATTATAATAATTTTTTAAGTGATAAACTTGACCTAACGCTTACCAAAATGAAAGAATTTTTTACTTACGTGGATTGGTTTTCACACAAATACTTGGTTTTATTGCATCGGCAGAAAAACTAGAGCGACTGATTCTTCGGAAACTAATGCAGAGTCAGAGCCCTCTAATCTCTGTTTGAATACGGGAGAAGTAAACATCAGTCAGTGACCTTGAAAAGACCGTTGAAAAACCACGAACACAGTGTCCTATAAATAGGACGCTGGGCGCTAATGGGATCACAAAGAGTCGAGAAATATTGATTTTATATCACACTGAATATTCATTCCTAAAAGTCAGGGAATTTGTTCGATAATAACATACAAAGTAATTTCTCGCTCTCCACTGTTGCTGGACCATCTTTTAATATTTATTATTACTAAATTACAAGCGCATTAGCATTTGTTACAATAATTCGTTAGTATTTTCATTATGGAGTATTACTTAACACATTGACTGCCGCAATGGAAATAAAAGATTATTTCTCGGGGCCGCATATTTTTTATTGCTGATTTGTTTTAAAGATGCACTAGTAACTCAATTCCTTCGGGAAAATAATTTCGTAGATAATTTTTTTCTTAGCTATGCCCGTGAGTTGTATGCAATTCGCAGAGCACCAAGACCAGATTATCGTTCTTAGGCCATGTGCATTGCATGTGACTCACACCGTGCAAGTCTATGCCTGCATAATCTTTCTCATACGTATTTAGTCTGGAGGTACGTCTTATACAGATAACACGGGTGAAGGTACATTTCGCACTGAAAGTTTGATTAGTACACATTTGGTTCCCACTTTTTCCTGAATTTCAAATGGCGAAAAGGTTCCATAGTTATGAAGAAAATGAAAAATATCTTCAGCAATTACATGATCAGTTTTTGAATATGAGTGACGAGGATGTGGATGATCCCTATGCAGTTGATGGCTCTGAAGATGATTATAGGCCGTCCGAATACAGTTCAGAAAGCAGTGACGAAGGACAGCAAATTCCAAAAATGTCAAAGTTGAAAAAAACTCTCTCAAAGCAACATTTTTCTTCAACTCCTTCTCATATTGATGAAACAATAGAAAATGTGATTTTACAAGCCAATGACGAATCATCTGAAGATTTGAATGACTTGAATGATGAAGAAATTCCGACTGGATCTCAGTTTACATGGACTGCTGTAACAGGAGAAAACCTAAAGGTGTTCAATTTCAATGCAGTAAACACTGGCATTTCACCTGAGGCAGCGGTTTCACTGGCAGATAAAACACCTTATGACTTCTATAAATTTTTCCTCAGTTATGGAATCATCGAATACATTGTCAGTGAAACTAATAGATATGCTCAGCAGACAATAGAAAATGAAAATATTACTCAACATTCCAGACTGAAGAAATGGAAGCCCATAACTTCTGACGAATTCGAAGTTTTTCTGGGTATGATTATTTGGATGGGTTTGGATAAAAAACCGCGACTAGCAGATTATTGGTCCAAAAACATTCTCTATGCCAGTGAAGTAAGTAAGTTTATGTCCCGAAATCGTTTTGAGCTGATATTATGCATGTGGCATTTTTCTGACAATAGCCAATGTCCACAAGGTGACCGTCTTTTCAAAATTCAACCCCTAATTGATCGCTTGCTAGAAAAATTTCAAGCAGCCAATGTTCCGAACAAAGAAGTTTGCATTGACAAAACATTGGTGCCCGTTCGCGGGCGCCTTTCGTTCAAACAGTATATCAAAAATAAAAGACATAAGTTGGGTATAAAATTATATAAACTATGCACAGAAAATGGCTACACTTTCAACATGAAAGTTTACTGTGGTAGAGATGTTACCGAACAAGGTGTTCCAGCGTCATCTTCAGTTGTAATGACACTGATGAGAAATGTTTTGGACTCGGGTAGGATACTGTACACAGACAAGTTTTATACCAGTGTCTATTTAGCCCACCAGCTACAAAACATGTCTACACACCTGGTGGGTACTCTAAGATCCAACAGGAAATTGAATCCTCTAGATGTTGTAAAAGCGAAGTTGAAAAAGAATGAGATAATTGCTCGGGAAAGCAATACAGGAATGGTTGTACTGAAATGGAAAGATAAACGGGATGTTTTGATGCTTAGTACAGTACACACTGACGATATTGTAGAAGTCCGGGCTGAAAACAGAAAAACTGTGGAGAAACCTAAAGCAGTGGTCGATTATAATAATTGCAAGGCATTCATTCTCGTATTCTAATGCTCTACGCAGAGGAGTGAAGTGGTACCGCAAACTGGCAGTCGAGTTGATCACTGGAGCTGCACTGACCAATGCGCATATTCTTTATAAAGCCATGACCCAAGACAAAATTCAAATAACAAAAGAATCTTCTTCAAAAGGGGATACGACAACAGGAAGGGGAGGAAGAAATACGGGACCAACCTGCAAAGAAATGTTGCCTAATAAAGGTGGAAGCAAGAAAAAGATGCACCGTTTGCTACGAAACTATGAAAACCGAAAATGGGAGAGAATATGCCATGAAGAAGTGTAAGCAAACTCCATACAAATGTGACGGTTGTGGGTCATTTTTTGTGTAGAATGTTGTTATATAAAACATAAGTCCATAAAAATATAATACAATAAATCGCGAGCACATATATATTACCGATTGCATTTTGTATAGATATGAGAAATGTTGATTCATTTTGTATTTGAAAATAAATTTGATTTTGCGTAAAAGTGTGTCAGATTTAGTGACTATTTATGAATATGTTTTCAGAGAAAATTATGCGCTAAGTTCGATAATCTGGTCCCAGGGCTATGTATAAATTGCCTGCATTTACATTGCACAGTAAGTGTGAACTGAATATGATTCACAGGCCGTAAAAGCCGGTTCACATTTGGAGTTATATTCAACTCACGCAACCTCTAGACGAAATGCAACGTGAGACAAATATAACTCACATGGCGTTTAACGTGTTAATTTTGAGATGGACTGTTTCAGAAATATCTATTCCTAATTCAATTTCTCAAGCCTCAAATAGAACAAGACCCAATTGAACCTTCAACAAAACATTTCAGCATCAGGTGTCCCGCTTGGTGGTAGTTCATAAGATCGTTTTACGATCGGGGTGGAAGTTTACGAGTGCTGGGCTCCGCAGGCTGTTTAACTTGGGGTTTAACTGCGAATCGTGTCACTATTCGCAATTAACCGACTATCCTGCATGCAATGACAACCGAGTCTCATATACACTATGCGGCCGATGGGTTTCGTTAAATATGGACGGATAATGTAGTTAAACTTGCTGAAACATTCAGTGGAGTGTCTGGCTATGCCTCAAAATGGAATGAAGTCATACGTAGCGGACATTTTACTGAATTTGGTGTATTCGGAGTATTTGATTTCCTGATACAGATCATCAATACGTTTACAAAAATAAAGTTGATACATGAAGAAAATAAATATCACTAAATCCACCCTACATAATTATTCAATACTGCTAGTTTCGGTAATGTCAAAGGGTAGCTCACAGCCAGGCTAGCCTGAGTTGACATGCTACTTCTTTACTGACATGCTGATGTTCGTCCAAGCTATATACGCCCACCTGTAATACTTCACAAATTATAAAAAAAATTGAAGAGTTTCATTCGAACACTTCAATAGCTTAAGTGTTATTTAAACAGGGTGTCTCAAGGAAGAGCATGGACTTGGTAGTTTGTTTTTGAACGGGACATCCTATATATCATTGCATTTTTGGATTCTTCGTAAAATTCCAAGCAGATTTCATGAAGCATACCCTATAGCTAAGTTTAATTGATTCCAAGAAAATTAACAGATTAATCGACTTACCTGTAGGAAGATTGATCCTAATTTTCCGAGCTTGTCCGTAGATATAATTACGATGTAGTTCTCCCCTGTCGAACCTCAATGGTACGTCTTCGAAATAAAAAGTCGGGTCGACTCCCGTGACCGGCCGCATATTCGTATACTGTAGACGCATAAGGCATAGCTGAACGATTCGGCTTTTTGAGATCTATTGGGCCAATAGAAACAGCAGTATAGCGGAGACGTAGAATGTCATTTTACGTCTGCAATTTACTAAGGTTGGTCAACTGGTAAAGGGCAGACGTAGTTTATGCTCGTACGTCTACAGTTTATGCTGTTTATAGAAATGTAAATAAGACACAGTATACAACCAACTTTTTTATTTGCTTTTATGAAATTAACATAGTGACAGTAACATTCGCAAAAATCACAATTTCCTAAATTTATTCAAACACCTAATGCAAATTGCAGACGTGTGAGATCCAAGTATGTCTCCAGTTTACGCTCCTGGAGCGTGTAACTAGCCCAATCCTAGCCGAACATTTGCGAATTGTTTGGTCATTCCTCATGCGTCTGCAGTATACGTATATGCTGACCAGCGCCGTCCCGACTATCTATCCATTCCTTTTGCAAATGAAATCGTAGGTAAATAAATTTCTGAAAAAAAAATTGTGCTGGGCGGGTTGTAATTATATCTACGGACAAGCTCGGAAAATTAGGATGAATCTTCCTACAGGTAAGTCGATTAATTTGTTAATTTTCTTTCGCTTGTCCTACGATGTAATTACAATGTAGCTGTTTAAAGACTGAAAACGATTTATTTGCTAAGTAATTTTATTTTCAGTAATAATAACATAATAAAACAGCAAAAGTATTTGTTATAAATTTAAATAAAGTAATATTGACCAAAAAGATTAATAGTTCAACAGTAATAATAACAAGAAACAGAATATTTCGAAAAACCAAAAATGCCTGTCTCTCCACACAATTCCACAAAGTGGATATTAAGGCAAATATCTGACAGAAAACAACTATTTCCTCCTACGGATTATGAATTATATCTGTCTTCTATTTGTGCAACCGTTCCTCACGGATATATAATAATAATAATAACAATAACAGAAAAAGTATTTGTTACAAAATTCAAAAAAAGTAATATTGAACAAAAATAATTAATAGGATAAATAAATATCAACATTATCTCATTCATCAGTCGCAACCCTGTTTCGACTGAGTATCGCTAAAGCGAATGTATCATTTTGGGGTAAAAGTGGCCTATTATAGAATTTGAAAAACGTGTTGGACGACTCACTCCATCCCGCTGCATTTTTTATTTGCTCAATACTCACCCCGGATCTAAAGGCAGCCGAAGTGGCTGAATGTCTTACACTAGGTGTTTTGAAAATGTTTGTATCTATGCCAGCCGAGGTGAGAGATTTCTTAATCCAGTTGCTAATTGTTTGGACATTCGCAGCATGATAAGGACTTTTGCATGTTAATATGAGGAATTCGCAAGTATCTCTGTAACTTGCCGTTGTTTTTATATAAAATTTTATCACTGACGCTATACAAAGTTCAGGTTGGTTTTTGTAATCAGGAAAAACTAACAGTGGTTGAAGTCTATTCTTCCCAGTTGATTTTTACAGAGATTTTGATTTCAATCTTAGTATTGCTCTTTGAGATGTTGCTTAACTTGATTTTGGACAACGTTTGTGTTCTATGAGCAGTGGTTAAGGCCATTAAGGTAACAAGTTTATGAGTAAGATTTTGTATATTTAAGGATTTTAATGGATACAGGCCTGCTAAATATGACAACACAGGTTCTGGATCCCAGGAATATTGATATTTCGGCTGAGGAGGTGTTCTTTTATAAATACCTTTCATTAGTCCAATTATCAATTCTTCATCTCTATTGGAAAGTGGTTTAAAAATTGAATTTAGGGCTGATCTGTATGAATTTACAACTGAGTATGAGTTTTCTGAATTCGACATTTCTGTCAAGAACAAGATTAAATCAAGATTATAATCATATGGGTCTTCATTTTTCATTTTGCAAAAATTCAAAAACTTTATAACCTGCTGAGTATTGTTTAATAGTATTATCTGTAATATGTAGATCATCAATGGTATAGAGGCGTATACATTTTCTCAACAGAGCCCTCCATATCCTCCTGCCACCAGGGTAATTTTCTGGTATAGGGGGTGATTTTCCCTAAAAGGAGAAATTATTAAATTTTTATTTGGACTGAATATAATAGGTTCACGTGTTCAAAGCATTTTAAAAATTGTGTACCATGGTTGTGCAGGCCAAAGCGGCACTACAAGAATTCCTGACGCTTTTTCTTGGATGACTTTGTCAATTACTTTAGTAATAATTGCAAAGGGTGGAAATGCGTAGAAAAAAGTATTTTGCCAGGACATAGTGAATGCATCCACCGAAAATGAGTCAGGATCTAATACATTTGTGACGTTTTTTTTTTTAACTTTGTCGCAAATAGATCATTATCTGTTGTACCAAATTCACGGACCAAGCACGTGTAGGCTTCGTTATTCAATTCGTCTTCAGTCTCAACTTTTTTAACAGGTGATTGTTCGTCAGCATCTTTATTTTTGGCAGAAGGTATATATGAAGCAAATACTGTTGAATTTTGTGATTCGCACCACTCCCAAAGTTTTTTTGTGATTAAATTCAAATGTTGGAGTCTGATGCTACCCCCTTTATTATTACATGAAATGGCAGTTATATTGTCGATTCTCAAAAGATTACGAGAATCTCTCTTGGTTTTTGTGAAAGATTTCAATGCATAATACGCAGCCAGAATTTCCAATATATTGATATATTTTGTTTGTTCGGTATTCCAGTATCCATGTGTTTTTATTTTTTCACAGAAACCACCCCATCCGGTAGGGGATGCATCTGAATAGATAGTAGTTTCAAAACTTTTGTCTTTTATATCTTGACCTAACCTTATATTTTTCTGCCACCACTCTAGTTCTGTTATTATATTTCTATTAATTTGCATTTCCCTATTGTAATTGTCTACCTAACGCCTTATATTTTTCTATTTCCAAAACTTTGATGTGACAGATACCATATTTTGTTGCAGGGCAATTTGCCACAAGTTTTCCAATCACAGTAGCATATTCTCTTATAGAACACCTTCCTTTTTTGACAAAACATCTGATCAGTTTTTTAATTTGTACCCTTTTTTCCTTCCGGTAAGAATAATATCATACTAATGGTATCGTACATGAACCCCAAATAATTTAGACATTGTTTTGGAACTAAATTACTTTTTTAATGTTAATGGTAAACCCTAGGTGGTTAAGAAGATTCATAACTATTTTTGTATTTTCTTGACATTCCATTTTATCTTTCCAATAATTAAAATATCATCCAGATAAATGACAAGAATTATATTCTTATTCCTTAAGAATGTCACTATACGTTTAAATAACTTAGTAAAAATAAAAGGAGCTAGATTCAGGCCAAATGGAAGGCAGGTAAATTCAAAATGAATCTTTCCAAACTTAAATCTCAACTATTTTCGATAGTGCTTATGAATGGCAGAGAAAAGTAAACATTTTTTAGGTCTATGTTCGATGAATAATAATTTTTTTATACTAATTTCATAACAGTTCTGCAATCTTCTAATTTAAAGTGAGGACCTTCTATGTGTTGATTAAGATTTTTCAAATTTAATACAAATCTGAAATCGCCATCCGGTTTTTTTATTATAAGTAGTGAGACAAAAATTGATGTCTTTTAGGCTTGCAAATTGAAGTTTCTCCTATATTCAATAATTTGTTTATAGTTGATATATAATCTTGTTTTTGAAGAATATCAATCTTAATAGTTGGTTCTCTACCTTGAATCGGTTGCGAGGTGAATGAAATTTGTATGCCCTTCACCCAATTTAGCATTGTTTGATTTTTAGTAAATTCGTTCCATTTGTCTAAATGATTCACTAGAAAACCTGCATAATAATGTACCTCTTCTAAAATCTCATAGTATGGTGCTGATGCTGCCTGGTTGGCCTGTTTTTATTTCCCTGTTCCTGCTGTGGTCTCCTTCATCCCTTCTCTTCCTTTTTCTCCTTCATTTTGGATGCTGGTCGGTAATAGTTTAAATGCTGTGCTGTTGCTGCTTTTGATGAACTGTCAAGTGGTGGTGCAGAAAATCTGTTTGCATAGGGGTATTGCGTCTTCTTTTTTATATCGTAGCTAACTTTTTTAACCGCTTGGTTAGATTTAAGTTCCTCACTAAAGTTTTTTCCAAAAAGAAAATTATCTATTGGAGACTTCTCAAGAAACTTTTTACAATCACCATTTACAAAAGGCATAATCTAGAACTTGTGGTGGAGTGACATCCCGTTATGAACACTAGCAAGAATTGGAGCTGAGTCTGCTAGTTTAGATAAGGTTTCCGCGTCTTTTTTTGGTAATCAGTCCATTGATGACTGAACCAAGGGCAGAGAGCCCATGAGCTAACTGTTGTTGCAGAGACATCGTGAACCTGTCATGTTTAAGACTACTTTCAGGAAGACAGGGTTCAAGTTCAACATTGATTTGGGGTGGTAAAAGGGCTCCACAGTTTATTGGCAGATTATATTTTGTCATCAATTCTGCCCTTTTGTCTTTGCCAATGCCTTTTTGTAGGTAGGCTGTCCATCGACTGACCACCTCGTTATGTAGTGGTTCGCCTTCAGCCGATTTTTCATCGGGCTTAGCGCCCAATAGTGTATAATCCATTTCATTTTCTGCGTTCACCGATAAGTCCGCCTCTTTATCATATTTAACATATTGCAAAGGGTCTTGTTGAGCTGGACCAACGTTGTCCTCTATGATTATTTCGGCCTCTTCCATATTTATGACTGATTCTGTAGACAAAGGACAATGTTAGCGATGGTTTGATCTAATTGTTGGTTGTAACGTATGTTATATTGGATATGTAGATCGTTTGATCTCATTCTTATTGTGTGAACGTGTGTTACACAGAATGCATGAACATGCGTCACCCCAATGATCGTACGATCAAACGGGGCTCGTAACGTTTGTTACTGCATGTTAATATTCGTTAATTCCTGCTTATCAGTTACCTTAGAACAAAAGAAATTATTTAGAACTCACCCGAATCCGAAGAATCAGAATCGCTGGAATGTGAATCCTTGAAAGCTTTCTGTAGCATAGTCAATTGCGTCTTCAGTTTTTTAATCTATCTGTTTTTATTGGAGTCACTAGATCTGGCTAGTTTCGGCATATTCACACTTTTTTGGCACAATGAATAAAATTACTTCTTAATACCGCGAGGTACGATGAAGGAATGAATAGATAGTCGGGACGGAGGCCAGTCACGGGAGTCAACCCGACTTTTTACTTCGAAGACGTACCATTGAGGTTCGACAGGGAAGAACTACATTGTAATTATATCATAGTACAAGCGAAGGAAAAATGTTAATCAACACTGATTTCATTTCCGATCCCTTATGTTAATGAAGTAGGCTGTGCACGCTAGGCGCGCCTATTGTTTCCATTACAACAAGAAAACAACTTTTATCTATTTTCGCCAAATGTCGAGTAATTATTAAGACTTTGTGATTTTTCTACTTTCATTCTTTACAATGTCTCTCGTTTAGTAGAAGACAGAGTTGGAGCAGCAATCTTATTTAGTAAACCTAATAAAAATTATAACACTGCTATTCGCATTTTCAATGAGCAGTTTCTGAAACGTCCGATTTCTTGAAAATATCTGAAGAAATTGGTGGCCAAATTGAACGAAACTGACACGGTGAGAGATGCTTCAAGATTTGGAAAGCAGAAAATAAGTTTTGTGCCAATACTTCAGTGCTATCGACTGCATAAGGGTTTATTTGGAAATCTGCCTAGTTTCTACGATACCCTGTACTTATTTATTGAGGTATTCATTCCGTTCATGAGGATCTCCAAACGATCGTTTCCCATTTGGTTCAGCTCCCAGCTGAGGAAATTCACACATGAGAAGAGGATTGCACATAACATTTATAAAACTACAGAAACTTCTGGAAGTTATATAGTATTATTCAGTGAGCTTAGATCTCGTTATGAGTCTTTGTCTAGAGAGTGTAATTCGAATTATTTACGTGGCGCTGAGGTCAATATTGGCGTTGATGTAAAGACCTTCCGAGATTTTGTTAATAGCGCAAGGGCATGCAATACAATACCTGATAACATTTTTCTTGGCGATTCTGTTTCCCCCCATTCTCCTTAAGAAATATTTTAATAATATATTGTCTAGGCCACTATTCCACTTCTTCAACAAATCCTTGGAGACTCGGACCTTCCCCGACTACTGAAAACTTTCTTAATTCACACCCATTTAAGAATCAGGCAATAAATCGGAAAGGACCGCGCACACATCTTATGCAAAAAGTATTTTGGTCAAATTGTCCAAAATTTCAATATGTTGTTGAACTCTGGCTTCTGAACAGAAGTTACCATGGTCACACGAAATTTTTTTTGTATAGTTTACGAGATACAGAGTTGTTGTAAAATATCACTTTCAGGCTATTATTAACTGAACTTTATGGGTGGTGATATTACAAAATTATTAGTGGGTTTCTCATCTACATCACAGTATTGCACTTAGTCAGAGCAACAGAGCATTTTTCAAAAGAATATACAGGGTAAATCATGATTTTTACCGAGTTGCGGAAAATTTAAAGTATTTCAGAATGAAGCATCAACGTCATAAGTCGGATCGAACGAAAATTGATGTTTATGTCTTGGATATATCTAGTAGACCAACGGAGACATTATACAATCAAAAAGACCCCATATCCAAATAATAATAATAATAATATAATAATACATCCTCATAAACACTCTTTGAGTGTACCCAAACTGTGAGGGAAAAGGACGAATATTATTGTTATTTACCGTAGCGCTCCGGGGCGACTTACTGATTTTTTTAGTGTCGTAATCACTTTTCAGCTGTAGGAAAACCCGGAAAACCTACAGCACCACCTCAGTACATGCGAGATCTCAACAGCAGGGTATCTCACTACTATGAAATTGCACGAGAAAGATCCCAAGCTAAAAAAGAAAAAGCCAAAACGCGATTTGACGAACACGTTCTGTCAAAATACCAAACTACAACAAAGTGTATTTAAAAAGAATCGCAAATGAAAGATAAATTGCTAAAGGAATTCAAGGACCATTTAATTTGAACTTTTAAAAAAATTCCGCTATTTCAGTAAATTGGACCACAAGACAAGAAACCAAAATTAATTTTGAAAGGCTAAAACCTTATTTTGAAGAAGATTAATTCAATTAGAGATTCTCCTACTTATTTCGGCAGTCAGTTGTTAGTACAAGCTTTAACCAATCAATAGTACAACCGGCATCTTTTATCATGAAGACTCTTTTGTCAAAATTTCTAATGATGAATGGACATTATTTATTTACAAAGACTTAGAACCAATCAGACAAGCTTTGGTCAAAAACGACAAAATTCTTCATAACATGAAGGTTCTCCTGGAAACAAACAATGCTGGAATGGAAGCCTTTAGTATTTGCTGACATTCGACGCGGAATGATCAACGGTGTAGGAACATTGTGGAAAGCTATCACCAGTAGCTTGGATGCTTTCGATGAAAATATTTCAATGATTGTCTAGAAAAAATCACTAAAGATGAATATCAAATTGAAAATCTTATGAAAAATCAAACATCGGTTATAACTTAGGTTATAAAGAGTAGCACGATAAAAAAGTTACAAATTCACGAAGAGACATTCAACAAAGATTTAGAAGAAATCAAAAAATCAATTTCCGATAATTTAGCTCTTCATCAGGTGCAACTACACGCTTCAGGATTGTGTGAAGCACTAATGAAAAGGTATATGTTCCATCAATCA
Source organism: Chrysolina americana (assembly GCA_958502065.1). Taxonomy (NCBI): domain Eukaryota; kingdom Metazoa; phylum Arthropoda; class Insecta; order Coleoptera; family Chrysomelidae; genus Chrysolina; species Chrysolina americana. The sequence continues at coordinate 47,236,317 of OY293418.1, read as the reverse complement.
AGTCTTGATGACATTTTGAATTCAATAACGTTTGTTCGTCTTAAAATCATTCACACTTCGATCGTATCTCCAAGAACCCTATTTATCTCGCTCCAAGAATGATATCGGTCATTATGGAAAAATAATTCACCACTTCCAATCTATTTGTCAACTGTGGCCCAATATTTGGATATCATGGAACTCCAAAGCCTATCAAACTGATTCAAAAATAGTGTTCGTTCTCAAAATCCCTCTTGTCGAACCTGAAACCTATACCCTATATCGCCTTTTCCCAATTCGTATACGGGATACCCAAACAGGATTCCATCACATCTTGATGACCCCACCAAAGGATATCGCGAGAGATGACAATTCAATGTAATTCGTTTCAATCTCTAACTTGGACAAATGCAAGAACTTGGAAACCACTTCAATAATTTGTTACGATAATCTGCCATATCAAATCGACAATAATTGCCATATGCGAAGCCCCGCTCGTTCGACAACTGATCAATTTACCGAATGCATGCCAATCATCAGTCATCTTCGCCCAAGATTACAACGTCTACGAATTAGTAACAAACCTGTGGCTGATATCATTCTCCGACCCATTACCATTTACCATCAAATGCCCCAACAATAACACCGGAATCATCAACAAAAACTCTCTTCTCAAACTTCAGCCAGATTGCAACGCATTTATAGGAAGCACAAGATTCCATTCGAAGTACTTCGTAAACAACTACAAAAACATCACATACAAAAACTAACCAGTACTGATACCATTCAAATGCTGCGAACAGTTTCCTGAAAAACACCATCTTTCAGACCTTAAACCGCTGAAACCTCAACATAGCCCAGCATAAGTTGAACCAATACTCCGAAGACTTGGAGAAGATAATCAATCAACCCTATGTGAACAGACACATTTCATGGTTCACATATCTCACAATGGCATCAATCATCTCAATGATTCTTCTGAACGTGTTTTGAAAGTGTAGATGCAGAAAACCCGCAAGAATCAGTATCATGGCATCGAATAATCAACCTCCACCTACACCTAGACCATCAAGAACAAGAGTCCATCTCGAAGAACCAATAGAAGAGTTCCTTTTGAAAGAAGACAGAGTCAAACATGAACCTGACTAAGAACCCATGACTCAAATCCAGATGATAATTGTTATTAAAGAGATACCTATTGTTTGAATATTAAATTTTGTAAGTTCTCATTTTATTATGGAAATATTTAAAGATTAACTTACCTGGAAGATTTCATATTTTTCGGCAATTTTGCACCAACTTCTAGTATCTCCTTTTGACAAAACATCAATGGTGGAAAATGAACGACAGTCGCCACAAGTATATACAATAGAAATAAGATCACTAAACAAGTAATTCCATCTATCGACAAGTCGGATGCTTTTAGTGTTTTTGTTTGGCGTTGAAGGGGTTGCACATACTAGGTTAGGGGTATGTCATATCTCTGAAATTAGTACAGCTATCAACAAACAAGTCGGGTTGAAAGATGCGCCTAAACACAGTATATCCAAAAATATTGAAACTTCATTTTCTGAAAAAATTTTGGATACTGTGTTTTGGAACGGAGCAGCCGAAGTAGCCATAGTTCTGTTGTGCTACAGACGCCTATTTCACGATGGCTTTTAAAAGGACAGTGGTAAAATATGAAATAATTTTTTTTAACTTTTGTCTTTATGTAGGTTAAATTTTTGATTTCTTTTAAATCTTGAAGGAACATACAGTGTCTTTCAAAAGTTTCGGAACGGTCTCATATTTCAGAAACGGTCATGAAAAAATTTACGAAAATTTTGATAGGGTGGTTTTTGATGATGCCAGGTTCAACGGTGATATCGGTAATGTTGCCAAATCAGCAGTTTTCTGGATATTCAGAGTAGCCCAATTTTTTCAAATGGAATACCCTATTTGTTTTCATTGCAATCAATTCAGCGACGCCTCATTACTTATGTCTCCAAATATCAGATTTTAAATTAATGCAGTCTTCGAAACATGATAACATGGATTTTTCGTTCAAAAGTCTGGGAACGTTCCAATATTTTCAATACGAATCAAGGAAAATTCGACAAATTTTATACATGACGGTTTTTGATGATGCCCGATTCAATGGTGATATCGGCAATGTTGCCAAATCAAATTTTTTTCAGATATTGAGGATAACTCAATTTTTTCAAATGGCAAACCATATTTATTTTCATTGCAATCCATTCAGCGCCCCATCATCACTTATGTCTCCAAATACTAGATTGTGAATTATTGTCGTTTTTAAAAAATGAAAACATGGATCGTTGAAATGTCTGCGAACGGTCCAATATTTTCAAAAGTGCTCGAGAAAATATCATGAAATTTCATACAATGGCTTTTGTTAAAACAACTTTTTAATAATTAAATTAGTTTCCAATAGAGTTTTGAATCAAATAACAGAAACTGAAAAATATCTGACCAAGTGCTCGAAATGTTTGCCATAATTTGATGAACAATAGCCCTAGCGGTCATAAAATTCCCTCAAGGTATTAGTTAGCATTTGAGGCGTGATTAGAAGAGCTGCCCTACATATCTTATTTTTTAAGATTTCTAAATTTGCTGGTTGCTCAAACTACATCAATTTGAAATCTGATGCTTGGATGCATAAGTAACGAGGCGTCGCTGAATTGATTGCAATGAAAACAAATAGGGTGTTCCATTTGAAAAAATTGAGTTATCCTCAATATCTGAAAAACTGTTGATTTGGCAACATTGCCGATATCACCATTGAATCGGGCATCATAAAAAACAGCATGTATAATATTTCAGGAGTTTTTCTTGAACCGTATTGAAAATATTGGAACGTCCCCAGACTTTTGAACGAAAAAGCCATGTTGTCATATTTCAAAAACTATATTAATTTTAAATTTGATATTTGGAGACATAAGTAATGAGGCTTCGCTGAATTGATTGCAATAAAAACAAATACTGTGTTCTATTTGAAAAAATCGTGTTATCCTCATTATCTGAAAAACTGTTGATTTGGCAACATTGCCGATAACACCATTGAATCGGGCATCATAAAAAACCAGCATGTATAAAATTTCAGGAGTTTTTCTTAAACCGTATTGAAAATATTGGAACATTCCCAGACTTTGGAACGAAAAAGTCATGTCATATTTCAAAAACTACATTAATTTAAAATTTGATATTTGGAGATATAAGTAATGAGGCGTCGCTGAATTGATTGCAATGAAAACAAATAGGGTGTTCCTTATTATAGGATGGTTTACACTGGAGTGGATCAGTTTAATGTCATATATGCCATATGCACTCACATCCGTGGTGAGAAGAAAGGGTTCCTCAAAATTCGGGTCAGAATTGGAAAGGTATGAGTGCTTATTTGAGATCTTCAAAGACATTTCTGCTTTCTTGACTGAAATCAAAGGTGATATCTTTTTGTAGGAGTCTCGTTAGTAGTTTCGAAGTTTTGGCAAAGTTTAGGATGAGCGATACCCGAAAGTCCCAGAGAAGATTCGATACATTCGATTTCAATGGGATTTGGTTCCACACCATCCTGTGTTATAAGATGTCCTAAATAATCAATTTCCTTCCGAAGGAATTCACATTTATCAGGCTGACATTTGAGGTTGGCATTGCGAAGTTGTTTGATCACTTCGAATGATTTGGAAATGTGTTCATGAATTGTCAGGAAATAGACGATGATGTCATCCATATATACGATACATCTTTCGTCCTGAATGCCCATGAGAATGAAGTCCATGATGCTTTGGACGGTGCACATAGAAACGAATTCGTTATTACCATTTTTCACAAAATCTTTTCTGGATGTCTTTTGGATCGATCTCAATCTGGTGAAAACCAGACGCCAGGTCAAGTGTGGTAAATAAAGTATTGGCACTTTCCTAATTGGTCTAAAAGATCGAAGATATCAGAGAGAGGGTATTTGTCGCCCATTGTAAGTTTACGGTAGTAAATGACTACACGCCATTTTTGCTTCCCTGAGGCTTACATTTTTTGGGTACGACCCTTACGGGAGATAATAATATTAAAAATAATACTCCCTCATAAAAAGTCATAGTGTACCCGAAAGCATAGCCTGTGCGAGTGGAGGACGGCTATTATTATTAGTTGCCGTGGCGCTCCATGGTGACTTACTGATTTCTGTTAGCGTATTCACTATTCAGCTGTGTGAAAACCTGGAAAACCTACAGCAGAATACCTGCAGCGACGGCGACAATTTGTTATCTCGATAATTATGTGACTGACTTTTTAAAAAAAATTATATGATGTGGTTTGTACCACCGTTACGAAAACTAGTACTTGACGTAAGGACAGGCTTCATTAACTAAATATTTAAAATGGTATTCTGCCTTTTTATAAGTTTACAAAAAGTTGAGTCAGCATTGGCAGTCAGCGAATGCTGATAATAAAGATCAGCTTTTCTAATAGAATTGTTTTCGTATGTAACCTGATAGTTGTGAGAAGGCCATAGTGCCATAATATCGCATATAACAGGGCTATTCTTAGTAGCAGTCATTACAAAAAATTACGAATAATAACACTTTTATTCTGATGGTTGGCTGCCGACTGAGATTATTTGATACACGCCCCGTCACTCAAAACCGTTGACCGCTGCCCAACAAATTCATTGCGCCAAGAATAATGATATATTCCAATCAATAATGCATCTCGCTGGTACCCCATCACTATGCGCATCCTGATTAAATTGCATGCGAGTACAAAAGGTTGCAATAAAAATTGTTATCGTCCTCGTCGAAAGTTCTTAAGCTTTGTTGGCGTTCTGGGCGAGCAATAAAGCGTGCAAGTTCCAGTAGCCCGTCGTGATTTGTTTTACAGCTCATCAAAACGGGAGGAGGAATAAAATAAATGGATGGTAACGCGCACATCCACCTTGCCACTAATAAAACGGAGTCATTAAATCAGGAATGGAACAGTGTACATGGATGTGGATCAAATGGGCCGACGGAGATCACGAGACAACATACGATGCTAAAATGAATGCGTTCTTAAAATGCGATAAAAATAAATGGTGAGCAACAGAATTCAAAAAAAAATAGTACTGCCAAAAGTAAGAATGAATGCTGCAGATACCTTTCATATTATCATATACACAGCTTGAATTTTGAGGAGTGGTGCCACCACTAGTCTCTTACTAAATTGAAGAAGAAATAACCCAAGTATTGTAGACAGAAATAAACTTCAACTTTGGAGTACGTATGTTGCGTCTCAGCAGAACATTGGATCGCAGGAACGAACAAAAAGTTTCACAGGAAAGTGATAACCCACTTTGGTGGAACTCCTGACATGGTTTGTTAGGAGAAAGCAGCTCTCATCGATAATTTAAGCCATTGGACAATTCCACATCTACCTTTATGGCAGACGTTTTCTCTTGAGGTATGATAGTAGTGCTTTGCGGTGGAAAATGAAGTTCAAGAAGACCGATGGCCAAGTAGGCAAATAGTTAGAGAACGATTACAACAATATTGTCTGGATTAGCTTTAAAACCCCTCTTTAAGAAATATTTTCTGAGTACTCAATTGAAATGATACAATAACTTTTCTGTCAGAACAATGACATGTAGGAATGTAGGCTTTCGTGGCTGGCATCAATGTTTTGGTTGTTTTCCGAGTTTAGCCGTGGTCGTCTTTAGATTGAAACTCCAAACGTTTCGACTGAAACTGCGGCAGTAATCTTCAGTGGCGTGGTGGTCGAAGTACTCTTCTTGACGTTTCACTTGATAAGCCAAGAGAGAACTTTGATCACATATAATAATATTTTGAAAAAACACGGGATATTTGAAACATATTTGTTTCATTGATGGGCTACTTTTTTCAAACGGTCTCGTGGATGGACAAAATGTGAGGTAGTTTCCAACGAAAAGTTAATATGTGGGCAGGAATACTAGGAAATCCTGTAAACAGTGATAGATCCAGTGATAGTGGCAACTATCGAAAATAATGTAAACACATATGACATGGAAATTATTTTGCAACAAGGTGAAGCTCCTCCTCGTTTCGCAGTTGCTATGAGTAATTCTTTGTATACTGTTTATGCAGCACGATGGAGTTGGCACCGAGGATCTGTGGAATTGCCTCCAAGATCACCAGATCAGATTTCTTTCTATGGGGTTTCCTCAAATCTAAAGTATACAGGACTCAGTGTCACTCTATTCAGGAGTAGCGAGCGCGGATTAGGGAAATGTTTGCAACAATTTCTCGAAAACTTTACAAAGCGTCAGGGCTGAAACTAAAAAAATAGACCTGATTTTTGCCAGGAAATCAACGGAGAACATTTTGAAAATTTATTTTAATAGATGGAGTTGGTGTTAGTTCAGTTGTCTTCCTGTATGTGTTGTTTTGTTATTTTCGATTTTCTTGCATAGTTGAATCGAGGATAACCCATCCTCTCAGATGAGCTATCACTCATCACCTCATGCTATTTAACTTTTTCGCTCCCGTTCAACAAGGGATGAAATTAGGGGTGAACTATTCATACCAAAATTTCCATAGTTGATTTTGAAGTGGAAATGCAAATACCTAGTCGAACTGTAATTTTGTATATTCAACCTAAAAGGTCCAAAACATTTTCCAAACTTTTATTAAAAATTGAATACCCCAGTAACAAATCAACATGAAAAATAATTAATCTGCGCTCCAGGGTGACTTTTGCAGCTGCAGGGAAACTAGGAACAACCTGCAACACCACATCTGGAGAGTTGGAAATAATTTAAGAAAAACTTCTGGAGATGTCCAGAACATTTCGTAGCATATCAGGTGTTATACTTCTGCACTCTGCCATAATCCGTTGGCGAAGATATTCTATGGAGCCAGGCTTCGTAGCAAAACATTCATTTTCCAAGTGTCCCTGTAGAAAAAAGTCGATAAATCAGATGACCTGGCAGGCCATTCCAATAGGCCTCTCCTTCCAATCCACTTTACGGGAAACCGGTTATCTAAAAAGTTCCTTACAGGAACAACTTAGTGCGAAGGTGCTCCGTCTAGCTGGAAATGAAGCCGATCAGCATTATGAGTTGGGTCATCTTCTATTATTTCTATTATAGGCAATTATGCCTATTAAAAGCTCCACTCAAATAAAATGTACACTCATCGATTACATCTTCACTTAATCGCTGCCACATTTGTTCACAAGATTGTAGCCTTCTATTATCATCATCCTCATTTAGTTCGTGTACTATTTTAATTTAGTACCGATGAAATTTGTACGCTTTTAAAATCCCTATTATGTACAAACGGAAGACCCTTGAGGCTTCAGCTAGTTGACGGGTACTAGTATGATCCAATTGAACATGTCCCAATACAGCGAATTCCACAGCTTCATTTCTGATAGGGTTCTGCTTCTGGTTTTCACATCACAAACAGATCCGGTGTCGAAAAACTTTCTAATTAACTTGGCAATATACGAATCAGTCACATTTTCATCGGGATGACTGTCCTTAATCAAGCGAGCAGTAAGTCTAGCACAACTATTGTTTTGAAAATGAAGTTCAACAATTTCAAATCGTTCTGGAATGGAATCTACCATTTTGTACAGAGAAAATGAACTAACTTCAAAAGCAATCACAGTAAATCAATGAAGGGACTAAAATGAACGTTTGTCTAAATTATTTTCCTACGCTTATCTGCAGTTTTTTCGACAAAAACCGCAAACGATAAATGGGGAATTTACTTGTGATACAAAAAAAATTATCATTGAAATATTGCTTTCCGTAAAATGAAGTAATTTAGAACTGATTGTATTTATCGCGATTCCTAGTTTGTCCTCATTTGTATTTTCCATTAATGATCTTAAAGCCGTTTTCGCATTATCTGTTAAGCAAATTTTCAACAAATAGGATATCATTAAAAAAATAATTTTTTTGTGGCCGTTTAAGACACAGGTTGAAAAATATGTCCAAAATGTATACCCCTCAAAAGCAACTCCACGTGTCCGAGCATTTTTGCTTGCAATTCCACAACGATAAAAGCTAGGTGCATACTTTTTGTTGGACCACTCAGTATTTCTATCAACTATAGAGATTCACCTGAACTTATACTTTGTGCAGATAATTGTTCTAGATATGTGATATTTTCTTCGTTGAAATTTGTTATTTTTTTATATTTTGTTTTTATTCCAGACATAAATAAAAAATTAATTTGATTGCATTTCAGCACTTTTAAGGCAATTTTCCCTCTTTGACGGCATCCGCAGATTCGAGAACATCTGTCTGTAAGACGGCAGTATTAGACAATTAGTTTCTTCTGACTCTTTCCCGACTATTCTGATTGGTGAATAATCACTTGGAAGTAAATTGCACAGCTTCAATGCAAATTATCAATAATTGATGTAATCACCAATAAGTATTTGTTTATTTTACTTGATGAATATGCGTTCAAGCTCACTATCATAATTATAAAGAAACATGATAGGTTAGTATAAGGCTAAACTATAAACAATACATTCACCAATCCACTTCTACAAAATATTGGCGGACAGAGAGAAGTAACATTAATCAAGTTTTGATTGAAAGCTATAGAATATCAATAATTATTCAGAAGAGAATTTTAGACTGTTGGGTGGCTATCGTGAATGCGTGTTTCCGCGTACCCTCCCCTCATTTTTGCTGATGTTTTTATTCATCAATAAAGGATTATAATAAATTGAAATATAGTTAGGCAACATCTACTGCAAGAGTCGATGATACTGTTTGCCTCTCCAAGTCTAATATTAAACAACATACTCATCACTTCAGCTAAATGATCAAAATAGGCAACCCATGTTTCCACATAAGATAATTATCGATTGTGCTTTTCATATTGTATTTTTCACATTTAACTGTACGGTTCTATGGTGTAACGGTTAGCACTCTGGACTTTGAATCCAGCGATCCGAGTTCAAATCTCGGTAGAACCTAATTTTTTTTTCGATGAATAGTTCATGTTTCCTATGGCTTTCAACAGCATATTTAATTTTTCAGATTTTTAATTTTTTTTTCATAAAAATAGTATTTAATTATTGCATTAACACGAAAATGTTCGCTCTGTCAAAATTGACGTTTTATTGTCAGCGACTTCGAATGCATTGCACAGTTTTAATGACACATTATAAACTAGTATTCTCAATTGTGATCCGAGTAATCGTTCATGTAGTTAAAGAAGGAATTTTCCGTGGGAATTCTCGACCGTGCTTCGGATCGCACTATAAAAGGTAGAGTCCCACATTTTCAGCTCGCATATTTTTCCCGAGATCTTCTAAGGTTTGCAAGTAAGGACGAAGTCATATGACGGTGGAAACAATTTTCAAAAAATTTCATCTTTTGTTGAGAGATCCATTTGGAAGTAGATCACCTTTCTGAATTTGTTATTTATGATCTGTTTCACATTTTCTTCTCTTTAATTTATATATACAATATCAATATCTCAAGTTCGGTGCCACGACTCTAAAAAAAAATTCAAAACTTGAAGGTCTACCTCAAATTTATTTAATCGCCAAAATTCCAAAAAATGTGTTGCATGTTGTTTTAAGCTGTCAACGCTACTGAATTAGCAATACATTCAAAAGGATGTTACCGAACTTTAATAAATAACAGTCATAACAGAATGAATATGGCATAATTAAAATCAAATCACGTTATCGATATATTTCAGACAACCGTCCTGTATATAAGGTAGCATGTAATAACATCATTTCAATAATTTTTTCATGTTATTTATATTAGACCAATCGAGAATATCGCAAATCCAGTACGTAATCAAACTTTATTTAGAAAAATTGCTGACGTGGGTTTCAGAAAAAAAATCTATGAAGTCCTTGATGACACTTTGAATTTTATTTGAAAGTTATGGCTGTATAGTAGAGCTATTGAAGCTCATCAAGCGATCTCAGGCGACTCAATGCAACATGAGCTTGCCCTTCCTCAAACATAAATCCGAAAGCCGCATATTCGTATCTGTCATTGGTTGGATACTAACGTTCTGAATTATTCACCCCTTTTACACCACTCACCGACCCCCTAATTCCTTTTCTTTATAAAATTGTATTGTTACCAGATTAAATCATAAATCTGAAAACCATTTCAAAGTTCTGAATTTACCCTCTTCACACCCTTCATTACCCCTGTTTTATTGAAAAAACCATTATGTTACTAGATCAAATTATAAAGCCGAAAACCGCATATCCGTATCTCTTATTGATTGGATATTAAAGTTATGAATCATCTACCTCCTTCATACCACTCACTCACGCCCTTTCTTCCTGAAATTGTATTGTCACCAGATCGATTCATGAATCTCAAAACCGCATGTTCGTATCTGTCATTGGTTGGATATTAACGTTCTGAATTATTTACCCCTTTTCCACCACTCACTCACTCCCTACCACTGTTTTTTAAATAAAATCATAATGTCACCAGATAGAATCATAAATCTGAAAACCACATGTTCGTATCTGTTTTGGTTCCAAAGATCTGAATTTTCCCAGTTCACACCCCTCACCCACCCCCGTATATCTCATTTTTTCTCATGAAATTGTATTTTCACCACATAAAATCATAAATCAGAAATCTGCATGTTCGTATTATCTGTTTTGGTTCCAAAGGTATGAATTTATCCCCTTTACACCCCTCAACCAACCCCTACTCCTAATCTTTTTCATAATATTGTATTGTCAACGGACCTACATTTCTGCGTCGAATTTCATTAAAATTGTTTCACGGGAACTGTGTCAAAAATGAATCGCAAGATTTGATTGACAGACAGTCAGAAGGCAGGCAGCCAGATTCTCTGAAGTGTAATAAAATCGTTCAATAAATGAGCCTCTGAGGTAAGTTGCATTTTCCAATAACTTTTGAGCTCACTCTACCGAAGTATCAGTTGTAGTAATCAACGCATATATAGTTTTTCCTTTGCCAAGTAAGTTCGTTGTCAAATCAATCACTTCTTTCTTTGGAATAGTCTGATATTTTTTGCTTGCCCACAATATACTTCGAAGTCCTACAGATACCCACTGTCTGAACAGAGTTTGAATAATTTGATTCCAAACTTGTGACGATTGTTGCTCATATGTTGCTTAAATTTTAACCGCCATTCAAAAGGAACTAGGATCTCGCCGATACACACAAACTTTGTTGGAACAAGTGACATTTAAAAACTATTTCTCAATTCAGATGAAAGATGACTTAATTTGAACAGCCTATCATCGTCTTCAAACGCACCTGGAAACGGTTTATCGACGTTACCCGAGATATCCCGTATTTGTTTATGAAGTTTTGTGACCAATATGAAGGAATTGAAGGTATGTGCACCCATTCACATTTCATCACATTTTTTTATGTCGCGGGACTGGCTATCGTCCTAGAGGCAGGTAGTTCTGCGTAGAACCTTTCTGCTTCCCGCTGTTAGGTCTATTTAATGAGTACTCCGGATCTTCTAGTGAACTCCTGAAGATTTCTCACGAGGTTCTCCTTTGGTAAGGTATCTTCTGCACAGTGTTCGAAGATATCCTTCCTTGTGCAAGCCAGGGCTTCGCATTCAAACATTATGTGTGAGGCTGTTTCGTCCTTCTCATCACAGAACCTGCATAGTTGGAGTCTTGATGTTTCCCCAAAATGCAAGTGTTTTCTCAGGTGGCAGTGTCCTGATAGTAGTCCTACTACCTTTCTGAGGAAGTTCCGGCTCAGTTCAAGAAGATGCATTGATAGCCCAGAACAGTTCGCTCCATCACCATTATTTTCCTGTGGGGCGTATTCCTAGGAAAATTGATGATGGTTCTTGACCTATTTCTTCGTTTCCTGCCTATTGTCCCAAGATGGGATTCCACTGGCTGATTCTGGTCCAATGAAAGTTGTTGTTCTCATTCCTCTGGATACCATCGTGACATAGTACCGAGACAAGTTTTACCCTGTTCAGTGCTCCTAGGTCGTTGTGGTCTCTCAAACTAATTTGGAAGTAAACCTGCCTGACTGACAAAGTCTTTATTCACGATGAAGAAAAACTCAAAATCATCTCCACAAATGTAATGTGAAGATGATTTTGAGTTTTTCTTCATCGTGAATCTATACTACTCTACTTCGAGACACAATGGACTTCTACCACATGTTATAGTCTTTATTGTTGCCTGGCTGACGGAGAGAATGACCATAGGTTGGTTTCTAGGACCACTTCTTAGAATTTGAATCTTTGTTGTGCAGACGGTAATAGCTGCTTCCTTGGCTTGGAATTCAGAGGCTTGAGTACCGAAGCTTATCTAATGTCATGCCTCGGTCTCTGTCCATATATGCCAGACCCCGCCCCATTGCTTTCCTTGCCATGTACCAAATTTGCTCCCTTGGCAGCATTGGTAGGGACTTTGATGTGCCCCATTTCGGTTGATGGTGGTGAATGTTCCAATAATTTCTTATGACCTCCATTATGTTTGAATGACCTAAGTTGTTGCCCTTCTATTGGCCCATGCACTTCTGGTGGTTTCTATCCTCGTTCCCGCTGTGATATACTTAATGCAGAAGAGTAGGGTTCAGAATCATCTGCAGGCTAATCGTGAAGCCTGGGTATAGAATGGATCTGTACAAAGAGTCTATCACATCCTGAAGGCAGATAGCCACCTACTCAATTCCTTCTGGAGAATTTCACAGACTCAAGGATAGCCAATGGGGAGCTTCTGTATGTCTCCCAGTCGGTTTTCGTTGGGTTTTTGGAGAAGCTTAAACCTTCACTGCTTTCGAAAATACGAAAGCTTATGTGCCTATGATCTCATGGAGAGTTCGTTGGGAACATGCCATCCTTGGATGTATAGGCTGACGTGTAAGGTTGCACATGTAATGTCTATGACCTCGGATCTAACGCGGTTAGCAAAAGTTGCCGTTCTCGCCATATTCATAACATCAAAGTTTTCTGTTATTGGTAATTTCAAATTGAACTCATCTCGTCTGTTTGTGTCGTTGCTGTCCCATGATGTTTTGTGGGCGTTGGCATCACACCCCACTACCAGAAGGGCTTGTGTGTCTCTGCTTTAGACCATAAACTCTTCCAGCTCTTGGGGGATGGTGTGTACTCTTAGGGGAGGTAGGCAGAGCTAACAATGGCTTCCACCTCCTTCTTCCCCAATGACACCAAGTCTCTCCACAAAACAGAAGTCAAGAAGTGGTAAGTTCCTGAGATAGTCTCTCACATGCGCGTACTGTATCACATTTTCGATCGTAGATCAACTCACCTCCCAGTCCTCCTGGTCATCTCATATGTCCCTTGAATGCCCACGATATGAGGACCAGGTCGATTTGCTCAGCCGTAATTCGGCGAGCTAATCATTCGTCCACATAAGCTTTGCTATGAATTTTTCCGTTTCATCTGTGTTCATTTATTTCCAACTTTGGATGCGTGATCGGCAATTAGTTTCCGTACAAAACAATTCAGATATTTCGCCTCTTATCAACATTGTGAAGAATTCGAAGAGTTTTCGGATAATAATCTGAATTTACGAATTCCTGAATCAATTTCAGAAAATGTAAAGTTTTCCAAATGTAAACAGAAGTCCACATGATTGGTCTTTCGTTCCTGTTCAGGTTCCCCTTCAGAACCCGTTTCTAGAAAAACTGGACTGTTAGCAATAAATTGTTCAATAGTTCTATCAATATTATTCACTATCAACGATTTGTGTATTTTCAGGAAGGCTTTCACCTTTTTCTTCCTCTAGCAGCTGTAGTGTACTCGTATTTGTAATTTTTTTTTCGTTTACATTCATCTACTTGATGACAACTTGAGGATGGCACTCCATAACCCAGACCACCACTCTGCGAAATTATTTTTATTCTTTTTCTTTTCTAAATATTTATTCGCTGTCGTTTTGCTCATAGTTCAGGCGAGGAATCACTAGCTGATTCTTCAGAAAGTTCTTCATTCTATAATTCTTGAAGCTTCTCAACTTCTTCTTCGTATGACATTTTCATTAGGTCTAAATGAACACAAACTGATAGACTAATCACATCTTATGTAACCCTGATTACAGGACCCCAAAAAATACATACTGACCCATTAAGGTGTTTGCTCATTTTACGACTGAACCAAACTTCAAAAAACAGTCACTTCCATTGAAAAGAAAACACATCAAATCATCTTTTTGGGTAGATAATCTGAATAATTTGCAATGGTAGTTTTCAATTCTAAATCTGATTCATGAAAATGAATATAATGCTTTTTCTTTTATACCTTGCTATTCCTCGATAGCTTATATCCGGCCAAAAAAATCAAGAGCACTACAATCGACATTCTGTAGGAATATGGATTGATTTGAAGAAACCTTCTTGTTTTGAGGGTAGCTTCAAGTGGGCTGAGTCAACAGATTTTCAGTTATAGTATGATTATCTTTTCTAGAATATTTGTAGTAAAACTCTGTAAATATATTTGAGTCCTCAAAGCCGTATTCTCACTTTCTGTATTGATGTCACCTAAAGTTCAAGGAGGCTACTAAGATTTTTCCATAAAAAATTACTCAGATCCGCTAACTTCTACTTGAAGTTTTGCGAATCTCACGACAAATAAACACCTAGTGAACTGAGAACTATTAGCTCCCCTAAAGTCAAGTGTATCCATAAATAAAACTCGAACCTATTTTTGACTCATCGTAGTAAATATGTTTACCACCTAACTCAAGATAATATTAATCTACTCACGATAGGTTATATTTTGCAACATCGTCCGTAAATAGTGTTTAATTACTTTGAATCTACAAGGCGAATTACAGAAAAAATCTTACTTCCCCATTTTGTTATCTGAGTTGTCTTACAAAAAAGTGTACCTGAAATCAGTAGACAGAACTGATTATCATATTTGTACTCATAGCGTTTCTTTCATGTTCATGAAAAGAAAAATTACGATAACCTGAAACACATGTGTTTCAATGTCGATTGTGGTGTAGACGAGACACCTGTTATGATTGGGGCGATATTGAGTTCGTTGTAAAAAATAAGAGGTCCTGTATCTATTGGAACTACTGATTACCGACACTCAGGCGAATGTAAACCAATGAGCAATGAAAAAATTGAACAAAATATTAAGATTTATTCACTGAACTGAACTCAATCAAATCAAATAATTCTGTCAAAATGGTGGTTCTGAACGTTGAGGATCCAAATTGAACTGTATATTTCCTATTTTTGCAAATTGATATTGTTGTATGTTTGGATTAATAATATAGTCAAAATCAGACAAAACTCCAAATATATTACTCGTAAGGTACAACCTTCGACCTGACATCTGTCCCTACATACCTGACCTGTCAACACTTCTATATACATTTTATAACAGCTACATAAATAACCTACCAAAATGCAAAGATTAGAATTACTTACCAATATGTCAAGAACCTGAATAATTAGTTACAATACATCATAACATAAACACTAATAATAATGATATTGATGCGAAATTAATACTACTATAAACATATTATGAACAATGAAGAATTAAACTCTTAGAGGCAAGTAATCCCTAAATTCTTGGGGTCGTTTAATCAACCTGCCTGCTCTAGTTCTTACATCCTCTGAACATACTCGAATGTCACATTTACTATTTGGAGGAGCAATAATTATTGGGGAATGGACAGTGTTCGTAGTGGAGCTGGTTGGAATTGATAGAGGGGAATTGGTTGGACTTTGAATACATGGAACATCAGTATCTTGAACTTTCACGGGAATAATGAATCTTTCATTCCGCCTATACTATCTTCCCTCACTACTAATCACATTATACGATCTAGGATAACCACTACCTTCCACAAATTTGCCTGGTATCCAAGTGGACTTAGGCAATTTCTGAAACATACACGGCTGATCAGGACACAGAGGTGCCCTGGAGGCTGATGTTTTGTCGTACCACTTCTTTGTTCCAATGATTCTCTTTTCTAATAATTCCCTGTCTACATCATATGTGACTTTGGGTACCAATGTTTGAAAAGAGCAAGGGATATTAGTTCGCAAATTTCGACTCATCAAGGTGCTGGCTGGAGAATGAAGTGCTACTCCTAGGGTAGCACGGAAGTTCAATAACGCCAGATAGGGATCTTCTCCAGCATCCATAGCTTTTTTGAAAATACTTTCAACTGACTTCACTGCACTCTCATCTAGCCCATTCGACTGCGGATAATGCGGACTACTCATAATATGTATGAAATCCCAGTCACTTAAGAATCTCTTAAATAATGTCGAATCAAACCAGAGAGCCCCATCAGAATATAATAGAACAGGAATACCATGACGAGCAAATATGGATTTGAGTTTTTCAATAACTGAAACACTACTCATACTAGGAAGACTTCTTTCAATATAGTTGGACAATGTATCTACAACCACTAGGTAGTATTTGTGATACATCTCAAAGATATCACAGCCTAGTTCCATCCATGGTAACAATGGAATCTGTTTAAAATTCAGTTCAAGTTTTCTTTGGTCTGCTTGGAATTTTTGACAAGATTTAAATTGTTTGACAAAATGTTTGATATCATTGGTGATAACCACCCAAAACACTGATAAATGAGCCCGATCTAACATTCTACTAATGCCTGGATGTCCCGCATGCATTTTTTTTAGAGTTTCCTTTCTCAAACTTAATGGTGCAAAGATTCGATCACCCCGGAAAATAAAATCACTGACCACCACCAGCTCACCCTTGTACTCAAAATATGGTTTCACCATGGAACATCTTTGTAATAGGTAGGCCAACCTTGAATTATATAATTCAAAATTACTTGATACCCTTTATCCTTAGCTGCGTGTTCTTTCATTTGTTTCCAATTATTTTCCGTCACTGGCAAATTTCGGACTAATAATGAAACTCGAGCATCAGTTTCGTCAAAATTAGTACTAATATCACTGTCAGCATCAGTCTCTAAACAGACTATCTGCAATGTACATATATTTGCCCGGAGTATGGAATACCTCCAAATGATATGGCTGAAGTTGCATTATCATGTGCTGTTACCTTGTTGGTACTTTATGGAGCGGTTTTTTGAATAGCCCCAAATTTGGTTTGTGATCTGTTTGGACTTGAACTTTGTCTCTCCCGATGATATATTGCCTGAATTTCTCAGCTCCAAAACAAACACTGAGAAGTTCCCGTTCAATTTGGGAACATCTTTGCTATGTATCGGACAAAGATTTCGATGCATACGCCACTGGCTGGTGGTCTTGAAGCAACACAGCTCCGAGACTAACACAACTGGCATCAACACTGAGGACCAGCTCCTTAATGGGGTCATATTAGGCTAATACCGGGTCCCTAGTAATAGCTGACTTCAAGTCTTTCAACCCCCAAATGAATACTGAATCATTTTTCAATAAATCCCTCAGTACAAATGTACGATATGAGTAACTTGGTATATACCTATTTGGCAAGAAAATTGAACATACCCAAAAATCTCTGCAGTGTCTTTTTATCAATAGGTCTCCGAAGCCTTAACTTTTTCTTCGTCAATAGAAATTCCTTCCTTTGAAAATTTATGTCCAAGAATGTAACTAAAGGAGCATCAAAAACAAATTTTTGTTGATTAAATTTGATATTTCTGGCCTTAGCTATTTCTAAAACCTTAAGTAATGTCTCCCGCAATTCCTCTTACTGTGTGCCCATAAAAAAATATCATCCTGAAATGTAGCAACATTCTCGATGTGCTGCATGGATTCACTGATAACCTTGTGAAATATCTCCGGAGCTACATTAATACCAAAAGGTAATCTACGGAAGGAATACCTTCCCCAAGGAGTTTGAAATGTACACAATTTAAAACTCCGTTCTTCCAGAGGAAGCATCCAGAATCCTGATTTAGCATCAAATTTACAAAAATGCTTCGGTGGTTATCGTCACCTGTATGGTCGATGCCCAGATTTCAACACCAAATGCGATAATTGTGGGCGAATGAATTGTGGTCATGATGGTAGAGCGCTAGTCTATCAATCAGAGGGACGTGGGTTCGATTCCCAGCATGGTCACTGGTCTCGTGCTAGGAATCGCACGTTAAAAGGTAAGACCTCGTTATCCTTAGCTCGCACAAGTTTTGACTTCTGAGGGCTGTCGTTCTTAGGGGAATGACAGCTGGTTAACGGAAAAAACAACAATTTTAAAAAATGTGCAACAAAAACAAAGTAAAAGGCAGATTTCGAGAAGTGAATTTCCTGTAACATGAGTAAAATTCATATGCAGCTGGAAGTGTCACAGAACTCGTTATGGACACTTTAGTGGTATCTTCAATGGAGCAGTTGTCAAAGGAAGTGGATTGGTGCTCTGTCAAGTTGCTGATCGAAAATCAACATGTGGAGTTGAAAGTAGATTCAGGAGCCCAATGTAATGTACTAGGACTCCAACAATATCTCGAGTTGGGATTGGATTGTCGGAAATTAGAGAAGTCAGGCGTGGTTATGACTTCCTTCACGAGTAACAGAATGCCTATATTTGGTAAATGTCGTCTGAATTGTACTTATAACTTGTATAAGTTGATGTTATTCGTGGTGAACTATGATTGTATAAATATCTTGGGGTTGCATGCTGCAGAATTATTGGGTCTCATCTCAAGGGTTGATACTCTGCCACAATCGCTATATTCTGTAGTACCTGTTGCATATAGGTATTTGTTTGATAATCAAGTTGGATTAATGCCCCACATCTAACACCATGTTGTATGTTTGGATTAATCAAATAGTCAAGCTCAGACAAACCTCCAAATATATTACTCGTAAGGTACAACCTTCAACCTGACAACTGTCCCTACATACCTGACCTGTCAACACTTCTATATACAGTACATTGTCCTACAACAGATATGAACGCATATTAACAACTATTCTAGATGGTTTGTCATTGTTTTGATGTTAGTGCCGCTCCGCCACAACAGTGGCCCAGTGTCACAGGAAAGAAAACTCAAAAATGTGGTAAGCCGTTCAGTGCTGTCATTTCAATTGATTTCGCACAACTTCCTTCCCACTTTCGACTAACATACACTTCGTTTTCCAAACCAAATTCAAATGATACCGAAGTCTTAGGGCTAAAAATTACACAGCAATCATAAGAACCAGAATCACATACGGCTCGCTGCTGTGGTGGCCCAAAGTGAAACGGAGACAGGCAAAACTTAAACCTTGGTAAACTTCAGAGGCTCACTTGTCTGTGTATCACGAGCGCTATGAGCAGCACTCCTACCGCTGCTACCTTCTTTCCACCTTTGGACATCACAGTCATGGAAGAGGAGAGAATGAGTGCATACAGAGTCATACAAGGTAATTGAAGATCCCAACCACAAACTGGGCACACCAAAATCATTCATGATGTCAACATTACCGAAATATAAATGATATCAGACTACATGCTACCCCAATACTCATACGAAAAACCGTTCAGAACACAGCTTAAGTGGGACGAATGGGACTCGGGAGTAGAATATCTTGCATTTCGAAACATAATCTGGTACACACATGGCTCAAAAAGAGAGGTAGGAACTGGAGCACGAATTCATGAAATGAAGCCAAAAAGGAACGTTATTCTTCCACTTGGAAATAACACTACAGTATTCCAAACTGCGACACATGCCATAAGAACATGCCTACAGGTGAATCTAGACAATGGGTATAGAAGAAAACACATCTACATTCTATCTGACTGCCAGAGCGCAATAGAACCTCTGAATTCAGTACAGATTAAGTCAAAGCAGGTTTGAGAATGCCTTCAGAGCCTCAATGAACTGGCAAAACACAACAAGGTAACAACACTTTTGTGGAAGCCTGGACCAGGGGAACAGAATATAATGAAAAAGCAGACCACATTGCAAGACATGCATCTGAATTACCGTTCACAGGTCCAGAACCAGTGTTGAAATGAGCAAAACCTGATGCAGAAACCTAATAAATGAGAGGAAGAAAACAAAACACCAAAAATATTGTGACCAAATCGAAGGGCATCGACACAGAGCAGCAAAAGTCAAACACTTACGGCTGACACTCTCAAACTAAACATATTAAAGATACGCACAATTTACCAGCTCACTAACCGGATATTGCGGCCCCAGGAAACACCTGCACACTATGGGAATAAACAGAGGAACTGGGGAGGGCAGACTTTGTGGTGACGAGGAGGAAACAGCCTTTCATATCATCTTCAAATGCGACGCGCTGCACAACAGGAGCTAGAGAATATTCGGAAAGACCACCCTAGAAATAGGCATGAATTCGAAACACTTAGTGAATAAACTTTCAAACCTGGTGAAAAACACAGGTCTATTCGACTAAGAACCACTGAAGACAATACAATAGACCTCAGCAGGTCTCAGTGTTAAGAGATACCCTCACGAATAAACCCTGCATCTGGCCCGTCAGCTTAAAACGAACCAACCAACCAGCAGAAAGCCAGTTGTTCTCAGACCATTCCTTCATCTCAGGGCAAACGATTCTCCAAACCATTCGCAAATGGTCACTTGCCCACGAATGTAGAGAGTAGCTATATCAGTGAATGATAACAGCGCGCCCTCTGAATGAGTTTCGCAGGTAAGGGATGAATGAAAAATTTCTGAAAGAATGAAAGTGGCAATGAAATTAAGGAGCTTTTGTATTGCTAGTGGAAAAAACTAGCTCTGTATTTTCAGGGTTCACACTGAATGGCTTCATTCATCCACCACGTTGAGGGCTCTTTTTATCGTGCCCCTCACAAGGCCGTCATCGACCAGGATGGCAATGCCGTCCACTTAGGCCCGAGTCAAAAGGCATCAAAGCAAATGGAACAAGCCTCTTTCTTGCAGACAGCACCTCATGAGTCACTCCATGGTATTATGGTTTAGTTCACAACCCTTTAAGTTGTTGCTTGGCATATAGAATAAAATGACAATTTGTTGAATGCTCCTTCTCCGACTGAGTTTCAGTACCATTGACGAGATGCAAAACCTCGTTACGTGCCATGTCTGCAGGTGGTCATCATAGCCTCATGAAGGATAATCTACTGTTTAATTACAAAATGAACACCTGGAATTGAGTCTTCTTGAAAGAACGTTGCACAAATATTTGTCAGAGTGGTACAATGTCTGTCGGTAGAAAAGTAGTTGTTTTCTGTCAGATGTTTGCCTTATATTATCATAATTGTACCAATATTATTTCAATATGAGTTTATCAATATCGCTGAATGTTTTGAACCTAGAATATTTTCAATACAAGTATAATTGAACCAATTGAACCAATATCGCGAAATATTCACATTTTTTCAAAGTCAATATTTTGTTTGGATATTTTGTAAATATTTTCATAATATTGTTCCAATATGAGAGTGCTACCTAGGTTATTGACATGTACAAGAAAATTGAACAAAAAGACACTGACACAACCATTTTAAAACTCAATTTCCTTAAATGATTGTTTGAAACTATGTTTATCAGTATAATATTATGAGCAACTTCTCCAAATTATCAATTTCAATATCTTGCAATCCCATTTAAGGCCTCTTTAAAGTATTTCTTTTTTAATTTGCTGCTATACCGACTTCTATGAAATTAAGAAAAAAGTTCTCATTCCCAGGAAACGAACCTGGCCAAATGCAAGCGGAAGTTTCAAAGGCCGGCACTTAATTGAATTGAATAAACTATATTATTATTATTATCTAACAGTCTCGCTACCTTCAACACTTATATTAATATATATCTCATATTTTTCCAATACCTGATTGAAAGCCAACATTTTCAATTCATGTAATGGAAAAATCAATGGAATAACTAGTTCAAATAAATCCATATTCATAGTTTGATAGTAAAATGTCATAAATTGATCCAAAACGACTAAAAGTTCTGTAGTACCAGACTGAGTACTAGACTAAACTGAAATGTTACCTTGAAGATATCATTTTTAATTTGTATGGCAATTGATATTGACCAACGATAACGATGGTAAAAATGTCTTGATATTTATTCTATTAGTTGCGATGATTGATATCCGATTCTCAATGAGCCATTCATATTTCACCGAAGGAATTATAACCCAAGTGGTCCACATTTCACTCAAGTCCAAACAAACTTAAAAGAAATATTTCAGTTTGAGAAATAGATTGGGGTTGCTCTATTCCATTCACGTTCTCCTCTTGTATAAACAAATAACAAAATGTATTCGATGAATGCTTAATCAGCACGGATTAATGTTGACAAATCAATAAATCTGTTACCAAATAACAAAGATGATATACGGAATAAAGTTGAAGTAGCAATACTACAGAATTTAATAGGAACTCGAGAATTTGAAAACACAAAAACTTTCAAATTGGCAAATGACGATACAGAAGAGAAAAATTAAGTCGTGGAAGAATTAGAAACTGCAACAAAAAAACAGTCGAGGTTGTAAAAGAGTTCTATTCAACGATAATATTCAAAAAGATGGCAAATTATTCGACTATTTCATGGCTTGTTTGCGTAAAATAGTGAAGTCATAATGAGTATGGTGATCAGTATCATTGTTGATAGGCTCATTCTTGGTTACAAGACGTTTACGAGAAATAATTATGATTATACCTGAAATAAAACTATAGGTCAGTTTTTAAATAAATTTCATACTGTGGAAAAACGTACAAAGCCCATACATTGCAGCACAAAGAAAGGAATAAATAAATGTAGCGGAAAAAAAAATTTCAGAAGAAAAAATTACAGGGAATGATAGAGAATGAAAAATAGATTTCAAAGTAGGTGCAACTATAATTACCGTATTGAAGGAAAGTGTCGAAAGATGTGTATCACAAACGTCATAGGAGACACCATTTTAGTCCTGCATGTGAAGTAAAGGGAATGGGAAATTCGCAGAAAAGAATATTCGAAATCGATATGAAGAAATATGGAGAATGGAAATAAATAACTGTAATGAAAACGTGGAAAATCAGTTTGGGTCTTTAATATTAAAAGTGTTGTATAAGTTGAAGAAATGAAGGATATATTATAATGGACCATTGAACTAACAAATGGTTATGAAGAGAATACTTTCAATCTATATAATATCCCATTTGTGAGTATTTCACCGAAGCAAAATTGTATAAAAAGTTTCCATTATTCTGGTAGCATATGGAAAAAAATTATTCAGACTTCTTAGTAATAATGATAATAATAATAATAATACCTCCTCATAAACACTCGTTGAGTGTACCCAAAGCATAGCCTGTGCGGGTAGAGGACGGCTATTAGTATTTTTTGCCGTGGCAAATATAGAGTGAATATTTGAATTTTAGGTCATCTGACAGAAAGAGGCGGTTATCAATTACAGGGTGATATTAGATTCGAGCATTAGCTCCTGACCAGAATCACCCTGAGTGTACCCAAGGCATAGCCTGTGTGGGTAGAGGATGGCTATTATTTGCCGTGGCGCTCCAGGGCGACTTACTGATGTTTTTGGTGGTGCATTCGCCTTTCAGCTGCAGGAAAACTCGGAAAACCTACAGCACCACCCCGATGATCGGTAGAACCGTGAAAGTATTATGCAGAGAGGCACCTGTTTTGATAAAAATATGCTAGTTGATACAGAAAACATTGCAAAATATATTCCTGTAGAAAAACTCTGCCAGGTGTTGGGCAAAGGTGAATCAGCAGTCGTATGGGGATGTTGAATTATTTGTTTAATGTTTGCCGACAAAACTTCTATAATTTGGAGAATTTGAGATAGGCTATATTATTCAATAGTTTGAATCATCGTCCGTGCATGGCATGGCACGTTAAGAGGTAAGGGCCACGTCCTCCCTAGCTCTCTTGGATAGATCAGAGGGTTGCTCGTGAGGGTGCAGCCGATTGATAGATAATATTTTTTATATTGTTACGAGATTGATAAAAGCCCCCTAGCTGCGCCGCTGAGTCCATTCCGCGGGCGCTCCATCGATAATCAGTTCCAAGAAGTGTTTATTCGGATAGATCGTTTTTTGTACTGCATGAATAGTCTAGATAACGGAGCTGTCGCGTCATCGCTCAATTCCTGGAAATGTGTAGAAGTTCTCCGTTTTGAGTATTCTCAAAATCATGGCGAATAATCCAGGCTACACGATGAGTATAATTTGGGTCGAAAGGAGAAGTTTTTATGAAGAGAATTTATTAAGAAGATTAGAAAGTGATAAGCAGAAGTGTTTGGAATATTTAGCTAGCTGTATTGTTGTATACATCTAAGTGTTTAATTTTTTTTTTTTTTTTTTTTTTTTTTTTTTTTTTTTTTTTTTTATGGGCTTCGACTGCCATGGTCATTAGCCCGTCTGGTAATATTTAAAAATGAGATATGTATAAAATTCAGAAATTTCTTATTAACCCAGTATCGTTCATGAAACGGATCAATTTCTGTATATTCTGATTGTCGTTATTAAGGGCTTGGGTTATATTTTTTGGGATCATATGATCTCGGATGCTATCCTCATATAGCACGCATTCTTCGAGAATATGTTGCACAGATAGTGGTTTTCCACATACATCACAATCCTGTAGTCCTTCACCCCTCAGGAGTGAGGCTGATGTCAGAAATGTATGTCCAATGCGTAGTCTGGTGATTGCTACTGTTTCTCTCCTTTTCAAATCTGAGGGAAATCTCCAAGGACCAATCTCAGGTTTGATTGACCGCAGTTTCGCTTCTGTAATATCCCATTCTTCCTGCCATTTCGCATTTGTTTTTTGTTGGAAAAAAAATTTCATGTCTTCCGGGCGGATTGGTATGTCACTTGTGTTCTCAGAGTTTTCTGTGGCTTTCCGTGCCCCATTGTCTGCCTCTTCATTTCCTCCAATCCCTACATGTCCTGGGCACCACGCAAATTTTACAACTTTTTTATTAGTTTCAACGTGATGTAGAGTTGCTAAGATAATCTGAACTAAAGAGTCTGAAGAAAAAATGTCAGAAATAGCCTGCAGAGAACTCAGAGAATCTGAACATATTAAAAAGGACGTGTTGGTGGACATATCTATGTATCTCATTGCTTGCCATATGGCATACATTTCTGCTGTGAATATAGAGGCAGTCACTGGAAGTGTCCAAGAGTGTGTAGACCCATTTACCGTGAAAGCACTTCCTACGCCGTGCTCCGTTTTGGAACCGTCGGTGTAAATATATTCAGTGTCCTGTAACTGATTAATTAATTCAAGAAATTTTGTGCGGAGCAATTCTCCGTTGGTTTCACTTTTTTTGAAGATATTGCAGTCTAAGTAAACAATACTCGGCTGGAGTTGCCAGGGAGGGATTTCGCACGGACCAGATGGCAAAATTGGGGGAGTACTGATGTTGAGCTGTTCCTGTAGTTCTTTGATGCGAATTGCTGTGGGACGAGTGATGGTTGGTCTTGACCGATAAATATGCTCCAAGTTTGTGTTTAAGAGAATTTTGTTGACTGGGTGCAATGGTTGTGTCTGAATTCCTACGGAATAGTTTAGTAGCCGTCTGTTCCATCTGAATTTTAACGGGGGTATGCCAGATTCGCAACAAATTGAGGCTAGTGGACTGGTGCGAAAAGCTCCAGTAGCCAACCTGATACCAATACAGTGAATTGATTCAAGAATATGAAGAAGCGACTTTCGGGCAGACGTGTATACTGCACTTCCATAATCGATTTTAGACAAAACCAAAGATTTGTAAATGGTCAGAAGTGTTTCCCTATCTGCCCCCCATGAGATATTGGATAAACATTTGATAACATTCAACGATTTTTTACATCTCGTGGCAAGATCTTTAATATGTTGTGCCCATGTCAGTTTTGAATCGAATGTTAATCCGAGAAACTTTGTCGTTTCCCTAGTTGCGATAGGAGAACCATTCATTTGCAGACGAGGATGTCGATGTTCTTTCCTGAGGCGGCAGAAATGAACACTGTGAGTCTTTGTAGGAGAAAACTTGAAACCTATACTTCGAGCATTTAGATAAATTGAGTTGATAGCTTCTTGAAGAGTAGATTCGATTTGGTCCATTGATTTGGCTGAGAAAAAGATCGTTAAGTCGTCAACGTACATACATTTGCCTACACTGTGATCGATGGTTTCCATAATATCGTTCACTGCTATTGCGAAAAGAGTTACGCTCAGGGTGGACCCCTGTGGGACACCATTTTCAAGGTAGTGTTTTTCGGAGATTTTATCTTCAATACGTACTTGGAATTCTCTATTTTTCATGAAGTCTTCAATAAATGTGGGTAGGTTACCTCTGAATTGCCAGGAGTGTAGTTTTTTCATGATACCATATCTCCATGTCATGTCATAGGCTTTTTCAAGGTCAAAAAGGACCGCAACAAGATGATGCCGTTTCGCAAAGCTATTTTGTATGGCGTTTTCCAATAAGACCATGTTATCTAGAGTTGAGCGATTTTTACGGAAACCCATTTGACAGGGAGTGAGCAGTTTGTTAGTTTCTAGATACCACAGTAACCGGGCATTTACCATTTTTTCAATAAGTTTACTCAAACAGCATGTGAGTGAAATCGGCCGATAACTTGATGGTATTTCGGCGTCTTTGCCGGGTTTGAGCAGTGGTATTATATGGGCAACTTTCCATTGAGTTGGGTATTTGCCTTGCATCCAGATTTGATTGAACAAATCCAATATAATTTGTTTTCCATTTAAGGGGAGATTGCGAAGCATTTTGTATGGAATGTTGTCGGGACCTGGGGAAGAGTCAGATGTATTTCTGAGGGCATTTTCAAGTTCTTCCATGGAAAAGGGATCGTTATATGCCAGATGGTCATGTGTGGCAAAGTCAAGTTGAGTTTCTATGTTGAGAAATGTTGGATCGTAGTTGATAGATTTACTGTTTTGTTCTATTTCATTGGCAAGAATTTCGGCTCTCTGGGATGGATCTGATACTACATCCCCATTCGTACGTAGCACAGGGGAGGGAGCAGGACGTTTTTTGCCTCGAATGGCTCCGACTTTTTTCCATACATCTGTCAGCTGCGTTTCTGTCGTTATCGATGATACATATTTTTTCCAGGATTCCTTTTTGCTTGTTAGAATTTTTCGTCTAGAGATTGCTCTTAACTTTTTGAAGTTTATCATGTTTTCTTCTGTTGGGTTCCTTTTGAAACGGTTTAGAGCCCTTTTCTTTTCTATGACGCTTTTTTCCACTGCATCATTCCACCAGGGAACAAGGATTCGATGGGTGGAGAAGGTGCTTCGAGGGATACTGATTTTGGCTGCATCAATTATTGTACTTGATATTTGTTCAACTGCTACTTCTACGTCATTAGAAAGTTGTATAGGCGCAATATTTTCCCTGAAAACTTCCCAGTTAGCTAGTTCCAATTTCCACTTTGGTGGCCTTCGTGGAGTTGATACACGTTGAGCACTTTTTAGTAGAATATACGCGTGGTCGCTTAGGAAGTCGCATGTCTCCCAAGAAAGATCAGCAGCAATATTAGGACTACAAATCGACAAATCAATTGCACTCAGGGAGTGAGAGCGAGAGTTCATATAAGTACCATCACCTGAATTAAGAATCACGAGGGCTTCATCATCAATTAGTCGTTCTATTATTTTTCCTTTTGTGTCTAATCTGTGTGAACCCCATAGGGGGTTGTGAGAGTTGAAGTCTCCCATTATGATGTAGGGACGAGGTAGTTGTGCAGTCAAGTCTTTAAGATCATCTATGGTCCAGTTACTATCAGGTGGTAGGTATATGTTACAGATTGTTATTTTCATAGGGTAGGTTATTGTAATTGCTGTGGCTTGTAGTTCTGTCTGTAGGTTGATAGGGATACATGATAAGTTTTCTCTTATTAGTATCATAACACCTCCTCTAGCTCTCTCACGTGGAATGACATCTTTACGAAAAATTGTGAAACCTCTGAAAGTTATGGTCTCATCAGGTTTCAGATGTGTTTCTTGTAAACACAGAATAAAAGGGGAATGTTTTGCTATTATAGATTTGAGGTCCAACACACGAGATTTATATCCATTACAGTTCCATTGTATCATAAAATCCATAAAAAATATAAAAAATTAGGTTATGATGGTCTTCCTTTTCCTCTTCTTCTCCCTCTTTTATGCCCTGCGGCAATTTTTTGTGTCTTACGATTTTCAGGAGTTTCCTCTTCTAGGTCTTCGTATTCTTCAGTTGATCTTGAATCTTCATCAGCTCGTTTCCTTTTTTCTGGGGCTGTCGAGATTTTGGGCTGTTCGGAAGTAGATGCTTGGGGATGAAGTACTACAGGTTCGGTCAGATTTGGTTTCGGTGTCAAATGTTGAGTTATATATGTACAGCAAATTTTTACGATTTCAGGAATCAATTCTGTCAGACTTTCTTTGAGTGAATCAGGTACTCTTTTGGTGATCTGAGCATATGATGATTGTGCTGATTTCGGCGTGTCTCCCCTGACTCGTCTGTTAGCTTCAAGATATGGTATTTTTTCTAACGTTTTGATTTTTTGGATAGCACATTCTTCCTTATAAACTGGGCAGTTTTTAGAGCGTGAGGAGTGGTCACCCTCACAGTTTATACATTTCGGTTCATTACAGGGTTCTTCATGAGGTTTTTGACCGCATTCGCAAAGAGGATCATTGTTGCAACGAGTTGCAGAGTGGCCAAATTTCTGGCATTTGAAACATCGAAGTGGGGCTGGAATGTAGGGACGAACGTACAGCGAATGTATACCAGCTTTGATTTTTTCTGGTAGTTTAGAACCGTTAAAGGTTAAAATTATGGATGCTGTCTCTATTATTGTACCATCTCGTTTCATGGTAATTCTTTTCGCTTCCACAATTCCCTGTTCTTCCAACTGTTCTGATATTTCCGTTATCGAGCAGTTTAGTAAATCCCTACAAGTAATAACTCCTTTGCAATAGTTGAGGGAGTTATGGGGAGTGATTTCAACATCAAGTTCGTTCAGGCGCTTTAAAGTTTGTAGCTTCGCGGATTGTTTACTATCTCTTGTTTCTACTAATAGGCCATCTTTTATTTTTCTTATTGATTTGAGTTCACCAACAGCATTACGTAGTACTCTGTCTATGAGAAAAGGACTTGTTTTGGAAAAATTTCCATCTTTCATCATAATGACCAAGAAACGTGGCGCTAACGCTTCAATCTCTTGGCTGGTCTCAGTATTTTCGGTTTCGCAACCGTCGTTCTTGGGAAGAGAGGGGAACGCACCCTCTGAAAAAGTGTTTATTGGTTCAGGATTCATTGTGAGTCCCACGAGTAGGGATGTCTAAGATGTCAATCACGGCAGTGCACCCTTACCCTGATAAGGCTATTTACTCCAGTGCTCGCCAGACACCTGGAGGTACCAGTTAGTAACACTCTGACGCCAGTGTCATTCATCTTTTCAGCACGGTTTCTCAGACTTTAAGATTGCGGATTTTTCTCGAAGGTTTTCTCCTTCTTTGAGCTGTCCTTAGCTTCGCCACTCTCCTTCGACCTTACCGGCAAGGGTGGCCCTACCAGGAGATGTTTCTCCCGCCGGCATTGCTCTCTGGATCATTGTGGGTACTGAGCCCCCCCACCAACGTCAAGGTCCCACAGCTCCTTGAGGGGGAAGTGTTTAATTAGTCAGTGAAATGTTGTATGTTTGTTTATAGTTAAGTTAGAAAATAAACAGTTTAGTAGTGTGCTCGGCCTATTATTTAGCAAAACGTAACAGTGGTGTCCGAAGCGGGATATTAGTGAAAAACAGAAACAACCTATTTATAAACTATTTATGGTGGATACGAGGAGTACATCGTACGTTACGATGGAGGACATTGTGAAATTTATCCAAAACCAGTTTGCGGATTTGGAAAAGCGGCGCCAGAAGGAAAAACAAGAAGAGGAAAAGCGGCGCCAGGAGGAAAAACAAAAAGAAGAAACGCGTCGGTTGGAGGAAAAGAAAGAACGAGAGGAGGCACTCCAGAAAATTCTCGAAGAACAGAGAAATTAACGAGAAGATGAATCGGATGTGAGACGCCAAATTCAACTGGCTTACCCAGAAGCACCTGGTGATTTCAAGGAAGGTTAGCGGTACAGTTATTTATAGATGGACTGAGAGACATCGAAGTCCAAAGAACTCTGCGAGTAACACACTTCAAGAGGAGTAGCGATGCCTTAGTATGTTCTCTAGAAGTGGAGGCAGCCTTCATCACCTCGAGGCCGACAGTACGAGCAGTAGCAATAAAAGAAACCGAACAACATTCAGGCGCAGTTACTAGTTTATTCGAGAAGGTTCTGGATAGGATCAAATCTTTGAAGAGCGAAATGAGCACTCAGAAGAACAGGGCGTGCTATAGATGTGGAAAATTGGGCCATCTAATAAAGTACTGCAGAGTAAGAATGCCACCACGTTCGCAATCACCTATGAGGACAAGGTCATCCAGCGAGTCCTCAAGTGTTCGGCAGGAAAACTAAACTTAGCCAGCATATCGAGGCGCATGCTGGCTAGCAATAATGGAGCCCCCAGGGTCATCCCTATTAACAGGCTGAGAAGAACAACCGATAGCCTTACCATTTCAGGAAAATTGAATAAAATAGACGTCGTATGCACCATAGACACCGGTGCTGCAGTTTCTTTGGTACGCAGTGACATTCTTCGGCCAGAAAGCGTGAAACCTATCTCTTCAAACCTTGTGCTTCGAACAGTCACTGGAGAAAATGCACCTATTCGAGGAGAAGCTGAGATTACACTGATTCTTGGGCGACTCACCATCACAAATACAGTGTACGTCGCGGATATAGAAGATGAATTTATACTTGGGATGGATTTGATCAGTGACTACGGGTTTTCGTTTGACAATTAAGAGAGGATCATGAAGTTTGGAGGAGAAGAATTTGTCCCCACAACTCAACAGAGAGGACGATGTCTGTGAAACTGCGATTAGTGAAAACCGTGAAAATTCCTCGGAGAAAGTAGTTTATGCTACATTAGATGGAGACCCTGGGTGCTGCGTTGGAATAGTACAGCCATGTGTTGAATCACCTAGCGATTTGGTTCTTGCACGAGCCCTAGTAAAGACAAAACATGCTATTCCTGTGAGAGTTGCCAACGTGTATCCCGAAGAAATAACAACTGAAGAAGGCGATATCATTGGAATATGTGAACTTATTTCATGGGTAGCGAACTATGATTCAAGTGACCACGAGGAAAGAAAGGAAGCCTCAAAGAGTGTTATGACAGTTCTCGAAAAATCATTTCAACACTTGTCGACAGAAGAATTGAGAGCCGCTAAAACTTTCATCACAGTGAAAGCAACATCTTTGATTCAACAACAACAACAACAGGAAGAACTAACCTGGTCAAATACAGGATCGAGACTGGCCAAGCCCATCCGATTCGGCAACCACCAAGAAGAGTTCCATTTGCCAAACAACAAGAGGTGGAAGAGCTTGTTGACAAGATGATGAAAGATGGTGTGATTGAAGAATCATCGAGCCCTTGGTCTGCACCTGTTGTGTTAGTTTCTAAGAAGGATGGATCCATGAGATTCTGAGTGGATTATAGGAAATTGAATGATGTAACGAAGAAGGATAGCTACCCTTTACCAAGGATTGACGACACATTAACAACTTCAGCAGGTTCACGTTGGTTCTCAACCCTATATCTGAAGAGCGGGTATTGGCAAGTGGGCATACATGAAGAAGATAAGGAAAATACAGCATTTTCGACTGGAAGCGGACTTTATCAGTTCACTGTCATTACTTTTGGACTATGCAATGCTCCAGCAATATTTGAAAGGCTTATGGAGCTGGTCCTGCGAGGACTCACTTGGAAGACTTGTCTAGTATACCTCGGCGACGTTTTAGTCATGGGAAAGACATTTGAAGAACATCTACAAAACTTGCGAGAAGTACTCCAACGATTCAGGAATGCCAACCTTAAACTGAATCCTCTGAAATGCTCATTGTTCCAGAAGGAAGTGGATTTTCTGGGCCACACAGTGTCATCAGACGGCATCCGAACAAACGAAAGGAAGATACAGTCGATCCGAGACTGGCCGAGACCTAAAGACAAACATGAAGTGAGGAGCTTCCTAGGGCTCTGCACCTACTGCCGTCGTTTTGTAGAAGGGTTTGCTGATATTGCGGCACCCCTACATAAGTTGACAGAATACCGAGTCAAATTCGTCTGGTTCAACGAAAGTAGAAAATTGAAAGTTGCTCAATGTTCCAGTCCGATTTTGAGTTTTCCACGTCAAATAGGCCTTTTCGTTTTGGACACAGATGCCAGTAACAATGGGATTGGAGCAGTACTATCACAAGAGCAAGATGGCCAAGTAAGGGTAATTGAGTTTTACAGCAAGGCACTTCCAAACCAGAAAGAAATTATTGCGTAACAAGGAAAGAACTATTGGCAATAATCAAAGCTGTAGACCACTTCCACAAATATCTATATGGAACAGATCATGCAGCTTTGAAGTGGCTACTCGAGATGAAGACTCCTGAAGGACAAGTAGCAACGTGGATCGAGAAGTTGAACCAGTATCACTTTAAGATAAAACATCGACCAGGACGCAGATGCCTTGTCTAGAAGACCTTGTTCGAATACCTGCGAGCATTGTGAGCGAATTGAACGTCGCGAAGGAATCAACTAAGTGAGATTAATAGTTGACGACAATTGGACCACAGCGAAAATGAGGAAGGGCCAAGAAAGTGATCCAAACGTTGCAGATTTTTCAAAATGAAAGGAAAGCGGAGCGAAAAGACCCACCTGGAAGGAAATCTCCTTACGATCACCAGCTTTCAAGGCATTGTGGGCCCAATGGGATTCCCTGATTGTCGAGAATGGTCTATTGAAGAGAACTTGGGAATCAGCCGATGGCAGAAAAGTGATTTCTCAATTGGTTGTGCCTAGGTCGAGGATAAGTGATGTCTTGGAGGAGATCTATGGCAGCAAATCAGGTGGACATTTTGGAGTGAATAAGACCATGGATAAAATACGGCAGAGAATTTACTGAGTCCAATGTCGTGAAAATTTAGAGAGATGGTGCTGAAGATATCTGAAGTGTGAAGCAAGCAAAGGTCCCAAGACAAGATCGAGAGGAGAGATGAAACAATACAATGTAGGTGCTCCCTTCGAACGGATCGCCATCGATGTAGCAGGACCGTTTTTGATGACGAATAATGGCAACAAATACATCCTCGTTGCCATGGATTACTTTAGAAAATGGGTTGAAGCTTATGCCTTGCCTAATCAAGAAGCATCCACAGTTGCAAGAGCTCTGGTGGATAATATGTTTTCAAGGTTTGGAGTCCCAATGGAGCTACATTTTTTAAACAAATGTATTCAAGAAAGTTTGTGAATTGATGGGAATTAGCAAGACCAGAACAACGGCCCTCCACCCACAGTCTGATGACATGGTTGAAAGGTTCAACAGGACTATGGAAGAACATCTTTCCAAAGTAGTAGAGGAACACCAAAAGAACTGGGATCGACATCTTCCACTATTCTTGATGGCTTACAGGGCCTCTGTGCACGATTCAACAAAGCTCACTCCAGTCAGCATCATCTTCGAGAGCGAAAATGTAGGTCGTTCACCTAGAGAGACTCAAACGTTATTATGGAGACAACGACACATTGTTTGATCGGGACGATCAAAATTGAGAGGGGAATAATGTTACGAGATTGATAAAAGTCCATTCCGCGGGCGCCTCATCGATAATCAGTTCCAAGAAGTGTTTATTTGGATGGATCGTTTTCTGTACTGCATGAATAGTCTAGATAACGGAGCTGCCGCGTCATCGCTCAATTCCTGGAAATGTGTAGAAGTTCTCCGTTTTGAGTATTCTCGAAATCATCGCGAATAATCCAGTCTACATGATGAGTATAAAAGGCGGGGCATTTGGGTCGAAAGTTGGAGTTTTTATGAAGAGAATTCATTAACAAGATTAGAAAGTGATAAGCAGAAGTGTTTGGAATATTTAGCTAGTTGTATTGTTGTATAGATCTAAGTGTTTTATTAGTCAGTGAAGTGTTGTATGTTTGTTTATAGTGAAGTTGGAAAATAAACATTTTATTTAGCAAAACGTAACAATATGATGATAAAAAATTATTTTGTGTAGTGGTAATTTATGACCTTAAATATATTGTATAAAAACAATGTATTTGTAATAAAAAAATTGTATATAATTTGAATAATATGCCAGGTCCTATGGAAAACTTTACCTGCTATTTACTTTCTTTCCTTTGATCATTTGAATGTATGTTCCTCAGAAACATGAGAGGTTTTCCAGATTTGGGCTCCTTCTTGATGTCAATAATATTATAGTAGGAGGCCAATTGTTCAATAAAATATACTGAAAAGTACAAACTTCAATCTTCCTTTTATTACAGGAAACTTCTAAATTCCAAATCGTCAAAAAATCAAACATTAAACATTGAAAGTGAATCGAAACAAGTAAATGAGATTATTTTATCTAAAATATATTTTTATATTAAAGAAATAAAAATGATCATGAAATATACTCAAAATTGATTGAAAATAGGTCAGATATAATTTTTTTCTCATTGCGCATGTCAATTTTAGTTTGTGCACTGTGGTTTCCAAAATGTCCGGGTAAGACTACCTTAGTACAACATACTGTGATATTCTTAGGTTAAAATGCTGAAATAAATATGAGTGTACTTTTTTCTTTCATTGTTAGGCATCTGCACAGCTCATGTACATGGATAGTTCCTTTTCTCTAGGTAGTTTATTTTTCGTGTTGATTCTTAATATGACTAGTTCTTATTATAGGGAATATTTATTTTTGTCCTATCATAGTATTTTATCAGTTTTTATGTTACTTTCTGATGAGAATTTACCACTTTTTAATTCTTACTGTTATTTTTCTGCAAGTTCCTCTCCTTAATTTTTTAACAAACTTTTGATCTTCATGATTTCTTATTAACATCACCATCCAATTACTATTCCATGAATCTTATCAACTATTAAACACACACAATTAATTGATTTGGTCAATTGAATCTATTTTGGCTCTTTTGTAATATATTCCATCTGACTTAATGATTTAATTTGCATTTCAAATTTTATAACTTTTGAATTGTAATCAGTCATCAGCCATCGTCACCTTAAGTTGCACTGAAACAATATAAGTCGACATACCTACTAGCAAATAGAAAGAGATAAATTTTTTATATTATTTTCTGAATGTACTTTTACTGTTAGCTCTGCTCTGAATTACAGCTTTAGGAATTCGATGTTTCCCAGTAGAACTAAAAGTAATAAATTATATCTTCAATTATGTGTTCTATACAGGGGGTCCCTCCGGAAACTGCATCGATCAATATAGAGGCCGTTTCTTTATCATGTGGTAACATTGCTATATTCTAAACCGTAATAGATACAAAGACGATTAAATGGGAAAAAATGTGACTATTGTGGTGAGCAGTACATTGGTCAGAGAAAATCTATGGGGACTCCCGCCCTTTCCGACTTATACAGGGAAAACAAAAAATGCTGTTTTCGGTTTTTTACGAATAGAATTGTTATTTCAGAAAATATAAAAAAATGAAGGAGGAAAGTTTTATTGTATTCAAAATGTACTAGAACTACGTAATGATAAATTTTAAATTAAACGTTTCATGTCAACACGGCCACCATCAACTATTTTTTTCAATTACGGTCCTGTCTATTTCATCACAAATAATATAAATAATAATAAAGCGATAAAATTGCAATTCAGTGGTATATCACACTTGACATTTTTATAGCGTTTCATATAAAATAACTGGCATCATCAGTGACAACAATTTTTAATTATGGTCCTGTCGTTAGTTCTTTTGTGAATTGTTTTGATTTCTTCAAAACTCATTCAACTATTAGGATACTTCAGTCATTACCCAATACTTTCGATAGGAAGATACCCCAACACAATGAACATTCGTATTTTTCTTTTTGGGGATTTTTGTATTACTGTTATCCTTGATTCAAGGCTGATTTCTCCTGTATCAATTTTTACACGGATTATTTTCATAATTCTCAATCTTGGAAGTAATCAATCAAAATACAAGTGTTGTCTAATTTGGTACAATTAAATAGCATTTCACTTCTTTTACCATATTTAAACACGTAGGCATTGCTTGATTTCTATAGCAGGAAAAATAAATAACTTGTTGATATCTGTTAAGAACTGTCAGACATTTAAGCACTCGGTTACATATTAAAGATGTATTCGAATGACGAAAGGACTGATATGCTATTTACTTATGCAAAATCAAATAGAAATCCTCTTTTAGCAAGAAATATGGATGGTGAGCTATACCCGAATCGTCGCATTCTAAACATTCAAATGTTGAGACGATTAGAAATAAATTTGAGAGACTGTGGTGCATTTGACAGAAATAAAACTAGAAAATGTGTTGTTACTGGAAGTATAAGGAACCAAATAATTGTTTTGGGTAAGCAAATATTACCTTATAAAGCCTAAAAAGTGAATAATAACGTATTTTTTTAAATCTAGGATTGGTCAGTTACAAAAATATTTCTAATCAAGATTGTTCTTTACGAGAAATTGCCAAGAAATTGGGATATCTGTAAAATCTACCAGAAATATTTTGAAAAAGAACAAATACAAATGCTACAGGATACGCAAAGTTCATCACCTTAATGATAGGGATTACGGAAGGAGAGTACGATTTGCGAAATGGTCAAGACGTAGAAATAGGGAAGTTCGAAATATTTGTAAAAAATAATATAGACGGACGAATCTAAATTCCCAAAAAAAGGTTGGTTTGACAGAAACATCCATTATACGTGGAATAATAGGAATGAACATTTACATAGAGAAACCTATTTCCAGGAGAGGTTCGGAATAAATGTTTGGTTGGGAATTTTGGGAACAAACATACTAGGTCCTTTCTTTTACGATGAGCAATTTTGTATCCAATGAGTTTGATGGCTACTTAGATGAATTGCCATTAAGCACCCGCCGTGAAATACATTATTTTCAACAAGACGGTGCCCCTCCCAATAATGAAGCAATAATAAGGGAACATTTAGATGTAATATTCCCAACAAAGTGCATTGGGAACAATAGACCAATTGCCTGGCCAGCTCTCTCCTCAGACCTTACTCCATTGGATTTTTTTGTCTGGGGATACATGAAGGATATAGTTTTTTCGACCTAGTACCGATATCGACCATCTCAAACAGAAAATAAGAGATGCATGTAATAGCATTACAACCATCATGCTAGAAAATTGCCACAGAAATTGTATGGACAGACAACTTATGTGCATTCAACAAAGAGGTCGTCAATTCGAGCATTTAATGTAGAATTCTTTTTCTGTATTGGTTTTATTTTCTTCCACAAATTCATCATGAAATAAATTGTTTTTCTGTTTGTTTGATTTCTTCTCCTCTTAAGTAAGTTTATTTCTGGGGTAAATTGCTATCGTTCGTCTCTGAAACTGCAGAAATCTTTTATGAATTTTTATAGTGTGAATACAATTTTCATAGATACATTCATTCAAAACGTCACTGATAATTTTTATATCAAAGCGTTAGATTCTGTGGAATTCATAAACAAACTAACGACAGGACCGTAATTAAAAATTGTTGTCACTGATGATGCTAGTTATTTTATATGAAATGTTATAAAAATGTCGAGTTTGATATACCACTGAATTGTGATTTTATCGCTCTATCAATATTTGTGATGAAATAGACAGGTCCGTATTAGAAAAAATAGTTGATGATGGTGGTGTTGACACGAAACGTTTGATTAAAAATTTATCGGTACGTAGTTCTAGTACATTTTGAATATAATAAAACTTTCCTTTTTAATTTTTTTATATTTTCTGAAATAACAATTCTATTCGTAAAAAACCGAAAACAGCATTTTCAGTTTTCCCTGTATAAGTTGGGAAGGACGAGAAACCCCATAAATTTTCTATGACCAATTTACTGTTCACCACAATAGTTAGCTTTTTTCCCATTTAATCGTCTTTGTATCTATTACGGTTTAGAATATAGCAATGTTACCACATGATAAAAGAAACGGCCTGTATAGAAACCCATAAGTGGGAAAAATTTGAAAATTTGGGACTTCACTATTGTTTATAAGTGCTATCCGGCTAAAATATTTTGAAGATTATGGTTGTACAGGAAGTGGACCCCAACTTCGTTACTTTAAACGGGACACTCTGTATACTATCAGAGTTTTAGATTTTACTTATGGTTCTGAATATGTTCCATGCATAATGTCCTATGCCCAAGTCTAACCGTTTTCGAAATATTTCAAATTTTAAGTTGAAAATTGCGTTTGTAGACCAAAAATTTTTTTTTTTTACTTCTGAACATTATCATCGCATCGAAAATTAAGGTAACTTTGAATAAGGTTATCTATGCCTACACTCAACAGTTTTCGAAATAATGGCGAGTTAACATGTCCCAGTTCCAGAAAATCTCGTACTCTTGAGTTTACTTTCTTATTGCGCTCGCGGTTGCGTTGGAAACAATCAACTGCAACAATCATGCCGGCTCGTTTGAATTATTCGAATGAAGTTTACTAAAATATATTTATTATTTATGGCGAATGTAATAGGGTTATCTAAACAACATCTGATATATTTGCTATCCGGCATCCGTGGAAGCATAAGCCCTCACAAAACACTGTTAAACGAATTATAGAAAACTTCAAAAACATTCCATCTGTCGATACAAACATGTAGATACAGAAATTCTAAAACAATTGTAATGAAAGAGAAAAATTAACGATATTGAGAGGTATACAAAAATGATTTGTCCAGTAAATGTTCGAATTGACGCCCTTCAACTTCCAAACAATTTTCACATCTCACTAATCATTCTTGATGTGTCGCTTTTCATATTGAATCGGGTCTGAGATAAATGAACTCCTCACTCGTTGCATACAATTTTCCATGGCAGTCTACTGATTTTAATTGTACCCCAAATGAAAATATCGAGCACTGATAAATCTGGAGAGAAGGGTGGCCAAAGAAATGGTCCATTGTTGGCTATCCACTGGTCATGAAACAATTCTTTTAAACGAGTATTAAGGGACCATTATGCGGAGATGCCCCGTCATGTTGATAAAATAGGTTTCTATGGTCAGCGATTGGTAAAGTGTCCAAGTACCTTTCCCTGTATGCGTGTTAGATGAAATTTTAACTTATTATTATGAGATAGCGACAATCATTAAGCTATGTCAAATTATCTCATCATTTTAAGATATTGTGGGTCATTACAATGAATCAGATATCTCATTATAATGAGATAAATAACTCATAATTATGAGAAAAAAATCTACCATGTCGTCGTAATTTGTCTAGTTCTCCAGGTATTGATTTAATTGAAAATATCATGAAATAATAAAAGAAGGAAATTGAAAGCGGTATTCGAATTAACATTTGACAGTTCTATCGTAAGCCCAGAATATCGTACATCATATTCTAGGATCATGTGCTAGGAATGGCACGTTAAAAGGTAAGACCTCGGTAATACTTAGGTCGCACAAGTTTCTACTTCTGAGGGCTGTCGTTCGTAGCTGGTTAACGGAAAAAACAATTTTAAACAATTTTAAACAATTTTTTAATTTAATTCGAGACAAACGAAAATAGGCCATATTGAATTTTTAGGTATTTAAATCGAAATAATTTACTGTAACATGGTATTTGAAAATTTATCAACCTCTTTAAACGTTGTAGGGGTGGTCCATGACCCATTTATACTTGGTACAGTGGTTTGGCGATAGAGATTGAAAAACTATGTAGAAACATAATTACAGAGAAAAATAACATTTGTCCTCATATTTTCTTTCACCATTCAACATTGATTCTGATCGCGTGCCCTTTTGCCTCAAGACGTAGACGTCGGGATTTTAATGTACAGCATTTGTAAATTAAAGGCTTGTCATAAACACCCGTAATGACCGTTATCAGCCACTGAAACTCAGCCAAATTACGGATTCGAGAAAACGCAATCCTTTTCGTTGTGGAGGCCGTAATGGAATAATTACAGGTTCAGCAGGAGACTGACAATGAAGATTAAGTAAATGCAACATAAGCGATTTGAGTGAGCACAAAACAAAAAAAAACATGTTTTACTGCTTTTTCTGGAGCAACGGAGTTAACGGAAGTTAAGTAGTTCAGTCAAATTCCGACAGACTCATTATCATTGTTACACTCTCGACGTCATCATGTAGAACCGCCGAACGCATTAAATAATTTGCAGAGCTTTACATGATTACAGTAACATATCACGGAAGGAAAGCTTTGCTTTTTCTCCAGTGTCCGATGTCCGATTCGAAATGTAGGGCATTACTAATATCTGTGGGAGAAAAAGCATTTTACTCTTTAAGTTTTTCTGGTACTTTTGTTTTTGCTGCTGCTCAGTACTGCTTTTCGATTGCTTCGTGAGAAAATAATTGCAGAGGGAACGTATTTCAGAAAAATTGTGTCACTACTCGTGTATTAGACTTGGACAACCATTCGGTTGAAACCAAATATCCCAAAAATTAACAGGAAATAGCTGAATTGACGGAATGATTTGAATTTGCAAAGGCTGTAGGAATCATCGATAGAGAAGTGACATATGATAAAATCTTTCAACATTCCTGTCCCAAAATTGAGTTTTTGTGGGTACTGAGTAAATATAGGAATACTAAGGTGTTTTCCTGAGACCAATATCGTACAATGGATAGACTGTGTTTTCTACGTAGATAAAACATTGACTCGTCTGTAAATAATACATTTTGTAAAATCAAGTGTCTCTATTATGGTTTCACAAAATCACATTCGTTAAAAGTGATCCTTGATAAAAAAAAATCTTTTTTGAACTTTTTAAGCATGGCATCCATTTCTTTTCAAAATATTTCTGAACATGAAACAAAATGTTCGTTTATATCGTACGTCTTTTCCATTTTCGAAAAATTTAAATTTTTTTCAATTTTAAATTGGGGACGCTCTATAATCATTATGAATATTTTTAGTAGCTTTATTTGTTTATAATTTTACTACTTATATTTTGACTGTGTTAGTTTCATACAACTAACTCTCTATTCATCTTCTTGGTGTGTATTGATGTTTCGAGTACTGTAAATTTTTAAAATATATTTTATTATTAATAGTATGAAGAATCTTACTAACCTAATAAAATTAATTTACTCGAGAATCGGGCAAATACATGTGTTTTTTTGTCCAAAGGTATGACACCAATAATTTTATTTTGGATTGTTATCAATAGAAGGTTAATTCATGGTTGAAAAACAAAAATTTGAATTTGAAATATAAAGTTTTACTTGTGGCACTCGAAGTACTGATAAAAAAAGGCTTCGATTTTCAATAAAATCATTAAAGTATAGTAAGCTCGGGTAAGTGTGACCGTGATTTTCATTAGTTCGCATTGAATTAAGTCCATCTGATGAACCTGAACTAATATAACAATGAACTTTTGCAGGTATTTAATTCGAAGGTCAGTCTTTGTAATACGCCACAGAAAACTGTTGAAAAACGTATTCTATGAATTTTATTTATATATTCAGATATACATCTCCATTCAACCTGACATTTACTGTATACGAATAAGAATAACCAACATTGTAGACCACCGTGTTCACCGATTTAATATATTTATGCGAATAAAATATAATTAAAATTTTTGCTGAAATCTGTATACGAAGTGTCCCCTTGAGATGTATATATAAAAATATTAGAAGATGTGGATCTTCGAGAAAACCAATTTTGGGACATGATCAATAAGTACGAGAAATTTACTAAATATTTCGAATTTAAAAATAGGTCTGTTGATTTCTGATATTTTCAAACATTAAAAACATAATTGATTTATTAATAAATGAAAAGGCAATGCATTTTCAAGTAGCAATTAACAATATTCTGAGGCATACAGCGTGCGAAAAGTCAAGAACACTAATTTTTACCTATTTTTCTTCTGCTTTCACGATGTTTTTGTTCATAGAACATGAAAGAAAAAATTCTATTTATCTCTCCCCACAAGGTTTATTGGATTAGACAGTTGTAAATATTTTCCCTCTGTCCGACCCGACAGACCTGGCCGTCTAAGACCAAGGACATTGAATTGATATCATGAGGAACAATTAGGTTACAGGGAATTTGCTTCTCATCAGTGCAAGTGTAGGTCGGACGAATTTCATATTAGCCCTCCATCGCCTTGATCAAGTCATGTGTTGCTTTGATATTTGCTACAAATTCAGACAGTACCTTTCAATAAGTTGATCACCACTCCTGCCTTAGGATGAACTGCGAAATGAACTAAGAGTCAGAGTTGTGAATAAACTGGTTTGTACAAAATCTGATAACTACGAAACAAACTGTAGGATCAGAGTAGGTAGTTGTTAAGTTTACGATTCCTGTCCTACTTTTTTACCTAACCTGTATATCAAATGTGAATGTTGAAATGTATTAGATACAAAAATTCAATTGTTAGTAACGACAATAAAAATTTAAAAACCAGAAGCAAATCGTCATCCAATTTCAATTTTAATATTCAGCAAAACTCAATCAGTAGAATCCAATTTCTACATCACAACTCAAACAGTAGTAAATGCAATATTTCATTCAAAGTCATACCGTTTATCTTACAGTTTTTGAACATAATAATACATCTGTTCACAACGTATATTATTTCACCTATTCATTAATATTTTTTGTGTAATTCCGAATTAACGATAATAAAAGTGGGAACGTGTCTTTATTAGTAGATTTCTACCTGTATGAAGAATTCATATTGTAACATGAATGTGATAGCAAATATGCAGGTACCTCTATTGTATTATTGATAAGTTGTTACGTTGAGTTTATTGTTTATTTGACAGGATTTCGTCATATTTACGCTAGAGCAGATAATGTGACTAACAACTTACCTTAATTCAATGCTATACCAATGTAAAGCAGAAAGATATATCTTACTTTTCGAACGCTTGTAAATTGAAATATTGTTATTGCATTCCTGAACACCATCTTCAGTGGTAAATTTTTTGTTGAATTATTTCCGTCGACAGACTGCATACTTATGAGCAACCCATGAACATTTACGGAGCTCTTGTTCGAACTAGGGAATACGAAGGCCTCACCATTTTAGCTATTGAGTCTTTCTTAGTACGCCAGTCACTTATTCAACAGATGACCGCAGTAGTAGTTGTAGTTAGTTATTCGGGGAGGCCGCTACCGCAGCCAGGCAAGTAGGCCCACATGG
Organism: Chrysolina americana; assembly: GCA_958502065.1. Lineage (NCBI taxonomy): Eukaryota > Metazoa > Arthropoda > Insecta > Coleoptera > Chrysomelidae > Chrysolina > Chrysolina americana. The sequence goes on along the minus strand of OY293418.1, from coordinate 47,193,210 downwards.
ACCCTTTTTGCCATCCCGTTTTCCACATCCGCATGTCCACAATTCCTCCTCTTATTCTTCATTTTCGAACCCTCTTGACCTTCACACATGCAGATGGCCGTATTCAGCGTTAGTTAAAGTTGCCTAACTTCAACTATCGGCAGTACTTACAAAATGGATAGTTTTTACCAGAGGAAAATTGTTCTACAGTAATGCTGTGGAAGCTGAGCGTTTGTGTTTTAAAAACTATCCAGAGAGAAGAAAGACCGAGTAGAAACCTAAGAAAATGTAAGGCTTTCTGTAACTGAAAATCCAGAAATATCACTTAGGATGAGTTGTACAATACAAATTCACCAACAGGTCAAGTAAACCAAGTTCAATTGCTAAGGAACTTGAAATTTCATTAGCTAATTCCTAGCAACTGAATTCGGTTCACTTGAACTGTGGTTGAACTTGTCTTGTAGAACTCGCCCTTAGCGAAATTGAGCATGCCAGCAGCCACAAAACTCAAATTGTGATTAAATTTCTGTATATAAGATTAATACAACTCACAACATTTAAATAAATAAAATCAATTTTAAAACTATCCCAAGCCGCAGGGGTTTGGTTATTTGGAGTTATCTGGGATATCTAGCGGGCGGGCAAAACCAACTCGCGCCTGCTTGCACATCCACTACGGTATTGTGTAGGCCTTTGACGCATGGGTTTACTTCTCTGCCTCCTTCAAGTTATTTATGCAGGGGGGCTTGATGCTCTGTGGGTGAAACATCAGATCATCAGTAGCATCCACTGTCGAGTTTTCCTCAATCTTCAGGAAAAGCAACGAGAAAAACTGGGATTAAACATCCATCCTAGAATGAGTTGTTCACCCTTCTGTGATTCCGTAGAAAATTTCCAACGTCTGGTAGATGAGCCCATGCTTCAGTTGTTTGTTGCCACGGGCTCTAGTTGTCGTCATATCCCTGGTGAACCTACTTCCAAGGATGGAGTGTTTGAAAAATGTATGCGTCCGACTGTTGTCTGATAAAATCTTCGATTTTTGGAGTATCGGTTTGCTTCCTCAGTGCTTCTAGCCGAAAGTGTTCACTGTTCATGACGATACTAACTACGTTGTTCTGCATCGTCTTCAAACGCAACATGGTTGTTTTGGGAACGCTAAAGAACAGTGGACATGCATGGGTCATCATTGATCTGATTACTTTCTTACAAACCGACACTTTGGTTGGCATGGTCAGCTTTCAGTCCCTCGCTATGACCGAGTATGTTCTCTTCACCGCCGCTATTCTGCTCGTGAATCGTTCCTAGCACATGCTAAAAATGTAATTGACGATACGGTGTTATGTGGTACATCAGCGGCGAATGACTTGACTGGATTCTTCTCAACGTTTATTGTTTGAAAACTGCGTTGCAAGTTCCATTATTTGCGCACATAACTGCATTGAGATGTTTCGAAAGTTGTTTAATAATTAGTAACCGTGCATTATTGTCATGAAGGTATTCTTTTCTTGCATATTTATATATCCCCAGACAGCACAAATCGTTTTCGGGACGTCAAAACTATGTCCATTTCTGGTCCGAATGTCTCTAGTTTGAAACGTCAAGAACCAGACATTTTCTGGACGTCTAAACTTATAAGAGACTCGTCTGACTTCATTTTTCCTGAACTTGAAAACTATTTGTGTAAGGCTATTCATATGAGATTGATCTGTTTGATTTAATAATGTTGATAAAATAAAACATACTGGAATATTTCAACAAAAATATAAAGAAGAAAAACTTATGAAATTTAAAGAACTGAGATTATTCATTGAAGTAGGAACATCATTTTGTTCAAAATGAAAACCCTCATCACAACAGACACTGTAATAGATAGATAGATAGATAGATAGTTTATTGGCCATGTGACACATACAAAATATGGTTTATAGCAAGTCTGTGTAATACAGCAATGCATAAATAAATCTTCGATACATATATAAACATACAACCGTAATAAAAACAAAATGCATAATATGCATAATGGTCAATAAAAATACATAAATGTGAAGACAAGTGTACCGTGATACGTGATTAATAAAACATAATACAACAATAATAAAAACAGTATTTGTGCATAATAAATATGCATAATGGTCATAAAAATACTTAAAGGTGGTGCACCGTGATACTCGATTAATAAAAAAGTGAGTGACGCACGATAAGGTTACATACTTAATTTTTGATTATATTCCATAACAGAATAGAAGCAATGTTCAAGTAGCATTCTTTTGACATTAAATATGAAACATTTTTCATTCATGGATCTAATATAACAAGGTAGTTTGTTATAAAGTTTAAAATTTAATGAATTCTTCTCTGATTTTACTAATCTGTAACGTGGCACTAATAAATCATCAGCAGTCGCAGAGCGTGTGTTGTGATGATGTAGGCTAGACACTCTTTCGATACTGTGTCTTTTGGCATGAACTTCTGTCAAATTCTGAAGTATGTAAATACAAGGAAGTGGTAAAATATTCAATCTTTTGAATAGTGGTTTGCAGTGTTCATTATATCTTACTCCAGTCAGTATTCTTATAGCTCGTTTTTGTAATTTAAATATTTTCACAGAATTAACTGAATTGCCCCACAGAACTGTACCATAGCGGATAAGAGAGTGGAAAAGGCCGAAATATATGCTTTTCAAGATATTTGCGTTTAAGCAAAGGCTAAGTTGCCTAAGTGAAAATAAAATACTGGACAGCCTGCTACTAAGTTTATCAACGTTTCTGCATGTTCATGTAAAAGTGAGATATTGCCATTAGAACTGATGAAGGAGGTATCATCTGCAAAGAGTACAATTTGACATTTTGTCATCATATGGAAACTTAGGTCATTTATGTATATAATGAAAAGTAATGGCCCCAGGACAGATCCTTGGGGAACACCATGTTGGACAGTTTTCAATTCAGATATGCAGTTGTTGGATAGGTGGACATATTGTTGTCTACTATCTAAATACGATTTAAATAATTTTAAAGGGGTGCCTCTTATGCCATAAAATTCAAGTTTTTCTAGTAAGATTTCATGAGAAACACAGTCGAAGGCTTTTGAGAGGTCGCACATGGTCAATAATGAATGTTCTTGGCCTTCCAAATCCTCGACTATGCTTTCCATAATCTCAAGTAAAGCTTTTATTGTAGACCTCTTTCTACGAAATCCAAATTGGGAAGGATGAAAAAGTTTGAAGTTTTCGAAATAGTCCAATAGTCTTACTTTCAGTAATATCTCCATTATCTTAGCAAAAATAACTAAAATAGATATTGGCCGATAGTTATCAACCTCTTAAACGTTGTATTTTTTATGCAGAGGTATAACTCTTGCAATTTTAAAGGCACTGGGAAATATACCCTGAATGAAACATTCATTTATCAAGAGTGTTTGTGGTTCTAATATGCTGTCTACAGATACCTTCAGAAAAGTATCATTCAAGCCATAGACATCCGCCGAGGAAGATTTTTTCAGCGTAAGTATTACTTGGCGAACTTCATGAGAGGAAGTCTTGTATAGAAAAAAATTTGCAATTTATGGGAGGTAGTGATTTTAAGAATTTAGAACTATCAGTCGAGATGGATGGAATGTCTCTTATTATTTTATCAGCTATTAAACTGAAATAACTATTAAAATCTTCTGCTGTTAGTGATTGGCTAATTTTTGGAACTGGTTTTCTATTGCATTCGAAATTCACTAAATTCCAACTTGCTTGATTCATGTTCTTAGAATTTTGGATGAAAGAATCATATGCTATTTTCTTACTTTCTACAACTGCTTTGTGTAATTTTGTTTTAGTTGTTTATAGAGAGACCACTTCACAGGATCCTTTTCGACATCACAAATAATTTTGAGGGATGATAAAATATTCCTCTTGTTGATTAGTTCTTGACTAAACCATTTTACAGGAGGACGGTTGCCAGATTGACTCGTCTTCAAAGGAAAACAATCCTCAACTAGATTTTTAAACGTATCAACTAACCAGTTAGCCATATTATTCACATCGCGATTTCTATCAAAAAATCTTGACTAATTAATGCTGTCAATAGATGATCTGAACTTCTGCAAACCTGTGTCATTCACGATCCTTCTAGTTACCAGATTAGTACTGCTTACATTTTCTTGTAATAATAATTAAGTATTGTCCTCTATGATCAGCTATGCAAGGTTCATAAACACCGACTTTTCGATCCTTCTCGTGGATGTTTGTAATAATGTTATCAATGCAAGTATCAGTATGTTCGGTTACTCTGGTATACTCCCTAATGGTTGGAATCATGCCAAAAGAGCTACATAAGTTTAAACATTGTGTCAGGTCTGATGATTGAATTTTGAAATTCAGATTAAAGTCTCCGACAAGTATGATTCTGAATGTGCCACGTGACAAATCTGACAAAACTTGTTCCAGATTTTTTAAGTATTTTTGGATGTCACTAGATCCAGGTGATCTGTAAGTAACCACAATGACAATTTTCAGTTTTGGGATTTTAATTGCACAGAATTCAGATTGTAATTATTCACACAAATTTGAAACTGATATTTTTTTAAAACGAATGCTGTCTTTCACAAAGATACACACGCCACCTCTGTTATGGACTTTTCTACAGAAGGAAGTTGCAAGTGAAAAATTTTGGATATTAATAGTTTTCAAATTTGACTCTGATAACCAGTGTTCAGAAACACAAAATACATTAATATTAAACTCAGATAAAAACAAATTAATCCTATCTACCTTGTTAGCAATGCCCTGTACATTTATATGGAATATATTAATCGTGTCCTTCTTCAAAATATGTCTGAAATCATTTTTAACATTTTCGTTGATCATCTTCTGTTTTGCAGCAGGCTTATCCTGTTGGTCGGCCTTCGGTATAAAAAAGGTCTCACACACGCATCTTCTGGCCACACTAGAGGGTTCATAACCTTTTCTAGATGTTTCTCATAAATTCTGATTTTGAAGGATGAGTATAAATTTGGATACTTGGAGGCGAGGGCTTCACAGTATACCTCAGGAAAACTTTCTATCAGAAAATTTGAGATTGTTTCAACATCCGTATTGGGTGCTACCCTGTAAACATGCAGATCCATTTGTTTAGGAACACCTTTCAGAGAACTTGAAATATCAGTATTTCTTCCAATTACGGTCCTATTACTGATGTGATTTGTTCTTTGTTTATTGATAGTTTTATTCTTCTTGTGCTCTACCACCGTCCAGTCCATTTGGGAAGATGAAGGTTTTGTTTCTTTTGAACAGTGAGGTTCCTCCTGTATATGTATGTATTTATCCATAGTCAGTTTCGTTTGTGTTTCTAATAGACCAGCTGATACTGTTTTTGCTATTGTTAAGGAATCTCCTATGTTTTGGTATGGTTTAGGAATCACCTGTTTTTTTGTTGGACACAATTTTACAGTTTTTGTCTCTAAATGTTCGTCATTTTTATTATTCTCTTTGACCATTTGGAAACTGGATTTTATGGTTTTTGTATCATTTATCAGTTCTATTTGCTTGTTTAGGAGATTAATTTTGTCGTAGAGTTCCTTTATCAATATATCATTTTGTCTAATGATATATCCAAATACTTGGGAATCTCCCTTATTCAACTGGTTTTCGGCCATTGCATCAAAAAAGTCCATGTCTCCATCTGATGCTATTTGCTCACTAGCACAACAAATTATTTTATTGTTCTCTGTTGTAATTATGTTTTTCATATATTCCTTCTTATCCGACTGACATTTATTTTTATATAACTTCTCTCAAACAACGCTAAAAAATTATATATTATTATTATTCATGAAAATATATTGAAAACGTATTTATTCATATAATTGTCCTGGGACGCAAAAATCCCTATGATTTGTGTACGTACTCTCAATTTTGCATGTACAAATTTCAAAATCCTGAAAATAGATTTGTTGGCACACAGCTAATATACTTGCGTTTACCACAGAAAAGATCAGTGCATGATAATATGTAAGATTCCATTATTTTCACTTCAAATGTCCCGGGGGAGAGAATATTCGTTTGACTAAGTTATCAGCTCAAATAATTCCTTTAGGAAAAACTTCTACATAACAAATTCAAATGGAATATCACTTTTTTGAGAGAGGAAAAGTTATGGTATGAGCACTTGACAACACTCTTGTTCTTTGCCAAATAATTCAATACAATAATAATTTCATAGGTACCACAGCAATCAATACAACTCCAATACACTAAGAATTTTTGATGTCTTGTCTTATCTGAAATGAATTTCTACTCACTTTCAGTCGGACAATCGCAGCTGGATCTACTATAATCTCAATTAGTGTCTTTTACCATGAAATTTCTCAAAAATAAACAAAAATTTTCACAGCAAGAACAAAAAACTTCGCATGACAGTAGGGTTTGACATGTCTATAATAAGCCAAAAACCGGACTCAAGAACTACGCTCGCAGCTCATAATCTGAACTGACATCAAACTGAGAAAACTGCTCCAAAAGTGTGGCCATTGTTGGCTCAGATATTTTGGTTCGATGTTCCTGGACTATGTTGTATATATGGAATGAACAGATGAATTCATCTTCTTTCGTTTCGGATGATCAGGGGTTTCCGAAAATCCCGTGGTTCGACAAAATCATCTATTGTTTAAAAAGAATGAGCTTTTGGACAGCCTCTGAATTTTTTTAAAATATAACACATTTTGGAGTTGTTTTTGTGAGTTCGATAACAGAAATGTGAAGTTTGAAATTGAAAAGGTACTTTTTTTTTTATGCAGGTTGTGTATAAGCGATTATTTTCAACATTTACTGGCTAAGATGTCGGAATTTTGAGAGAGTTGAAAATGGGGCGAGAGTAAAACCTAGTTTTTTTTTGGAGTGTGTAAGTGAGACCTGTCTCACTACTGTTAAAACATTGCCTAGTGTCTAAAGAGGGTAATGGTTCCTGCTTCAGTGCAATTATTCCGGATTAACTGAAATATCTATGATTTCTTCATTCTTCGTAAAAAACGCAGTTGGATTATGTAACGTGGTAAAAACAATCACTTAGATACTCAGATATCCACATGATATATTTGCATGAAAAAGTAGAAGTCTTCACGACCAAAATACACTTTTATTTTTAATTTTTTCATAATTTTTAGCAAAGTTATGACAAATTTAACGTTCGTCATCGCCGGAACTTGCAGCGGCGGGCTAACACGAGCCTGAAATTTGATGTCGGCGTCCAAGCACGTTTTCTGAGAATACGGGCTCATTTTATAGGGAATTACTGAGGATCACTCTTGTAGAGATTTAAATGATCTACAACCTTATTCAAACCATATTCCTTTAAACCTAATTTTTTCCAAGTTGAAACCAAAAAAACAACAATTTTTTTTTAATTAATTTTTTTTTGGGTTCCACCCCCGGAATTTTGGTAAACAATTTTTTTTCTCATTTGACATGATATCAACTGCTAGCATGCCAAATTTGGTGGTGTTACAACCGATCCTCGTCTCAAAGCTGAGTAGACTGTACCATAGGATTTTCTCACAGTATCCATTTTGGCGTAGGTTTATCTCCGCATCCAGTGACTCTTGAAGCAACTCGAAAGGACCACGACAATTGTAGAACGACCACAAAATCAAGTTATCATCCTTCCATACCTCAGAGGTAAAAGGCGCCCCACATAAACGAGCTGAAATACTATTGATATAAAATGTCGAGCTCTGTAGTTCTGTGTTAATAATTATTTTGTTCTCATCCCTACTAAATCTGTAACTTTAGAATACATTTACAAAAAATGTTTGGTACGATTTTTCAAAATTCTACTTCTAAGTTTGCATTCAGTTGTAGTAGTTAGAACTTTTTTTTGGTCATACCTAATTATTTATGCTGGGCAGAACAAGTCGTTCACTTTCCACTGTTGCGGTCAAATTAACAGTGCTGCTCCTGAGGAGTTAGCAACAACAAAGCCTACAAGAATATTTCCAGCTGACGGACCTCGGTCTAAGGCAATGCATTAAACATCGTAAGATATCGATGAATATAATCACTACTTCTTGTAGACGCACTGTTCTGTCATTATACCTACAACGTTATGCTGTAAGTACGTAACTTATTTTTTCATTTCCTGGTATCATTGAAACGTATTTTACACAAAGTAAGACTTCCTACAGTCGAACTGTAACGAAAAATATCTAAACGAAAACAAAACCTATGCCCTCGAGAAACCCCATTCTTATAAATTTCAGCAATATAGTTCTTCCGGAAACTTGCAAATCAGATTTAAAACGACGCATACTTCTCTAAAACAGGCATCAACTCTCCTCCCTAGTGCTATACCTCGGAAAAAGATCTGAAATGACAGCGCCTGTTGCTTTGAAAACTCACAAATTGGCTTTTCCAGAATACGCTGCAAATCTAGTAAACTGCTCGACTTTTATAACAATATTGTGAGTTGTTGGGGATACAACGGGATGAAATGCTTCAATAAAGTATCGCAAATTTATGTAGAGTAGAATAGTATATTTCGAATTTATTTGATAGTGCACAGAGAGCAGAGTATATTTCGTTTTAAACACAACTACTACGAGACATCATAAATATAAAATGTTTCTCCACAGTTGCTTAAATACCTATGTCCTATGCGGTCGTCTAATACAAACGTGTGTGAATATGCTCTGTAAGATTTTCTGTTGTAAAGAAGTTTGTTGAAGTTTACATGCTTGAGGCTTTAGTAAAAAATGCTGTCAATTCGTGCCACAAATGATTCGAAGTAAATGGATCCTACCAATTAATTATCAAATTGAAGAATTTGAAATTATATTTGCTGACGTAGTGATACACACTAAAGTCTTGTTTCGAACCTACTCGTTCATGAAAATCATATCTCAAGTGCTATGGAGAAAATATTACAGGTTGACTTCATCTATATGGCAAATGCCTACCAGAGCAAGCATATGTAGAAGATTACGCACCACTAATATTTTATTTGGTCGCCAAATTGCTATTTGTGTATTAGGAAAGTAATAAATACTTTGCCGCTTGAAAAAAAAGACTTCTAAATATTTTGAAAGCGGTAAAGTTTTTGCGCTAAAATTACACACATGATTTTTTCTGCAACCGCAGATTATATAAAAATATTTGGTAAATATTGATGATTATTGATAACCTCAAATTTGACAGTTCAGATTTGGAAACGAGCGAGCATTACTTTGCACTACACATGTGCTTTATTTTAGGAGAAACAATAAAAAATTACTTTTGTACCTATTCAATTACTTATTCACATATTATTGTTTCACTTTATGATTTAAGTCTATGTGTAACAATATCTAATTATTCTTGGAAGTCTTCCAATACTTCCTCCCTCTTTAGTGATGAAAAACCAGACGAATTATTACTCGTTATTGAATGTCTGTGTTTGATAACATATACCTTCTTATGTAATATCGATGTTTTATTATGTAATATTGTTGTATTATATGTAATATTTTGAAGCGATGTTATTCATTCTTCTTCTGAGAATATTATTACATTTTCTCGACATTTGTAGTAGACTGTTCTGAATGCTGTTGACCAAACCATTTCTCGACAGATGTTGGTCGCAGTTTCAATTAGCGCAGGTAAGTATACTAAACTGGAATGGCGTCTTTTGGCACAATTCTTTACAATTACAAAAGTTTTACTTTTAACAAATTTCCCTTACCAGATAATTATTTTTATTGATTTATCAAACACAAATAGTTGTTTCAAAAACTCTTTGCAGCAGCGGCAAGCATTTCCCCTATCATGTCCAAACATAATACTCGCCTAGTGCTATGCGAAAGCTATACATATTAGGGGGCGTCCATAAATTACGTGAGGTGTTTTTTTTAATTTTCTGCCCCTCCCTCCCCCCCTGGTGAGATGTCGTGAGATTTTATTCAACCCCCTCCCCCATCTCCCAATCTCACGTGAGATTTTTCAAAATGTGAGTTTCTTACGTAAACGTGTTGGATTGTTATTGTAAAAAGAAAAAAACAAATTTGCTTCGTGCTTTTATTTACGACTAGTTATGACTAGTAATCAATGTTGCTGAGAGTTTAATTATAAGTGAATGATCTTTATCGTATTACGATTACGCTTAAGATTAAATCTTATGCATGTACAATCTGGATTAAATGGACCAAAATAGTATAATTTTTTTTTTGTTTCAATTAGAAAAAAAATTGCGTGATATTTGCCGAGACCCCCCCTCTCTCCAACGTAAGATTAGATGAGATTTGACTCGACCCCCTCCCCCCCTTAAACACCTCACGTAATTTATGGACGCCCCCTTATTAGTTTCAGAAAAAAATTGCTTTTTATCATTTTTAGTATTATAAAATTGTCAAAAAATTAAAGAAGAATAACCACAAACCAATTTTTGAAGTGTTTTTCTCAACTGAAGTTGCTAGTTTTGTATTTTATTTAACGCTATAATTTGGGGATCAATGTAATTTATAGAAAATGTGGATTATTCACTGAATATACATTTCCATCATCTTTAGTATAATGAAAAGTTTAGAAAATGAGAGTTTTATTATTATAAAGACTAATTTCTAATTACTTTCTTTAACTAGGGTTTGTAATATGCTTCATTTATCGTAATATACATAGTTATATGATGTAGAATGTAAAATTTAATTACTTATAAAAAGTTGATTTCCACCACTGTTGGTGGAACGAAACTCTTGTTATTTTGTATAACTGAAGTTGGTGATTTTTATTTTAACACTATTGAACGTTCAACAGAACCTGCAAAGTGTAGTAAAAAAACATTTAATAAAATCGTAGCTAATATACCAGCTTATTTTAATATAATAATCATTATGTACGTACATTTGGATGTTAAGTTCAGACAGATTAACAGATATTTAAATAACACAAAATAATAACAAAATAACATAATAAAATATTAATGATTTTAAATACTAGTGTGACCTGGATGTAAAAACTATAATTTTTCTTATAATTTACAACATTGAAGGGTTTTTTAATAATTTTTCATATGAAGTTTCTGGTAGTGACTGAACCGGGATATTTTCTGAGCTTTTTGCTCCTAGGATTATTGGTGGTTTATTACCGTCGGCGTCGATGTCTGTCCCAAAATGTTTTCACATGAAGAAATATTGTCAGTATGATTTCCATCTATTTAACCTTCTTTTATGTTAGTACTCTTCTATTGCCCACGTTATATCAATTGGGTAATATCGCCTCCTCCATTAACTAAAAGAGTGGCAGAAGTTCGCCTGAAGCATTGGCCTTTATATCTTTATTCTGGAATTCCAAGAAATACTGCGCTATGTTTGTTGGAACTTGCAGTATGATTCATTCCAACTACTAGATTATGGCAGTCACCAATCGAATCTTTCAAAAATAGTCTACGTATTTAAATTTTTTTTCCTGGTGTTGACATATTTTAGGTTGATTGATATATGGTAATGGCAATGGTAAGTATGGATGGTGACTGATGCGCTGCGACCTAATTGGATTTATTGTGCCCCATCTTCTGCTATTTCAAGGTGTTCTCGTTTACAGCAGCCCCTCAAGCCCAAATTCCTTGAGGTATTTAAGGATTTTGAGGGGGTCTATTCGTGGTATTTCTCCCACAATCAGTTGGTGTGATCCCAGTATATTCAATCTTTTGTGATGTATAGCATAACACTTCATCAATATATGGTGTGGTGTTTCTGGATGTTCCCACAAAATCTGCAGGTGCTCTCCTCCTCTAAACCTAGCTTCCTTATGTGTTCTTTGAGTCTGCAGTGCCCCTTAAGAAATCCCGTGATTGTCTTCATACTAGTTTTGCTGAGGTTAATCAGTGTTTTCGATCTTGCTCGGTTGAAGTTGCCGAGGAGATCTTTGGCCTGCCTTAGCCCTGGAAGTATTTGTCAGTATGTTGCTCTCATTGCTTTTTCAGTTTTATTGAGTTCGTCTTGGAAGTAAGATTTTCCAAGTCCGCAAAATGGTTCTGGCCCGATCAGTGGCGTTGATGCCCTTTTTCGTGCCAGGGTATCTGCTTGTTCATTGCCCTCCACTTCAACGTGCCCCAGCAGCCAGAGGAGGATCACCTTGGTGTTCCTGCCTAGATCATTGAGTTTGTCTAGGCATTCCCAAATCATCTATGAGTTGATATTATATGAGCTCAACGCTTTGATGGCTGCTTGACTATCGGAGAGGATTGCGATTTCCTTGTTCCGGTATTACCTGTCGAGGTTGCATTGAATGCACCTTTCTATGGCGTGAATTTCCGCTTGAAAAATACTGAGAACAGGCCCATTGTTTCGATGTTTTTGGTGCGAGGCCCAAAGATTCCTGCTCCAGTTCCGTCGTAAGTTTTGGACCCGTCCGTGTACCATGTTATGGTATCCTTTCCCAGTGCTCGAATGGATTCTATGCAACATCTTCTCTTGATATTTAATCCCGTTCGAAAGAATTTTTCGAAGCAAAATTTCCTGTTAATTTCGTCATTTGGGAGATCGGCAAGGTGTGCATTATCGGTGGGAGTTGAGCCTCTTACGATGTGTGCTGTCCCTTTGAGTCCAACTTTAGTCAACCTGAGGTTTGCTCCCCAAGCAGTTTTCCTCACCATGATATGGAGAGGAGTGAGGTCCAGAGATACCTCTATTGCTGCTGTTGGAGTCGACCTCATTGCTCCTGTTATACAAAGATATTGATATATAGTTCAGTGATGCATAATTTGTGATAGTAAAGTTATGCTAGTATATATCTGAAGGCCGATTCAGATACATGCGTGGAGCACGTGTGGTTTAAACGCCTTTTACTTACGATTCTATAACAAGGATATATTTTATTTAGTTTTAGAACAATTTTGTCAATGTTGGAGTGATACTGTTTGAGTTTTTCCACTGCCTTTAAGTCCGATTCAGATACATGCGTGCCTTCTCTGCATGATATAAAATAATACATTGGGATTATTTGAGAAAGTCGTGAGTAAACGGAGTTTGAATCGCCCGTGCTTCAAAATCCCTGCATGGGGACGCATGTATCTGAATCGGCCTTTAGAATCAGGTATTTTTACAATAAGGATTGACTTTTAATTTTTTTCAAAGTCGTCCATTACAATCTTGAGAAGTTCGTCCAGGCGCGTATACAGATTTGTTCCAGGTGGAGGATAATTCGTGGAGAGGGGGTGACAGAAAATTGAAAAGCACCGAAGGGAATTTTTTTTTGTTCAAGGTAAAATTCCGTTAAATTGATAGTTAGGTTTATCAGAGGGGTATCATGTAGGGGGAAAAATACGAGGACAAATTCAGTTTGTTTTATTTAATATATGAAAAAGCTTCAACGATTATTCGATTAAGATAATTACCGAAAATTATGATCACTTTTTGCAGTAAATATATCAGGAGCGTCTGTTAAAAAGGTTTTCACATTAATAACATTTAAAATTTTTTATTTTATTGGTTTGTGGCTAACAGCTTGACATTTTGAATAAGCCAATAGTTTTTTGTAATAGCTGATGTTTATATCATATTTCACTGATATCGTAGATGTCAACATTGTGAATATAGTAAAAAGTGTAGAGGATTTCATTACCTTGGCTCTCTCTGCAAAATACGCAAGTATTCTTCATCTTCAACTTCAAGTATATCTTTTTGGTTCGTTTTAAATCGTACCATTTACTAAAATGTTCATAATGATTTTCGTACTTGCTTCTCGACTTTGCAATTTGAGCAGTTTTCGGCGGGGTACACAAAATTTCAGTAATTTCATTGAATTCCATTGAATTTTCACGAAAAGGCATTTTTATTTTCGATGGCGATCTTAAAATCATGCGTTGTTCATTAAATAGTTGAAAAAAAGCTTGAGCTGAACTTCGCCCTTTCATCATAATTATTAATGCTTTTTTCTTTCACCTTTTCAAAATTCTTGTATAATTATGATGAATAAAGACCATTTATTATTATTATTATTATTATTATTATTTGTCGAATACTGCTCAAAACCGACTCTAGTATCAACTGTCACAATAACATTAGAAGTTTTTCTATGATGGTTTCCAAGGGTACTCAATTTTTATAATGTTACAGTTTTAAATGAAATTTCAGCAATTGAATTGGAGTGCGACGTTTTTGGGCTATCTAGACTTTTTATATTTTTGGTATAAGGCCAATACGGACATTCTGTTGTTTGTATCAACAAAAAAATTATTGTATCAAAGCGTTGTCAACACGATGACGACGCGACGCAACACTTACTCGATATTTTGTCGCATAACCGCACGTAGTTCCTCAAGTTTCTGCACTTGTTCTCATAAATATGCACGCATTATAAGTTTAGGACATTATAAAAATGACGACCGTAATGTTAGTAGAAGAAACTATATACATACCAGAGGAGGATAATGCTTCAAACCATTCACGGGACGAAAAGGCATTATTTTCCTCCCTTGGTATATAAATAGCATTTTTCGATAAGCATGTATGATTAACCCTATACCCGCACGCAATTCAGTTTGTGAGGTGTCATTTTCCCACGGTATTGTAGCAATAGCATATTACATTACGAGTGCGGAAAGTGACATTTTTCAAACGAGTGGGAAATATTGCAGAACGCACGCACGCCGAGTGCGACAATCCCATGACAATCACACCCTAGTTTTCCTACGACTACGTGATTATTTTACCAACTAATATCGATGTTATTGACACATTGTGCAAAAAAAAAACTATTTCAACTAATTTCATGTATTTTGAAATACTGAATATATTCTTTAATATTATAACCAAAGAGATCAAGATCATAATCATACACATTTTACTATTAATAGTTATTACAAATATGGAATATCCCTTAATAAGCTGTAGGTCCACATTAAGCAAAAGTGACCAATTAGCTCAGTTGGTAAAGCGAAATGACTTGTATTCGGTAGTAGGCGCCGGGATTGAACCCCACCGTTGTCAACTATTTGTTTTAGATGAGAAAAATTATTCCTTTCAGATTGTTTTTTTTGTGTTCAGATATCATAAATTACTAATTAGTTGGGACAAAAAATCCAGTCGATGGAAAAGCAGATATTGAAATAAAGCCAATAAAAATGAGGTATGTAACAAAATTAGTTACAGAAATATTTTCCACCAGGAAAGTGGAACAACAATTATCAATTATATTATGTAAATCAGTGTAATATGTGGCGAACTGGTTAACAATTGAATCTACACACAGATGGTGGGTAGCAAGTCAAGTAAGAATAATAAAAATAAATCGAAGTAAGAAAATACCTTCTTGAAGTAAATAATTCAAAGAAGCGGCAAACCTTTCACCAAAATGAATATACACACTGAAGTTGTGTAGCAAATACCAATAATAATAATAAACATATCAGTGGAAAGTTTTCCTGAAGTGCCGCCAGGGTATAAGCCAGGCCCCTCCAGGCAAAGCGGTGGTCATTCGGATAAGACAGGGAAGGGACCATCCAAATCCAAATAGAAGGGAGCAATGGCGATGTTGAAGGTAGGCCAAATCAATCTGCAGCACAGTATGGATGCAACCGGGTAACTGGAAAGCATCCTTACTGACAAGTCTGAGATAATTTTAATACAGGAACCATATGTTTACAGGAAGGAAGTAAGGGGATTAAAAGAAAGCGGCTACAAACTATTTGTGGGCAAGGCCGACAACGGGGAGGAAGTACAAAGGACGGCGATCCTGGCGTCCAGAGACCTCGAAGTGGTCCATGTGCCGCAGCTGGGGACCAGATACGCCACAGTTGCCGTCTTAGAAATCAAGGTAAGAGGAACCAAACATAGGGTGATGGTGGGGAGCGTATATCTACCATACGACGATGCGCACTTGCCTCCAACAGAGGATTTGATAAATATAGTAAGATACAAGAGGTTGAATGGTTTGCGCATGATATTAGGGTGCGATACCAACGCTCATAACACGATGTGGGGTAGCACAGACGTCAATGCGCGCGGGGAAGCTCTACTCGAGTATCTAGCAACGACCAACTTGGAGATATTGAATAGGGGAACAGAACCAACGTTCGTCAACCGCATCCGACAAGAGGTGATTGACGTCACGTTGGTAACGAGGGATATATTAGGTGATATAAAGGACTGGAGGGTATCGAAAGACATTTAGATGTCAGACCACCGAATGATAAGGTTTAATGTCTACGCTGAAATGGAGAACGTTCCTCAACGCTGAAACCCTAGGGCGACCAACTGGGAGACCTTCTTAGAAGGTCTCTCAGAGCTCTCGGAGTATCAGGCAGAGATTTTCTCGGAGGAACAGCTCGATCAGGAAGTAGGAAAACTAGGAAATACAATGCTCAGAGCATTCGAAGAGGCTTGTCCCCCGAAAGCGGTCCCACAGCGCCGGGTCCGCTGGTGGAACCAGGCGTAGAAGGGTCTGAGAAAAGAGACTAGAAAGGCCCACAACAAGGAGGGAAGGGAGGAAGCGTGGGAAGACTACAAAACCGCGAGAAGGTAATTCAAGAAGGAATTGAGGAAAAGTAAGAGAGTCTGCTGGAGGTCCTACTGTGGGGAAATCAACTCCCTAACAGAATCCATCAGACTCACGAGAATACTGAGCAATGAGACAGAAGGTTCTATAACAACCTTGAAGAAACCAGATGGGACATGGACAACATCCTCCGAAGATTCGCTCAGACATCTGTTGGAGGTTCATTTTCCGGGTGGCGTTGATGACGACCAACGAACTCAATACAGCAGGTCCCCCAAGGGGATTGGCAGCTGGCAAAGAGGGTTGTTAGACATGACGCCATTACCTGGGCAGTGAACGAGTTCAGCCCATACAAGGCATACAGAAGGGCCGGGAATACCTCGCCCCAATATTGGAGAGGATTTTCCGGGCCAGTCTAGCGCTGGGGTACGTCCCGAAGGTCTGGAATTTAGCAAGAGTAGTCTTCATCCCCAAAGCGGGGAAAGAAATCTACACACTAGCCTACACAGTAGCAAAGTCCTTCAGACCAATCAGCCTCACACCGTTCCTGCTTAAAACGCTGGAAAAGATGGTGGACAGATTCCTGATGGAGGGGCCCCTGAGGGTGAGCCCCTTCCACAGAAACCAACACGCATACAGGAAAGGGAGGTCGACAGAATCGGTCATCCACACTGTAGTGCGAAGAATCGAAAGGACTTTAAGATTCAAAGAGGTAACGTTAGGAGTATTTTTCGATGTGGAAGACGCTTTCGACAAGGCGAAAACGACGACTATACAGGCAGCACTAATGGCCCGAAGAACACCTCACTCGATGGTCAGCTGGGTTGTATCGTCACTAACGAAGAGGAGGGTTGAGATAACCAGGGGGGACCTCAGACTGAAAAACGAGGTGAGGGGGGGCTGCCATCAGGGAAGCTGTCTCTCCTCTCACATATGGTGCTTGGTCATGGACGAACTCCTGAGTAAACTCACAGACGAAGGTTTCGAGGCACAGGTATATGCGGATGATGGAGTTATCCTGGTCAGCGGACGATTCATTGGAGTCATCTGCAGCCGTATGCAGGCCGCATGCAGGATTATCGAAAGGTGGTGCGGTGAAGCAGGGCTCTCAGTAAATCCGACAAAAACGGAGATGATCCTGTTCACCAAACGCAGGAAAAAGGATGGGTTCAGGCCACCCACCATGTTTGGCCAAGAGCTGCAACTAGCTCAGCAGTTCAAATACCTGGGGGTGATTATGGACTCCAAACTTTCATTGAGGCCGCACGTCAATAGGGTTATTCAAAAGTCGGTAGCAATCCTATGGCAACTGAGGAGAGTTGTAAGGAAAAATTGGGGAACCAATCCAGAGATTATGCGCTGGCTATACACGGCGGTCATGAGACCAAAGATCCAATATGAGTCAGCTGAATGGTGGCCAGGCGCACAAAGTAGCACAATAGGTCGAAAGCTCAGTAAGTTCCAGAGGTTGGCCTGTTTATTAATAACGGGTGCAATGAGAACGACCCCAACCGCGGTATTGGAGGTGCTATTGAGGCTACCACCCCTTCCAGTCTGGATCAAGAAGGAGGCAATGGCAGCCCATTTGAGGATGCGAGACTCGGAGGTCTGGGTAAACGAAGGAGAGATGAAAGGGCATGCGAAAATCGCAAAGTGGGTGGAGCAGAAGATTCCAATTTCCGTCCTGAGAGTGAAAAGCGCACAGGACAGACTGCGAAGGAATATGAAGTTTGCTCTTACTATTCCGAGCAGATAGCAATGGGAAGGAAATACAGTTAAGTTCCGGCCAGGAAGCCTAGTATGTTGCACGGACGGTTCGCGTCTGACCGACAAACAGGCCTCGGGAGCAGGCATCTTCCTGGAAGAAAGAGGTATACGAGGAAGCTACGCTCTGGGAAGATACACAACAGTTTTCCAAGCTGAAGTGTTCGCCATTCTAAGCGTGACTATGAGGCAAAACGACCCGAGCAGAGAATTTATATCTGTTCGGATAGCCAGGCAGCGCTCAGAGCCATCTGCCATCTTAAGCCAAGTTCAGTCCTGGTACAGGAATGCGGAGACGCTCTGGAGAAATTAGCTGGAACAAAGGAAGTAGAGTTGGTATGGGTTCCTGGTCAAAGAGGGATGCCGGGAAACGAGGTGGCTGATGAACTTGCCAAAACCGGTTTCGCGGCACCGTTCTGTGGGCCGTAGCCAGTACTAGGCATCGCAAATCTCTTCTGCCCTGAATGACTGGGCGGAAAGAGAACTAAACGAACTCTGGAGGAACACTGCCATATGCAGACAGTCAAAAGACTTTGTAGCCGGCTCTAGCAAGTCAAGGACGGTGTGGCTCTTTGGCAGAAATCGCCAAACACTACGCCTCCTTGTAGGAATACTAACAGGCCATAACAAACTAAGCAGACACCTGTCACTAATGGGTATAACAGACAGCCCCACCTGCCATATGTGTGAAGAAGACGAAGAAACATCGTCTCACTTCCTTGGCGAGTGTGAGACGTACAGAAGGCTAAGATTCGAAATCTTCGCAGTTGAAAAACTCCAACAAGAAAAACTCATCGAATTAAAGTGGACGGACTTACTGACCTTCATTAGAAGGTCACAAAGGTTCGGAATGGAAGACTAGGAGAGGTAAGATAGTTATGTGGAGAGCGGGGAAAGCAAAAAGGGCCCATTAGGGCCTACTTGCCTGGCTGCGGCAGCGGCCTCACCATGATTACTACTACTACTACTACTTTCCTGAAGTACACTCACAAAAGAATGAAATGTGGTGAATAATAACACCCAAAATGGAATCTAATATTACAACGGACTTTAGGCCAAGTGAGGTTACGTAAATTTGGAATATTATAAACAAAAATATATAAAAATGCTCTCCGTGTGCTTTCTCAATGCTTTCTCCAGTATCACACCCAATATGATGAAATATTATATGAACAGATAATGTTTTAAAACTGAACTTAGGCCAAGAGAGATAATGTAAATTTAGAAAAGATGTTATGAGAATTCGAACTGTCGAATAGTTATAGTTACACCAGTCTATGCTGAGTCACTCAGTGCCGATGGCCTTGGTACAACTGGAAGGTCCAGCACTTTCATCCCATCCGAGGCTATACTGAAGTACTGATGTCTGGGCCTGCTTATCCCTCCAAGGACATCGTCCTGAGGTGAACGGAAACTAGACTGCTGACACTACAAGGTCTGGCAAATATCCTGGTACAACTTGAAGATCCAACACTTTTGCCTCAAGTCAATTCTATTTGATCGTAGATATAATTATCGGTGAAACGGGATACTACTGGTTATCAGGTGGAAATGGAGACACTTCAAAAGGCAGCAACAAAATCAAAGGTGTTCTGGGTTCTGAGATCAGGGCTTCAAAATGGCGGTGGGCGACATCAACTTAAAATCCCCATTACAGGTACTCTTCGTGATTTATCCAAATACGACTACTCGAGTCCACCAATAAGACTATTCAAGTCCACAAAAATCAACGAAGATTATTCAAGCATGTAGAATCAATTGAATCCACTAATAAGTGATAAATTATCGAATATTGATTACATGAATATCGTCACACACCTGCCCTCAAGAACGCCACACACGGAAGAGGCCGTCGAAGACGAAGCCGGAAACTACCAAAAAAAACACAAAAACAAATCACCTTCCTTTCCACTAGAAGTCGTTCATTTTCCTTCCACTCAAAGACGATCTGTCAAATGTCAATCAGACAGAATATATTTACGAACGATTTTATTGAAATGGAAGCAATAAACAATGAAGATTAATTATTGTTGGTGAGAATCAGAAGGTCGGTTATAAATCAAATCTATCATATGAACCTCAGAAAAAGGACAGAGATCTTCATCATAAGGTGCTTTCATTTGCACGAAAGTGTGACACTTTTAGACAAAGTGCAGATTACACTCCACGGCTCTACATAAACTTAACCTCGTAGAAAACGAAAGGATCTAAATTGAAATTAATTCATTAAACGTCAGATCTCCGGTAACCTCCAAATTCTTCACAACAATTACAACAAGGAATAATGAAATGACTGAAACGATTATGAACCGAAATCTAGTTAAGCTAATTATTGTAAGGTAAATAAAATGAGAAACGTTCAGAACAAATTCATAAACCAATATACCAATAGCAAGAAGCATAATTCAATGCAATGATCGATATTTCACACTAAACAAGGTAACAGATAGTCACATCTGCACATAGATATTAAAATTTGATTTTGAACCGTAACATACCCAGGACTGGAAGCCTACCAACTGAGCTAATTATTAATTATCTGCGTATATTGGTTCCTGAAATTAACTTCGAAGCGGAATATTTAGTATTTAAAGTTAAAGTTATGAAGTGAGTCTAATCATAATGAAAATATTCTCAATTTAATGATAATTATTTAAAATTGATGAAGTTAGTTGAAATGGTTCTCTATCAGCCTTTTCAATCAATTTTTTTTCACTCATATCACGTGGTCGTAGAAAAAATAATGTATATTACTTGTGAGTGAGTAACTTTTACAATCGTCAGATCGTCGCATTCGGCATACGCCTCGTGCTATAATATTTCCCACTCGTGAAGTGATATACCTACTATTCGATTTATTGTAACCCACAAAAACACCACTGCATGAAATATTTTCAGTTATTCGACTTTGTGTGAATATCACTGTATAATGAAAGAAACCCTCTTATATAATAATATATTGTTAGTAACAGGCAGTAAGAGTATGCTAGTGTTCATAGTGTTCTACAAATAATCAACTAAGGCATCTTCAATTCCCATTTGTGAAAGAGTACATATAATTCCATTCAGAACAACACAACGGTATCTCTTTGACGATGACCATGAAAAATCACGTACATCATCGAAAAAAATAAAAATGGCCGCATACCTCGATGATCGAATGAGGGGGACGACAGAACTCACCAATGAGAAAAAGGCTGGCGATCCACAATGGGAGAGTTGATTCATACACTTCAATCAGCGGCAAAGGGTTACAAAACGATGAGGTCACCCTAAGGTGGGTGGGGTGGCCTTCGCCACCCTTATTTTGTGAAATGTCATGCTTTAGTTTTTGCCGTATATTTATGATGGCCTGGATTCGTTTCGAGGCGGTTCCTCTATTAGAAAAATGGCATTTGTAGTAGGTATTAGGGTGCAATTACTTCCATAGAATATCTCAAAACTGAATAGCCACATGGAAAATAAAAAATCAAATTTCATACATTATTATTAAACTCTCTATTTTTGAACACTAACGTTACTGCAGGTTTGTCTTATATGACTGTGAAGTAAGCAACAAATTTGCCAGCAACAATTTCGTTTAAATCGTTGCCAGATTTGGTAGGGCGGATTTAATGCAACTAAAATTGTCACTTTTAATCAATAAAAATTTTTTGTACAGCTTTCAAAAAAACTTGACATTTCTGCATCTCATTTGATGCGTAAATGTTTACTCTTTTTACCGTTAAATAAAGTATTTTTTTCATCGTGAAAACAAGCCATTTTTTCAATGCCAAAATAATTCACAAAATAAACATGACATATAACTTTTTGTAGGACATATTTTTAACAGAGTCAATTATTAATTGATTATTCATCATAAAACAATTTCATCTATTGGAATAATGATTGATATTAAAGTTTGGACAATTACTTCCAACATAAATTCCCGATGATTTTCCATGTTGCTGCTAATCAGAAACGTTAGATATTTCTTGAAGAGTTGATTCCATAATTTTGTCAGATATTTTTAAAATTTGTTTGGAAGAAGATGGACAATTCAATATTTCGTTAAATTTTGTTATTCAAACTATCTTCTATATTTATATGCTTCTGCTACGTAGGCAGATTTCCAGTCACCGTGACGTTTTATGGATGTAATGTTACCCTCTGCATTGGCCAGAAGAGTTACAGAGCTTCTCCTGAATCAGTGACCATTTTGCAATCAAGCTGGGAATTTCTCATAATTTATTCATCCCCACATATTGGTTAATACATTTTCCTCTCGAATATTTCGAAAGTAATCTGTTACTTTTTGTATGAGGCGGCCTGCTCTCTATACTTGCGGTATATGTCAATATAATAATATACATATATATATATATATAATCCAGCATCTTCAATGGCAGCAATAGTTATATTTAATAATTCTTCACGGCAACAAGCACGGCTGTTGCCCAAAATTCCATCTTCTTGAAAATAACTTGAAATTGTAGCAACTACGAGCAAACACAGTCAAACACGCGGCGTGCCAACAAACCGTTTCTATATTAATGACACAGAAAGACCAGTGGATGCTGTAAAATTGTATTGGAAGTATTGATAACATTAGGGATAACATGTATGGAAAAGAGTATTATTTAGTTTTTTGGACTTATTCTTTTTACTTTATTTTTCCACTTGGTGGAAACACTTGCATGGAGAGAAGGGTACACCGTATTCATTTCACTCTGTTGATACCTCTCTGGCACAATAATTTCAAACTTGTCCGAAATATTACAGTTTACTCTTCCCGGAGTCTATGCTGCCTATAGAATTGTTTGTCTAATTCTTGATTTCCCGCGCGAATGGCGCTGCGATCAATTTTCTTGTGGGTCGTAGTGTCATCCGTGTGAAAATATTAGTTTATTGGTTGTATATCATTTATTTGGCAGGGGCAGGATAATTATAATGTTGTCCGAACTAACCTGTCACTGAAGAGAGCCAATAAACTTCGAAACATGCAAGTCAGCCAAATGAAGAATAATCTTCTGTTTAATTACAAGACAAGTACTTGAAATTGGGTCTTTTTAGAAGAACATTGCACAATTTCTGTTAGATGTAAGTATTTCAATGTCCGTCGTGTTTTAGCCAGGGAAGTGTTATTTTCTGATAGATGTTTGCCTTTATTATTCCACTTGGTGGAAACGCTTGGAGAGAAAGGTACTTCGTATTCATTTCACTTCATCCTTTTCGGACTAGAAAAATTTTTAAAAACGATTTTACTGAAAACATTGAATACTATTTTCAAGACTAAAGTCGTTTAAAAGCGATAACTTATGGGGACAAAAAACCACGTCAAGGTGTATTGAAAGTATTTATTTTTAATATAAGTATTTCAGACGATGTGAATTAACATTCACAGGTGTACAAAAAATGTAGTTTGTATTTCGTGAATAAAATTCGGTATAATTCTTTGCCTCGACCTGCGATCTCGGCCAAAAATTAACACTCTCATGTGCCATTAAAAAACACTAATTCCAAGCACTTAATACAAAAATAACTATTTCCTCATTGATTAGCTAGATTTGTATGATATTCAAGTTGAAAAAAAAAACAAAACATCGAATCTCTTGAAAAACAATTAAACATTGATTGCCGCGATTGCTATTATATAGTCGGAAACGGAAACATACTTTTCTGGAGGAATGTTCATAGAATGTAGAAATGAGTACTCAAATTCTTTCTTATAGTGCTTTGTGTGAGATTTTAAACTTCGACATGAATCTCCAAACAAATGAAGATCGCGGGTTCCAAGATTGATAATTTTGATTTTTCGATGAATCGAAAACTTGTGAGATCCATTGAAAATCTTGCAGAATTCAGAAAAGATCATCAAGAGCCAGACAAAAAGCTAGGAAATTTTCACAGAATATGTTGACATAATATTTGGAAAATTGAAAAGTGTATAATTCAAATGTCGGTGTTAAAGCAAAAAATAATAAAATTCCGTGATAATTGATAATTCGTTTCGTTGATTCCATTATAAACAGAGAAAAAATACAACAGAAAAATTTTACAGAATGTGTTCAAATGCATGATCTTTCGAAAATTGAAATGTAGATAGTTCAAATGTCCTTGTGGACGCAAATAATAATGAAAAACGCCGAATAATCGAGATTTGTTTCATTATAAATCGAGAATTTTTCGCTTCCTTACCGACTTTTGGAAGATCCACTTTTCATATTTCGAAATATCAAAAACATTGTCTGAAATTTTTCAGATGGCATTTTTCTTTGTTTTCGATTTATAATGATATTAACGAAACTAGTCTCGCATTTCCGCAGCTTTCAACTATTTTTTTGATTCCGTACCGACTCTTGAAGTATCCGCTCTTCAATTTTCGAGAGATCATGCCCTTCAACATATTATATGTGAAAATTTTCGGACGGCTCTTGTTGTTCACGACTTAGGAAAGAATTAACGAAACGAGTATACAATTTTGGCAGCTTTCAATAATTTTTTGCTTCCTTGCCGACTTTTGAAGTAACCACTTTTTATTTTTTCAACACATTCTGTGAAAATTTCGAGGTGGATTTTTTCCTCTGGTATACTTCACTCTTCAATAGTGCCCCTCAAGTTTTTATGTACCCGGTATACACCTCAAAAAAGATGAGCGTGCGCAAAATAGTGTGTGTTCATTGTGTTCTACACAGTTTGCCGAGAGCCCATCTCACGTGTCAAGTAGGCTTGTAGTGTCCATTATCGCCGTTTTTCATATTAATTATTACTACTGCTTCCGCTGCTTATGTGAACATGCTTTATTGCTACTCCCGCTGTGCCGCCCTCAAAGTTGAAGATTACCCAATCAAGATGATTAGTCAGGGATCCCTGGACTCCAGCTAGGTACAATTAGCCAAGGACAAGGTTAGTCAGAATTTGAGGGTATTATTATTATTATAAAAGTTTACGCTTCCGCGTGGGTATACAGTCCCTACTAAACCTGCCATTACGTAACAGTATTTAATTTTTGGAAGATCATGCATTTCAACACATTCTGTGGAATTTTTGAGGCATTATTCCTTGTTCGCAGCTCTCAATAATTTTTTGCTTTCGTACCGACTTTTCAATCGCCACTTTTCATTCAATAACCGTATAATTTTCTTCCTGATTCCCGATTATAAACAAGTCAACGAAACGTTTCTCGAAAATCCGAGATTTACATCTTTTTTCCATTCCGTCCAAATTTAAAATTCCCTATATCAATTTACAAAATAACACAATATTTTTTCTTAATGTGTAAGATTTTCCAGAGGCCTCTTTCATGGTTTCGACTTATAATATAAAAATCAAAATCATCAATTTCATAACATTTGGTCTTCATTTGTTTTGAGATTTGTGTCCAAGGTTAAAATTTTGCTGACAAATTCATGTCTAGCTTTACACATATTCTTATATGGACTTTTACAGAGAGTGAAGTATTGAGTGGGATTAATAAAAATAAGTATTTATTACTTATTAGTAGGTACCTATTTAAGTAAATACTGAAATGTGTATTAAAAAATAAATGCTGATACTTAGAAGTATCTACTGATTATTCTTAAGTATTTTCGTATTTTGTCGAAGTCAAATCAGTAGACACTGAAATATACAAACCTCAAAGAATTTACTTGTCTACATTTTTTATCGACCATCATGTCGTTCGTTTCGTCCGAAAGTGAAGAAAGTAATGAGAGTATTTTCAAAACGAAAGAGTCGGATTTAACATTTGTGGCCTAATTTGTGCGGGATATTATTTTAAATAAAGGGGAAACTCCCGCTATAAATAAGAAAAAACAAGACGTCTTAGCCACGCTTAAACAACATTATAAAAGTAAGTTATCATGCCTTATCATAAAATGTTACTAATAAACTATGGAAATGTTGTAGATAATTTTGGAAAACCTACCGATTCCAAATAATTATTAAAACAAATTAATAACCTGAACGTGGAAGTAAAAAAAAGACTTATGCCAACATAACCGGGAATAAACAGAAAAAGCTAAGTACAGCGGAACAATTCATGTACACGGCACTACAGGGGCATCAAGAGGAGTTCAATCCTGTTCTTTACAAAATACCTGGTGAAATAATTCAGTTGTGTAATATGTATATACGTTAAAGTAATAATTCGTTTCAGGACATATTGCGGTTCGAATTACTTCTGACGAACATACAGAAAAACAATACGATGATGTGGCAGGTCCGTCAGTCGCATCAGTGTCCCCATCAACACTGTCACCACCATTACCCACGCCCAAAGCGACAAAAAACTATAGAACAATAAGAAACGGAGGAAACACGTACGTTAAGCACTACGGAACTACAGAGATTGGTACTTTTGAAGCAACTGCATGTTCTAAATCGAAAAAAACCCAACTTGAAAAATAATTGAATAAAGATCAGTTCCTAAGAGATACATGTATTTTCGATTTACTAAAAATATGTCAATTATTTTGATGAGCATAAATAATTGTGGCTAAACGGTTGCGTATGACTTGATCTTCTCTTTGAAGTTCACGTAGTCCAACAGGTTCTTTATCTTCGATGTTGTCATCGTCTAAATGTAAGCCTACTTTAATTTCAAAAACTTCTTCATCTCGTAAATATTTTCCAATATTATGAAGAACACAACATACTATTATGATGAATGGCACTTCTCTTAATGGCAGCCAAATTGTATTTTGTAATAAAGGAAATCGTTGCTTTAATTGTCCGAAGACTCTTTCGATAATTACACGTTCATGTTTCAGAAGCTTGTTATATGCAACTTCTTCTGCAGTTCTTGCAAATGGGAACATTAAACATTTTTCAAGACCATATCACTGATGTCCTAACAGTACTGCATTATCAACTGTTCCGAATACACCACAGATGTGACTGTTCCTCCAAATCGTGCTGCCATGTACAGAACCTGGCCATTCTGCACTGACACTTTTAAATAACTCATCAGCGTTACATGTTGCTTGACATTTATTACAGGAAATTGTTTGCGACAAATATATTCGTTACCATGATGATGTTCCCCAACTTTTTTAATTCGTATCAACGTACTATCAATTGCACCTATAGCAGTTGGAAAACGGAACTTTGCTCGCCATTTTTGTTTTTCCTGTGGTATCGCTTCATAGTCCTAGGGTTTCAAAGGCCTTTAATTAAATAGATAAGAAAGAAAGTACAACTATACAGGAGGAAACTATATCCAAATCAATAAGTTTTTGGCTCACAAGATGTACCACATTTGATACCGTTGGTTGACTTACACCAATATCTTCTGCTACACCAATCTGGAAGCCTACAGCCAAATATAACAGAAAGTTAAATACATAACCTATTTATTTTAATATTTGCCAGTGTAATAATGAAAGCAAAAACCCACCTGGATCAGCAATATATCTCAACAAGATTTTCATTTTAGTGATATTGTCTAAGGCACCGCCTCTGGTTTCCCCGCTATCATTGCCCAAAAAAATGTGTCGTTAACTACGCCACACTTTCGGGGTTAAAACGAAACAATTCAACATAATCTTGATCACGAGGATCTTCTCGTCTATTTTTATAAACTTTTTGAGCTCGTTGCACGACAAACATTTTAGGAAACAAACAGAAATTCCCTTCTGCAAGCACTATCAGCATACTAAGAAGCAGACTTACAAATTGATCAGAACATACCCAATTCAATCAGTATAACCTATCTTTTATTAATGTAGATGTCAATAACAACAGATCAGCATCAGTATAAACTTATACTCTATCAGTACATACTTTAAGTATCATTTTGTAATTGAACTTTATTAATATACTTTTCAGTATTAACTTATCCAACAGTAAGTATTCAGTATCTACTGACTCTTTTTATTACCACTCATAGTTTCGCTAATATCCATAAGTATAAAACTGCAGTAACGTCAATGTTACAAATATAAGCGATACAAAAACACAACGTTTGAAACTGCATTTAGGTTGAGTTTGAAGAATAGAAATGCTATGGTAGTTCTAAACAAGCAACTGAATAACTCTATTTGAAAAGATTGTGAAAAATTGGGGGGGGGGGAACCTCACCCCGTGGTCACCCGGTATGCCTGTGTCTGGTACAAACATTCATCCATAATTATGGAAACTTTCCACGATTCTCTTTCGAAAGTTGATATTGAAATTCCAATAGCTGCACAGTATTACAAAATGTGATATATGCCAAGATGAAAAACTCCGTGTGGGAAAGTCATGAGGGAAACAAAGGCACATATTTAAAACTATTTCTGCCGACCTAGCAAATAATTTTTTAAAGGGTGTTCAAACTATTCATGAACGAGTTGTCAAATGGACATTTTTCTGACAATTGCTGGATTACCTCCTTTTCAAACAAATGGTTGCAAATGAATTCGTTTGGATAATGGATCGTATGAATAAAAGCTAGCAAATGCTTATACCATAGGTTTGTATCTCTCATAAGTTAACAAAATGATTAAGTCTGTTTCAAAAAATATGAGTACAAGAATTTGCTCAGTGTTCATTCATACGACCCAATATGTACGTATGACCAATATATTTGTGTACTCGCTTACCAGTCGGTTCGTCAAAATAAAATGCGGAAGAATTCGTTTGATCTATTTTTTGTAGTGTATACTGCTTGCCAGCATTCTCCGGTTATTCATAAACAAGTGTATTCCACACCCGCAAAAAGAACTGAATGCATGAGGAAGTATTCATTCGTAGGTAAGTGGATACAAAGACAATTTTTTACCGAACGCCGATCAAATTGGTTTTTTGTCGTTTTATAGACACTAGAAACTTCTCAAATTCAAAATGTCTTGGTTATTTGTAATGAAGAGTTTATGATTTTTCAAAAAAGAAAGATAATTTATTTTCCTCTGAATGTCACAAAGCAAGTATAGTACGAGAATCGTCAAAATATTTATGGTTAGTACAGTATTTGTCTAATCAAGAGCTAAGATATATATTTCAATATATAAAATGTTGATAGTTGTTAATTGCATGAGTGTTTCATATGCTAATAACACATGAAATACAATAAAATGAATATTTTGATGAATACCATAATGAAATTTGATTATAAAAATAATCCAGCCTTTTCTATACTATATAGGATTGTCGCCAAATGTCGAACAGAAATAATCCAACAGCCCCATATGACTACCGAATCACATCCACCTAATGCCTGGTAAAGTTTTTCTACAACTGACAATCGAAAACATGTAACATCTGCAGACTAGTTTTGCGATTCAACTCGCTCATCAGTACAGACTCGGCCACAGTATGTAATTGATTCCCAATCGGTTTTGTTAACAAATTTCATTTTGAAATTTATTTTATTTTGTCAAGTACTCCCAGTTCCACATGAGAAATATTTGAATATTTTTCATGGTGAAATTGGTCTCTTCGGCTTCAAACGAAGTCTGAGTACTGGTCGGAATCTTTCTGTGATTTCTATAGATAGCTTTGTTGCCCACTTTCTTAGTGGATGCCGGAGTTATCGTAGGACAAGACTGTTTGGGAATCAACTACATATTGTGGCCGAGTCTGTACTGATGAGCGAGTTGAATCGCGAAACTAGTCTTCAGATGTCACATGTTTTCGATTTCCCCTTGGTGGTTGTTACAGGAAGTATTGCAAAATTTATTCTTGTAAAAAAAACTTTGCCAGGAATTGGGTGGACGTGATTCGGCAGTCGTATGGGGCTGTTGAATTATTTCTGTTCGACGATTGACGACAATCCTATAGTATAAGAAAATATGCGAAAGGTTCGATTATTCTTATAAATCAAATTTCATCGTATCGTATATAAGTCAGGATTTGGAAGCTTCAGATAACTACTTGCAATCTCTGATGGCATTTTTCCGAAGGTGTTTATTCCGATAAATTGTACAGTTCAAGTTCCTTTCTTATATTTCACAAAAAATCGCTTATGTGGGGTTTCAGACTTTCTTAAACTAACATACTTTCTGACCAAATTGAGCAATTTTCCATTTTTAGCTTCCTCAGAAATAGCAAAGCTTCTGAAAGAGTGATTTTTGTGACTGGGATATTTATCAATAAAATATTTCATTTGTCATCAATATGATCTAAAAACATCTTTGTTCATTTTTCTCGCTTACGTGCGCCCGCCTAACCAAAAATCGTAGCGACTTTTATATGAAGATAAATTTCGTCATGTGCTTTCTTCTTTTGAGAAAATTTTAGCCTTTTTTTGGTCTGAAGCCAATGGTTTGTTTTTTATATATGCTGTGACTTTGAAAAACTTGCTTAAATCGACGTCTTTTTCAAGTTTAATCACACTTTTTAACATTGAGTACCTGAACCAAAGAGTGTTTGGCTTGCATATTTTGGAAATTTCAGCGAAATAAGCTAAAAAAACGTCTTCTTTAAAAGTTTTAATTCCCTTATTGTGGCAGCAGTTTTCAAACAAAATATACTTCTTTTCATACCTATTACGGGATTTTGATGGTAGTAGATCCAATAAGTTTGCAGTTCTAGCCACTTCCAAAACTGACTCTGGCAAATCATCGTCTGAAGAATCCTTGAAAAATTATTTTACTTGAAAAAGCTGGGACGGGAAAATTGGATTGGACAAGGTAGTGTTTTGACTGACAGGTTTATTTTTTCTTTGTTGCTATACAATGAACAATATTATGAAATGAGAGGAGAGCTATTTCAACAACCATTTTTTCACAAAGCAGTTAAGTATTCCAACCGGTGGTATTCTGCCGGAAATTATTAAATTCATTATATTAATTCACCATGTATATCATTCAACTGAAGAACTACATTCTTCGATCTTAAAAAGCAAATGTATGGTTTTTGTCGAACGTTCATTATAACAAAAATGTCGTACAACCATATTACGACTGTTCTTGATTTGGTTCAAAGATATCTTCTGTGAGCTCAGCCGCTTTATGAATATTCATCAGTGCATATTAGTAATAAATCGTTTATAATTTAATGAAGTTGCTGATAAACAGTTTTCAGTTGAACTATGTGGTATGTTTTACATCGACAAATAAAGGATACAAAAATTGCATAAACAGAACACTAACGATGATGTTATCCTTAATATATTCAATTATTTCTACTGAAACGAAAATGTGGAATAATGAGCTGTAGAAAACTTCACACCACTCTAGCAAAATACTTCCTGTAAAGGACACCGCACATTTACTACGTAAAGTGGCTTTCGGCTAATTTTGCACAAATTTAAATGTGTTGGATCCTAGCAACCTCACTACGTACTCCAATTTACAGATCGATCCTATGACCAGTTTTCGAACTTTAGAGTGTAATAAATTCGTTTTTTGCTACTTTGGGTAATATGCATCGATTTAATTTTTGTGCTCTAATTCGAAATTGAACTTTCTTAAAAATTAACTTATCAAATC
Source organism: Chrysolina americana (assembly GCA_958502065.1). Lineage (NCBI taxonomy): Eukaryota > Metazoa > Arthropoda > Insecta > Coleoptera > Chrysomelidae > Chrysolina > Chrysolina americana. The sequence goes on along the minus strand of OY293418.1, from coordinate 47,161,629 downwards.
TACGTTGTAGCTTATGAGTCTCTTCATTCGAATAGAAAATAATATCCCACAAAGGTGTTGCATTACAGCATGACAAGACAATTTCATAGAAATGGATGAATATGAATACCATAATTGTTATCGATTTTCACTCACATGGAAGCACATGGAGACTGGTATGCAGATAAAGTTGTCTATTCCACTCAACATTTGCTAATTATCAAAAGAAGCATTGCGAAGTATGTCCTGGTGAAAAAAAAATCACAGAAATTACTTGGCAGTCGTATGGGGATGCTGTATTATTTTCAGTTCGATATTTGCCCACACATTTTATATCCAGCAGGATAGAAAATTTGTGAAATGATGGATCATCAATTTGATAATTTATTTTCGTTTTATAAAACATTGGTAGTGGGTACCCAAGGAAACTCATAAGTGTTATAGTTAGCTCCATTGTAAATCAGATACAATGAACCCAACTTCACTGTAACCCTGTTATCATTGATATATAATAATGACTGATGAAATCAAAAGCCAATATCATTTATGAAAATTGGAAACATCGAAGGTCCCAGTTGAGATCCTTGCGGAACATCAGATATGTTACCATTGAGTAAGTCTTACAATTCGAAATCTATCATGTACCTAGAGTTATTCCACCTTAGGATTAGAAGGCTACCAGGCATAACAAATTCCTCCATCTTTTGAGCAAATGTATTTGGAACATTGTCCAAATCTTTGGAAAAATCTGTATACACGGTATCCACCTGAACGTTCTTGTCCATGTATTTATTAGTTCTCTATACTATAGGGGCTAACTAAGAGTCCTGTAACAGTGGAACGCTGACGATAAAACCCATGTTGTTAGCGTTCCACTGTTACGTAACTCATTCTTTAATTCACAATTTCACAAATAACGACTACTTAACAAAATACTTTTCATAGTGGCTTACTACCAAACGGAGCAAATTCCTCGGCTGCCTTAACTGAATACATAATTGACCAACGTACAGCGACCTCTTCTGAAGTCCTCGTAATGGAGGATTACAACGTGCATAACTCTACCTGGCTCAAATTTTTTAACAAAACGGCCAAAACAGGTCGCTTTTGCTACCACAAGGATTCTGGAGGAATATATTTGAGGTGAAGCTGGTCGTGGTGTTAGAGAGTTGCTTCCTACCTAGGCCTGGGTTCGATCCCCACCGCCTGCCACTGGGCCAAAGTGTTTCGGAATCAACTTGTATGTAAGCATTAGCTCCCGAATCCCCCCTGCTCGCACAACCTCTGCTTTTGATGGGTATTCTCCGAAACCCTAGGTGATTCGTAAAAACAAAACCCGTTTGTGGTAATCTGAGGAGTACCACAAGGGAGTCATATGGAACCCTTATTCTTTATGATTTACATTAAACTTTTTGAAGAGAGCTTCAAACATTTCAACTTTCATTCGTACTCTCTGGTGACTGTAACATAATAAAAGATGATTTGGATTCATTTGTCGACATATCACAAAATTCTTGCTCATTTTCAAACTACGATAAATTCCTCACAAGAAACAGGAATATATTTAACATCAGTCAGTCATATTATAATACACAGTTCAATTCTCGTGATCTTGAAGCCATTATGGGTCCCATAATGACTTTTAAAATTCATATTTGAATAATGGTAAATGATTGTTATCGCTTACTGGGATGCATATTGAGAAACCCCATACAATTCGGAAAGTCTAAAACTCTCTTGAACCCATATTAAATATAACGCATTAATTTACAGTGGATTTTGCACCGATTTTTTGGAATCCAGTTCACTTATGATCAGAGAGTCGAAAGTACCCAGAACAAATTTGTGAAACTACTAGCTCGTAAAAAAATATCACAATTAATGAACAACATTTTCAATCTTATTCCTCAGAAGATTTCCATGTTGTCTCTTAAAGAAAAAAGATGAATGTCAGGATTGAACTCTTTCATTTGTAGAATGGTTTGTTTAATTGCTAATGTTCAAGAATCGCGTTCTGCTTTCGTTAACCAGAAAATGATTCACTCGCACTTTTAGAAATAATGATTACATCGTTTACATATTGTTATTTTATTATTATTTAATTATTTATTAATTTAATTAGCTCACTAATTGATCATATAATGAGAGGATGCTCGTTGGATTCTATCTTTTTTTTCCCTATTTTGAGACAAATAAATTAATTAATGTTTTTCATTGTTATATCCTGCCTTCCATACATGAGTATACAGGGTGAGTCAGAATAAGACCAACAAACTTCGTGCACAGATTCCTTACCCTATTTTGAGGCGAAATGTTTCAATGTATCTATTTCAGGGTGAGATTAATTTTTTTCCTTCAACTCATCGATTAAAAAAATTTGAACCCGACACGCTAATTTAGGTTAATAAAGTTGATGATTTGATGTTGTAGTGTTCAATTTTCATAAAACATTGGCGTATCACGGTGGTATGTTACCATATTTTCTTTAGTCAAGTTAATTGACAAATCAATTTTTGTCATCAGTTTAGGCTCATTAATACTTGATCTAGAAACCATGATATTCCATATGCCGGAATATTGACATTTCTGAGATATTCACGAAAAACTGAAAGTATGTCCTGAGGGAGGCCGCGGTGGCACGCGGGTGAAGTGCTCGCTCCATAAGCCAAACCATCCGTAGAGATTATGAGCTCGAATCTCAGCACTGCCACCGGTCTAGTGCATGGCATCACACGTATTAGGGTGCTAGGTAGCGAGGCGATTAGATGCTGGCCTTCTAAACTTCCGCTCGCATTTGGCCAGGTTCGAATCCTGGAAAACGAGAAAATTTTTCTCAATTTCATAGGAGTCGATAGGCAATGTCATTTGCCTAGATGCCAATCCCGACGTCTGGTGCTTGCTTGGAGTTCGCGCCGACCACCCGGGGTGGTGCTGTAGGTTTTCCGGGTTTTCCTACAGCTAAAAAGTGAATACGCTACCAAAAATCAGTAAGTCGCCCCGGAGCGCTACGGCAAATAATAATAGCCGTCTTCTACCCGCACAGACTCTGCTTTTGGGTACACTCTATGAGTGTTTATGAGGGGGTATTATTATTATTATTAATAAAAGATAAGGGATACGTCTTACCCTAGCTCACACAAGTCTATGACTTCTGAGGGTTGCACGTAGGGGTACAACCCGTTAACGGATATAACAATTTTACGATTTCTTTTTCAACAAAGATATTTCATTACCCTTATGCCATAATCGCAGAATGCCAATTTGTTACAACATAATATCGCAGTGTTTTTTATTTTATTTTAAATGAAAGAGATCGTTATATGATTAAAACAAAACCAGAAGTAACTTAACAATAATAATAATAATACTATATCACAAAATGAACTATTGTCATATAGTCTAAGAGACAGTGGCTGGCTGCCTGTATGTATTTGACCAGACCTAGTATTTTGCACATTCAATCCTTTATACCTACCATACATGAAGTGGGGACTCACTAAGTCCAGCGAGGTAACCGTGTTTAGTGCGCAGGTAAGACAAGAATGAAAATTTGGCTGAACCCAAATATATTTGACCACGCCTGACCTTTTGATATATGAAAATAAATTATTAGTTATATTTAAAAATAACAATGGCTGACCATTATCGAGCGCCTAGCACTGTGGAAGACAACTTTAAAAGTAACATAGAGTATATAATTTTGAAAGTACTTGACCAGGGTTGTCATTGATATATTTTGTTTATTGTACTCTTATGAAGTTATATTTATATTGGCAGAAGTGTCTAGCGCGAAATAACATCGATATACGGCAAAATCCAAACAGATGTATGTATACATTTAGTGCGAAATTCTTCGATGTAGAGAAAAAATTCAAATGAAAAACTTTTTCAGTTACTAAAATACTGGGTGGTTTATAAAAGCGGGACGACTCGGAGACGAGTTTTTTAACCGGTGTGAAGTTAGCAGCTAATTTCCAGCAGCCAAAATGCCGAAGATTGCCGAACATCCATAGACGTACCAACTTTTTTTTCATTTTCTTATTAGTTCATAGATGATTGGTATATGAAATAGTTTTATGGAATTTAAAATATTTTCAAACATCAATTTACAATAAATGAGATATAATTTCAATGGAATAAAAAAGAAGGTTTAATGATAAATGAACACAACTTTCTCGTATAAGAACAGAAAATACTCGTTCGATGAAAAACTTAGTTCCCGGATATATTAGGGTATAGAATTGATTTTATAAACAAAAATATGAACAAATGAGCCGGGAAATAAAATGAAAAATAGCACACCAAAAAAAAAATAAACTAACTAAACAAGCCAGATTCGAAACTTCGGAAAGCAAACGAAATGTCAGATTCAACTGGAGAAATCATATTCATATTAAAAAACATCAAGTGAAAAATGAATCAGCGACGATCCTTCGGAGTGGTCGAAATATCATAAGAAAATAAAAATAATTCGAAACATTGAGAAGAATATGAAATGTCAATTCCATATTTTACTGGAACAATCTAATTCACTTTTCAAAAAACCAAGTGGAAAAATTATTCAGTGACGGGCCGTCGGAGGGGTCGAAATTATCAAGAGGAAACAAAAATAATTCGAAACTATAAGAAGAAAATCTAATGTCAGATTCATATTTCACTGGAATAATCTAATTTACTTTCCGAAACACCCAGTGAAAAAATTATACAGTGACGGGCCGTCGGAGGGGTCGAAATTATCGAAAGAAAATAAAAATAATTCGAAACATTGTGAAGAAAATGAAATGTCAGATCCATATTCTACTGGAACAATCTTATTCACTTAACGAAACACCCAGTGGAAAAATTGTACAGTGACGGGCCGTCGGAAGGGGCAAAATTATCAAAAGAAAAGAAAAATAATTCGAAACTATAAGAAGAAAATGAAATGTCAGATCCATATTTCACTGAAATAATCTTATTCACTTAACGAAACACCCAGTGGAAAAATTATTCAGTGACGGGCCGTCGGAGGGGTCGAAATTATCAAAAGAAACGAAAAATAATTCGAAACTATAAGAAGACAATGAAATGTCAGATCAATATTTCACTGGAATAATCTTATTCACTTTACGAAACACCCAGTGGAAAAATCATTCAGTGTCGGGCCGTCGGAGGGGTCGAAATTATCAAAGGAAAATAAAAATAATTCGAAACTATAAGAAGAAAATGAAATGTCAGATCCATATTTCACTGGAACAATCTAATTCACTTTGCGGAACACCCAGTGAAAAAATTATACAGTAACGGGCCGTCGGTGGGGTCGAAATCACCAAAAGAAAATAAAAATAATTCGAAACTATAAGAAGAAAATGAAATGTCAAATTCATATTTCACTGGAATAATCTAATTTACTTTCCGAAACACCCAGTGAAAAAATTATTCAGTGACGGGCCGTCGGAGGTGTCGAAATTATCAAAAGAAAATTAAAATAATTCAATACTATAAGAAGAAAATGAAATGTCAGATCCATATTTTACTGGAATAATCCAATTCACTTTCAGAAACACCCAGAGAAGAAATTATACAGTGACGGGCTATCGGAGGGGTCGAAATTATCAAAAGAAAATAAAAATAATTCGAAAAATTGAGAAGAAAATTAAATGTCGACTCCACCAAGAACTTACAGAAAATGATTTTGGAAGACGAGTTGCATTTTGTCAATGGGCACGAAATAAAATAAGAGAAAACCCCTTCATTTTTCGAAAATGTGCTTTACAGTGATGAATCAACATTTCAGAGAAATGGTTTCGTTAATCGTCATAATTTCTACTATTATGCTTCTGAAAACCCGCATGCAGTTATAGTTTCTAACATCGCATACCTGCCACCACCATTGATGACATGAGAGAAAGAATTCGAGATGCCTTTCGGAGTATTCAATATGTGACTTGAGGCTTGTATCAATCAGGAAGGAACACAATTCGAACAACTTCTGTAATGAGTTTTTCATTTGCTTTAATTCCTCCATTAAGTACTTGTTTTTCTTTTATCTCACCCTCAAACTCAAACAACCGAATACTTCGAATAAAAACATCTCGACATAAAATATGGATTATTTGGCAACTTACAATACAAACAATGGAGATTTGGATTGCGAGAATGAGGATAATTTTTTAAAATTTGTACCACTTTTATTGTACTTATTCCCGCAATTCAAATCTCTATTTACCTTGAAGGAGGCAAACTCTACATAATAATACAAATAATATTCCTTTGCTACACGGGTTTCGGGTGGGAATTCAGCAAAATTTAAAATAAATTCAAGGTATATTTGATTGTTGCGATGTTTGACAGGTCACTACACAAATAATGGAAATGTATTTCGAAAAATTAATTCATAGTATTTTAGATCAATTTGTTTTAATTTCAAACTTGGAGAGCCTCTAAATTTTCCTATTGTGAAAAAATACATGAACGGTCCATGTAGAAATTCGATTATACCGTAGCAACGCAATATTCCCACAATCAAATAAAACAAAAAAACCATGCCTTATAAGTAGACCTGAGATGGTGATAAACATAAGGAAATTACTCATAACTTGATAACGCCGTAACAGATTTTTTTAATAAATGAATATACCATGCCCAATTCAACATTACCCTTCAATATTGGTAAAAGTAGGTTTATCAATTATAACTTGGCAACGCCGCAACCGATTCCAATTTTTTTACAGCGATGTATAGGTAAACATCAGTGGAATAAATTTCGAATAAAAAGTACTACGTGTTCTATTTCAAAAAACTCGTCATCGAGTCGTCCCGCTTTTATAAAACATCCAGTATTGTTGAAAATATTTTGAAAATGAGCAACTCTGGTAACTGAAAACGTTTTTTATCAATAGTTTTTCTCTATAGGTTATGGCTTTAAAGGTATCTAAGAATTACGCACTAAATGTATACATACATCTGTTTAGATTTTGCCGTTTATCAATGTTATTTCGCGTTAGACACTTCTGCCGTTATAAATATAACTTCATAAGAGTACAATGAACAAAATATATCAATGGCAACCCTGGTCAAGTACTTTCAAAATTATATACTTTTTGTTTCTTTCAAAGTTGTCTGCCCAGTGCCAGGCGCGCGATATAGGTCAGCCATTGTTATTTTTAAATATTAAAAATAATTTATTTCGATATATCAAAAGGTCAGGCGTCATCAAATACATTTGGATTCGGCCAAATTTTCATTCTTGTCTTACCTGCGCACTAACCACGGTCACCTCGCTGGGCTTAGTGAGTCCCCACTTCATGTATGGTAGGTATAAAGGAGTCAATTTGCAAAGAAACAGGTCTGGTCAAATACATACAGGCAGCCAGTCACTGGAGCCACTGGCTCTTAAAGCTGCGTCCACATATAGTCAGTCGACGTCGATTGATATTGATCGGCGTCGACCAACAAACACGAACAACACGTCTACACTATCGTAGTAGTGTAGACATGTTGTGCTACGTCGATCGACGTTGATTCAAACCCTTTTCTAGTTCACTTGTTTGTAATAAGTATATGAAAGAATACCATAATTTCATTTACTTGATAAAAAATTGTTTGGTGAATTCCGATAACATTTGTATTACGACTATTTAACCTCTAATATCTGTGTATCTCTTTATCTCTGTTTTTTTCAACTAGAAACATCATATCCTATGGTTAGCAAACCATTTGCTTACATGCATTTCTTCCCCGTTTTCCGTGAATCCTTCATCTTCTTTGTTTCTCGATCAAATGTAGTTTGCAAATTTTTCATCTTCTCATTTATATTTCCAAGGCCACCGCTTTTTCCATCATCATATCATGTCTTTTGTTTTTGTTTCTATATTCCATTTGAATGGGGTCCCATAGAATTGTGCGAACTCGATACATATCAATAAGTGTGAATGTCTGTTCATTGGTTAAACTCATTTCATGAATTCAGATGCGACTTATTTTAGCACAAAAAAATACACCCTTACTGAATCACAGCCAAATCAAGACTGAAGTACGACACTGCCAAATCTTCGTTCGACGTCTATCAATCCGTCCACATATTTTTCATTCGACCAATATCCTTTGTTGAAAACCGACAATCAACGATCAACGTCGATCGATGTTGATCGACATCGACTGGACTGTCGATCAACGTCGATCGATGCGTCTACACATATTCGACTTTTCAATTCAACCAAATCGATCGTCGTCGACTGACTATTAGTCTAGTCAACAAGTGCCATTTAGACCAACTTTTTTCAGCAGTCTCCGAAAATTATGGTTGAGGTGTCATTCGATTCGGAATGACATCCAGATGATTTTTGAAAAAAATGAAGTTCCGCATGAAAAAATTGTAAAAGTTATTAACAATTAACTAAAAAAAAAAAGATAGCTTTAGTATTTTGTAAATATCTCAAAAACTAATTAAAATTTTTTAAATCTAAAAAAAGATTCAAAAAGAGGAGGAAATTTCCTAAAAAAAGCTCAATTCCCGGAATTGTAGCATCAATATTTATAATTTTCCCAGAGGGATGAAAATACGGCCGAAAACGGGTACTCTGGCTCGGGCAAGCCACACCCACTTTGGACACTTTAACAATAAAAATTATTTTAAAATACTTAATATGAAAATAAAAAATTGGAAAAATTCAGGCACTAACTGAATAGATTAATGAACAATAATCCGCTTGAAAAAAATTTTTATCACAATTTTTCAATTAGTTAATCAATAGTTAATTAATAATTTTTTTCTGCTTGAACATGAACATTGCAAGTGTGATAATTGTTAAACTATAAATTTAAAATTTTTTCCTCTTTTGGAGCAATTCTTGAAAGGCTTCAGAATAGAACCCCGTTGGAAAAATTGAAAAGTTTTTATTTTTCAGTTTTTTATTAACAATTTTCGTTGTTGCAAAATTAAATACTTGAATTAATCATTGAAAAATTTTTTTTTTTTTTAAATTATCAATAATCCGTTTTTATGTTATCAGGAACTACATAGAAATAATTTTTTTAAATTTTTATCTCTAATTGTTTAAAAAATTGTTATAAACAAATGCGTTGTTTATAAGATAATTGAAATTTTTTTTATGGAATTTCAATCTTTGATACAAATAATGATTTTTAAAAGAAAAATTGTTCCTTAAAAAACTTTTTTTATTGCTTGAAAACGCATTTGTTAATTAACAATTATTTTCTCCCGCTTCTAATTAATATTAAGGAACCATTTTTTTTTTAAATCATTATTTGTCTTTCTTTCTGCTATAAAAAAAAATCCATTTTATTTAATTTTTCATTGTTTATGCAATAAACAATTTGTTATAAACAAATAAATTTTTACCTTATATTTTTTTTTCTATTCTAATTTCTGTCACAAAAACAGACATGATTTTTTTTCTTTTTTAAAATTTTTTTTATTATTTTTTATTTAATTTTTAAATATAAGTTCTCTCTAACTTCGTCATTCTTACCTGGTCTTCATCCTTAAAATTATTATAATTTACAAACTAATGGAGATACGATGAAAATACTTAAGACTTATTTATTCTCCATTACATAAAAAACAAATTTAGCAGAAAAGTTTAGTTGTTACTTATTTATTTATTGAATTTATAGCAATTGTTGTAAAAATGTTGAGTAATGAACAATAATTGATAAGATACTTGAATGAAGTAGTCATATTTTTAATAGTTGATAAGATTTTTAAGCATTAAAACAAAAAAAAAAATTTTCCCTAAGTATTTTTCAACAACAATTGCTATAAATTCAATAAATAAATAAGTAACAACTAAACTTTTCTGCTAAATTTGTTTTTTATGTAATGGAGAATAAATAAGTCTTAAGTATTTTCATCGTATCTCCATTAGTTTGTAAATTATAATAATTTTAAGGATGAAGACCAGGTAAGAATGACGAAGTTAGAGAGAACTTATATTTAAAAATTAAATAAAAAATAATAAAAAAAATTTTAAAACAGAAAAAAAATCTTGTCTGTTTTTGTGACAGAAATTAGAATAGAAAAAAAAATATAAGGTAAAAATTTATTTGTTTATAACAAATTGTTTATTGCATAAACAATGAAAAATTAAATAAAATGGATTTTTTTTTATATCAGAAAGAAAGACAAATAATGATTTAAAAAAAAAAATGGTTCCTTAATATTAATTAGAAGCGGGAGAAAATAATTGTTAATTAACAAATGCGTTTTCAAGCAATAAAAAAATTTTTTTAAGGAACAATTTTTCTTTTAAAAATCATTATTTGTATCAAAGATTGAAATTCCATAAAAAAAATTTCAATTATCTTATAAACAACGCATTTGTTTATAACAATTTTTTAAACAATTAGAGATAAAAATTTAAAAAAATTATTTCTATGTAGTTCCTGATAACATGAAAACGGATTATTGATAATATTAAAAAAAAATTTTTTTTTTCAATGATTAATTTAAGTATTTAATTTTGCAACAACGAAAATTGTTAATAAAAACTGAAAAATAAAAACTTTTTAATTTTTCCAACGGGGTTCTATTCTGAAGCCTTTCAAGAATTGCTCCAAAAGAGGAAAAAAATCTTAAATTTATAGTTTAACAATTATCACACTTGCAATGTTCATGTTCAAGCAGAAAAAAATTATTAATTAACTATTGATTAACTAATTGAAAAATTGTGATAAAAATTTTTTTCAAGCGGATTATTGTTCATTAATCTATTCAGTTAGTGCCTGAATTTTTCCAATTTTTTATTTTCATATTTAGTATTTTAAAATAATTTTTATTGTTAAAGTGTCCAAAGTGGGTGTGGCTTGCCCGAGCCAGAGTACCCGTTTTCGGCCGTATTTTCATCCCTCTGGGAAAATTATAAATATTGATGCTACAATTCCGGGAATTGAGCTTTTTTTTAGGAAATTTCCTCCTCTTTTTGAATCTTTTTTTAGATTTAAAAAATTTTAATTAGTTTTTGAGATATTTACAAAATACTAAAGCCATCTTTTTTTTTAGTTAATTGTTAATAACTTTTACAATTTTTTCATGCGGAACTTCATTTTTTTCAAAAATCATCTGGATGTCATTCCGAATCGAATGACACCTCAATCATAATTTTCGGAGACTGCTGAAAAAAGTTGGTCTAAATGGCACTTGTTGACTAGACTATATATGGTATTGGTTAAAGTGAATATTTACAGTACATTTATGTGCTTCAACGTCCTGTCTGTGACACTCTATGTTTGCATAACTAAATTTCAGTACCGTGTGTTGAGTTTATGGTAGGTATGCACATATGTAGCAATGGTTGTAATAGCATATTATCAGTTGTAATATCACAAGAGAGTGAGAATAAAGTGAAAATAATTTTACAGATTTTTCGAAAACTTTTTGACAGGCAATAGACACGAGAGCCCGAAGGGCTGGAGTGGCTACTGTCAAATGGCAACAAGTTTGAGAAAAAATCTGGAGAATTATTTTCTACTTTATCGAACTCTCGTGTGGTATTCGATAGATTATTTTTTGATATCCCAATCATAGATCTATTTCTATAGATATAACATTTTTATTTCAACAATTTACTTGAATCACTATAAACAGAATGAAGTTTTCATCATGAAATATACAATTATTATGGATGTTTTGTCCTTGGCTGGAGGATTCCGTAACATTGTTTTGTTCTGTTGGATTGAAAGCTATTGCTTTCTCTCTGTACCTTGAAACTGTTTCCAAATTGACACGTTACTCAAAATATTATTCATACATGCATTTTAGTTGATTTTCTTAAATTTCATCGAATGATGATGTACTAAACCGTTTTAGAATCATTTTTCACTTTTCATGCAAACTAATGACAGACATCAGATCAAAAGTATCAGTTGTCACATAATAAAAACAAAATACTACAAAAAATTCCCGTGGCAATTTTCAAGGTAGAAAATGGCCACTATAATAATGCTGTTATTGGCCTGAAGGTATATGAATGCTTTGAATTGATGGTTTCGATTGGTTGCAAGAATTGTCAAAAAATAATCATCTTTATAATCGAATTTCATTTCTGCCTACAGGAAAACGTCAGATTAGAAGTATTGAAAGTTGTATATGTTGTTTTTTGAACATAGAACTATGTCTATTAAATGGGTACTCTAATATATGATTTAATTTTGGTATTCATGTTTTCGAAAAAAGTTCGATTTTGTGATACTATCTATTATTTCAGTTATTTTTTAGGAGTTTAATTATTTCTGATCTGATGTTTGTGTCCTTGGTGCTAGGTAAATGAATAATGTTTGACTAATAGACTTCTTTGCTCCAAGTAGTTTCATATGTGATACAGAGGTACATCTAGTTAATATAAATAATGTGTTACTATTTGTAGATGATTTTCTTTTTGTAAGATGAAAGTTAAGATTGCTTCAGTATAAATCTGCCTACCATCGAATATTTCCAAATCCTTATAAAGTGAAAGAGTATCGAGTCGGTCTAAAGAACATGATTTCGAAAACCCTTTTTTTGGATCACTTCTAGTGGTTTTAACATATATTTACTAACACCACCCCAACCAATTATTCCGCAATTCAATAAGGGCTCAACAAGCGCTTAGTATATTGTTCTCAGTTTTCCTAAGACTAGTATTAATTGGCCGGCATTGGTAAAATTTGTAAAGAATTGATGTTATTAATTTTTTCAGTCTTTCCACGTGTAATAGACGATACTACAATTTGTTTTTCATCTGAATATGTTCGTAATGAGGTGGATAATTTTTGTAGGGTGCAAACGGTATTATCTTCGTTTTATCTACATTCACAGTTAATAAATTAATGGTGAACCAATTGGTGATTTTATTTAGATCATTTTCTGCTTTTTCCTCTACACTATCCCGAGTCTTTCTTATGTACCTACATGATCACGGTCTCGTCAGCAAAATATATGATTCTTCCCGCTGGCCCGATTTTGAGCAGTTTATAAAGGTATACACTGATAAAAATTATTACACTATTTATCGTTGGCAATTTATTACCACAACGTATTATGTAATTATATTACACTATTTGTCGTGTTATTATATTACCATACACGGTATGTATTTTTTCACACTATTCATATTGTAAAATCCATTCACGAAATATGTAATTCTCATACGGAATATAATGGAAATATTCTCTATACATAGATTATTCTTAGAGAAAACTACTAATCATCCTTAATTTTTCACATATTAGTAATGAATAATTACGTGATATTTTCACGTTCATTACAGTACTTGGACTGTGAATATGGAATGTAGATATTTTCTGTCTGTGAATTTGCACTATCTGTATAGTAAGCTTGAGTAAAAACACATCGTAATTCCAGCAGATATTACAATGTAGATTTACTTCACTACACTGTAGATTTTTCTGTCAGTAAATTTGCACTATCTGAATGGTATGCTTGAGTAAAATCACATCGTAATAATGTAAGATTACAATGTTGTTTTACATTATTTCAATGTAAAACTACCAAGTATTTCATGCATTGGGTTCAATAAAAAATTACCAAAAATCAATGTTTTTTATTTATTATATGCAAAATACTTTTCACAAAATTTTTGAACTGAAAGTTGTGAGAAATGTTCTAAATGAATTATAAACACTGAAATATGGTGAAAATAAAAACATGTTATAATATGATGGAAAGCGCAGGAACAATGAAAATAAAATGAAATTATACATAATTGCATGTTCAAATTGAAAATTATTGCTTTTTGGTACCAAAACACCCTCAAAACTAATACTACCTACATAACTTAGGGACAGAACAAGAGAACATTTGAAAAATAGTTAATTTGGATACTTAAACTTAAACATGATCTTTGGAAAGTTTGCACAGCCATTAGCTTCATAAATATCAAGTCATTAACTTTTAAGTAATTTTTTGAAATCTTTCAGCTTCTGAGGAAGCTTCTATACTAATCAATAACAGCGACATTATTTTCATTTGATAATATAATTTTTTTTCCTAAAACTGACAACTAAATCAGAGAAACTTACCAGTATATAGTCCATGCAATATCTTATCATCACATCTAACAGACATTCGAGATAGTTAAATATTGTCTCTGGCATCATTCTTACTATTCAAAAACAGTCTTTGTTTTCGAGTAACATATAACTAGCCTCTTGTGAATGACAGGTGTAGAATACCATTTTAAAAGGAATTAGAGTGGTGAAAAATTGGAAAATAAATCTGGAAAATTAAGTTTGGTTTAAAAAATTCGCCGAATTGTTAGGAACCTCAGTTCACTAGAATAGAGTCGAAAGAAGCCAGTGATGACTTGCGACTCTGATCCAGGCACGTTAGGTTCGGCGGACAGCGTATTTTAGAAACCATATTAATGTTTTTCAGAATTTGTTTTCGAATTTTTCACCACTCTAATTCGCTTTAAAATGGTATTATACACCCGTCATTCATGGGAGTGAAAGAGATTAGATTACACCCTGTATATCCGGCTCATTTATTATTTCTTTTGACTCGGGCAACACTCCTAAAATGTATGATAACACGACATCAACCAAGTGCCAAGTGTGCACGTACATTGTGTTGGTCTCTATAAAAAGTGAAAAATGTGTGGGAACAAAACCAAATAAAATATCAAAACTAATATCATTGTGACAAGTGGAAAATTGGCCATACTTTGATCAAATCATTTCTGATTTCATCAATACGAAACGCCGGCAAAATAAGAAATAATCAATAATCAATCTGTGTGCTAGCAGTCACATAGAGAGGAAAAAAGTGGACTTTTGTTTTTCCTGTGTACTGATAAACCGATAAAAATAAAGTGTTTTTGTTCTTCCATTCGAAGTACTCAGTCACTAATATTGTTTGTTTACACTTTTCAACGGAATGGTTGGAATCCCCCTCAACGTCACTTAGTAATACAGGGTGATTAAGCTAGTAACTGTAAAAATAAACAAACCGTAAAATGGAATGTGTTGCGTGCAAGAGTAACAAGGCAGATCTCACGTTGCTATGTGATAGCTGTGAAAGATCTATCCATCGTGAATGTGCAGGACTTAGTGCTACTGAATTGAAGGTGATGGACCTTAAAGGGAAGAGATCACTCAAGTTTTACTGTGATGACTGTCAAAATGGGTTGAAACTATTACCTAAACTCCTAACTAAAATCGATAATATGGAGACTGAAATTGAAAAATTGAAGCAACAAGCTAATAAAACAACAACAGTAACGTCTGATGAAGAAGATTTGATATGTGAAATGATTGATAGGCAGAATCGAGCTTCTAACATTATAATATTCAATGTAAAGGAATCGCAACTTAGGACTCAATCACAACGTATGACCGAAGACAATGAATCTATTCAAAACATTTTACAAGACGTCAACATCACTAAAGATAACCTGAAGATTTTCCGATTAGGAAAGTTCACACATGAAAGGAATCGGCCCATAAAAGTAATACTGAAATCATCAGAAGATGCAAAATATGTGCTCAGAAATAAAGGATTAATTAAAATACCTAATATAAAAATTGTAGGTGACCAAACTATAAGGCAACGTGACTACTTTCAGAAAATAAAAAAAGAGCTGGAAGAGTTAGTTGCAGGAGGTATTACCAACAAAACTATCAAATTCATCAATAGTAAACCTACAATTGTAAATAAAGTTGAGAACACAAAAAACTAAAAAACTGTCCTGATATACTTTTGAACACAGATATAATATACTTGAATGCTCAAAGTTTTCTGAAAAATAGGGATCAAATCGTTGAATGTCTGGTTCCTTATAATCCCAGCCTGATTTTACTCAGTGAAACAAGAACAACCCAAAATATTAATGATGCTGAATTGAAGATTGAAAATTATGCTCTGGTCCGCTGTGACTCAACAAGTAGACACTCGGGTGGGGTTTTATTATATATAAAAGATAATATCAAATATTCAGTGTTCAGATCTTTCGTACTGAGTGGAAACTACTGGTGCAAAGTTTTGAAAATCCATTTTAGCTCATCAAACTGGTTGATTGGTTGTCTGTACCACTCACCATCAAGCTCAGATGCAACATTTCTAGAAAATTTTGAAGACATATGCGATAATATATTCGCTACAAATCATCGTTGTATTTTGTTGGGTGATTTCAATTTAAATTATTTAGATAATGGATTCTATTGTAAGAAATTGAAAGAAATGTTAACAACCTATGGTATTAGTCAATATATAACTGAACCAACACGGGTAATGTTAAATAGCGAAACTTTGATTGATTATGTATTGTCGAACCAGAGTAATTTTGTTACTAAAGTCCATGACTCTCCAAAAATAACAGACCATTCGATAATCAGTGTGCAATTGTTCAACAAAAATAACGATAGAAGTCAAAGGACAAAAAGTTATAGGAATTTTTCTCAGAATAACCTTGATTCTATAAAATACAACCTGATCTCATATAACTGGTCACTTGATTGTGTCGATGTAAATATTCTTTATCAAGAAATCTCAAATAATTGCAGTGAAGTTGTGAATCTTATATCCCCAATTCAGATCAACAATTATAAAAGCAATTTACCCTGGTTTGACAATGAAGTTTTTACTAAAATAAAAAAACGTGATAAAGCATACAAAGAGTTCAGAATTTGTCCATCAGAAGAAGATAAATTACGTAAATGGAATACATTCAAAAAGTATAGAAATGATGTAGTTAGTTCATTAAAAGTGAAGAAAGATCAATATTACTTTGAGAAAATAGACAGATACCGAAATAATCAAAAGCTCATGTGGAAAACATTAAAGAGATTGATTAACGTAAATGTTCAGGATTTTCCAAGCTTTATTCAATTCGATATGAACAATGAAATGAAACTCATCAGAGAACCGATAGAAATAGCAGAAAATTTTAATTCTTATTTTGTGGAAAGCATTTACCAAATTGTCGATAGTATAGAGTGCAATGAACCTTGGATCAACACAAATTATAATCTATACCCGGGTTTTTACAAATTTAAACCACTCTCTCTTGGTGACCTACGAAAAATCATATCATCTTTGGATAATAAATGTAGTGCCACTGAAATACTGAATGGAAAGGTATTGAAACAAATATTTGAAACTATTGGGCATGTAATATTAAATTTAATCAATACCTCTTTGCAAACAGGCAAGGTCCCTGACGTATTGAAGATAAGCACAATTGTTCCTATACCAAAAGTTCAAAATACAACCAAAGCCAATGAATTCAGGCCTATAAATACTCTACCTCAAATCGAGAAACTTATCGAAATCACAGTTTATAACCAATTATTAGAACATATCGACAATAACCATATATTGATGAACAATCAATCAGGATTCCGCCAAAAACACTCCTGCGAATCGTCCCTGCAACTTTCATTGAACAAATTCAGAAATGAAATGGATAACAACAAATATGTCGTGGCTGTATTTCTTGACCTGAAAAGAGCATTCGAAACAATTGACAGGGGCATATTACTATCGAAATTGAGTCAATATGGTGTTAGTGGGGAAGTATACAATTGGTTGGCTGATTATCTTGCATGTAGAAAACAAAGAATTAGGGTAGGGAGTTCATTTTCAAATGAAATAGTGAATTCAGTAGGAGTGCCTCAGGGTAGTGTACTAGGCCCCATCTTATTCATCCTATATCTGAATGATATTAATCTTTATACAGATTGTGAATTCATAAACTTGTTTGCTGATGACACCTTACTAGCCTGCAGTGACTCCAATATAAACAGAGCAATTGATAAAATGAACTCCATACTATCAGCTGTTCAGGAATATCTCAAAATCAATAAACTTAAATTGAACGTGTCTAAAACTAAAGCTATGATAATAACAACTAAATATAAACACAAGTCTCTAAACTTTGATGATATAAATTTGATGCTGAACAATGAAAAAATCGAAATAATCAAAACAGTAAAGTATTTGGGATTCCAGCTAGATAATACCTTATCATTTGAAGATCATTTTGAATACATAAAGAATAAAATATCTAAAAAACTATATTTCTTCTCGAGAATTGCAAACAATATATCTATGGAAACCAAAATCACTGTCTACAAGACCATTATTCAACCACATTTTGACTACTGTGCAACAATTTTATATACATTTAACCTCAACAAACTATCACAGCTACAAAAGCTCCAAAACCGTGGAATGCGTATTATATTGAAGTCAAACCGTTATACACCAATTGGTGTTATGCTGGATACACTACAATGGCTCACTGTTTCCCAAAGATTATATTATTTTAGTATGGTTTTTATATACAAAATCTTAAACAATCTGGCTCCTCCATATTTCAAGAATTATATAGTTTACAATGCAGAAGTTCACAATTACTTGACGCGGGATAAGAATAATCTGCATATTACAAGAACAAACAATACTAATACCATGAAGTCACTATTTTTCAAAGGTTTCATTGAATACAACAAATTGCCTACGTCACTGAAAAATAGGGAATCACTGAATATTTTCAAAAGGGATTTAAATAAACTCATAAAAAAAAAATAAAAAAAAAAAAAAAAAAATTGATCTCTTGATGTTTTCCATGGTGTCCAGTCAAATTGCTGCCATAGTCTTATATTTACAATGTCTTATATTTACAAGGTGAATTTTTGTTTTTTTTTTGTTCCTCTCTCTTTTAACTATTTTAAATTTTCAACTATTTTAAACTTTTAATATTTGTGAGTGGTATATATTATGTGTAGTTTAGGTGATTTAAGCTATTATGTAATTCTCATGATAATTTTTTTTTTATATTATTCAATAGCAACTACACATATACTGGATATAATAATATTACTTTAGTTTTTACTAGTTTATTATTGTACACCGTTACCATTAGTATTGTATATTAGGACATCCTATTTCAAATAAACTTACTTACTTACTTACACGACATAACATGGTCAGAATTTCATAGAATTTCATATTATTCATTTCTTATTATGAAATACGAAAAACATAGTGATCCATATTTTTTTGTTGAGCAATTTTCCTTCTAGTGTTGAAAAGAGCACAAAAAATAACTTGCAAATCGATTTTGAAAAACTTGGAAAGCTAACTCGATATTCATGAAGTTAATAACCTCACACTATAAATAAGGCAAAAATTAATACAATAGGTATGAATGATAATATGAATAAAAATTACATTCACTAACTACTGATGATTGTTGAATTTGAGCATGAAATTCAACACTTTCTTCTTCGTCATTGTTACTTTCTCTCTACTTTTCGACCCCGTATCAGGATGTATCTTCAGGTACATTGTTTGCAAGAGTTCAAATGTACTCTGGAGTTTTTATGGATACTTCAGATTCAGAATAAAATACAGAGAATAAGCCACCTTCAGAGCCTCCAGAAATGTCCCATAGCCTTGAAGGTCAATGTTCTGCCCCTCTACAAAAACAGAGAAAACTCTGTTTTCCTGATTATTACCTTGAACAAAAGAGAGCATTGGTCAAATAACAATCAAAAAGTTTGCTGACAATCGATTGAAATAAACACTAGTTAGTAACACCCTGTATATCTGAAAAAACACTCACCATGAATTATTATACTTGGCGTCGGAGGTATCGCTTGCAAGTCAATATCCGACAATTCCTAAAATAGAATAATTAACATCAAATTCGTAGGACCTTTTATTCCTAGACTCAAAAACTTGTGAATAAAAATTATGTGTAAAATTATCCGCATAATACCCATCTACAAAAAAATTAGTTCTGAAACTTTCTGAAAATCCCCCAACATGGTGGCTTCCCAAATTATCTCCTATTATTACTGATACTGTGCCTTTCACATTTACATTTTTGTTCACTTCTTTGCCCATTTTTTTCAAGTACTTCAGATCGAGAATTAGCCTTTCGAGTATTTTGCAAAAACCATATGTTTTTAGATCTTTTTCAAAACACAGTGCGACTAAATTTATGTGCTCCATCTGTGTCCATTGCCAAGGAACAACGTTAGCAAGTGTCATATAAATCTACTAATTTATATTTTGTCCGAGCAGATCCTAAGGGATTGCAAATTTCAAATGCATCCTGGTAGAGTATAATCTTAATTGAATTAGGATTTTCATCGACAAATAAATTTTATTTATATACTTCACCATCCGAAATATCTTCGTACAAATTGTTTCGATGTTGGGTCCTACTATTCATAACTTGTTGGAAAATACTTTCATTTTGCAGGAGAGCCTTCAATGTTTCCAGAATAGGTACATAAAAATAGAATTTTCTTTTACTAACTGAATCTTCAGAAACATCTATTCTTAAGGGTTGAACAAAATTTAAATTATTCTTCAAATATTTTTTTCTCAAGTAACTAGTTCTCAATAGCCCAGTTTCTATATCATGAGCGAATTTAAAAATTGTACTAGACAATAACTCATTTGGTACATGTAAACCTCTGTCTTCGATATGTTGTTTTATATAACTCACATTTAACCGTTCTATATCAGAAAAACCATCAATTATCGTTTGTAATGATTTATCGCATAAAAAACATTTTGATTGCAACGTTACATACATATTAGCTAGTAAATGTACTCCTAATTTTTCCATTCCTCTCGTTGAATAATTAAATTCGGAACTCTCAATGAACTCGGATATTTCTGTGGATTCAATCTGATCAGAATTATTAGAAACACGAGAATTGTCAACCGGAGGTTCAACTCTATCATACGTCATTTATTGGGATGTTGATAGTTTATGATTTCTAAAAACATGGGAGCGAAAGGTTCTATTATTTGAAAAAATGTTGTTATTATCACATACTACCGAAAGAGGACATGTTATTCTAGCATTTGTCTCTTAGAAATAAATGGCTGTATATGTGAAGAAATAACTGTTTTTATTTACTGTGGTGAAATTACAATCAACCAAATTGCATTTCTTAGTTCCAACTGTATTTTCAATTCGATTTTTATTAGTATTTTCATTGTGACCCTTATGACCCCTGAATACATGTTGCCTATACCCTGTATACGACTTCAAAATCACACCACAGTCAACTCGTCGACAATAAAACTGCGCACCAGGCCAATTTCGATGTAAATAGTAATGAATGTCGTATTTTTGTGTACTTGTGCAACGTAATGTACACAAGTTACATAGGTACATGATTTAAATTTTATATAAATAAAATGATATGTACTTACTGCGATTTTTCTCAGGATAACACAAAAAACTTTCAAACGTTGTTCGATCAGACGCTCTTGTTCTAATTGACCATTGTTCACAAATATGAAGACGTTGCGCGCGCCGCCCATTCCACTATAGATACGTTAATTGTACACATTTACACTGTGTTGTCGACATTATCACACTGTAAACATTTCTCGGGTGTAAATGTTCAGTATTGATATTGGAATGATAGGTTCACTGATTATGTAGCGAATATTCACCATGTAATAACACAGTATTTGTGATGTACGTCGTGTATATCAAATCAGTACGTTATTGGAAACGGAATATTTCGAATTACAAACATACTTTTTCATGATGAGTACTGTATAAATGAATTAGCAGCAATTTCACAGGAAAAATAGCGGAGAAGTAGATATGTTTTTCTAAAAAATACCAACAAGTTTTAATATCACCGTACTAATGAAAGAAATAATACATTCTATGGAAATTAAGCGTTATGTATAAAGGAAAGATGAAATTTCTGTATTCATAGTGTAAAAAATACAGCTAATATCACGCAATTTTACTATAATTTTTTGCAGTGTATTGGTGTCCTTAATCGACACCACCCAACTTTCACGCCACTGTATTGAAGTTCTTAATATTTTATATGTGAAGAATGGATTAACTTTTCTTATCAAAATTTTCAACGGATATGATATGAAAAATAATTGTTGATTATTTTGACATTGTTTTGAATGGTGTGAAAACTCTTTGACGGTTGTACAACACTTTTGCTCAATTCCAGATTTTTTTAAATCGAAAACAAATATTGTAAAACTTCTCTCGAAGTTTCGCCTTAATTACTTTACTATTTTTTCACTCTTTAAATGAATTGAATACTCTTAAAAACTAATTTGGTGAATATTGCGTAAGAATTATAATCAGGATGGTAAATTGTTATCCCTAAGTAATACTTCAATTTTTGCAAGATAATTTCTGAAACTCAGCGAGTAGTGTGACTTTCTATGCACAATCCATTTGGCACTTTCTGTATTGAAACGTAACTCATATTCATTCAGAAAATGTTGAGAATTAGGAAAAAAATGCGAAATCTATATGTGGCGTGAGAGTTGGGGATGGGCAATTAGTCATACTAAACTGCCGTACGCTCCCATTGGAGAAACACATTTTTTGTGCACTTCCAATACACTCAATACTTATATTAGAGGATATGTTTATAGGAAATTTCAACCTTAAAATAAAGGGAAGATTCTAGCATTTCAGTTTGTCACATTCATTCTGGGATACCATGTACATACAAATGCAAAGGTTTCACCCTTGACATTCTTTCGGTATAGGTTGAATTAGGATATTTGGAAGAATTTTTCCGATTATTTTGTATAATACTTACGTTTATAACTATGAATATCCATATGGATATTGATAATATTTAAAAAATTGTATTCAATTCAAAACAAACTAAATCACATTGTCACAGACCAGCCCAAAATGAAAATTAAATTACATATTCCTCAATGTGATAACGACAGTGATTGTAATTGCTCCATTCTACAGAAAATTGCAGTAGTGAAATATTTCTGTGTCATGATTGATTAGCACACTAGATGGAATGATTATATCACCTATCTTGTAAAACGTTCAAGGACATTCATAAATAAGTTTTACAACAAAAGAGATATTTTATCTCAGAAAAATCTGATAATTCACTAGTCGAATCAACTCTGAGATACTGTATAATCTGAGGAGGCATATTCACAACTTTACAAAATCTACAAATCACCCAGAATACTCTTTTAAAAATTATAGTAATCATTAAAAAAATAAATCGAACACTGGGGCATCCACCAATTGGAATGTGAATATTGACTTTTTTGTTAAATCTTTAACACAGAAATCATTTTTGTACTATGGACTACAGCTTCACAATCTACTGCCATTACATATCAATTAAATTTGAACAAATTTGAACAACCCATAGATTCATAACTGAAATTAAAAAAATGGTTCTGGTAAACTTCAAAAATTTTGAAATTTTCAACACCTAACAATACAAATACTCCACTTCTCTTACTTACCAAAGGATTTATAAAAAAAATATATACCTATATTATTCTGAAAAATTATAAAAAAAAATTATTCCAAAAAATTATATCCTCAATTAGCTCAATACCCTCATCTTGTCATTCTTACTCCACCTCTAGTATCAGCATTGTAATCGCTTGAAATATTTATTTTTTTCAATATCTTCATTTTGTTTAGGTCACACCTCTTCTCATGGAGCCTAAATTTAAATTTCAATACTTCTGTATGAATATACCTTTTTACCAATTATCTTTTGTCAACTACAATGACTGTTAAAGACAAGAATAAACTTGATTTGATTCAATAAATTGAAAAACAAAATGAAAATGAAGCTTTGAGATGCATACTAAAAAGGATATTTTCTCCAAAGGATATCACTCGTTCCTCAGTAAGAACAGCTCATTATGAGAATCATGAGTTGCTTGAAGATACTTTCGAAATTCTCTCCTCAAATTTCAAGTTTTTCGTCGAACCCCCTATTAATCAGCGCATAAAAGTGAAGAACCCTACAGAAAACGAAACAATGCTCTCGAGAGATCACTTAATGAAGTTCGAAACCCCATTATTAAATTAAGAAATGACGAAGTTGACTGTAAATAGGTAACTCAATACGAGGAATTTCAATAACAAAAATAATGATAACAATGAAATCGTCTTTAGGGACGCTCTCATCTGAATTGAAGCTGGAATGAGTGCTGAAATGGAGTTGGAAAGTTTGATGGATTTGGTGAAGGACGTTATATATCCACCCCGACTGAATAATTGCAAAGAATAAACTCGTACTAAATCAGTCGGGTGAAGAAAGATTTGTTTTTTCCTTGCATTGTTTGGTTACCTTTTCAACAACTGGCAAGTATTCTAAAGTATTATTCATTCATTTAATATGAGAAAAGCAAATTCAGAAGAGTAACAAAAATGTGCTGGAAAGTGATATGGAATTCAAGTGCTGAAAAAGTACAGGAAATGTACCTACTACGAAATTTTTTTCCGTGACGCCAAACGTAAAAAACTACACAAAGTTCCAACAAAATGGCAGCTTATTGCTTCGGCCTTAAGTGACGCAGAATATATGACGATTGTAGAACTTTGGAATGTATGTAGATTGTTCAAAAGTTCTTCAACGTGAGTTTTTTTATATTGGTTCCAACGAGTCATCCTGGATCACGAGTCAGGTGCAATAGCTGATATCTGATAATTTGGGAAATTGTACTGGTCTTATAAAATATAATCCCATTTTTTTCGAAGACATTACAAGGCGGTTCAATAAAGTAAGCAGATGGCAAGTGGCTAATCACAAACAAATAATCCAACCATATGACCTGGTCGTCTTTTGAGAAAGATGGTGAAAAAACGAGGTTATTCTATATAGACCAATGTTTTTAACTCCTGATCCGTTTTTGGATCGAAGAAATTCAAAGCGGTGGTACAAAAATTATCCATTATCCTATGGGGCGAACAAAATTTCAACATGGTTTAAATTTGCTGCACAGAAGATTGGTGTCGACACGAAAAAAGTGAAATTCACGAATCATTCGGCGAGAAATCTAAATCAATGTAGATGGGTATAGGACATCATAAAAAAAATGTTGACGTGATGCGGGGCTTATTGTAATGGCAGCTCTATGCCAATAGTTCAGTATCGAAAATGATGCAGTCAGATACAAACTAACCATCAGTTGTAACTTATGATAATTGTTCCTTAATTATCACAAATAATAATCATACTGATAATAATAATCAAAATAACAATAGAATGAGCTAAGATAAAGTTGGCAAGTCAACACGCGTCTCGTATCCACTGTGTAGTGGACTACGCGGCGGCCAATAGGCCCTTCACGCCCGCAGTGCGGCGGATTGCCGCAAATTTAAGACGATCTCACCACATACTAAATTAAGTCGTGCTGTTTATCATCAAACAACACTGTCGTGATAGGATACGAACGCTAGTGGCTGCAAAAAAAGTCACTAGTGAGGCGGGCGAGAGGCATCGCGGAAAAAATCAAGTTCCGAGATGAACCTTCTCGCCTATTCCAAGAGCCTCCACGTGTTGTGGATAACCCGCCGGCGACTAATCGGGTGGAAGCCTTCTGGAAGAACATATATGTGTTTCCGCAACCAATCGACGTACATACTCCAGCCCTAGCGCAGTTCGAAGCTTTCTGCAGGAGGCTTCGTTAGCCTGAGCTCAATAAACTGCGCAATCCGATAACTCCGGAAGAAGTTCAACGGGCCCTGAAAGGCTCGAAGAACTTTGATGCTCCAGGACCTGATGGGCTACATATCTATTGGTGGAAAACATTTCCATATACCCACCACCAATTAGCAAGAGTTTTCAACTCATGGCATATTCCGGATTGGTTTGTCGAGGGACGAACCATGCTAATCCCCAAAAACGGAGATTTGTCTGATCCGAAAAACTACAGACCGCATTGCAAAGTCGTTCTTGTAGAAAACTTTGCCAAGTATTAAACAAATATAATTCAATGGTCGTAGGGGGCAGTAGTTGTTTTTTGTTGAATACTTGCCGACGACTTTACCTATTGTATAGGTTTTATTGCGGAAGATTTGATTATGTAATCCACCATATTTCATTATTAGTTTTATGGTCTTCCGTCAAGTGGTGTCGCCCCTCTTTCATGATGTTTCTGGCTTCATGTTGAAGTCGACACGTAGTCGGAGTGCATTTTAAACTGGAACCCACAGATGGCGCTGAATTCATACCTCAGTGTTTGTCTCAGGGATTTCCAATTAGGATGAAAGGATTTTTCGATTCAATTGGGTCGAACTAGCCTTCGCTGATGATTGGCAATGACCATGAAACCGGTACGGAGGTGTTCCCCCAATTAAATCGAAAAATAATTTCAGCTTTGATATTTGAAATGCATTGCAAAGTCGTTCTTGTAGAAAACTTTGCCAAGTATTAAACAAATATAATTCAATGGTCGTAGGGGGCAGTAGTTGTTTTTTGTTGAATACTTGCCGACGACTTTACCTATTGTATAGGTTTTATTGCGGAATATTGGATTATGTAATCCACCATATTTCATTATTACTGTTATCGAGTTGGAACCCGTTCAGCAAAAAGCCGAAGTCAAGTATGAGAGGCTCCTACAGCTACATAAGGATAAGCCAATGCATAGGGTCTTCTTCAAGAACATTGGCTTATCCAGAAACGTGAGATTTGCTTTTTCCAGGTCAAGTGGGCTGAAGTCGGAAACCGAGTGATTCATAATGGCCTGCCAGGATGGTGTTTTCAACCGCTTGTAGTCGCCTGCGGGGTATGGAGGTCCCTGATACTAGATGTAGAGCATGTCGTGGGGCAGCTGAGACCATAATTCATTTGCTGTCAGCCTGTCCAGCTTCTGCGGTCTCAGTCTATATCCACAGGCATAACGCGGCCCTACGAGTACTACCATCTACGACACTCGTACGGTGTATACGATATACCGGTTTTGCCTTATGCTCCGAGGAAAATTGAGTCCGTTGTGGAGAATGAAAAGTGCCGAATCTATTGGAACAATTTATTCCCCACCCTCAGGCAAATACAAGCCAATAAGTCTGTTGTAGTCCTCCTCGACCATCAAAGTAGAACGATTTTCGTCATTGAGTTTTCACCTACTGGAGAAACGAACATCGTCAGAAAAGAGGAAAAAAACGGACTAAATATCGAGATCTACTGCTCTTTGAACTCCGCAGGCTTTACCAAAACCATTCTGTCAAGATGGTGGTTCTGATAATAGGGGTCCTTGGTGGAATGATGGATAAACTGCTTTCAAACTTGAAAGTCATACCGGCTTGCCATTATGTGGCAGAAAACTTAGCCGAAAGATTGCGGAAGGCCGTAATTCTTGTTTCACTCCGCCTTCTCAGGGCACATGACTCTCAGACCCAGTAATCACTCTCCCTACGGACGTAGGGAGTGTTTACTGGTATTAGTGACACATCAGCGCGGTTGTATCAGAGCTCCGGATACAGGGTACATTCCTTATGAAAAAATATAAAAAATAATAATAAAAAATGTTTAAAATAAATTAGACTGGATATCAATTATTATACAGATTAAATATATTTTAAAAAAGTGATGATGAAATTGTTTGAATTTGATTTCTCCTCGAAAATTTTCCCTGCAACAAGAAAAAAACCTGAATTGTAAGAAGACATTTCCAATCACTTCCATCATTTTCCGGACAAACAAAAGCAGTATGGAATATTCGAATATATTCAAGGTTATTCAAATTTCTTCCATAATTTAAGTACTTAAATCTTCAATTTTGACTACTATTCACAACCACAACCGGTAACTACTTCTCTAGGATGTGGAATCAGGAACAAATATTTGCGTCAATTCAAATGGACGCAGCCATTATAAGTGTTAAGTTTACAACTGAAACTCACTTTTCTTGATACAGAAACATGTTATGAAAATAATTTCTTGAACCTTCAACCACAAGAACACAAGTACAAACAGAATAGACACTGACCTGTGTAGCTCTTATTCTTATACATGTCTTTTCCAAGCAATTTACAATCAAGCTGGGAATTTCTCCTACTAAATTAATACATTTTCCTCTCGAATATTTCAAAAAAATCTGTTACTTTTTCTAAGAGTCGGCCGTAGTGCTCTTGCCGTATATCTCAATATGAGTAATTAGAATTCGAAACAGTAAACGTTCTTGCGCAATAGGTTTTCGTATCAGGTATTTTAACAATCAATATAGATCCAGCATCTTCAATGGCATCAATAGTTATATGTAATACTGCGAAAAGCACCACTGATACCCAAAATTAGGACAACCTACCAATGAAAAATATTGAAATTACACTAATCTTACAAAATTATGATTATATGTGTACACAGTAAAAAGTGGATGGAGAAATACATGCAGAAATGTAATATATAAATTCTCATTTTAGTATTATAACTTGAATCAACAAGTAATTTTAAATTTCAATGGAAAACTGGGTAAATGTCCTCCATTTCTCCTTTATTTTACAGTTAGCACGTAATTCAAAGCTTCATTGCAGGATGACTGTAGAAAAAAGTATTAATTAGTAATACTATGTATTGTTACACCGGAATAACGCTCATTTACAAAATACCTAAAAAGGACGGATAGGTCACTAAACAATAAGAATGAGCAATAGTTTGTGTGACTAGTGAGTGAGTGCCATATTGTCTTCAGGTGAGTAAATAGGCATTTGAAATGATTAGCTACTTGAAAACGAATCGAAATTTTTGTTGTCGCAGACACAACTAATATCATTTTGAGTAGTTATTCGACATTCAAATCTCATCTCCTTTATTTTACGGAGAGCATGTATTCAATGCTTAATTACATGTAATTTCCGTTGGTTTACATGATCACTGTAGAAAAAAGTATTAATTAGTAATACGATGTTTGTTACACCGGAATAACACCAATTTAGAAAATATTACAGGTATTGTGTTAATTGTCCTTTGTTTAAATGTAATTTTTCATGACGCCTAATCCTAATTCGCTAATTCTCATTTCTTTGTTAAGTTGGTAGGGTGAGCTTCGTTTGGCGTCTAGGACGGATAGGTCATTAAACAAAAAGAATGAACAATATTTTGTGTGACTAGTGACAGAGTGCCATATTTGTCTTCAGGTGAGTAAAAAGACATTTGAAATGATAGCCACTTGAAAACGAATCGAAACTTTCGTTGTCGCAAACACAACTGATATAATTTTGAGTACTTATTCGACATTCAAATCTCATGTGGATCGACATCATCTCAATTCGATTTATTTTTGAAATCGTACTGGAAGGTGTGTTGGTACTGTTGGTAGGTATACAATTTATTTTTTGCAGGTCTGGAGTCAATCTTAAGGCTGAAAATGGAAAAATAAATTCTCTTTTTCTGGAAGCCTTCATTGCCATGTTTGGTCTGTATTTGATATTCAACCTTCAGTACTGAAAATAATTGTTTATAATCACTATTAGTATTTTTTTGTTGTGCTTTTCATTATGAAAAATATAAAAACACTATTCAATACATTTTGTGGTCTGTTAACGACTTTCATAAAAAGACATAAACCATTCATTCCCTGAAGAAATTATTTTGATTACATAATGAATTAATTACTGAATTACCTTTTACATATCATCCCATCAGTACAAAACGGTGGCACCTGGATTATTATTGAGAACTAGATTTTTTATCCAAAAATACTGGAATAGTTTTGAACTAATACCATGTGAAGTTATTTACAAAAAACGTGATAATTTGAATCTGTGAATAAATTGGAGAGCACGCACGAAAGTTTAAGTATGTGAAAATACATGTCCAACCAAGTTTATTTATCACAAAAACTGGATTTTCCTCAAAAATACTTGAATACATATCCAGTTATACATACTGAAGCATATAATGTTAATTGGCACCACTTGACTATAATGGTAAAAATACCTAAACAAACATGTAGATATCGCCATTAAATCTGGAATAACTGAGAAAGTTACTTTAATATATAAGTGATAATTAATGAAATATATTGGACATTCACATTTAAAATCAAGTTATGACTTTACATTATATTACAGAGGTATGTAATTTTACATGTATATGCATGGCAATGCATTACCTATATGGGATCATGTAATCTCCTGGAATTAATTTTTACAGTGTACCTCATGAAGTAATGTTTTTTCGTTATCAGCATCTTGAATAAATTCAGTGATATCATTCCTTAATGAGCGGGACCAATTTTTAAAACTTCCTAATATCAATATTTTCCTTAACATTCAACTCCATAACGTATGAAGTTTTATAATTGTTGATTTTTCCTCAAAATACCATATAAGCACATTTTCAAACACCTTTTTTACATGTTTCTTGTCGCACCATTCACGAAATTGGTCATGTTTTCCAAAACACTAACTTGGATTTGGCCAGTAACATATTAGATACTATTACATTTGCTTTGTCAGATATATCTGATGGGTATTACTACCACTATCATTATCAACATCCATCTTCTTGAAAATTACTTGCAATTGAAGCAACTACAGTCAAACACGTGGCTTGTGGATGTTATGAAATTGTATTGGAAATATTGATAACATTAAATATAACATGTATGGAAAAAAGAAGTTTTATTTAGTTATTTTGGATTTATTTTTCTCAGGCAGGAAAATTTTTTGATTACGATTTTACTGACCTGCGGTCTCGGCCAAAAATTAACACTCTCATGTGCCATTAAAAAAACACTCATTTAACGCACTTAATACAAAAGTAATTATTGTTTATAACATGTCTCATATCGATACGATTTTCTGCACACACTGGGAACATTTGTGAATCAACCATTTTGATATGTAACCAGGAAGCAACGAGAGTTACAAATATTCAGAATTATGTCAACAATGTGATATTTCTTAAATGAATCGTGATTACTGGATTAACATTGTCATTCGGATTTTGTTTACAGTTCTACAATTAAATAAAGTTATTATTGAAGAGATCGGTAAGGCTAAAAGCAGGAAAATGTTTAATTTCTTGCTTATTGTTACTTTACTCAATCACTTGATAATGTTACTTTAAAATTGAAGATATTTGTATTTATGGGAATAAAGATTCATCAGTTTAAAAAATAACTCTATATAAAATACACCCCCTTGCGTCACCAGAGGGCTACACAAAACGTATCTTGTTCGTATAAATTGTTGGTCTTGCACCGCCACTGAAGCCCAGCATTCCTTTGCTTATTTAACGAAATTATAACAAACTTATAGAACAACAAGTTTCGCCGTCACGGTCGACACCCCAGATCATAAGAAACAAGCCGCTCATAAAATATGCTTCGTATAATCAGAGTTCAGCAGATAATCTCATAATGGAACTTTTGGAAAAGGGTTTTTCTGGAATTCACTACTACTGTGCATATAAATAAAATTCATTCGGAATGAGGTCCATCTAACGTTAAGATAGTTCGTGAAATTATTTATTATTTGCCACCCAGTGTTCGGAAACACCGGAAACTGAACATCGAAGGGGGCAGAAACATCGAAAGCAAGGGGTTGAAACGAGGTCAAGAATGAATCCAGTGTTATTCCGGAAATGAGAATGCAAAGGCGTATCGTAGGGAACGCCAATAAACAGCAAGTGGTTCGTACCGTTATTTCACGAAATATGAAGTTACTGTAAGGCTGAAAAAGTAAGGAAGTTGCAATCTACATCGAAAAACAGCTATACCAGTTGTACAGGCTGTTTTTTGAGGTATCTGAAGAAAAGAGAAAGATACGAGAACTAATATTCACAGAATGGAATCGACAACATATTATCGAACTTAACTTGGTCAAAAGTCACAAATAAGCTCTAGAACTGATGGGTTTGTCCTAAAGAAAGACGTCGGGCAAGTAGGTACTCCACTCTATGTGCTAATCTAGCCATTGTTTCTTTTTCATACACATATAGCACAATTGTCCACAGTAATTTCCATCTCTACTACAGGATTACTTGAAAATCAATCTCACATAATTCTTGGTACATCATAAACAGTATTAGCTCCGTGAGATGTCCCAAATCACATGACCCAACCATTACTCAAGAATCTCTCAATAGTCCGGAGGGGTGAAGGTTTGATTATCTTTCAATGACCCATTTTTTTGATGTATCAAAATGGGTCCTGTACAGATCGATTCTTTTGTTATTCCACAGGGTGAATGGAAATCTACGGTCGCAACAAAAGTTACATGGATAAATTAAAAGTAATAAACGGATTTTTTTTAATACAAGCTTTTATTTAAATGCTCTAAAAAAGCTATTTCATTAATTGATACTCATACTGTGGGAGTGCATCAAAAATAACTAGTCCACCATCTTGCGTGTTCCGCCATATTGGATTCAGGATGATGTCATCCAAACTAAACGTGTAAGTATACAAAATTTCAGCTCAATAGTTTGAACATATCTGCCTCTAAATTGAGATGCAAGATTCCACCCGAACAAACATAAATTGTAAGTTATATAAAAGCTTGTAAAAAACGAAACAAATTAGAAAATTCCAAAAATCAAAATGAAGGCGCTATAACGCTTGTGTATAATTGAGTAATTCAAAAATGATCTTACTCTTCGAAAGGCCTATTCACTTACTTTGAGGCGAATCATCAAAAATTCCAAGCAAAAAAAGCGCTTTCCGAATATGAGCATTAATTTATGCTCTATTTATATACTTCATTTCAGCCTGCTATCGAATATGAGCAACATGCTCTTTGAATCCTACTTTCCAGTCCCCACAGCTGATTCCATGAATCCCCGAATTTTTTATTTTGTGTCTTATCTTTGAGAATGCTCTAGACTTGTTGTAGCTTATACGAGGTATGCTCGTTTGTCGTTCCCACTCAACAAGAGAAGAGTCAAAACTGAGAATGATGAATGGTGATTCAAGAAGTTGCTTGGATCACATATTTGTGAGAAAAAATATCAGATGCAGAAAACTTGAATTTCATCCCTCAGTAATAAATCATAATATAACTGATCACTACCCTATGTATCTACACATTGCTACGGATGAAGTCAATACTAGTAATCTCTCAAAAACTTCATATAAATGCATAACATCTTTCGATAAAAAATAAATTCAATAGTTTAATTGAAAAAGTCAAATGGGATGATGTTCTTTTATGTCAAGATCCCAATAATAGAGCCTGGGACTGTTTTACTGAAAATTTTTACACTATATACAATATTTGTAAAACATATAAAAAAATCAAACTAAATGAAAAATAACTGAAACCTTGGATATCAAATGATATCATAACATCCATCAAAAGAAGAGATAATCTGAAAAAAATTGCCATCAAAAACAGACAAAATCCAGAACTCTTCACTAACTGCAAGAATTAGAGGAATAGTTTGAAGAAAATTATAACTAAAGCAAAAACGAAATATTCCTCTGAAAAGATTGCGAATAACAATCATAATATGAGAAAGATATATGAAATGATAAATGAGGCTACAAATAACACAAAATCAAAATCAAATGATACATAGATGTTACTGATGAGAATAGTCGAAAATTTGCGAATGATAAAGATATATAAAATTTTTGTAATAAATACTTAGTGAATGTAGGCATCGAAATAGCAGCAAATATTGAAGAACCAACAGTAAATATAAAAAAGATCTATTCCAATAGTAAGAATTCTATGTTTCTCAAACCAGTACAAAAAAATTAAATGATCGAACATATTAAATCATTGAAAAATAGTAGTTCGCCAGGCTTTGATGGAGTTAATACCAAACTAATAAAAAGCTGCCATGAATATATTCTAGAACCTTTAATCCACATAATCAATATAATGTTTTTAAATGGTATTATCCCAGCAGATTTTGAAAAGTCTACTATAGTAATCCGGTGTTTGTTAACTTCAGACCAATTAGTATAATAAGAACTTTTTCTAAACTTTTTGAGAAATGCCTTAGAAGCAGGTTATATGAATATCTCACTAGCAATAAAACCCTCAATGATAGACAATATGGGTTCCAGTAAGGAATCAGTACTTCCGTGGCCATGTTTGATTTGATTGACAATATAAAAAAACAGACAGCAACAAAAAATGCATAAGAGTATTCCTTGACCTTGCGAAAGCCTTCGATACAGTACCCCACAAGAGACTACTTGATGTACTTCAGTACTATGTATTCGTGGTATTGTGTTGAAGATCTTGGGAAATTACTTGACAGATAGGCAGCAACAGGTAAAAATAAGAAATGAAATCAGTGATCACGAAACTATCCAAATTGGAGTTCCCCAAGGAACTGTTCTAGGACCAATTCTATTTATCACTTACCTCAACTCATTATTCGAATCTTCTATCGATGGAACTATAATATTCTATGCTGACGATACCATTCTTATATTTGATGGTATAATTTGGAACCAAGTCAAAAATAAAACAGAAAATGGCATCTTCAATGTGAAAAATTGACTAGATTACAACAAACTATCACTGAATATTAAAAAAACAACTTATATTGCTTTTTCAATAACGAATTCTAATAGGCCCAACTACACCCTACAAATTCCAAATACCAACTTTGTAATAGAAGAATCTGATGACACTTAATATCTTGGAATCACTATAGATAAAAAACTTGAATGGGATCAACATATCACCAATCTAACTAACAGATTACGAAGACTTATACAAAAATTCTACGAACAGAAAAATTATGAACAAAAGGCTGCTCCTGATAGTTTATAAAGCATCAGTTGAAACGATCATTAAATATGGTATTCAGGTCTGGGGTGGGCTCTATAGCAATGCATTGGGCCCTTAATGTTATACAAAAAATATTTATATAAAACTATAGAAACTCCCATTGTCAGAATGCTTTACTTTCACAGTAACTGTACATTTTTATATAAACACCAGGAAATGAAAACTCTTGTCTCCCACACATACAACACCAGGCATGTTACAAATGAACAATCATCGGGGGTAATACCACAAGAGCTCATATTTAGCCGGATATTTTGTGTGCTTGTTTTCGAATACTTACTTTCATTGGCAATTTAACGAGAGCTGTTCTGACAAAATCACAAGAGCGTAGCTCGAGTGATTTTAGTATTTGGTAAGACAATCCCATGAATAGAAAACTCAATTCAATTAAACTTTATTTAACACACTAAAAGAACAATGAGTAGAAACATAATGATTAGAAAGAACAATTGTTAAGAATTCAATTATTATATACAATTGGTCCAGTAGATATTTGCTCCTTTACTGATGTAGATTTTGTTGTTGACATTGACATGGATGTTGTTGACACTGTGGCTAATTCATTATCCAAAGCTTTCTCTCGGAGATTTGTCACAAGATGCGAATGATGGTCATTATCAAGTTGTAAATATGGTTTTATAGACTTGGAAGAGGAATGTCCAGTTATTTTAATTAATTCTTCTTCATTAATACCTGCCTTAGCTAAAGTTAATACAGCGCTTGAGCGATGAGAATGATTATAAAATTTTTTATTCTATGTATCCAGTCCAATTTTTTCAGCTGAAATTTTCGTCCACTTAAGAATTGCGTTGACTCCTATAGGAACATTTTTGTACCAACTTTTTGATGAATCATTTTTCCAAAACGGATTGGGAGTTATAATAATCAGTTGTAATATGGTTCGGTCTATGTGATAATATTTTATAAAACAATGTCACTGGGCATATACCAGGGTTTTCTATGTTTTTTATTAGCCATTTACTATCGCAGCACTTGTTTGAGCCACCCTGACATGTTTTGGAAAAAACTGTATTATATTCAATGCGACCAGTTAAATTACCATTATTTGATTTTTCTTCTTTAAAATAGTGTACTTTACAATTGGCAGCTTCACCTCCTCGCCAAGCTAATTCATATGCAGCGATATGAAAAAATCTTCTTAAAAGACCTATGGGACTATTTTCATCCCATATTGATGCCATTTTAACAATTTCAATATTAGTTAATGCTTTTGAACTACTTTTACGTTTTTGTAAATTACCTTGTTCTTTCGCATAGAATTACGTCCATCACGGGATTTCTTAAATGCCAAATCAGTGAAAGGGTTGAAAGTAACATAAAATTATTTGAAATACATGTTTTGCAACATTTTCGCTGTTGTGTTCCACATTGTTTTCACCACGTATTCTTTATAATTTTCCCCATTCTGTTTCTTCATATTAAAACCCCAGTCCATCAATATTCCTGCTACATTTTCCACTGACTGTTCGGTTTCCAAATTGAAGTTTCGTTGTTTACAAAATTCACTAAATTGATTCCAAATAGAGGGATGACTTTTTTTTGTATTTTCTGGAGTTGATTTTTCAATCTTCCTTACTTTTTGGAATATTATATGCTGTTTAATTCTTTCTGTTTTTGATATTTACAATTGTCAAACTGATGCGACGCGCAACTCTTAATAAACAAACAGTAAATGCTAGCGTTGCTACGGTAACGTAATTTATCCGATATTTTTATCCACTTGCATTTCTGTTCCTTCCTATTTATCCTATAGCAAACTACGATTTTTGTAGTAACAAATGGGAATTATTATACATGAGTGGGATTGTCAGTGCCATTCTATCGTAAAGACTCTAATCAAAGATTTATAAGATGCCATGCTCCAAAAATTTTCAATATTCTGCCACCAAAATTAAGAAACATAGTTAATTATAAATAATTCTCCAGAGAATATAAGATCCATATCATGAGAAACTACTCACAATATTAAACATCATTTGAGAACAACATAGCACTCTATTGTAATAGCACATGTATATTCACTTTAGAGTAGATACTACTAATACTGTATTATACCATAATGTATACTAATTCATTTCAATGATACAAAATATTTTAATTTAGGTTGCACATACTGGTTCTAAAGACCTAGGTGCTTTTATATAATGACTATTGTAATTTATAATCATGGATTACCAATGTAAATTTATCTGTAAATGTGAAAAAAATGTAAATGTATGTATAAATGTAATTTATTGTACATTTTTTTATGGTTTTTCAAATAGTTAGTTTAAATTCAGTGCTTTCACTCGCTTTACTGTAAGTATTACCACTTAAACATCAAATAATTTTTTTCTCCGATTGGCAGCAAATATTAATTTTGCTAACACATATCAATCAGCAAAGTATTACTTTTCCTGCCTAGGCAGCAAAGATTTATTAGCAATTATTACATAACACTTTTAACAAGAATTTAAAAACATATGTTTAGTTGTTATTAACATTGATGCTCCCTTATTTCTGGAGGAGTAAGTACTTCCAGGTCGCTATCACTGTACATTATAAATAATTTAAATATACCGATATTTTTTCAAACAACTGTCCGAAATTTCATGAATTGTCAAACTATAATTATTATGGAGATTTCCATAGCAACCAACCATTCCAACAACTGCGATATCTATCAAATTTTATTTTAATTGAACACTACAGGAAAAATAAAGAGATTGTGGGAATTGTAATATTTTGCAAATACAATATCCTCCTATATCATTATGAACAATGGGAGAAAAAATTAAATGTTCAACTCGGCAGCAAAGTAGATTGACTGCCTTAGCTGAATTCCTAGCCTCGCTACGCTCGGCTATGAATTCAGCCTCGTCAGTCAATCTACTACTTTGCTGCCTAGTTAAACAAATATCTATTATTTACCTTCATGTATTTTATACGAAGGCGTAGAAAGTCCAACGACAAAATATTTTTCAAAACAGTTGGAATTGCCACTTTGAAGTGACAATTGCCACTTTGATCTGACAATTGTCACTTTGATATGGCAATTGTCACTTTGAACTGGCAATTGTCACTTTGAACTGGCAATTGTCACTTTGAAGTGGCAATTGTCACTTTGAAGAGGCAATTGTCACTTTGAGTGGAAATTGTCATTTTGAACTGACAATTGTCACTTTTATCTGACAATTGTCACTTCGATCTGGCAACTGTCTCTTTTAACTTTAACAACTCCATGCAAAAAATATTCTTTTTCAGTCAAATTCAAACTGACAATTGCCAGTTCGAAGTGACAATTGCCACTTCAAAGTGACAATTGCCAGTTCAAAGTGATAATTGCCAGTTCAAAGTGACAATTGCCAGTTCAAAATGACAATTGCCATTTCAAAGTGACAATTGCCAGATCAAAGTGACAATTGTCAGATCAAAGTGGAAATTCCAACTAATTTAAAAAATATTTTGTTGTTGGCCCTTCTACGCCTTCGAAAGCTTGGTTCATAGTAATAGTTTGTATTTCGTTGAAACGATCCTTTCTGAAGATCCCCGTTATTCCCCTCCGTTTATATAAATGTTTATGTAGGGAAGTTGTTGAACTGAACGGCTATCAAGCTGAATTGGTGTACAAACTGTTGGGTATACAATAAATAAAAAAACCTTTTTCACATTATTTTTTTTATATCAACATTATTTCGATTGGAGCATTCATTTATTCGATTCGTAATTTATTTCGCTCTTGTTTTCCGAACAGCATATTATTTATACAACATTATCAGAGGGATGAAAATATTTCAAATCTAATTCTATTTACAATGAATCGAGATTTGGATTTTGTTCTCCAAATAGAGATAATTCATAACAGTTCTCAGAAAAAAACAAATATTATTCCCAGAATAAACAAGAGGCGAACTAGCTCGATTTCTGCATGTAAGCAATTTGATATTTGAGCAGTTTCTGAAAGCTATTGGAAACTATCATGTGCATAATGAATTCTTCAATGATAATAAATTCAGTATGCGAGTACATTTGACATATTTTAAATTTTCTAGAAACTTTTCCGGAACAAATCTATTATTCATGATCAAAATTCACACAGAAATCCTGCTGGATCACCATTCATTTCCCATATTGGTTATCACAATTGTCTAGTCGAAGCAATTAGCCTGTCGGGTGTTTGTATGGACGAGATCGCAAGGTTGATATAATAATAAGAAAGATTTATTTTTGCATTGGCTGGTTATGGCTGATTATGTTATAGAATAGAAATTAATTCTCTAAGGACACTATTGCAAGTGCTAGTTTTGTTGTTGTTTAAAATTGTTTTTTCCGTTAACCAGCTGTCATCCCCCTACGAACGACAGCCCTCAGAAGCCGAAACTTGTGCGAGCTAAGGATTAACGAGGTCTTACCTTTTAACGTGCGATTCCTAGCTGTGATCAAGTATTGAATCGATTCCCATTTTGTGGATTTATTGCCTTTCGTCAAGTACACACAGTTCCACATGAAAATTGTTTGAATATTTTTTTTTGGTGAAATGATTATTATTATATTATTGTATAACAGTATTTTCGTAAATTTTTTTGTAATAGGTACGGATTTTTTAAGAATCTTGTATCATCACTCAAATCTTTCGTCTATTCGTACTATCGATATTTATTCAAAATCTTTCACTAAATATTTGTCAAAACTTTATTAGGTACGGAAATATGAATAATAAACTGGTAGTTGATAACTTTTTCGTGAAATGAAATTTGTCCGATTGTATTAATTGTTTGTTTGTTTATTTTTATCCGTTAACCAGCTATCGTCTCCCTATACCAACGACAGCCCTCAAAAGTCGAAACTTGTGCGAGCCAAGGGTTAACGAGGTCTTACCTTTTAACGTGCGATTCCTAGCACTTCAATTAAATTAAATTGAACCGATTTAAATTGAATCAATCATAGCAGTTCGCAAGTTTGAAATAAATTGATGCTGGAGAGGTTTTCGGCAGGTATATCTAGCGTATCCGTAGTGATACAGCGGACATACTGGATCGTGGAAAGATTTGACTGACTACATAATAGAAAGTAGATCATATGCTATAAGAAATGAGGAAATCATGAATAACTGCATAAGACAAAACACTTATAACAAAAAAATAGGTAAACTTCTTTGGAAAAACTACAGTACAGATAATTTCAGTGTTACACTAGGAAACGTACAAGAGTAGTATGGATTCACTATTTCATTGGATAAATTGGTTCATTTCTCGTATTCCATATTTTTGAAAAGTTTCAAAAGTAATCATTTCGTATCTTCAACTCTCATTTGTTCAGTCGAATGCATAATCAGAACCGTTCTCTTTGAAATGATTGGAGTATATCTGAAAACCCTTCGGTACAAAGATTAAAAACGCAGGAATAAAAGACACAAACGGCTTCCTGCATTGTGTCAGAGGGAGCTTCGGCGAAAGGGTTCAAATCAAGGCTAGTATGCAAATGGAGCAACATGGGGGTGAAACCTCCAAAATGCGGATATGGTAAGCGGAAGAAATCCGCTTCATTTCCTTCATTTCAGTAGTTGCGAAAATAATTGTATACAGAATATTCTTCAATAACATGCTGATATTTGAAAAGGTTACTCAGTGAAATTAGAAAAAATGTGACTAGACTCACGTCGCTTTGTCTCCTGAATACGAATCTGAAGAAAATTCGAGGGCTTAACTATACTTTTCGAATTATGTATGCCCTTCTGAATCTTGAAAATGCACATTTTCGATCAAAAATTATTTGATAAATTATAACACAAATTACCTTTTACTTTATGACGACACTTTTCATAGAAGCTAATCAACTTAATTTCACAATTACACGCACCAAAAACAACCGTTTTACACAAAAATTTGACGTTTCATAATCAAAAAATAACCTCCTTTTTCGTAGTTATTTTAAAATTGTTATTTTCGTCAACCAGCTGCACACCCTTAAGAGTACAACCCTCGAAAGTCTTCGAAAGACTTGTCCGAGCTAGGGATGCCATGCACGAGACCGATGACCATGCTGGGAATCGAACCCATGACCCTTACGTTTAGGTAAGGTAAAATATAAGCAAATATTCACTTCCCCTTGATTTATATGTTCAATTGGGCATCCCGTCAAATTCTGGAGTCTGTTTCCGTAGTTCATAAAGAATTTCAATTTCAAAAACGCCACAGCGAAGCCTCTCAACATTTAAAAATCTTCTGCCATACAGTGAGCTGGCGCTTAATCGGCTTGAAAATGGCTCTTATAAACCTGTCGTCTTTCTTTACCACCATCCTCGGTAATAACCTGCCGTTTCTTGCCAAGTTGGTCTTCAGTTACTCTTCTCCAGTCGATAAATGAATCAAGATCTGAGTCTTCTATGCGCTGGACTCACTGGATCTTGTTGATTATCAACTTCTGCATTCCTATGGCTGGTCCCTTACTCCAGCGTGCTACCTGATCCTTAAGGTTTTAGAACTGTAGAAGTCATTTGAGGAAAGCATGGTTAGTTCTCAACAGAAATCTTCTTCCGTATACGTATCTGTACATGTAGACAACAGTCAACCAGCAGCTCCCGTCTGGTGATGCAGTGATGCAGAACAGATGGCCTTTCTTGAGGCTCAGTTTCATTTCGGCTTCTTAGTCGCAGGAATATATCCACCAAGTTTTTCTTTCACGTGGTCCTCGAACGATCTGCAGACTAAAATAAAATCATCGAAATCCATTAGATACCTCTTCCATGAGAGTCCCTCCAGAATCGATTCTTGCCAGTATATCAATTCTTCATTCATTCATAATATTTTCTGAACTATGCAATGAAAATGATGGCACTTTCACGGGGTATTCAATTTCTTCTGGACAAGTCCAAAGTGTTTATTTTTTTTTGAATAGCAACCTGTATTTTTTTCAGTTTTTCGGTTTCTACATATGAAATGAAACGTACTCAAAATGAATCCTTATTTCGGAAATATTGACGGTTTTCGAGTTTTCTAGCATAACAGATTCTTTTGCGTTGGTGACTCCTTAAACATATAAACCACATATTGTAAATAAAAATATACAGAATCGTCCTTGTCAAATTGACCACCCTATATATTATCGGTAAATAAGAAGCGCTAACAAAGGCTTTATCAATTTCATCAGATATTCCTTGTGGTTAAAATCAATAGTATTTCTTAAAAAAGGTTTTTTTTTTAAAAAAATGGCAGCAATCTTTCCTATTTCTCCACTATTATCTCAATGAACGACTTTATTCTACAATGACCTTTCATCTGTAGATCTGTATACATTCTATCTGAATACTATTGAGAATAAATTCTACTGCCAATAAAGAATTCCTATCTGATTCACCTAATATGAAAATCATATCAATCGAATCAGTTATTGATATATACATTTTGATTCAATTGTATCTAAACTTATCGATTCAGCAACATTCACTAAAGATTTTCATTTCCTATACTGTAACTAAATCAATTTCTCTTTCATGCAATCTATGTTATGTACTCGGAGAGTTAGTTATTTCGCCTACACAACATAGCTTCGCTCAACAAAGATCTATAACTCTGTACTTGTCTGAAAAAACAAAAACAAGTGTATGTTGTGAACTAGACTTTCAAAAGTATTTTGATCAAATATTTTTATATATTCCTGTTGAGTTTCTCCGGACTACTGCTCATTTAAATATTCCTATCTCATTATTTGCAGAAGATCTTAAATTTTCTTATACAATCGACGACACAGTCCGAATAGACTCAATCAAATCTTGGTGTGATGACAATCGTCTACAACAGCTGAATGTAACGAAATGTAACAAAATAACATTTACAAGAGAATCGAGTACCTTGACATATGATTATGCAATCGACAACAAGATAATCAACTGTTTACAAGAGATGAATTACTTTGCTATCATATACGATAGTGAATTTACATTCAACTCACATATAAAAAATACGGTTACAAAAGCAGATAGGCTGCTCGATTCCATTCACAGAAATATTAAGAGTAAATGAATATTGCCACATCCAAGTTAGAATACGGCTCTTTGATATGGAACCCAATCTATGTTTACCAAAACAAGTCAATTGCGAAAATGTACAGAGAAATTTCCTGAAATATTTATGCTAAAAAATTATGTTTGGAAAAAAGAAGAATTATATTTGAATACTTTTTTTATTTAACTTGTATTAATATTACTAATATCTACTATATACTTGAGCATTTACCTCCGAGATATACTTCCCTGATTAGTTGCTGTTGCTTATAAGGCAGTATACAGAGCTGAGATAAAAGTATAGGACGAACACAAAATATAACTGATAGACGCAATGGATAATCAAATATTCAACTGGACTATTCTGGTGTACACAGTGGGTAAGTCAAATACTTGACCATCTATCTCATTCATGTCTTTGGTATATTTTCTACTGGTTGACTTAAGTTAAGGTATGTCTTTAAATTCCAGATCTGTATACTTATTTTGTATTTTTTGTACAACCTTTTTCTGTAACTGGATGCCCCCTTTCGGAAACAGCATTTTCTTTTTCTCAGCAAATATTTAAGAGCAACCTATATAGGAGTGTTATCATCATGACAAAGTATTGTCAAATTGGAAAATCCCAGTTTATCCAAAATAATGAAATCGTTTTTCGCAGGAAATTCGTAAAAACCCTCGTACATTTATAGAAAATAAGTTTGTCCACCCATCGGCTTTTTGACAAACTGATAGATTAGGTCAGTGACAGTGATCTATTACGTGTATGATATGGAGTATCAGATATATGCTGTAATATGAGTAAAGGAAATCATTTACTGTCAATTAATATGCTAGACATGTGTTCACTATCATTATTAACATTTAATTGTGTTTATTTATTCGTTTCAAAGTTTTCATAGGCATTTAAATGCCTGTTGTTATTGAATTGCTTGAATAATGTTAGTAAACTTCAAGTCTATAAAATGCTTTTGTTGAAAAATATGCTGAGCGACAACAAATTTTTCCATTCTCCTGCTTTTTACATGTGCAAAGTGTTGTTTGTTCTTATTTTTTATAATCAGAATGTTACAAGATTTTTTCACAGATACCCTCATATTCATTCCATAGCGAAAACTTGTTTGTTTTTTCCATACCTAAAGATCAACACACACTCGTGAAAATTCAGGTGGACACTGACATAGAAACAATAAATTTCATGAATATTCAATTCCAACACAATTCATGACGTCGAAAACTAAAGATGACCTAGGTACCAATAGACATCTTGAAATCTGAATGTTTGAAAAATAATTTACCGTTTTCACCATAGAAAACATTGAACTCTCACCATTTATACCTTCGCTAAAAACATTTTTATTTTTGATGAATTATAATGCGTTTCATTTATATATTATTGTGTACCTCTTACGATTATATATATCTTCAACTGCTGTACAATTGCCCATTCATCATCTCTTCGGCTGAATGAATCCGTTATTCTGCGTTATCCTCCTTATTTTTTATTGATTCAACTGATGAATTATCTGATTCAGCCAGATCCATTTCGACCTCCAGAACCGATAAAGCTGATGTATTGTTTTCAATAAGCATTTCCTATGCATATACGTCGTGTATATTCCCAAATAAATATGCTGTCAGATTTTATTGTTCTTATTTTTCATCTTTATTGTTGCATCATGGCAAACATACCATTCTGCGTATCGCTAGTGATGTATGTTATGCAGAGCGTGTATTAAATTACCGGCAACATTTCCATAACAAATGTTTAGCACTATATATTTTCGTACTGGAATTGAATTTTTATCCGTTCTTTATCCCAATGCGAATATTCGATTTGTCAGTTTGGGGTTGCTATACGTCGGGATCAGGGGTTGTATATTGAATATAGACGAACAGATCTTAAAAAAAAGACTTATGGCACGTATCAAGTTTATTCGGTGATAATATGCACGGTCAGTGATGTCTGGAGTATTTACTGACATGTGGGAAATTATCTGTAATGGTGTATCAGGAATAAGGAGTATACCTACAGAAATACCTTTTGTAATGTATCAGATTAGGTTCAGAATATATAGTATACAGTTTTAAGCTTGAGTATATACACCAAGGTAAAGAAGAGATTTCTCTCAGTCAAGTTTCATTAAGTTGAGGATGAGAAAAATCTACACTCCCGTGATTTGTATACTTTCTTTTCCGCTACCAGAATTTTCCATCACTTCCACAATGATAATTTTTGGATTTCATTCGTACATATTGTTACGAGATTGATAAAAGCCCCCTAGCTGCGCCGCTGAGTCTATTCCGCGGGTGCCTCATCGATAAATCAGTTCCAAGAAGTGTTTATTTGGATGGATCGTTTTCTGTACTGCATGAATACTCTAGATAACGGAGCTGCCGCGTCATCGCTCAATTCCTGGAAATGTGTAAAAGTTCTCCGTTTTGATTATTCTCGAAACCATCGCGATTAATTTAGTCTTCACGATGAGTACCT
Source organism: Chrysolina americana (assembly GCA_958502065.1). Taxonomy (NCBI): domain Eukaryota; kingdom Metazoa; phylum Arthropoda; class Insecta; order Coleoptera; family Chrysomelidae; genus Chrysolina; species Chrysolina americana. Next base: position 47,116,655 of record OY293418.1, on the reverse strand, counting down.
ATATAAACGGAGACATTTGACTGGGAAGGAAGTTTTTATGAAGAGAATTATTTAAGAAGATTAGAAAGTGATAATAAGCAGAAGTGTTTGGAATATTTAGCTAGTTATATTGTTGTTTAGATAGATTTAAGTGTTTTATTAGTCAGTGAGGTGCTGTATGTTTGTTGATAGTGAAGTTAGAAAATAAACAGTTTAGTAGTGTGCTCGGCCTATTATTTAGCAAAAACGTAACAGTGGTGTCCGAAGCGGGATATTAGTGATAAACAGAAACTATTTATAAACTATTTATGGTGAATACGAGGAGTACATCGTACGATACGATGGAGGACATTGTGAAATTTATCCAAAATCAATTTGTGGATTTGGAAAGAAGGCGCCAGAAGGAAAAACAAGAAGAGGAAAAGCGGCGCCAGGAGGAAAAACAAGAAGATGAAAAGCGGCGCCAGGAGGAAAAACGAGAACAAGAAAATGAAAAACAAAAAGAATTAACACGTCGGTTGGAGGAAAAACAGGAACGAGAAGAGGCACTCTAGAAAATTCTCGAAGAACAGAGAAAAGAGCGAGAAAATGAAAAACAAGAAGAGGAAATGAGACGGTTGGATGAAAAGAAATAACGAGGAGTGGGACTCCAGAAAATTCTCGAGCAAAAAAAGAATGAATTGGAACGAATACAAAAACAAAGGAAAACAGACTTCCAGAAGGTTCTAGAACATCAAGACAAGTTCTTCCAACATGTATTACAGAAAAACGAAGTACAAATGGAGGAACTGAAAGAAGAACTAAAAAAAGAACTGAAGGAAGACGTCAAGAAAATTGAAGATGAGCTTGATAAGAAAGTGAAAGGACTCGAAAACCAGGTAGCTCTCCTTAAAAACCAAGATCGTCGAGACAAGGTTGCCACATCAAGAATTTCCGTAAAACCACCGACTTTTGATGGACAGTCTTCTTGGTCCATGTATCGCCGACAATTTGAAACTGCAGCGGTGGCTAATGGATGGGGCGAAGAAGAAAATGCTACGGCACTTATAGTAGCTTTGAGAGGGCCAGCCTTGGGTATGTTGCAGACGATACCCATCGAACAGCAGAATAAATATAAAGACCTGATTACTGCTTTAGAGTTGCGGTATGTCGATCAACATCGAGAACAACTGTATCGGACTCAAATGAAAAAGCGTACTCAAAAATCAGGTGAGAGTCTGCAAGAATTTGAAGCAGATGTGAGACGCCTTATTCAGCTGGCTTACCCAGAAGCACCGGGAGAATTCAAGGAACAGCTAGCGGTGCAGTTATTTATAGATGGACTGAGAGACACCGAAATCCAGAGGACTCTGCGATTGACACACTTTAAGAGGAGTAGCGATGCCTTGGTACGTTCTTTAGAAGTGGAGGCAGCCTTCAACACCTCGAGGCCAAAAGTACGAGCGGTATCGATAGAAGAACCCGAACAACGATCAAGCGCAGCTACTAGTTCATTCGAGAAGGTTCTGGAAGAGATTAATTCTTTGATGAGCGGAATGAGCACCCAGAAGAACAGGGCGTGCTATAGATGTGGGAAATTGGGCCATCTTATTAGAGACTGCAGGGTAAGAATGCCGCCACGTTCGCAATCACCTATGAGGACAAGATCTTCCAGCGAGTTCTCAAGTGGGTTGCAGGAAAACTAGAATTAGCCAGCATATCGGGACGCATGCTGGCTAGCAATAATGGAGCCCCCAGGGTAATCCCTATTAACAGGCTAAGAAGAACAACCGATAGCCTTACCGTTTCAGGAAAATTGAACAAAATAGACGTCGTATGCAGCATAGACACCGGTGCTGCAGTTGCGTTGGTACGCAGTGACTTTCTTCTGCCTGAAAGCGTGAAACCTATCTCTTCAAACCTTCTGCTTCGAACAGTCACTGGAGAAAACGCACCGATTCCAGGAGAAGCTGAGATTACACTGATTCTTGGGCGACTCACCATCACACACTACAGTGTACGTCGCGGATATAGAAGATGAATTTATACTTGGGATGGATTTGATCAGTGACTACGGGTTTTCGTTTGACAATGAAGAGAGGATAATGAAGTTTGGAGAAGAAGAATTTGTCCTCACAACTCCAACAGAGAGGACGATGTCTGTGAAACTACGATTAGTGAAAACCGTGAAAATTCCTGGATTTTTCGGAGAAAGTAATTTATGCTACATTAGATGGAGACCCTGGGTGCTGTGTTAGAATAGTACAGCCATGTGTTGAATCACCTAGCGATCTGGTTCTTGCACGAGCCCTAGTAAAGAGAAAACATGCTATTCCTGTGAGAATTGCCAACGTGTATGCCGCAGAAATATCAACTAAAGAAGGCGATATCATTGGAATATGTTAACCTATTTCATGTGTAGCGGACTATGTGACCACGACGAAAGGAAGGAAGTCTCAAAAAGTGTTATGACAGTTCTTGAAAAATCATTTGAACACTTGTCGACAGAAAAATTGAGAGCAACTAAACATTTCATCAGAAGTGAAAGCAACATCTTTGATTCAACAACAACAGGAAGAACTAACCTGGTCAAACACAGGATCGATACTGGCCAAGCCCATCCGATTTGGCAACCACTAAGAAAAGTTCCATTTGCCAAACAACAAGAGGTGGAAGAGCTTGTTGACAAGACGATGAAAGATGGTGTGATTGAAAAATCATCGAGCCCTTGGTCTGCACCTGTTGTGTTAGTTTCTAAGAAGGATGGATCCACGAGATTCTGTGTGGATTATAGGAAATTGAATGATGTTACGAAGAAGGATAGCTACCCTTTACCAAGGATTGACGACACATTAACAATTTTTGCAGGTTCACGTTGGTTCTTAACCCCCGATCTGAAGAGCGGGTTTTGGCAAGTGGGCATACATGAAGAAGATAAGGAGAAGACAGAATTTGTGACTGGAAGCGGTCTTTATCAGTTCACTGTCATGCCTTTTGGATCATGCAATGCTCCAGCAACATTTGAAAGGCTTATGGAGCTGGTCCTGCGAGGACTCACTTGGAAGACTTGTCTAGTATACCTCGACGACGTTTCAGTCATGGGAAAGACATTTGAAGAACATGTGCAAAACTTACGAGAAGTAATCCAACGATTCAGGAATGACAACCTTAAACCAAATCCCCAGAAATGCTCATTGTTTCAGAAAGAAGTGGATTTTCTGGGCCACACAGTGTCATCAGACGGCATCCGAACAGACGAATTGAAGAAACAGACGATCCGAAACTGGCCAAGACCTAAAGACAAACATGAAGTGAGGAGCTTCCTAGGTCTTTGCACCTATTACCATCGATTTGTAGAAGGATTTGCTGATATTGCGGCACCCCTACATAAGTTGACAGAAGACCGAGGCAAATTCGTCTGGTCCAACGAAAGTGAACGGGCATTTGGAAAGTTGAAAGTTGCTTTATGTTCCAGCCCGATTTTAAGTTTTCCACGTCAAAGAGGCCTTTTCGTTTTGGACACAGATGACAGTAACAATGGGATTAGAGCCGTACTAACACAAGAGCAAGATGGTCAGGAAAAAGTAATTGAGTTTTACAGCAAGGCACTGACCAAACCAGAAAGAAATTATTGCGTAACAAAGATGGAACTACTGGCAATAATCAAGGATGTCGACCACTTCCACAAATATCTATATGGAAGAGAATTTCTCATTAGAACAGATCATGCAGGTTTGAAGTGGTTACTCGATATGAAGACCCCTGAAGGACAAGTAGCAAGGTGGATTGAGAAGTTGAACCAGTATCACTTCAAAATAAAACATCGACCAGGACGATTAGACAACAACGCAGATGCCTTGTCGATAAGACCTTGTTCGGATACCTGTGAGCATTGTGAGCGAATTGAACGTCCCGAAGGAATCAACCAAGTGAGATTAATGGTTGACGAAACTTGGACCACAACGAAAATGAGGCAGGACCAAGAAAGTGATCCAAACATTGCACATTTTCTACGATGGAAGGAAAGCGGAGCGGATAGACACACTTGGAAGGAAATCTCCTTACGATCACCAGCTTTCAAGGCATTGTGGGCTCAATTGGATTCCCTGATTGTTGAGAATGGTCTATTGAAGATCGAGAGGAAAGATGAAACAATACAATGTAGGTGCTCCCTTCGAACGAATCGCCATCGACCGTTTCCGATGAATAATGATGGCAACAAATACATCCTCGTTGCCGTGGATTAATTTAGCAAATGGGTTGAAGCTTATGCCTTGCCTAATCAAGAAGCATCCACAGTTGCAAGAGCTCTGGTGTATAACATGTTTTCAAGGTTTGGAGTCCCAATGGAGCTTCATTCCGATCAAGGAAGAAATTTTGAATCAAATTTATTCAAGGAAGTTTGCGAATTGATGGGAATTAGCAGGACTAGAATAACGGCCCTCCACCCACAGTCTGATGGCATGGTTAAAAGGTTCAACAGGACTATGGACGAACATCTTTCCAAAGTAGTAGCGGAGCACCAAAAGACCTGGGATCGACATCTTCCACTATTCTTAATGGCTTACAGGTCCTCTGTGCATGATTCCACAAAGCTCACTCCAGGCAGCATCATCTTCGGGAGAGAACTTCGGTTGCCCTGTGACTTGGTGTTCGGATCACCAAGTTCTGAAGAAAAAGAGGTACAGGATTATGCACACGAACTGTGAGATAGCTTGAATGGGATCCACGAATTCGCAAGAAAAAGATTGAAGATAACTAGTGACAGAATGAAGGTTCGATACAATCTTAAGGCCAATACTGGTGGATTCAAAGAATGAGATCGAGTGTGGCTGTACAATCCTCGTCGTAAGAAAGGATTTTCTCCTAAATTAACAACATCTTGGGAAGGACCATATACGATAGTGAAAAGAATAAACGACGTGGTCTATAGAATTCAACGCAGCCCGAAAGCGAAAATGAAGGTCGTTCATCTAGAGAGACTCAAACGTTATAATGGAGACAACGACCATTGTTTGATTGGGACGATCAAAATTGAGAGGGGGATAATGTTACGAGATTGATAAAAGCCCCCTAGCTGCGCCGCTGAGTCCATTCCGCGGGCGCCTCATCGATAAATCATTTCCAATAAGTGTTTATTTGGATGGATCGTTTTCTGTACTGCATGAATAGTCTAGATAACGGAGCTGCCGCGTCATCGCTCAATTCCTGGAAATGTGTAGAAGTTCTCCGTTTTGAGTATTCTCGAAATCATCGCGATTAATCCAGTCTTCACGATGAGTACCTATATAAACGGAGACATTTGACTGGGATGGAAGTTTTTATGAAGAGAATTATTTAAGAAGATTAGAAAGTGAAGTGTTTGGAATATTTAGCTAGTTGAATTGTTGTATAGATAGATTTAAGTGTTTTATTAGTCAGTGAAGTGCTGTATGTTTGTTTATAGGGAAGTTAGAAAATAAACAGTTTAGTAGTGTGCTCGGCCTATTAATTAGCAAAAACCTAACAATATGTATGTCACTATTGTCAGTTGTTTTAATTTTCCTCTTCTACTAGGAGAGATTGAACAATCTTGTTTACCGTGATTTATAATTTTTTTTCCGATACTATTGAACATTCATCGTTTTCAAAAATAATAATTTTTGGAAAGTTTTTATTGTCACTATATTGCCAAACTTGCCAAACCTTGTTAATTTTTCTTCTGCAGAAATGGAACACCAACAAGAAAATATGAATTGATCAGATGTTCGAAGTGACGTCCTCAATTGTTTTCAGAAAAAAACTTCTCCCTGTTATAACAACCTGATTGCTTATTCTCTTAGAAGACTGACGCTGTTCAACGTATTACACTCAGGCGTATTATGTTGTAGAGTACTTCGATATTTGCAAGGGCTTCAATGTAAACATATTCTTTGAGATAGGGCCAGAGAAAAAAGTCCATTGTGATGAGATCTGGCGACCTAGCAGTCCTTTTAAGACTGTACCACTCGACTTTTTCATGATGAAAATTCATAATATTTCAAATGGTTGAACTTAGAAAGACTGCATCTATCATAATTTACAATCAGAAATATGTCAATTCACTTGAAAACAAAAAGTTGACATGAGAATCATTGACAGGTGATAACATGTAGAAAGTATATAAAATGAACGTGACTGTTCTTTCTAAAAATAAGAAAGTTACAAGGCCGCGCATACTTGACAAAGTCACCCGGTATGTGTCCAATCCCTAACAGATTATTAAGGATAGGGTATCATAACTTCCAGCGTTGGACCAAACATGGTAGTCATAAAGTTCGATAGTTTGTTAGACAAATATTTCTGCCACATGCTGTTAGGAATGCTTGAAGCGAGTTTGGTACAAACGTTTGTCTTTATCACCAAGAAGGATAATATAGGATTTTATCACCTTCTTTTACATTAATTAATTAAGAAATACTACTATAGAAATATTATTTATTCTTCGATGATATATCATCACAAATATTCAGTATTATTTTTATGGAACAGTTGGGAAAATCTTGTTTGAAGGAATAATATCATCTGTTTAAGATGTAAAAATTGAAACCGCAACAGATATTTCATTACTATTTTTAACTGTATTTTAGAGAATTGCAGATGCACTTGAATCGTCACGGAAACTGATATTTCATATAATAACTATAATAAACTCTTCATCTGCTGTAGGAAAACGTATAGACCAAGTCTCAAAAATGAATCGACTGATTTACGTGATGAGCAGAAAATGGCAATACGGAATATTTTGTACGATATGTATAAATGAGGTGAGTACAGCTGTTTATTACTCAGTTGAGGAAATATATCTCCCTAAATTGACGACATGACATAATGACTTTTCGGGTTGTAAGGCCGACGTTGATTATGAATTCGACCCGACACTAGTGGTCAGCATTTTCGAAAGAGATTTTTTGTATTTGACAGCTAATTAATTCACTACCGATTACTTGAAATTCGACATTCGTTATCGCAATAGGTATCTGTATGTGACGTTTTAAGTCCAAAAATAGTATTTTTTTCAATGATAGGTAGTTTTTGGAAATTATATGGATATCAGTTTTTTACATGGATAGATTAAATTATTTTTGCGACCGAATGAGAGGAGAATTTGTTGTATTCCTGAACAGTATGACGTACAGACATGAAATAACCGTTTGGAGAGTTTCACCGATACGCGGGAGGCACATCAACTGAAAAATTTTAAATGGCATGGGGTTTCATGTGTCACATTGTATAATAACGTTCATTTCCCACGAAATAATGTAATACATAACAATTCAAGGTACATACAATAACAACAACAACAATACAACGCTGGTGCAAAATAAACAAAGCTACTCACAAAAATCATAGATTGCGCGTGGGCATCGTTGGAAAGGTAACTCCTCTTTTCAACCATATAAAAATTTTCGAAAAATGTTCTGTCCTGTTATTCCATATCAAACCATTCAAAAGTTGTCGTGGACAGGTAAGAAAAGCGATTCAGATCCGCCCAGATCTGCAATTATTCTGACATTTCAAATTCATGCGTAAAAACGAAAATCTAAAAAATTTAGATGGTTGAAAAGAGAATTGAATTATCTTTTCAACGATGTGACACATGACCCCCATGCCATCTAAAAAAATTAAGTTGATGTACAATCGAGCAATCACAATGTGTTTTATTTCAAAAAATGGTATCGGTGAAACATTCCAAACGGTTTTTTTATGTTTGTACGTCAAACCGTTCAAAAGTTATCAGGGGGGACTATTAAAAGCCGCACTGTATACGGCATATAATAGGTTCCAGATTAGAGAACAAAAACTTAATTTGCTGTTGATATATGCATTGTATGAAGAAAGTAACGTCTTAGGATTCTTAAAATCTTTGCTATTCCTGATGACAAATCCCATAATTTTAATTATTTCGTTTGCAATTTTATTTACGTGCGCACTGAAACTTCGTTTGTCGTCTATTATGATCCCCAAATCCCTTATCTCGCTAACCTTCTGAATTGGTTTTTGCTTGATTGTAAATAGGTAAATCAGTTTTTGTTCATTATTATTAGTAAAACTCATATAGAAACATTTTTTCAGAATGAGAAAAAGGAAATTTTTATTACAGTATTCAGAAAAAATATTTAAGTCCTCCTGCAGGACTCTGCTCTGCAGTCGCTTTTATCTCTTATTATCCTGTGAAATATTTTAAGGTCATCTGCAATTTCGAACGTTTGAAACATTTCGAACATATCGTATTTATATATGATGAATAGTAAAGAACCCAAATGGCTGCCTTGGGAAGGGCACGGAAACGATCTAGATTCGAATCTATTGATTGTGACTTTTTGTTTGCGATCTGTTTTTTAACTTGCAGTTGGACTAGAAACTTGAAATTTGGTATGCTGTCATAATTGATCATGTGCGTTGTACCTCAAATGTTTTTAGTCCTACAACTATACAGGGTATGCCAAAAGTCGGTACCAACTTTCTTATTTCAAATGGAAACCTAATTTTTTTTTGTCATGGTTCGATTGGCCTTCTGATTATGACTTTAGACAACCTAAGTTATGTTTACTTATCTATCGCAGTTTTTGAGATATGTCCATTTTTCTGAAAAAAATTACGGCTGTAGTAGTTTACGAAAACACGTGTAGCCCGCAAACCGTTCAAAATTAGGAAACCAAATTTATGGAGCAGTTAGCTGGTAGTCCAGGCTAACATCTGATGTCCCATCGACGGTCCCATTTTGTACCATATGGGCGCAGCCGATTTTTGAATGTCGCAATCTAAAATTGTCAAAAACTCAATTTTTTCAAATGGCACCTACCATTTCTTTTTCAACCATTCAAACGAAAATTGAATTTTAGGATGAGTTATTTCAGCTTTCCCTATACCCAAGTTCAACTTTTATCGAGTTATTCAATAAAAATCAAGAAATGCCTTATCTTACAGAATGATTATGTGTGTATGCCATGGAAACAAAAGAAAATTATAATAATTTAATCAAAAATATTGAACAATTTTGACAGAACTCTAGCGTAAATGTTCAATATGACCACAATTGTTGTTCAAACATTCTATTATTCTACTTTCAATAGATTGCGTAGCACGTCTGATTTCGTTGGGATCGAGACTGTCAAAAGTCTGTATTATTCTAAGTCTCAACTCATCTATATTGTGAACTGGTGAAGAATAGACCAAATTTTTTACCCTACCCCAAATATAAAAATCTAAAGGGGTAAGATCTGGAGATCTTGCAGGCCAGAGAAAGGGTCCTCGATTTCCCCACCAACAGTGCTCGAACATGGAAGTCAATTTGGTATACTCAGTTCGTGTATTGTGCGGTGGTGCCCGATCCATCTGGTACCATGAACGTGCAGCTCTAGCCAGTGGCAAATTGTCAAGAAATGTTTCTATTACGTTTTGAGAATTTCTACATATCTGTCACTATTCAGATTTTCATCGTACATAAAGTAGCGTACCTCTTGGTTCATTACCAAACAAAACACATATATTCGAAATTGTACTTGATTTTCAACTTCGAACACCATAAGTGGATTTTCAGAAGCCCAAAAATGTCGATTGCGCCTATTGTAAACTCCCTGCTGACAAAACTTTGCCTCATCAGTCCAAATTATGTTGTCTAAGAATCCGGCGTGCTCTTGTATTTTGAGTAATAAGTCCTCGCAAAAGTTTACTCTACGGGGAAAGTCACCTGGGAGTAATTTTTGCAGTCGTATGAATTTGAATGGATGTAGCTTATGGCGGTGTAAAATAGTTTGTATTGCAGAGTATGAATATCCCAATTCCAAAGACGCCGTTCGTATTGAGGATTCAGGATATGCTTGAAAATATCCGAGAATGGTAATTTGATTATCGTCATTGCCAGTTAGTGGTTTGACTCTCGTAACGGGTCTAGCCACCTTCCCAAAATGTATAAAATTAGTTTTCAATCGTGAGAACTTGCCCCGTGTCATCCTCGGTAAGTTTGGATATTTCAAATTAAACTCTCGGACAGTTTGCTGCACAATTTTTTGACACATGCCGTGGATAACAAACAAGTCAAACACAACTTCGTTTGTATAATTTTCCATATTCCAATCAATTTTATTTAAGAATTTACACGACTCGTTTTTACTTTGACAGAATAGCACCTTCTTGTTAACATTTGTTTTTTGTTTTCATGGCATACTTGAATAAACACAAAAGCATTCGTCAGGATAAGGCATTTCTTGATTTTTATTGAATAACTCGATAAAGGTGGAACTTGGGTATAGAGAATGCTGAAATAACTCATCCTAAAATTCAATTTTCTGTCGAATGGTTGAAAAAAAATGGTAGGTGCCATTTGAAAAACTTCTAATGCACGGCCTACGTAAATCACGCTGTATACGACTGAATCCACTTGGACATACTTTTGCTTACCCCAACTTCAGTAAGTTTGTTCATTAGGGTAGGATGATCTAGTTTGTAGAATGCTTTACTGGAGTCGGTGTATATCGCATCAATCTGTGTACCACTGTCCATATTCTCTCTTGTGTATTCAGAATATACAGTTAAATGGAACTTTATGGATCTTTTGGGAAAAAAATATGTTGCTGTTCAATAATAACATTTTTAACTTCATATAATAACAGATCATAAATACTTTTTTCAAGAAGTTTTCCGAATATAGATAGCTTGCTAATGGGCCTACAGTTTTCAACATCTAATTTGTCACCCGATTCGTGAATAGGGGCGACATGAGCTTCTTTCCATAAACTAGGGACGGTAGACGTGAGAGATAGATTGTAGAGAAATTTAAGGAGTTTGCTCGGGTGCAATGAGCATTTTTTTATGAACGTTGGTGGGATATTGTCTGGTTCTGGACATTTAGAGATATCAAGCGTGTTGATTGAGTCAAGTACTTGGTTTTGGATGGCTTTTGTTCCTTGCGTGAGAGTATTGGATGAGTTGGATGTCAGCGTTTTTGGTCTGCGAACAGATAACACATGTCAGGGCCATTGTAGGCAGAAATGTTGTTATAAATAGCCTTGTTGAGGATGCATACAATTGATTTTTTTTGTTGGCCAAAGAATTCTATAACTTTTTGTTATTGTTTGGTATTTCCGATTAAATCATTTCTATGTAGTCTTTGGTACGTTTCCTCAGATCTTTAAAACTGTTATAATCATGCTGTTTTTGATAATTTTTTTGTAGTGGAAGTTTTTCTGTTTCATTGTTTTTATAGTTACTCTTTTGAAATATGTAGGAAATCTGCTATCAGACTTTCTGACTGGTACATTTTCATCAATGATTCTGTTTAATTCCCTGTAAAAAACAGCAACCGCACCATCAACACTCAAGTTTTGATATATTCTCTCCCACTCGATGTTGCTCAACTGTTCATATATTTTATCAAAATTTGCTTCATTGAAGTTGTTAACAGTTTTCTTCAATTTTTCGATCAATTTCTTGCAATCTGCAACAGAAATCCATATATCCTCTGCGTCAGACTGTAGCTCCTGGATGATGCATTGCCTGGAACTTCGAGTTATCGGCAATCAGCACTCCGCCACCGTCGTACTTAGATGATATATTTTTATAACGATCACGTCTAAAAGCCTGGTATTCACTAGTACTATACATAATTCATCACTCATGACACTTCCATTGAGCCATGTTTCGGTATGTCCTACAATGTCATAATCATTGCTACTGATGTTATGGTAGAAATCATTGGTTTTTGATTGTAGTCCTCTAGTGTTTAGGTAGTTTATTTTAAATTTGTTTGGCGTCATTTCAATAAAAAAAATGTTTTAAAGAATTCATAGGCCGTGATGGTCATGATGGTAGAGCGCTTGTCTCTTAACCTAAGGGTCATGGGTTCGATTCCCAGCATGGTCATCGGTTTCGTGCATGGCATCACATGTTAAAAGGTAAGGGCTGAGTCTTTCCTAGCTCGGAGAAGTCTTTCGAATACTTTTGAGGGTTGTACTCTTAAGGGTGTGCAGTTGGTTGACGGAAATAACAATTTTAACAACACCAAAAACAACAATTACAATTTCTTCAGGGCTTCGGTTGATTTCACATCTATTATCTTAGAGGTGTCATCTTTTCTCAAGAAAATTTTGCCATTTTTGGTCCAAACATATTTTTAGCTACTTGAGCGTTTTTGTAGAGAAGTTTAATTTTATCGAGTCGTTCATACCATTTTTAAGTGGGTAACGAGCTAATGCAGTATTTTTGAGAACTAGCAGCCAAGCTTTGTTCAAATGAAGTCCGTCTTCGGTTCTGTTGAAATTGTTATGGTGTTACTGGATTTCAATTGCTTCCCGGAAGAGTCTTGGCAGATGTTGTAGAGATGACTTGATTTTCTTCATGCATTATCGTTGTTGAAAGTATGTTCTGCGACAGCAAATTTATCTATGTGTCCTAATCAACAATTGGCTCTTTGATTCTTGTTTCAACGGAACGTTTCGTGAATCCGATACAAACGCTGCCACAGGAAGGAAGAGCTTAGCACGTCTCGTTTATCCTTCGCTCATATCAAATAGCCTCTTTCTGTTTTTTCGATGGTTTATAAATAGTTGTGATCTCGTATTTCCTCAGAAGACCTCCGATCCGATCTGCACCTAACTTTGGAAACATACGGTAGGAAATCTCTTTTTCTGTCGGAGTTAGTTTGACTGCTACTTACGCGGTTCACTGTCGATTCTTTCGTCTTTTAATATTTCTTCTGTATTTCATACATCAATCAATATCCCTTGCTTTGTATAAATCAAAAAGAAGAATCTTTCTGTGGTGTTTCAGTTCTGCTTCTAGGTATTCAGATTCTTTTGGCTCGATCCATTAAAGTCTCAAATATACCTTGTTTTTGGTATGAATGATGGTTTGATATATTGTGGAGGTAATTGATCAGTTTGTGTTGATTTGCTTCATACCGTGTGACCCAAATGTCCTTCTTTTTGAGAAAAGAGAACGTCAAAGAAAGCCAGTTTCTTCGATTGTGAATTGAAAATTCATTTGTATGTTATTGATATGGTTATATAATATATTATATACTTTGAAAGTGTCTTTTACACTTAGATCTGATTTTATAATTAACTTGACGTGATATTAAATTTGAATCTCTTGGCAGCGTATCACAGTCTAACAACTATTTGATAGCTCATTCTGAAACTGGGCCTTAGTGGGTGAATACGGATATTTTTAATTATTCATAATGACTGGAATACATACTGTGTGGTTGAGAGCTTGATGTCATATCAACTCGAATGTAAATAATTCTGAAGAGGAACCAAGTGTGGATAAAAAAAAAATAACGCATCAAAAACAAATTTAATGTGTTCCAGCTTCTTCCTTTTCACCTTAGGCAGCCAAAATTTCTAACACGTATATTCTTATCGGAATGGTCGTCCTCGACCGGTTTTCAAAGGCCATGTTTGAAATTCCAATCTGCTGAAAATTTTGCTCGATCAGTGTGAGTTTTAAAGTTTTTTATTGATCCCTTTCAATTTTTGGTCGTTGCTGGGCGGCAGCGGACGGTCGATCCTGGTCGGTGAGTGTGTTTTCTAGCTAAATGATTGTCCTCGACCGGTTTTCAAAGACCATGTTTGAAATTCCAATCCGCTGAAAATGTCGGTAGATCAGTGTGAGTTTGGAAGTTTATATTTATCCTTTTCAATTTTTGGTCGTTGCTGGATGGTCGCGGACGGTTGATGCTGATCGGTCGGTGTGATTCCTAGCATACTGAATGACGCAGGTATAAAATATTTGAACGTTCAAATGGAAAAAAAGTTGCTTCGATTTCCACAAATTTTATTAAGAATATTATATCTTTTTTATAGACGTTATTCCATGAATTTTGTATAATTTACTGTTCACATGTAGTCATTTTCATCGTAATATTACCCACGTCGATTTGCATTTTTTGAAATTTTAAACTGAAAATTTTTTTTTGATTTATTTCATATCGATGTCCTACTTCGCAAACCACTTAACTCCATTGATAAAACGTGCAGTTAGCGACATAGGTACTCAAAAGTAAGGTGTTGGTGAATGCATTCTTCTGGGCTTAGAAAGAGAGCCTCATATGAAAAACAAAAATTATAAGGGACAAAAAAAATTGTGAAAACAACAATAATTTTTTTATTCACAAATGGCAAACAGCATTCCTTCGACGTGAATTCTTGTCCTCCAATTCTATGAAAGACATTTGTTTTATCGTACGCAACTATTCAATCCCTTGGATATGTACTTACTCGACCGATGTTTTGAAACCAGTTTCGCAATCCTTTCATCGAAAAGGAACACCTGGAGAACTCACATCAATGAAAAGCAGCGCTAAATTGAGCACCACCTTTGTGAGCCGATTGCACTCTCACAATGGGCCCCTCGCGTATTCCAAGATGTCAAGGCCAACCATCTTAATCTTCTGAATATGGGTCGCACACGCGAGATTCCTACTAGTTGTAGTGGTTTGTTACACGGACCCAGAGGGTTGCCAGAGATTTGCCACTGTTCGGAATGTTATCGTTTTCTTTGAACGGTTTTCAACAATATTCTAGTAGTGATATCATTGAAATTATTATTACTATGCACCACTATTATTATTAGTTTTACATACTGTTCGATTATATACGAATTAATAACTTTATAATATTTGTACTAGTGCGACTATTTTTCATCTATTTTTTATTGTGTTACTGCTACTTTTAACATGATACATAATAAAAAATATTTTCTAAGCAGCTTCATGATATTATCAAAATAACATTGTATGGCGTTTCTGACATAATGTTTTCAGCTATATACAGTGCCCGCCATAAAGTATGTAACATATGGGGAAAAGGCTATATTGTGCTTGAATGATATGGTTTAACTAGTATTAAAACGTTATCTATTTTGTTATAGTCGTCTTACTTCGGCTATAGTCATTTGTAAATTTTGGGCATCACTAGTGAATAAATCACCAGTCAACTTGCTAGTTTTCAATTTTCTGTTAGAGAATTCATATTTAATTACAAACAGAACATTGGCGACGAGAGTTTTCGTTTTCACACCAAATTAGTCTAAGCAACAAGTGCCTTTTAGGTCAAAATTTTTTCGCCTTCTCCGATAATAATGATTGAGGTATCATTCGATTCGGAATGGCATGTAAATAGTTTTTGAGAAAATGCTAAGGCCGCTCGCAAAAATTGCAATAGTTCTAAACAATTAAGTGAAAAAAGTAAAAGGGTGTGTGATTTTTGTCAATATCTCAGAAACTATTCAAGATAATTCAAATTTGAAAAAAGATTCAAAAAGAGTAGGAAATTTACTAAAAAAGTGTAAACTCTAGGACCGCTATTTATAATTTTTCCAGAGGGTTGAAAATACGCCCGAAAACGGGTACTCCGGCTTGCGCAATCCACCTCCTCTTCGGACCTTTGATGAATAAATATTATCGAAGGTTTTGAAATAGTTTACCGTTGAAAAAATTTAAAAATTGTTAATTTTCGTTTTGTTATTAACAATTTAATAAGGTGAAAAATTATAAATCTTTATTAAATATTGAAAAAAAAATTTTTGTTAAATAATATTATTGATCCGTTTTCGTATGATCAGAAGCAACTTAAAAATTATTTTTAATAACTTTTATCTCCTATAGTTTAAAAAAATTTATTATAAACAAATGCGTTGTTTATGAGATAATTTAAAATAATTTTTTTATAACATAATCATTGATTTGAAAAAAAAAACATTTATTGAAAAAAAAATTTATTGCTGAAAAACTAATTTGTTAAATATCAATTTTTTTACCACTTATTGGGAAAATTAAGGAACCCTTTTTTTAATCATTATTTATCTTGGTCTTTGATACTGAAAAAAAAATCGATTATCATTTAAATTGTCATTGTTTATTTAATAAACAATTTGTTATAATCAAATGAATTATCTCTATGTATTTTTTGTCTTTTTCTACTTAAAAAAAACAACCATGTATTATTTCACAACAAAAATTTATTTATAGTTGTTATTGAATTTTCAATTTTCTGTATTCTTTAATTTCACCACTTTGATCTGGTTTTGTATGTTTAATTTTATTATATCTTTTTAACTAATGGAGATACAAAGAAAAAATCTAAGACTTATTTATTCTTCATTAATTATTATTATTATTTTTTCCATTTGTTGATAACAATAATCTTTCAGAAAAATTGTTTTTCTACTTTTATGTATAGTCGATAAAGTACTAAGATCTTTGGAACTAAACATTAGAGATTCTATTATTTCAGTTTATTTTGCAAAAAACACATTGGGTCATTAAGAACTTATTAGCATAATCTAGAAGAATCGAAAAAATTTATATGAATAATAATTGGCTAATATTGTTGATAACTATACGTTACATAAAAAGTTACATAAGTTGTATGGTGATGGTTAAATTAGTTCATAAGGTATTCAGACATAAAAGTAGAAAAACAATTTTTCTGAAAGATTATTGTTACCAACAAATGGTTTAAATTAAATAAATAATTCAGTCAGAGCTTCAAATTTTGGCTTAATTTGGTGTTTAATTAATGAAGAATAAATAAGTCCAAGATTTTTTTTTTATATCTCCATTAGTTAAAAAGTTATGATAAAATTAAACATACAAAACCAGGCCAGAGTGGTGGAATTAAAGATAACAGAAAATTGAAAATTCAATAACAACTATAAACAAATTTTTGTTGATGTAAAATAGTACATGTTGCAATGTTAATGTTCGTGCTACAAAATATTGTTAATTCATTAATGGATAATTTATTGAAAAATCGCAATGAAAACTTTTTGACCACGGATTATTCTCTGGATCTATCCTGCAGGCGCCTGAATTTTATCAATTTTTAATTTTCATATTTAATAAGTAATATTTATTCATTAAAGGTCCGAAGAGGAGGTGGCTTGCGGAAGCCGGAGTACCCGTTTTCGGGCGTATTTTCAACCCTCTGGGAAAATTATAAATATTGTACTAGAGTTCCGCGAGTTGACTCCTTTATTTAGGAAATTTCCTCCTCTTTTTGAATCTTTTTTCGAATTTGAATTGTCTTGAATAGTTTTTGAGATATTGAAAAATTACACCCCCTTTTATTTTTTTCACTCAATTGTTTATAACTATTGTAATTTTTGCAAGCGGCCTCAGCATTTTCCCAAAAACTATCCACATGCCATTGCTAATGGAATGACACCTCAATCATAATTTTCGGAGAAGGCGAAAAAATTTTGAGCTAAAAAGCACTTGTTGCTTAGACTAAAATCACTTGGTTTATTGAAAATTTTCATCAGTAAAATCAAATTATTTAGTATGACGGAAAACATCGTTGGACTTCTTGGACCTCTCAATATTTTTCATCCTAAGAGTTCATGTTTCTCTGTGGTTGATAAACGACTCGAACAGATTTTTTTTGGCGAATAAAATATCCGAAGAATGTCGCGAAAAAGCAATCCTTTTAAAACGCTGTCTGAAGAAGCCTATGTGTTGGTTCGTAATTTATGTGTACTAAAATTTACCGGACAATAAAAACCTATAAGGAACTTATCGAGTTGTTAACCCTTTCGGCACTGGCGTCGTTTCCTATCGGTTGTTATCGTACTGTCGGGCGTCCCCTCCCCCTGAAACAAATCTTTGGCATGCCATTGGCCGTCATATATTTGTAATAATAATCCTTAACAAAATCCCAATTTGTACTGCTGAGCATTACATATGCGTACTCATCTACACACGAATTGAACAGAACTCCTGGATTCATCTATCGAAAATTAGTTGAAATTGTTCGTTGGGAGTGACAGTTGTTTACCAATATAGCCCTTTGAGGCAGGATTTAATTTTTTGAATAAAATACAAAACCAAGACTGTAACTTTTTTTATTTATATTTCAGTAGATGTTGAAAACGATATGGAAAATTAAAAATAATAAGAATAATCCTGCAGGATATGGTGTATCTAAGCTAGGAATCACACTGACCGACCAGCATCGACCATCCGCGACTGTCCACTAACGACCAAAAAAAAATTTCAAACTCACACTAATCGACCAAAATTTTCAGCAGATTGCAATTTTGAACACGGTATTCGAAAACCCGTTGAAGATGATTATTATCCGATAAGAATACACGTTTTGGAAATTTTGGTCGTAAATGGACGGTCGCGGACGGTCGGTCATGGTTGCTCAGTGTGCCTGCTGCCTAAATTACCACTAGACAAATAACACTCTTCAAGAACAAGGATATAAATTTTTGTTTTTGTGAAAAAGATGTTAAAACAATGCAAATACATGAAAAATGGAACTACTTGGTATGGTAAGCGGCACAACAGTTTTTGTCATCTCATCCTGGCTCTAAACTCGTTTCTTTTCTCAAAAAATAATTTTTCCATCACAACTTTGAAAGTGCCAGTAGAAGGTTCATAGGGACATAAAGTGTTGAAAAATGCGGAAATATTGTACAAACTTTGATATGAAATCTATTATTACGCTACTCCACTTCATGCATGGGGCAACCAACAAAAACTAACCCAAATTAACCCAAGGCATGGCAAATTCCACAAAAGGCTTAATATCCCCAAAAAAATATATTTTTTTACTTTTCGATTTTTTTTTACATTTTTCACGTTTTCGGATACTATACATGCCTCTTCAGAACTTCTATTGTACTTTTTTACATGGCAAAAAAAGGTTAACTTTTTACGGCGCTCAAGTTCGAATTAACCATAGTGCCTAGTGGATCAATCTCATAACCACTCATAAAAACTACGATACAGAAATTGAAAACAAGTTACTCATACATAACTTCTTTGCACAATTGCATACTTAGTAGAAATAGCAAAAAGTAACCAAACCTGCCATTTTTTCAAAACTCGTAAAAACAAATAGATTTTCACTATTTTATGACGGCGTAAAATGTTCCCAGCAAACAAGGAGCGCTAAATGCACGTGAAGCCTGATATAAATTATTTGCCGGTGTAATGTTGGGCACAAAATATTTTTAACACCTTAGGCACCCAACTTTACATTTATTTTGAATTGTGGTATTCTCAAATAACCAATGGTCCTCAAAAAAATTGACGAAGCAGTTACAGGTGAGCAAATAATTATCACTATAACTGTAGATTTTGGGCATAATTAGTTTAGTTTCAACTATAAACTATTTCTGAAAGTCTAAATAATTACTATGCACAATTATATGTTTCCATAATGAAGAAAGTATGGAAGAAATGAATACAGAAGAGGTGAAAATACAGGAGCAGAAAGCAGAGAGAGGACAAAAATGGAAGCAGAAAAAGAGTGTGAGAACCATACAGAGGAAGAGTATATGCCAGATTCAGAAGTTCTACATCAATTCGAGAAGGGAAAAGAGATTATTTACAAAAGCAATTAAAAAAGTAAATGAGCCCAAAGAGTTGGCCATTGACTATAAATAGAAAATAACTGATTTTATCCGTTCACTAATTGAATGACAAAATGAAATCATGTTATTCCATGTCAAATAAATTATCCTGCTACTGATTGCATTTTTAAAACTCGGCCACTTATGTGTACGTCACATTGTATTAAGAAAAAATTAATAATTTTTTGCAAAAATCATATGTATATAATTAGTTCACCCAATAAATGTAAACTGTACTTGAATTTTTTTCTCCAATAATTTAAAATTCAAGGACAAAAGGGTTAACAGAACATTTTTCGCCTTTTAAATCATACTCCGCTGACCGGCTGAAATTCTATGCAGCCAAACGAAACAAGGAAACAAAGAAGAAAGCGTACAATTACGGCATCTTATCAGTCTTCCCTCAAGCATAACTTCCTTGAGCACTTTTCTCACGCCTCGATATTAGCGGGCTCCTGTGGATCTTCCTCAGCCGGGTAAGCAAGGCGAACTAAGCGTGCAATATCAGCTTCGAATTCCTGTAAGGATTTGCCCTCTTTCTGGTTTTGATTTTTCAACTGTAGATGGTACACGTATTACAGATGTTTCACCAGCTTATCATAGTCCTCTAGTTCTTGCGCGGTGAGGGTTTGTAGAATATTCGCTGCTTCGCCATCCATTTGCTTTGGCCGCAACTTCAAACTGTCGGTGGTGATTTTCCCAAGGAATTTCTCCATCGAACTGGGGCGGCTTCACGTAAAACTTACGTATTTCAGAACTCGGCACCCTCGTTTCTTCCATTGTGTTGTTCAGTGTCTTTTTCACCAAGATATCAGACTATTATTTATTTCACACAATAAGTTTCCAGTTAATTTTCCCGCGACGCGCAAAACTGTCCTGCAAACACTTAACTGTTCGACGGGTCACTAGTCTATTAGGCGCGATGAATGTCTATCAGTTTTTCAATGCGGCGAACACTTTAACACTTATATATTTCAAACACCCCACTTCAGACACTAATAATTGTAGAAAAACTGCACTAAACAAATTTTTATAATTTATTTAAACACTACTTAAACAATTATTCACTAAACTGAGACTTATGTGCTCGTATTTACAGTTCTCGACTGATCGGGATTACAGAACGGAGAACTTGTTTACATTTCGAGTGGGCATTATTATTTGGATGATCAGGGCCGGTCTCGAAATCGTTACAGTATGATATATCACCTCATTAATTTTCTGAGTGTCAATCTATTGTCAAGTGTGGATTATTAATAAGTATATTTTTTTTCTTTGAATTTTACTTTTTAATCAGGGTTTGTACGGCTACTGGAACTATCTTCCTACTTTTTCGTATCAAATCTGTTTCCTTTCTATATATATTCCACCACATTGTTCGTTCTTTACAACTTAGAAGCCTAGCTGAGGCAAATTGAAATAAATTGCCCGTTTCACCAGTTTGATTGGTACTCTCCTACATGTCTTGTCTTAACTGATGTCCTGTCTCGACCTATTTTGTCTTGTGCTGCATTCGCCTGTTCAGTCCACTCTGTTATCCCCATTTCTTTTTATCATATGTCATTCGGTCTTTACCTATACTGTCTCATCCTGTCTTGTTTCGACCTGTCATTTTCTGTTAGCGTTCTTCCTCTTGTTTCATCATGTCTTGTCATACTCCACCATATTGTATCTTGATCTGTCTATTATACAGCTTTGCTCCTGATTGTCTTGTCATAACTTGTTCTGTTTTGTCCAGTCTCATCCTGTCATATACAGTTTTTTCCTGCCTCATCTGATCTTGTCTTCCTTTCTGTTATTTGATCCTTCCTGTCCCTGTCTCATTGTCTCTTGCCATATCTTGCCTTGGTTCTGTCTTGCCTTATCTCAAACTGTCTTTTAATTTCTTGCCCCCTCTTGCTTTAATAGGTTTTGTCATTTCTCTAGTTGTCTCTTCCTGCCTTGTCTCTCCTGACTTGACATAACAGATATTCGCCTTGTTATTAGTGATGGTTCACTGTCCAATTTTATGAACCTTTTCATATATTATAATGATAATAACCTCACATTGAAGCTACTTCTCTGAGAGTTATCCTTATGTAATGACAATGACGACATCATTCACAAGAGAACTTCGCAACTTTAGATGGTAAAATCAATTTTTTTCGGATGGTTCTGCAAAGTATGCTTCCGGGCCGAGGGGTGATTTTTCTTATTTTCCGCTATGAAAGAGTTAAAATTGATAGGATTTCCGATCGAGCGTACAATCAGACTAAGTTTTTAATTACCGGTATTTTATAGGCGTACAAATCTCGCCCTATTCGTGCTAAATTATTTAAGGAGTGATCGCTTTCCTTCGGTAATTTTTCATTTTCTTGGATGGCCCTTAATGAAATTAAAAAATCTGTCGTCATGAGCTTTTGTTGAGTAATCTCCTTCATATTTAATTACTTTTTTAATCGACTTTTTTCGGGAGATTATACCTCGAGATGTTAAATTGTTTTTAATGAAATCCAAAAAGTTAATTCTCATTTCGGAGACCATCAATTTTCGTTAATAGCTTGGATTCCATTACAACTAATTGAATACAAGGTGACAAAAGAGTTTTTTATATACAAACTAACAATGTTATCATTTTTCACCTAATATATTTGGCCAAAAATTCAGATCACTGGCGATAAAATCAATATATTTTTTAGTTCGAGTTAAAGTTGGAAAGGAATCATTCAGATATGGAATGGTTCAAAAATTCAAATTATATCGTATATTATAAAAGATTGTCAGATCGTCAACTTCTCAGTAATTTTTTGTGGGTGAGAAATGTTCCATATTACTAGGGGCAATGTCGACAAATATATATTTTGAATAACGATTACTTAGTAATTGAAAAACAGAAAGCCTCATAGTTGGTATATTACGTAAAAAATTATGGAGTGGTCATAAAACCAATTATTACTATTATTAATAGATTGGGGGGCTGGCCAGCGGCTGAAATGCAGGTAGTTCTGTACCCCGCTGTCAGGTCTATCTCGTGAGAACTCCGGATCTTTTAATGAACTCCTGGAGATTCCTTAAAAGGTTTTCCTGCGGGGAGATATCTTCTGCACCGTGGTGTCCGAAGATGTCCATCCTCATGCGAGCCAGAGCTTCGCATTCAAACATTATGTGGGAGGCTGTTTCGTCCTCCCCTTCACAGAATCTACATTATGTGGACTCCCCAACAGTTGCAGGTGTTTTCTCAGATGGCAGTGGCCTGTCATCAGTCCTACCACCTTCCTGATGAAGTCTCGGCTTAGTTCAAGAATGTGTCTTGATAGCCGGTCGGTTGGCTCCATCATCATTTATCCGTGAGTATTGCCTGAGGCACTCTCCCAAATAGATTGATGACGGTTTTTAACCCATTTCTTTGTGCCCTGCTTAATATCTCCAAACGGTATTCCGCAGGCTGGTTCTGGTCAAATGAGAGTTGTTGCTGCTCCCGCTCTCGCCAGGGCATCTGCGCTCTCATTTCCCTGGACCCCCTTATGACCTGGTACCCAGACAAGTTTTATCCTGTTCTGTGCTCCCAGGTCGTTAAGGTTTTGGTGTGTCTCCCAAGTGCCTCCCAAACCAGTTTGGAAGTGAACCTGCATGAACGCAGGGCTTTAATCGCCGCCTGACTATCGAAGAGAATCGTTATGGGGTGGTTTCTAGGACCCCTCCTTAGATTCTCTCTCGTGCAGACGGAGAATGCCGGTAATCATAAAACCTAACCCATTTGCAAAACAAATAAACCGGCGCCGATCGCCGTAAATATTTCCTCATTCCTGGAATTATTTAGATGTTTTTCTGTACTGATCAATCAGGAGAACGGAAGAATCCCGAAAAATCCACTCTGCTCGAATTGAGTATACCGGGTGTTATAGATGTTACCTTATGTGTTGAACACTTATTATATTGAGAAGGGCTGATGTCAACTTGTCAAATAAAATAAGCAGAGACTTGTCATAAGTAATTGTAGAAATATAATAAATTTCTTATAAGAGACTTATACCGGGTGTCCCAGTATACATGTTCCAATGGATTATCTCAGCCATTTCAAAAGATAAAAAATTTGCAAATCAGGTGGAAATTTTTGGATGAATGAGACCTTGGATAAAATACGGCAGAGGTTTTACTGGGTCCATTGTCGTGAAGATGTAGAAAAATGATGCCAAAGATGTCTGAAGTGTGAAGGACAAGATCAAGAGGAGAGATGAAAAAATATAATCTAGGTGCTCCGATTATTTGCACTGCGGACTTCCATTGATTGAAGTTTTTCTATGAGCACGACGTTTCAATCGGTTCAGTATCTCGTCACAACATTGTCTAAAACTTCCAAACAAAAGGTAGGTGCTCCCTTTGAACGAATCGCCATCCATCTAGCTGGACCATTTCTGATGACGAATGATGGCAACAAATATATCCTCGTTGCCATGGATTCCTTCAACAAATGGTTTGAACCTTATGCTATATCTGATCAAGAAGCATCCACAGTTGGAAGAGCTCTGGTGGATAACACGTTTTCAAGGTTTGGAGTGCCAATACAGCTACATTCCGATCAAGGAAAGAATTTTGAACCGAACTTAGTCAAGGAAGTTTGTGAATTTATGGGAATTAGCAAGACCAGAACAATTGCCCTCCACCCACAGTCTGATGGCATGGTTGAAAGATTCAACAGGACTATGGAAGAACATCTTTCCAAAATAGCAAAGGAGCACCAAAAGAACTGGGATTGCCATCTTCCACTATTCTTGATGGCATATAGGGCACGATTCCACAAAGCTCAACCCAGCCAACATTATCTTCGGGAGAAAACTTCGTATGCCCTGTGACTTGTTGGTGTTCGGGTCACCAAGTTCTGGAGAGATACAGGATTATGCAGACGAATTGCGAGAGAGCTTGACTGGGATACACAAATTTGCAAGAAAAAGATTGAAGATAACCAGTGATTGAAGCTCGATACGATCTAACAGCCAGTTCCATAATCTACACCATAAAGACTCCTTTTTTCAAAGTCAGTTTCACGTTGAAGTGTTTTTAAAGCATACTTTAAAGTGACATTGGTTCCGTAGACGTACCAACACCTCCTGTAATCCTTTAAAGCGGCATTTGTTATAATCATACTAGTGGTTACACTGAAAAGTAGTATATTTTTAGGAATACAGTTGTGATGATCTTATTAATTTTCAAGGTGTTATGTGCCTCTGTGGTTACGTGGTTACTGTCATCTGTTATTATATGTTATGAGTTATGAGTTTGTAGTTTCATTGCTTCATAAATTAACATAAACAATATTTTCTTCAATGTAAGATTTATTATGGCCACGGTGAAATTTTAAAATTATCTGTTTACGGTTAAGTTCAATTTGGAATTTGCGATGGAATCAGACTAGAAAAAAAATGTTTTTCTTCAACTGTGAAGGAACAATTACCAGTGTAAGTATATTTCAGGACCAATCTTGGCATTGAGTTGCATATAATGCCGTAGCTGCACATCGCATAAATATACACCAAATGAAGTCAAAATATCACAATTTGAAAACAAAAACAAGGTAGGTGGCAGCTGCACAATGTAATTATATTAAAGGGACTAGTGATGGAGCTCATGTAACTGAGGATTCCGATCCAATTATAGAGAGCGTTGTGAAAATCATTGATATCAAACATTGTCGATTCTGACACAGTATGAAAATAAGCCATGCATTGACAGATAAGTATAATTTCATTATTATTTATTTTGTAGGACGTAAACACAGATAGAGGAAACAAAGTGGAGATTTTTCTAAAACTGGCGATAAAATGTCTGTTGAAACAAATTACTAAAGTATTGGTATAATACAGTTATTTATATATTATGAAATGAGGAAAACGAGCTTTATAGATGTCAAACCGCTGTTGGAATTATTTCAAATTCAATTCAAGCCAATGAGGTAGTACTGAAAAGTTGTCAAGTGTCTCTGTAGCAGGGCATTACCAACGTGGAATTGGTCAATGAAGTTACTTTATCAGCTACAAGTTTTGAAGAAGTTTTTCAAGAAGTTTTTGATAGATTGAATAATGTACTGAAGCCAAGAAGACATACACACAATAGCTGATGCTCATTCGTACCCAAAACTACTCTAAGATAAGGTGGGATATCGCTCAAGCGTACTAAAGATTCATAGAAGTTACTAACTTTTTATACCGAATGTCACAGACTTCCCTCCTTATATTTGTATACATATTATAACTCTGATGAAGGTTAAAAAAAAAAATTTTATCGCTCATCATCATCATCATTCATTTGAAATAAATAAAAAATTTGCATTCATATCTTAACTGATCAGGTGACTTTCGAACACGCTTATGCTTAGATCGAGTATTTATCGAAAATGACAGGCTTCTGGTTGTTGAACTGCTAGCTTCTTATTCCTCGTTTCGTTATCATCTTCCTCAGTATTTCCTTCAGCACCCATCGGCAAATCATTGTCGAAAATATTTTCCAATTTGAGGTTATTATTATTTTAATTATCAAGCCCTTTTCACCAAGCTTGTGATTTTTTTAACCCATATTCAAGATCACAACGTATCAACCGATTTTGGTTTCTTTTTCCCTACAACTTTGTTTCATGCACTTCCACTAGATACCTAAGCATTTTTGCCCAATATTTTTGACTACCTGTGCAATTTATTTAACTGAGTTTTTCATCGACCTTTTATTATATTTGAGATCATTTTGATATAAGTGATCACACGTTGACTTTCGATATGCCATTTGACATTCAATTTGCACAAAAAATATTTTCAGATCGAATAAATCAGATATGATGTTGCCGATGATTACAGGGAAACTAAAGTCCACAAGAAGTCCATTGACTCTCGTCGCTCATAATATGTCTAGCAAAACTTACAAATTTCACTTTTCTCAAATATTCTAAAAATATTGTTTGAATAATTCTGGAAACCTTCTGACACCGACTGTTATTTCCAATCTGTTGATTTCTGTGACGTTTCTGAATAAATTAGTGTATAAATATTATTATAGATACAATTGCCAATTTCGCTATGTTGAGTTGGCTTCAATTAATTTCAATCTTTGTTATTGCATACATAAATTTTGTTCATGTATGTATAGACATGGATCAGTGCAAATACACACTTAGCTTTTTTATTTGGTAAGATCATTAAAATTAAGTAACCTTGAGCTTCGTCATGCTTCGAATTCTATTATGTTATTCACTGGGACAATAGTCTTTCAGGTGTGGGAAATTTTATCTGCGGGGTTGCCAAACTAAGTAGAATATCACATGAAGAAGAAATTTAAAATTATGCACCGTCACAAGAGAAAGAATAATAACGATTCGAATAATTCGGAACCATTGAAACTAATTTTTCTAACTGCCATGAACTTTCCGAAGTGAGGATGTGATTTGTATTCTATGAGTACTTTCGTCATCTATAGCATTTCAAACATTCATTGAAACTTCCTAACGAAAACAACAGAAAGTCAGAATAAACACCATAACATAATCAAAATCTACTTGGAATTCCATGGACTGGAATAACTTTTCAGATAAATAACTTGAAGAAATATTTTTTTCCGTTATCCAGCTGTCGACCCCCTACGAACGACAGCCCTAAGAAGTCGAAACTTGTGCGAGCCAAGGATTAACGAGGTCTTACCTTTTAACGTGCGATTCCTAGCACGAGACCATAGTGACCATACTGGAAATCGAACCCACGCCCCTGTGATTGCGCTCTACCATCACGACCACTACGTTTCAGATGGTGAATGTATACTAACTCAATTCTATTCCCATTCGCTTTTCAACAGAACTGAATAACTTCATATTCAGGAATGAATTGTCAAATCAAATTGTCTCAGTATATGTCCATCAGGTCGCTTGATAATGTTCATTTGCTTCCTTCTCATTCCTAGAGTGAAAAAGGATCACTATCTTGTAGGGTATCCGGTTGAAAAATTATTATATTCATATACAGGGCAATTCAAATTCGACCCCCACCATTGGGATCTCCTAAACTACAGGAGATACGTCGAAGCTTAAATTGGGACAAAGTTGCGTATTCTGGTGGTTAACAAAATACTGTTTTGGAAAATTCCGAGTATTTCCGGAAATATCAGGAAAAAACTGAAAATCGGAATTTTCGTTTTTATTTTTTTCTATCGTTATTTGACAACATATCTCAAAACCAAAAGTACATTTTCATTTATACTTTTTTTCAGCTACACGTTTTCATGTTCAGATTTACTATCCGACGTTTCGTCTTCATGCATTCATCATCAACTTTTTTTTCTGTTATGGGCGTCATATTGTTTTTTGGTACAAAAAAATAGTGATTCTCATTTTGATTTCATTGATGTATAATTTGTTATGATTTGCACTTCTGAAACCACAGATAAAAAAAACAACTTCATCTGAGATAGTCATGACTGAAGAAAAACGAGATATGTTGAAACTTTATTATAAATTTGATAGGAATAGTACGAAAACAACACAAATTTATTTTGAATTATATCCGGAAAGACAATAGCCGGACAGAACATTATTCGGAATTTTGGGCAAACACTTGGCTGAGTACCGTGCGTTTCAAAAAACAAGAATGATATTATGAGCTTGTGAAAAATGCACAAAAAGTATTACAACAAGTGTTCGAAATGATGGCCTTCCTCTTGAATACATAACCGAGCTCGTCGTCTCAAATTAAGAACAGCCCTAACAATATCCCTTCTTCTGATAGACCTGAATTGCATGATGATATTGTCTCTAAGTTCATCTACTGTGTTATATTCTTGCTCTCCATTCTGTTCTTTAAAGTGCCCCACAAGACTTGCCGGCCACCTCACTGGTCCAGAATTTCCTAACCACCTATTAGGAAATCTTTGGTGTAAATATTCGCAAACTGCTCTTTTATTGTGTGGAGGAGCCCCGTCATGCTGAAACCAGCAGCTGTTATAATTAACAAGGGGAAACGTATCCATATATTCTTCAAATTCGTTTCTTAAGAAACGAAGATAGGTTTTCACGTTCAAAGTATTAGTGAAGAAATGAGGTCCAAGTATTCGGTCGTCATAAATTCCAGCCCACACATTCAAACGAAACCAAACTTGTGGTCTGACTTATCTGAAGTGTCGTGAATCATTTTCACTCCAAATGTGCTCATTATTTCTATTAAAAACACCACAGTTCAATAAAGTACTTTCGTCGGTCCAAATAATGTTTTTCAAAAAGTTTGGAAGGTCTTCCCTATTCGAGAGCCAGCTACAAAATTCCATCCTTCTATCAGTATCACCTGGATGTAATTTTTGTGAAATATGTATCTTATAACATTTCAAACCACTTTTTTTGATTTCCCTCCAAACGCTCGTCTGTGGCACATCCATTTCTGCCGAGACTTGATATGTTGATTTGGAAGGATCTGCATTTATCTAAAAAAAGTACCAAAAATAATTATACTTCTTCAAATATGGAATGAACAATTATTTTACCTCGGCTAATAAGTTACGTCTAATATTTTGTTCCATTCTGCTTCCATATTTCATTCTTGGTTTTTGAAACGCACCGTACCCAGCCAAGTGTTTGTCCAAAATTTCGAATAATGTTCTATCCGGCTGTTATCTTTCCGGATATAATTCAAAATAAATTTGTGCAGTTTTCTTACTATTCCTATCAAATTTATAATAGAGTTTCAACATATCTCGTTATTATTAAAAACTTCTGACAACTTGTGTTTATTAAACAAAATTTTTCGATGGTCCATCTCAGATGAAGTTGTTTTTTTTAATATCTGTGGTTTCAGAAGTGCAAATCATAACAAATTATTCTTCAATGAAATTAGAATGAGAATCACTATTTTTCTGTATAAAAAAACAATATGGCGCCCATAACAGAAAAAAAAGTTGATGATGAATGCCAGAAGACGAAACGTCGGATAGTAAACCTGAATATGAAAACGTGTAGCTGAAAAAAAGTATCAATGAAAATGTACTTTTGGTTTTGAGCTATGTTGTCAAATAACGATAGAAAAAAATAAAAACGAAAATTCTGATTTTCATTTTTTTCCCGATATTTCCAGAAATACTCGGAATTTCACAAGTTTGAAAACATTATTTTGTTAAGCACCAGATCACGCAACTTTGCCCCAATTTAAGCTTCGACGTATCTCCTGTAGTTTAGGAGATCCCAATGGTGGGGGTCGAATTTGAATTGCCCTGTATAGTAAAAAAAATATTTTTTTATCGTTTGAAGTATAGAAGTCATTGTTACGAGTGTCAGTGTAGAACAATCTTAAATAGCTGACTTTTGACCTAAGCTAAAGAAGGCATCCAGTACAAGTCTTAGTAAACTTATATGCAGGGTCGCTGAAAAGTATGGAAACGGTTGATTATTTCATAAAGCAAGACAGCTAGCAAAAAATATTAAAATACAAAAGTTTCAGTGTTTCTCAAAATCCATTATATTAACGAGAAATTAAGTATACAGGATCAGTCAAAAAGTCAGGACGAAACAAAGATGCTTCTTCTCTAATGGGATGTTAGTTCACATTTCAATTCTGAACAAAATTGATATAGCACATCATTTCCTAAATTCAACTGTTTTCAAGATATCGAATTTGGAAAATAACTTTCTGATAAAATATCCAAAAACGTTTTAGTCCATTAAGTTCATAGTCCATCAAGGTACCTTTTAAAGTTTCCAGCTCCATAACAACGCCGCATCGTTCTTTTGTCTAACAGTGATGATCTTGACAACACATGTTAAAGTTTAATTAAGTGTAAATAATTTTCGCACAAAAGCATAAAATGGCATGTTTAACTGTTACTGAGCGTATTGAAATTTCAATTATCATAAGATACGGTGATAGAAGATGAAGTTGTGACCAAGTAGTGAATATTTTTAATGAATTGCATCTAATCGGGAACGCATTTCTAAACCGTTTCAAAAACATTGCAGCGTTTTCATGGAACTGGAGGTGTCAAAGATCGACCAGAAAGTGGAAGACCCTTAAGTGTTACAAATGAAGAAAATTCTTTGAATGTCATGTTAGAGGAAAATCCAATAAATTCGGCACAACAAAGGGCTTTGAATCATAACATGAGTCGATATCCCATTCAAAAAATTTGCAAACTGCAAAAATTCCATCCATATAAAATTCATTTGGTACAAGAATTGAGTGAAGACGATTTTGATCGTAGAATCGAGTTCTGTGAAGTTATTAAGGATAAATTTAATGAAAATGTCAACTTTGTCAACCACATATTTTTTTTTACGAATCTACATTTTGTTTAAATGGGGACGTAAATCAACACAACTGTAGGTATTGGTCAGACCAAAATCCACATTGGATGGAAGAAGTTCACACTCAATGGCAACAAAAAGTAAATGCATGGTGTGGCATTCTTGGTAGACACGTCATAGGACCCTATTTTATAAACGGAAATTTGAACTATGAATGATATTTATCACGTTTACAACAGCATATTATTCCTGAGCTTAGACGATTATTCCCGAATAACAACAATCCCCATTTGCCGGCAGAACAAATATGGTTTCAACAAGATGGGGCCTCCACATTTTCGACGTGTGGTACGGGCATATCTAGATGAAACTTTTTCTGATAAATGGATTGGACGCAGGGGATCAATTGAATGGCCAGCTGGGTCTCCCGATATGACCCCACATTAAAAATATAGCTTAAAACAGAAGACTAGCAAATATCGAAGAGTTGCAGTAGAAAATAAGGCATGAAATTTCTACCATTCCTCTTCACATGATGCTTTTAGATTCACTACAAAATTTTGTTCATTGAGTTCATTACTGTCAGGAGGTAAATGTTAAACAATTTAAGCACCTTATTAAATAGTTCCAAAGAAAAATTTGTTGTTTTTTAAAACTTGTTTTCTCTCTTTTTTTTTCTCCTCGCATAGCTATTGTTTTCATACAATTTTAAATATCCTGAAAATTCATTTAAAAATAATCCACCTTTTGTGACTTTCATAATAAATATCCATTATTTCGAGCGTTTTCTTTAATAAATTTGAAAGTAGTAAAAGGTTATTTTCCAAATTCGATATCTCGAAAATGGTTGAATATTGGAAATGATGTGCTATATCAATTTTGTTTAGAATTTTAAGCCGAATTGAAATGTGGAATGATATAAAGGGTGTTCCATTAGAGAAAAAGCAACTTCGTTTCGTCCTAACTTTTTGACTGATCGTGTATACTTAGTTTTTTATCAATATAATGGAATTTGAAAAACCCTAAAACTTTTGTATTTTAATATTTTACGCTAGCTATCTTACTTTAAGAGATAATCGACTGTTTCCATATATCAGCGTCCCTGTATAGAAACCCAAAAAGGTACAGTATTTTTTCAGAAAAATCAATTTTCGATATTTTTCATTTTGAAGGAATTATTTTTCATTACTACTAGGAATTGCTTCACGGCCCTCTTGTACAGTACTTGGTTGAGTGGAAGAATAGCTATGAGCTAAACTCGACAAAGTAAAATAAAATTGATTTATTATTATTATAGGAATGAAATGAATACTGCTTTTATTAATGCATTTCGATAATCAATTTGAAAATATATGTATTGATATAGTGTTGTACACCTTTGGGCATTGAAATTGCACATTGGATATAATATTATAAGTTTTGGAAGTCGGATTCACAATTTAAAGTAATTTGTGATAGGATCGTTGCAGAACTGATTTTTAATTCAATAATTTTATTATCAATTGGTAATTGGTTTCCATGCACTAGGGAATTGATTATTAATATCAAAATAATGTCCAGTAGAATTAATAAATACAAGAGAAATTTAGCAGCAATAAAGTAGTCGACAATTATTCAGGGTCGTGTTATATTTATGAAGATTATATCTTGAATCCAATTCTTTATGTCAGTCATAGGAATGACACTGTATTATCAGGGATTGTAGCATCGATTACCCTATCTATCGTTTTTGGTTTCTCCAAACCGATTCTTTTTCAAATAGGTACTTGTACAGCTTAAACAAGATTGATTATATTTGACGTTCAAGATGTATTTGTTTAGAGTACTGTCAGATGCACAGGTTCCTTGATATATAGGTATCATGCTGAATAGTCGGTGACTATTGTGTACCATGCAAATAGTCGTAGGTAATATCCCAAGACCATGACAAATAGCCGACTATTATTTTCTTCATAATTCTATCGAGAGTACCTTGTATTTTGACAATTTAATGAGACCATATGAACATTAATAATTCTTTGATTATTAAAAAATGTTCATATGGTCGAATTGAATTGTCTCAAATACAAGTTACTCGAGATGAATTAAAGAAGAAAATAATAGTCTCTATTTGTCATGGTCGGGTGATATTCAGGAAGATTATTTCATGAACAGTATAAAATCATTCAATTATACTCATTTATATACTCTTTACTCTTCACGGTATTATCTGGGATGGATTTGCTTATATATGCACTGATTTCTGTCATAGAAGACAACCCAAAACGAGACACTTCAATTTTGAGCTACTGAGTTGTCAACGTTTGACACTTATACAAACAAAAGAAAGCTATGTTTACATGAATAGCCGTGTTTACCTAAATATCCGCTTGTTTACCTAAATAGCAGCTCATATTACATATCATGTGACTTCATTCATGAAATTTCATTGGTGTAGCAATGTGTGAATGAAATAATGGCTAATAGAGCGTGTTGATTGGTCCTGTCAAATAAGAAACAAACGTATGATTGGTTGATTACTGATATTTAATAGACGAAAGAAATAATCAAGTAATTTTGCCAAATGATATACACTCTGACAAATGAATGTGAATCAGTTTTTCAAAAAATGTATATGTTTGGAGAAGAGCAACTATTTTTTTTTTTTCGTCATAAACAGAAGTATTGCTTATTTTACAAACACAATGAATTGAAATATGTTAGTTTAATTTCAGATTGTTTCATTAAAATAATAAAGGAGATTATTCCTAAGTACATCTAATGGCATGCATGGACGATATCGCTCCCGCCAGAGAGCGCTAGTGTGAGTGGAGGTCATGAGTGACAGTAATAACAAGTAATAATATACAATAAAACTTTAATTAGTTGCTGTTATGGAGAAATACGGCCCTATAAGTGTAAAACGCCACATTTATGAATTGAAAAAAGGAAAAGCAAAAACTTCCAGCCGTAAAGAACAGTTGATACGAAAATGAGTGGATGGAATCGGTGCATAAACGTCAGTTTGTAGGTCAACTTGTCTATATTTGGTGAAATTTATTTACTGGCTATAAATCTTATTCTTTCAGATCACTCGATTATGATAGGAATAAACTTTTCATGTCCGTTATGCACTTATCAACTACTCCAATCTGACCTCCACTAACAATTGCGCCATCTACGTTAAGCTTGCCAGAATACATACCATTTAATGAAAAGTACAAACATCTGTGTGAAAGTTTTGAGTTGATGTTTAGTTTGCTTCAATATTGCGAAAGTCAAAAACGCATACGGAACTCTAAATCATCTTTTCGTAAGTACATGGGACCTTCCTTCATACTCGATGAACTGAATTATTTCATCTTTTTCACTGATGAAATCAAATGCATCTAGGTATTTTATCAACAACTCAACTACTTCAATCTTGATTTTGCAGTTCAATAATAATAAAAATTCAACACCTAATCCTTTTTTAAAGAATGTGCAACTTCTTCAGCCATCAGTTAAAAGTTTGACTGGTGGCACTTTATAGTAGCTGCTAATTTAGCAGATAGAGTAGTTCATGGGATTGAAGGGCCTGTTTTTCAATGTTCGGTTAAAAGTCTCAGTTAGCTGGCTGACAGTTAATAGTCTTCGGGTCCAGTAGGTACCGGGAGAAAAGAAAGGATTACCCAACCTTGGAGACTTCATATATCTGCTTTCAATGTCGACTTGGACTACATACTATTTGATTTGTAGAACAGATTAATGAAGTCTCAACGGTTAGTGAATCATTTATTCTCTCCGTGTAATGGGCCCGAGTACTATTAACCGTCAACCAGCTAACTGAGACTCTTAACTGAACATTGAAAAACCGGTCCTAACTGTGCTTACATTGGCTGAAGGTTGAAAAAAGCTGACAGCTGAAGTTACTTAAAATTACTGCAAACCAGCCCTTATACATTAGCTGAAGGTCCGGGATCTCCCTTGCTCTCACAACCTCTGCTTTCGACAGGTTTTGGTCAAATGTTTGGGAGACACGTAAATACAAACTTAACGAAAACAAAAATTTTCACAAAAAATTCAGAATTAAAATACATTTTGTTATTGAACAAAATCTTCAAATGAACCTGAAGTGTTGTCTATTTCACTTATTTATTTCCCAAAAAACTTTGTAATAGTGTGTGCTAATAAAACTTGGTAACCCAGTATAATCAAAAAAGCACTTTAAGGTACCAGTTTTACAATGTTTGGATAGTCTACGAACATCGCTCCATTATCTCATAGTCAACTTCTTAAATAGATAAGAGTAGATAATAATCATCACAAGATTCACCCTTAGCAATCAAAACTTCACTAACAGAATAGATAAATAAATACAGAAAGTTTTCAATATGAATATTATGTTCAACAACTAGGAAATAATTCGCTTTTGTAAAAATATTGTTATCTAGAAATGAATTTGAACAGATATATTTTTTTTTGGTGTATGGTTCAAAGATAAAGCTAATTTATGTCGTGCATGAATTTACCAGTAAGTTCTATCACTACTACGGTTTTGCTCGTGGACCCAATGGTGAAATGCATTGTCAATAGTACCACAAAGTTATTTTTTCATTATTTTCTAATCGAAAACAAAGAGTTATGTAAGAAATAGCACGAAGAAGCTACGAAGCCCTGGAAGGGACACCTGAAATTAAGAAAAATATTTTCTTAATTTTAGGTGTCCCTTCCAGGGCTTCGTAACATAGCGATGTCTTCGTAGATGAAAATGCCTAATAAACTCGTTTCGACATCTTCAGTAGTTCATTCAAATTTGAATAAGAATTTCTTGAATTGCGGAATAAACATTTTTTGTTCAGCATTAAAAAATACATCTGAATTCTGTAGAGTTTTACCTTTTTATCTATTTTGCATCCTCCACAAAATGAATATACCTATGTAATTTTGATGCTTTGTCACTCGATAGAATTGAATATTATATTTTTGTCACCGTACTGTATCATTTTGAGCAATTCTGTGTTAGCAAAAATAACAAGAATTTGATATTTGTGCTGAAAAAAATATATCACATTAATCTTTGGGCAATTTGTAATAATATGCGGGTTTTAAATGAACACTCGTAGGTATACAGGATATCGTTCATTTATCGTTTGAAGATAAGTTAGTTTTCTAAATTATCCATTTTAAAAAAATTGGTATAAAATTTTACTCTACTGAGATGGTATCAAATCTAGCTGTATTTTCCAATGCTGAACAAGTTTTCCAAATAAAATTTTTTCATATTTTCCAAAACAGTTTACTTCATTCCTGACTTGAGTCCTGAACCAAAATGAAGTTTTTCAAGGCGTCTTGTAGGTAGGTATATTACGTGTGTTTTGTAATATTCTTTTGGTGAATATTTAGATTAACGGTACAAATATTTATAAAATAAAATTTCGAAAAACCCATGATAATGAATCGTGCATACTTTGTGAATGACACTGCAACTGCATATGATGGATTTCTCCTTTGTTCTCTTCTATGCAATCAGGGTTTCATCGAGACGAGAAATAAACAAACTCTTGTCTCGATGTTTTTCTCAAAGACAATTTCTCGATCTCGATTCGAGACTCTTGAAGTTTCGATATATATAATAGATAAATCTCTGAAGATATTTTGACAGTGATCCCTGTGACCAGCAAGGGCGATAATTCTAACTGCTTTCTTCTGCATCTTGAAAACCCTAACAGCGTGACAAGATTTCCCCCATAAGAAAATACTATAATTTATATGAGCATAAAAAAATGAAAAATAACAGGTTTGAACTGTGTTGAAACAAAGGTGGTTTTTCATGTTGCGTAGCAAATAAAGCGAACTTGACAGTCTATTACATAGTTGATCAATATGGGCTGACCAAGTCAGTTTGTCATCTATGATAACTCCAAGAAGTTTTACACTGTTGCCATTACCTGCAATTTTCGTGGAGAGAAAAAGTTCTTGTGTTTTGTCATTGTTCAATTTAAGATTGTTGGCACTGAACCAACTTTGTGCATTTTCGAGAGAACATGTCATACGCAACAAAAGACTTTCTGAGTCGGAGACAGTATTGAGCAAAGTTGTGTCGTCAGCATATGCCACACATTTATTCAGTAATATATGAATGAAATAAATCGTTTACATAAATGATGAATAGGAATGGGCCCAGGACAGATCCCTTGGGTACCCCATATGAAATATTTTGAAACTCAGAACAAGTTTCATTTATATACTTGCTTGCTTGCTTTCTGTTGTATAAGAAGGACTGGAACAGATCGAGTGGTATGCCCCTAACACCATAGTGGATCAGTTTGTCAATGAGGACACTGTGAGAGATACAGTACAGTAATACCAACTTCCATGCCATTTTCAAAACCCTCGACTATATCGGTAACAATCTTGAAAGCGGCTTGGGTTGTGCTATATTTTCTTCTGAAGCCAAACTGACAACTGTTGATAAATTCATTCGTTTCAAGGTATTTCATCAATCTCTGCTTCAATAAGATTTCAAAAACTTTATAAAGAATCGGAATAATAGATATTGGTCTATGGTTTGCCACTTGTGAAATGTCTCCTTTTTTGAAAATTGGTAAAACTTTCGTGACTTTCAAGATATCTGGAAATTCTCCCTCTGCAATGGAACCATTGTAGAGAGTAACCAACGAATCAATAGGGTCTAGGGTTTGTTTAACAAGTTCACTATTCATTCCATAAACATCAGTGCATTTCGAGTGTTTCAAGCTGCGTATACTGCCTAGACTACCTAGAATCTTGTGACCGGCTCTACGAAAAAAGACGAAAATGGTGTGGGCAACCCATTCAGAAAATCCTCCGGGTCATTGGAATCATTGACAATTTTCCCAATTAAATCTTCTGCAATTGTGGAGAAGTAATCATTGAACTCTTTAGCTGATATAGTAGAATTAGATGTGTTTTTTTTTGAGTGATTTCTTTCAGAACTGACAATTTCCCTATCTCTAACTTTGTTGTCAGATTCTCCAATGAATTTATAATAGGCTGCCTTTTCACATTCTTTTAATTTTAATTGATACTGTTTTCTTAGAGCAATGTAATTACTGAAGTCCCTAGTAAGATTACAAATTGATTTGACATCAGATAATGTGTCCCTCAAAGTTCTTAGTTCATCATTTAATCATTGGACTGGTGGTTTTTTGTTTAGATAACATTTCCTCACAGGAAAATATTTCTCAATTAACGGAGTGAAAGTTTCAATCGAATGGTTGGCAATTATTGAGCTTTTCCAGATATTTAATCCAGTGGTATTCCAGTCACTGTCGGCAAGAGATGATCTCAGATCTGCAATGCCATGTTGTGATATTTGTCTTCTCCAGATTACCTCATCATTCTTTTTCTTTTCATTCAAATTCAAGGTTATCACCTGTGCCAGATGATCAGATAAACATGAATCAATAACCATTGAACTGTACATAGAGTCATTCAGATTTGTGAGGATATTGTCAATACAAGTAGCTGATTGGGCAGTTATTCTAGTGTAATCAGATATTGTGATGGCGATACCGAATGAATGTAATAGATTACCAAGTTCAGCTAGTGCAGACGATCTACCGCAAAAATTGATGTTAAAATCGCCAGCGATAATGGTGTGACGTCTAATTGTGTAGCAGTGCAATATGATTTTTACCAAAAAATCTATGAAGTTGTTCAACTTTCCATTTGGTGACTATAAATCCCAATCACTATAGCATTATTATGCAAGAGCTCAATTGCACAGAATTCGGCCTGAACTTCGTTTGAAAATTCATGTAAGTCTAATGCCCTATATTTTGTATTCACATCAACAAAAATTGAAATACCACCATGTCTCATTTTACTCCTACAAAAATATGAGGCCCGCTTATAATTTGGAATATTGAGTGATTGAATAACACATTCGTCTAACCAGTGTTCTGAAAAGCATAAAATATCAAACCTATTCTTATCAAGATACAAGTTAATTTGGTTCAGTTTGTTTGATAAGCACTGTATATTTACATGAAAAATTCTGATCGAATTATGATCAGTTCTAAAAAGAGAGTTGTCTGATTTTGACAAACGCGAAAAGTCAGTTTTATGAGGAGGAAAATACAGAGGCTATATGCTATGAACGGAAAGCCACGTATAACAAAAAAAACGCCGAGTATCAGCACAAAAGTAAACAATATTGTTCCAAAAAATAAAAACCAAACGAATCCTTGATGTTTTAATTTAATCTTTTATCCATACATTTAAAATGTACCTAGATACGAAAGGGTGGAAGTATAAAATTGTTTCTTCTTTCGTGAAGAGGAGAATGTACCAGCACCAGCAAAAAACTCATTTTTTGTAATCGAAACAGTCGTCTGTTGAAAAAAAATTATCGATATTACTCAAATTATTTGATCTCAATAGTACTTATAGGACGCAGTACTGCATAGTGAAATTTATGCAAAAATGGTGCCATAAGTCATTTTCTCTTTTCTGGCGTATTTAGAGCAGTGTGTTATTGCAGCACATACATTTTTTCGAGATCGAGAAATCTGGAAATAATTTCTCGATCTCGAAAA
Source organism: Chrysolina americana (assembly GCA_958502065.1). NCBI lineage: Eukaryota > Metazoa > Arthropoda > Insecta > Coleoptera > Chrysomelidae > Chrysolina > Chrysolina americana. The sequence continues at coordinate 47,077,535 of OY293418.1, read as the reverse complement.
ATCTCGAAGTTTTTTTCTCGATCTTGTTATCGAAAAAACCCATTAGTCTCGTCTCGATATCGTCTCGAATTTCGAGAGTCTCGTAAAAGTTTCCAACTGTCACCATTTTATTTAATTTATCTTCATGATCAATCCTATTTTGAATGATGTCCAATCGTTAAATACCTTGATCAGTTTCATTGAGATCAAACTCAATAAGCTCAGTCTTTCCTTTTTTATCGTCAGCACTCACATCTCATTCTCGGTGCTCGTTTCATTGCTCAGAGAAATTTTCCGAAACTTACAACCATTGACAATTGAGAAAAAAATATCCTGAAAATTAAAGATTTCTTCCGAATCGAGTACCATTTTAGAATACAGCAGGAAAGTGGACCCTTAGCAGTTTCACTGCGATCGACTTACTCTACTTAGTACCCCGATAATTTAGTTGTTACGTTGTAACATGATTACTATTTTTAGAACTGCTATATTTTAAAGAAAAGAAAAACATTGAAATTAATTGTCTTAGGTAGGAGGTTCTTTGTGGAATCCCAGAAACCACAGTAATCCTCTTAATAAGCTTCCTTTCCGGTTTCTACAAATACTTATTTCTCATGATGGATGATTATCAAAAATAGTGTGTGTGCCTTTCGCTCTGTATTTTGTAAACATTTTCAATCAATTTGCCAAATCATTCACGAACAATTTTATCTGGAATGTCGAATTCAGTTCACAATGCAACAGCGCATCGTCAAATAATAACACCAATTCCCTTATCTAATTTGGCAAAAAGCATGATCTAATGTAAATCTCGACCTTGGCCTTGGCTATAATTAGAGACAGCTGTTTACGTTCGGGGTATTTATCAGTTATATTTTACTTATCTATTCTGTTTACAAGCAATAATTATTTTTTCACAAGAGGTTTTTTAGAAAGGATTGAAAAAATTCAGCTGCCTGTTTTATTAAAGATGGTCAAAAGAGAGAAAACAGAGATGGAATCATTTCAGAAACGATTTACTTACCATAATGGCCTGTCAGGAATGTTTCAAATGAAATTGCAGGATACGTGTTTTGGTAAACTAGATAATCTGCAGTGGCATTCGTGCAAGTAATTCAATTCGCAATATCGGACTACAGAGTATACCTAACCTAGGAAGGAATCCAAATAATGATTCGGGACACCTTGATGGACAAAATTTTGCCAACAAACCCATAACACTCATGAAACAGGTACCAACTCTACTCCATCTCTAAATCCAAAATACTAAATAACAATATCAAATTAATATCTCAGGATCAACTCATTCCGACAAACCAAGATGACTCAGTAATCCAAGTTTGGATCCTTTTTGCTATGTGTACTGTGCAATTGTACAAAGAAGTTATGTATGAGTAACTTGTTTTCAATTTCTGTGTCGTAGTTCTTATGAGTGATTATGAGATTGAACCACTAGGTAGTCACTATGGTTATTTCGAACTTGAGCGCCGCAAAAAGTTAACCTTTTTTTCATGTGAAAAAGTACAATAGAAGTTTTGTAGAGGCATGTAGTATCCAAAAATGTAAAAATCGAAAAAAGAAGTATAAATATATTTGGGATATTAAGCATTTTTTGGATTTTGCCATGCCTTGGGTTGATTTGGGTTAGTTTTTGTAATAGATTTAATATCGAAATTTGTACAAATTTTCCTCCTTTTTCAACACTTTATGCCCCTACTGGCACTTTCAAAGTAGTGATAAAATTATTTTCATTTTCCCATGTGTATCGTTTAAAACACTAGAATATAAATAAACAAAATTACAGTCTTCGTTTTGTTTTCTTTTCCAAAAAATTAAAACCGGCCTCAAAGGGTTGAGAAAGTTGCCTCCAATCAATATAATCAATTCGGAAAGTGGAAAAGAGTTTGTTAATCATTGAATTTCCAAAAAATACTTAACACACAATGATTATTTTGTCGATAATTAACACGACAGATGCAGAGAGATGCAGATTATGTGCAGCAGTCCTATCATGTTGGAAGAATTATGGTATTCTCAAAACCCCAACAGGTACTCAATCTGGGAATCCTTCTCTCTGATTTTTGAGAAAATGTATATATCGTTGATGATTCAGGCGTCATTGAAAAAGTATTGGTTCAATAATCCTTGTACATATATACCTGCCAACACATTAACACAAATTTCTCCTGAAAGTTGCCCAACTTCAGTAGAGATGTTGATTCTCTTGACACCAATATCTGGCATTCTGTCTGTTGAACCCATTATTCTTAAATATCCATACTTCTTGAGAATTTTTTTTTCTGATTCACGACTAATATCGACTTCATATTCTATTTCTCTTGTTGAAACCATAGGATTCAATTCAACATAAGCAACTACATTTATATCTGTTGCCTCGTTGATAATAGAATTGAGATTATGGCGATTTTCTTCTCGTCTAAATTTTCTCTCTAAAATTGAGAAAAATCGTCTGCAAGGATGTTGTCTTTCAAGATACCGTTGTGAATACAGCATACAGACATTTAGCTTCTGTCGGATTCTCACCACATCTGCCGTAAATTAATGGGATGTCTACTTGTTAATATCTGTATTGCATATTATCGTTAAAAACTACGAATAAGCGAGTACTTTTTCTTTTATGTATTGGTTTGTAAATGAAGTTTCTTCTAATTGCCAAAAATTATTTGTTTTCCATGGCTCACTTTGAAAATTATTAGTACTTATAAGTATTGGTATAATGGAAAACAAATTATAATACGTTCTGAATTTAAAACACAATGGATTTTATATTGAAGAATGACGTTGGATTGGTTTCTAGAAGTTTTATTCAGTAAGGGGGTGCTGCGGGGTGGTGAAAAAAACAACATTGTTGCAAGAAACTATTTATGAGAATTAATTATACACAATCAATGAATTTGTGGGTCAATAAACAAATTTGTATTTTTTCATTACGTTTTCTGTCATTTATGATCATTTTAATCTTATCGCGGTATTCTAGAAGAAAAAAATTGCTATAAAAAGGCGTTGTAAAAAATCAATGAAATAGTTTTAGGCCATTCAGAGTTTTAGCAGGACGCCAAAAAGGTAATAATGTACAGGGTTTTTCATTTAAAATTCACGGATTGATGTCAGTTATTGCTAAACTGAAAATGCCACAAAATCGTCGGAGACGTCGAAATGTGACATTTTACGCTTTGAGTAAAAGCAATTTTGAACATTCAGTTTTTCTCAAGTCAAAGTAGGTAGGTCGGACAACATTAACTGCCCTGTCACTGCCAAATGAAAAGTAATAAACAGCTTAACTAATATTTTCCCACGGGTGAAACTACAACCCACAACTAAGTTAATCGCAGCGCCATCCGTACGGAAAATCAAGTACAAGACAATCCTAGGCAGCACAGACTCCAGGAATAGTAAACTATGATATTTCGAAAAGGGTTCGAAATTTTCAGTTTGTATCTAATATCTGCGATTTTACAGAAACACACAACTAGAAGAAACTGAACAGGCAATGCAAGGCAAGGCAATGCAATGCAACCCAAATAACTTACAAAATGAGAGGGAATACAAGTTCTATAGGAACTACCTGAAAAAGCTTATTAATATCACAAAACAATCATACTACCAATTTGAAATAGAGTCAAAGAAAAATGACATAAAAAAACAATGGCAAATCATCACGGATTTAACTAATGGCAAAAATAGAAAAATCTCTAATTCCAGTAATATACGAAAACGAAATAGATAAAAAAATCATAAAAAATAAGGATGACATAGCAAAACTTTTTAACGAACACTTTGTTCGCAACATAAAGGAAATTGTAAAAGAAGTAAACGACAGCCAGAAAGGTAGATACTTTGAAAATAGCGAGATCTGCCAAAATCTAGTGAAATCATTTGCCTTTATAGAAATCACAACTAGGGATGTTCTTATCGAAATTAAATATCTCAAACTGAATAAATCTCCAGGGTACGATGGACTAACACCTAAATGTCTCAAAACTATTGCAGAAGAAATTTCCCCGGTACTAGCAAAACATTTCAATCTGTCAGTGAATGGAGGTGCTTTTCCAAACTCTCTAAAGAAAGCAATTGTCACACCAATATTTAAAGGAGGAGAAAAATTGTCATGTAATAACTATCGCCCGATAGCCCTCCTATCGTTCGTAAATCGTAAAATTTTTTAAAAGCTAATGACAGCACGCTTGAATAATTTTTTCAATAAAAACAATTTCTTTTCTAAAATCCAATTCAGGTTTTGCAAAGGGAAAGGTACTGAGGCGGCCTTGATAAAATTATCATCGGAGATAAACAGATGTTTGGATGAAAACCATTATGTATCGACAGTCTTTCTTGACATATCGAAAGCGTTCGATACGGTTTGTCATGTCAGATTGATCAGAAAGCTCTACAGTGCCGGTATTAGAGGGCCAACTAATGGATGGTTAGAGAGTTTTCTGACAGGAAGACAACAACAGGTCAAAATTGACAACTCAATGAGCGCCTGGCTGAATAGCGAACATGGAGTGCCGCAAGGATCAGTATTGGGACCCTTACTTTTTCTGGTTTAGATAAACGATCTCTGCGACACTCCTATACATGGAAAAATACTTACATTCGCTGACGATACCGCTCTTTTTTATCATGGCCATGACAAAGAAATGTTATTTGAGAATATTAAAAGGGCTTCCGACATGTGAGCAACTGGTTTGTAAATAATAACATGTACATCAATACCAAGAAAAAAGAATATCTGAACTTTTTCATTAGAAATATCCCTTTGCGTTTAATGGAAACTTACAACACCACTCTACCGACTGTCCTCCACAAGCGACTACTTGTGATTGTAGTACTATTCTCCAAGATGAAAAAATTAAATATCTTGGATTGACATTTGAACAGAATATGACCTGGAAAACGCATATTGATACAATCAACCGAAAACTCAGGAATATTATTCTGAAGTTCTATTCTGTCCAAAATTCTGCAAAAGTTTACTTTAACAATGATCTATAATGCTATTGTACATTCGGTTTTGAGCTACGGCATATCGATTTGGGGAGGCATCTACAAAACCAACTCCGAAAAACTGAGAATAACACAAAAATTCTTCGTCAGACTTGTTTACAAAGTTTATCGTACAGTGCCGACAGAGCCAATTTTCAATGAATTGAAAATACAAAACTTTTGGCAACTTGTAAGGCAGTACACAAATTCCACAGAATACTGAACCAACAAGTGTATTTCCACAGGAGCACAGAAAACTATAAATTACCATTCGCATCCAAAACACTCACTCAAAAGTCATTCATATACTTGGGACTGAAAATCTATAGCGATCTTCCTCCTACTGTAAAACAAGAATCTCTTCACTTTTTTGGGAAACGCCTCAAAGCTCACTTCTCAAACTTCACACATACAGAATTAGAGACGAAATATTTCTAGAAATCATCAAAATACCAAACATGTCGTTAAACGATAACCGTGTATCTCGGTTATTATTATTACATTAACCCAGGACTCGTATACGTAGGTAATAGGAATGGTTCCTCAAGATAACCCTATTTACTGCTTGTTTTGTTTTGTTTAATTTCTTTTTTATTTTATTTTGGTTTGTTTATTATTGTATTCTTGCTGCTCTCTAAACTTAACTTGTATTTTTGCTCCTCTCTAAACTTAAGTTTAGGTTAACTTGATACCAGTTATATGCACTATTGTAACCTGAACCCACACACGGACGTGAGTCTTGTGGGTATCACAATACTGTTTGAACTGTTAAATATTACTTGGATTCAATAAATATTATAAAAAATATTATAATTATATCTGATAATTACATCAAACTCGTGTTATTCCTTTTTATTGTGAGTCAATTATAGCCCTCTTTATGATATGCATTAAAATTGCCTTTCCTCATCAGTATTCAAGGGAAACTACAAGTGTGTTTTATGGCTGAGTTAAGAATTTGATGCAGAATCTAAAATAGCATTGAAAAATCTGGGATACCTTATAAAAAAATGGGCGTCAGTGTCGCGACGCCCTAACGGATAGCGTCTAGTGATGGATCCCTACGTGAATAAGAGGACCTTGTGCATTAAAATCATCTGCTTTCACGAAATATGGATATTCTCTTTAATTTTCACGATATTTTTCCGCGGAGTTTTATATATGAGACATCCTGACAAAGCGAACCATATAATATGTTAATTGTTCTTAAGGCATTGGATTTCAGGTGATATAACATTTTTTTTGGGACGAAAAACAGAGCCTGAAGTCGTAGAAATCAGAAGCTCACGACTTAGAAGTTGGATGAGGAAGAATTGATACTAGGTAAAGCAAAATAAGCTTTTTGGATTCAGTGTTACCGTTGTATTAGGATCCTGCGCAAGGAAAAAAAAGCTGATGAGATATCTATTCCGAAAATGGACAAACTCAGCATTATTTTCAACTAATTCATCAAAGCGATGATTTCGATAGAATTGGAAATGTCTTTAACGAGTATAACGCAACTGCGCCCTTAACGCTTTCAAGAAGAACAAATCGTCGCCGGATAATTATAAAACTTCGAGCTCCAAAAAAGCAGCACCCTTTCTCCGATAAACTCCAAATGCATTAAAATCAAGTCTCTTCAAACAATGCCTGATGAACTCAAGTTGATAATTAACGTTTCCCAACAATGCCTCGTCTCGATCCTTGAAAGAAGAAGAAAATCCCGTGAAGGGGTGACGACTGACTAAGATAACACTATAATTACAAGATAGGAACAACACCTCGCCGTCTTCTCACGAGGCGCAAAAACTGACACAATGCCAGGCATTAGACGGTATTTACGAGGCCGCGCCCCGCATTATGAATGCCCTGTATACAATAGGAACGATGCATGAACTCGTTTGTACAGCACACATTGTTGCGGAACACACTTTATTGGTTCATATATCCTCTTAAACTGGATAAGGTGGTTTTGAATTGAGTTGCTTTGCTCCTCTGTTCATCTATCCTTTCATAGAGGCAAAAACTCGATATCTCACTTCAAGGATGTATTGAATTTATTCACGTCGTTGTAAGTGATTGAAATCTGCTTTGTTTTTCACGATTCCCAGGATTGGACTAAATGAGAGGATTATACAGGGCAATGCGTAATTACCACTCCATTGGCAATTCACGGCTCACAGCTTCCTATAAATTGACTTATAAACAGACTTAATTAGAACACTATTTACGCTAATTGTAAAAAAGGACAGAGAAGGAGAAGGGGGCATCATGAACATTTCAAGATTTTTTCTACAAGGTAGGTGCTAGATCAAGAAAGACTTGAAAATGGTATCGGGACTACTCACTTGGCACTGTCCTCTTGGGTATCACCGCAAAAAGATGGGCAAGTCAAAGAGTGAAAGTTACCGCTTCTGCGAGAACTTCGCGGAAACAGCAGAACATCTAGTTTGCGAATGCTTCTATGCTTTCTTCCTCCGACAAAAAATGAGGGGCTGCTCGTTTTCACCACTAGCTGTCGATATTGCTTGTTGAAGTGTACTCAAATATATGACCTAGCATGAATGATGTAGCTTCGGCTGTAGGACCTACCTTGTTACTGATGAAACTAGTCTGAGGGGTGGTCATTTCTCATCTGGACTTGTGTAGCTCGACCGTTTGAGTATAAAAGAAGCATTTGCAATTGAGTCGTCGAACTCACGGAGTGCGTAGACCTTAAAGTAAAGGTAGAAGCTCAGCGGCAGCAAAGGGACAGGGTGTCCCAATGCTATAAATGCCAATGGTTTGGACACGCACAGAGATGCTGCCACTCGTTGGCAAGATGCGTCAAGTGCGGCAGCGACCACGCCACACACGAGTGCAAGAAGGCCAGGGAGGAACCGGCCAAATGCGTGAACTGCGGGGAGGCGCATCCCGCAAACTACAGGGGATGCCCGAAATTCCCAAGGCCGAGGGTTGCACCACAGCAACCCAAACACAAGGGAAATACGACAACGCCAAGACAGGCACACACAGCCCCAAGGCAGGGACAAGCACCACGACAAGGACCGCAACCGCAACCACAGACGGCGCCACCACAGTGGGGCCCCAAAAAACAGACGCAAACTACAACACAGGCGAATATAATCCTCCTAGTGAAATCGGACCTAGAGTACAACGAGTACATCCCCCCAGGTCTCTCACTCGGTGAATCGGTAGCGATCGGAGTGAAGACGGAAAGCGTTGAGACAATCAGGATATCCACAGTCTACATCCCACCAGGCCCAAACCTGAGGAAAACGGACCTGGAGAAACTATTTCCGGACCACCACCCCACGGTGGCAATAGGAGACTTCAACGCAAATTCCAGAGACTGGAACTGCCGCAACGACAACGCACGCGGCAGGGATTTGGCAGTAAACTTACTACCTGACTTCGAAGACATTACAGTAACCTCAACTTACGAACCCACGCACTACCCGAACAGGGACGGCCAACAACCAGACATCACGGACATGGCCCTTATACAGAGCATCCCGACACTAGTAGACATCACAGTACTAGACGAGGGATCTTCAGACCACAATCCAATCCTACTAACAATAGGGGAGGAAGTCGCCGAGGTCGCTACAACGACCAAGCGTATTGTGGACTGGACGCGCTTTGCAAGGGCGGCACACGACCACATAGACATACCACGAATAGACACGGCCCACCAACTGGAGGAGGCCGCCGACGGACTAAGACCAGCTATACTGACAACCATGGACCGGTGCTCTAAAGACATACAGACGACCAACTTCGACTTCCAAGGAGTACTGCCGCCAGACCTGAGAGACAGTGGGCTGACCGCTTGGACGAACTCAACGCCGAAGACAACTCTCTGTGGAAAATGCAGAGAACCCTTAGACAAAGGAAGAGGAAACCATGCCCCCCACTCCACGGTGAAATGGGCCTGGTTTTTACGGACGCGGATAAGGCAGAGGCATTTGCTGACTCCTTTGAACGCCAGTGCCGTGAAAACGAGGTCGATTACACCGACGAAGTCGAAGACACAGAAGCACACGCCGAACAGACAATTAGGCGACTAAGACGGACAAACGACAGAGACATCCTTCTGGAGCCTACGTCTCCAGAAGAAGTTAAGAACATTATCAGACAGGCTAAGACCAGGAAAGCACCGGGTCCAGACGGCATCCCAATCCGGGCACTGAAGGCCCTGCCCAGGAAGGGGATTACAGCACTGACAAGCATTATAAATGCAGTACTAAGACTTAGACACTTTCCCACTAGCTGGAAAGAAGCGACGGTCATCATGATTCCAAAACCCAACAAGAACCACGGTTTTCCACAGAACCACCGCCCCATCAGCCTAACACCAGCGATGAGCAAGGTAGCGGAGAGGGTTATCCAGACACGACTAGAGGCAATGACTGAAGAACTGAACGTCCTCCCAGACGAACAGTTCGGTTTCAGGCATGGGCACTCTACAGAACTCCAGGTGACCCGCATAGTGGATGCAACGATCCAAAGCTGGAACCGCACGTCAAAAGGACACCTTACAGGAGCAGTCTTCCTAGACGTATTCAAGGCCTTTGACAGGGTATGGCATGACGGACTGATCACCAAGATGGTGGACGCAGGATACACCACACCAATGGTCAAGCTGATACAATCCTTCATACGAGGACGAAAGTACAGATGTAGGGTTGGGAACGTACTCTCATCCCGCAGGAGGTTAGAAGCAGGAGTCCCGCAGGGAGCGGTACTATCGCCATACCTGTTCTCTATCTTCACAGCAGACATGCCATTGGCCGACAAACCCATGACCAAACTCGCACTCTACGCAGACGACACGGCAATCTTCGCGGAGTCATCACACGAGAGAGGAGTCACAGCAAAGCTGCAACAACAGATGAACATACTAGAACCGTGGTTTAACCGTTGGAAAATTGGAATCAACCCAGACAAGAGCAAGGCCATCCTGTTCACGAGGAGACGTAGGACACCCGAGGGCCATGATGATAGAATTCCGTGGGTAGACGAAGCTGTCTACCTAGGGGCAACTCTAGACAAGAAACTCACGTTTCAGAGACACGTCACCCACAGACTAGAAATAGCAAAAGCCGCAAGGCAGAAACTATGGCCAATCATCGGACGTAAGAGCAACATGGCACTCGAGTTGAAACTACGTCTCATCAAGACAATTCTGCTGCCTGTAGTATTGTACGCATCGACCGCATGGGGCCAGTGCGCGCACTCCTATAGACACAGAATACAGACCTTCTTCAACGCATGCCTGAGGATGGCAGTAGACGCCCCAAGATATATGCCCAACAGGTTTATATTCAGGGACCTAGACATACACCCGGACTACATCGACAAAACACTAAGACAACGTGCAGGGAGTACGCTCGAAAGAGCCGAAAACCACACAAACCCACTTCTGACCGAACTACACGACAATAGACGTGAACAAGACGACAGAGACAGAGACAAATACAGACGACCTGTAAACCAGGCAGACAACGACAACCCAGATGAAGTTCGACGGAAGCAGATCCTACGGAGACGCCAACGTCAACTTCAAATGGCACAAGGACAAGACTAATACATATTTTTATGTTTCAGAAAACCAAGAGGAGCACAGGACCGGAACACAAATTCAGCAAGTAGCAATACCACCCGGCCCTCAGCCGGGTGACTTAGGCCCTCAGCCAACGTTCATCATGAACAGTAAAGTCATTGTCAACATTAAACTCATGTCACGATATAAGGGAGCTTCAGGCACAAAAAGGCTGAGCACTCCATATCACACGATCAGATTTTATTCTGCTGATCGCCAAATCAACAGGATGAGGATCCGCTCTGGGAGCGGGGGTGGTGGAAGGGGGGGAGACCGTCCGAGCGAATATAAAAAGCTGGGGAGGTCTTCCCTCCGGGCCTCAACCTTAGGGGGTGCATGATGAGTCGTCTTGGAGGAACGTTGCACAGGTATCTGGTGGATGTAGTTTAACGTTAATTGAACAATTAAACTCTGGTGATCCACGTTTCAATGATGCACCCTGTCTGAATGAAAACAATTTCGAAAAGTAGTTATAGGAGGCCCCTTTGGCAAACAAATATAACGAATTGAATTAGTGATTAACAATGAAGCAATCGACCAAGGGAATACTGTAGATTCGCTTTGTATATGGGTTACTGCACTTGATAAGTTTGCGTTCCTGTCTTAATAAAAATTTTGTGATATTTTTAAAGTAGGACTTACAAAATTGCTATCAATTTTACTATAAAACGGTTTCTTTTCTCGATCTCGAAGAGAGAACTACGAATGAAATCTACCCTCGCATGTTTGAAATAACTCGAGTGATTAAAAAAAATCCAATATATTGAAAAGAAATCCAATATATTGAAAAGAAATCCAATAAATTGAAAAGAAATCCAATATATTGAAAAGATATCCAATATGTTATTCAATATATTGGATTTATTTCAGAGAAATAATTTTATTTTATTTGTGTGACCCCTAGACGCTTTCGTAACCAAGCTTTCTCGCATTTATAGAATTAAATTTAAACGAATTGTTTAAAAATATCATAGATATTTATTTACTTGTTATAGTTTACTTAGATAGTTAAAACGAGTGTACCTCCTCACTCACCACTGAAAAAAAATTTTTCAAAACATTTTGGATAACAATTATTATATGTAATCAATAAGAAAGAATTAAAAAAACAGAACAAAATAATCTTCAGTTTTGCACAAAAAGTAAACATTACAAGTAAGTATAATTTTTGCATAAAAATGCCTACTTATTAATTTCGTCCAGGGTGCCATAGACGATAAAAATTTCAGAAAAGATATTGGGTTTTCATGGTAACCAAACAAAAAAATAGACTGATTGCAGGCTCACTGTTCTTTATGAAAGAAACGATATTTTATTGAGAAATCTCTTATGTTCCAGCCGAGCTATGTTAAATAGGCCTTTTCATCATGTTACAAGCGCATGCGCAGCCATCATGTTGAATGAGCGGGAATTCAAAAGTTTCGTACTGTTTTGTGCAATAATGGCTGGGGAAGCAGTATTATCTTCACAAAAAAATCTATTACTGAAAAAACTATTGATGGCACTGGCGGATCTAGGGAGATTTTCAGGGAAGCCATGAGTTGATAAATTTTTTTTAACCAAACAGGTGCGTATACAGCTATATTCCATGAAGGGGGTTATTCGTGGCGCGGAAGTGACAGAAAAGCGCCGCAGGCGAATTTTTTTTTGTTCAAGGTCAAATATTAAAAAATATATATAATTTAACGATATTAACAGATGCATTCTGAAACTAAATACATTTTACTTTAACATATATAGGTACATGTTAATTTTGATTGAAACACTGAATTTTCTTCAATTGTGGGGGGGTGTGTAGCCCCATTACCCTCCCCCTTATACCGGGTGATCACGAGGGGAGGTACGCTCTTCAATTTTTCTATAGTTTTAAAGATACAGGTTTCAAATATGGTACGTCGATATATTACTCGAATACGCATATTTTGACTCCATTACCAAAAATTCACCATTTCCGTTTCAAGCGGAAATGATCCCAAACTTTTTTTTTCAAATGACTAATTTTTTCATTATCGGGTTGAACACGCAATTTGTGATAACACTGTTCTTTAAAATTGAAAATCGGTTTCAAAATGGCGGAGATACAGTTGATTGTTCAATCGAACAAAGTTTGCCATGAACATCAAACTCAAATCATTACAACATTTACGAGAGGAAGGTTTGAGGTAAGATACAGCTGAAAATTGAGCTTCTCATGTCATTGCAGCAACCATATCTTCCAACAATTATCAAAAATTTCCTCAAAACGGAGTAGTACCCATAAAGAAATACTCACAACTGCCATTTCTCAAATGGTAACATGCTCTCTTCATATTGTCGCATTTTATAAACATGATAATTGAATTTGAAAACGTTTTGAAAATTTACACCCAAATCTTCAATGCCGTTGGCTCTGGAAATTACCATGATAAACAAAATTGTTTGTATCAGTCCTTCTATTTAGGTCATAACGATGCACTTGTTTTTATTGAACAATAGCTTGTTCGAATCTGACCATTCGTGAATAAGGTCAATATATTGTTGTGATACGGAATAATCATTGATGACTCCTTGGTAATGTCTGTATACACTACATCAACTTGGTTCCCCGTATTTAGAAATTCCTCAACTTTATTCAAATTAGTTTCAATAGATTTGTTTTTACAAAACCCAGCTGATATGAAAATATTACTATATTCTAAACAGTGATAGAAACAGAAACGAATAAATGGGAGAAAAGTTAACCATTGTGGTGAGATAATTGGTCAGAGAACATCTACGGGGACTCTCTCCCTTCCCAACTTATACAGGGAACACTAAAAATGCTCTTTATTTTTTTTACGAATATTTCAGAGAATATAAGAAAATGTAATAAATATAACGATGTAACAATAGATCTTAGATTAAACGATTCGTTTCAACACGGCCACTATCAACTTTTTTTTAAATACGGACCTGTCTCTTTCATTACGCATATTGATTAAATTACAATTCAGGGAATATCACACTTGATATTTTTATAGCGTTTCGTTTGAAATCACGAATGACAACAATTTTTAATTATGTTCTGTCGTTAGTTCTTTTGTAATAAATTGTTTTGATTCCTTCAAAACTTATTAAACTATTGATGGCATACTTCAGACATTACCCAATAATTCCGGTAAGAAGATACCCCAACACAACGAACATTCGAATTTTTGTATTACAATAATCCTTGTTTCAATATCCACCATCGGTAGCACACTAACAACAAACCCATTATGGTTGCAGTGCCCCTTATGCTTTTACTCGAAGTCATCAGTTTGTCTCAATTTTGTATGTCGAATTCTTGCCTCATCCCTTGTGATGTATAAAAATATATTTAAATTTTTTCATAACCGAAATATATGTATTGAATTATTCAGTAGTGTCTTCAAATAGACATTTATCATAAATCGGTATTCATATTGCAATCGAATAATTTTTTTATCTCATACCATTCATTCATTGCCAATCGAATCATCTAGTAGGCATTCCAAATAATGTTGATAAACCCACCAACCGGAGTTACAACTACGAGTATTCCACCGTACTCGCTCCGTTCATTCAGTATTCTAAAAATAGCCGCATTGGCTAACGCGCCCAAATCTCTTCGCCGCGTGCCATCCAGCGCTGCAAGGGCCACAACGTGAAAGCGCCCCGACGCCACCGGTGGTCACGGCCGACGGAGAGTGAAACCTGCGCTTGCGCGCGACTAGTTGCGAAACCGAAAGTGAAAAGCGGTCCCACTCCTTCCCCTACCTTTCGCTTTCCCTCCACACTTTCCCTGGCCAGCGCTCTGTGCGTACACACGCTTCCAGTAGGCCTCCGAATCAGCCACATTGAAGACGTGCAGCGAACTCAAGGTCAGACGTTACACGTACGAGCCATGGCACCGCGACGCCACTTAGGGCAAGTTCAAGGCCTCCTGGGACTCGATGCGTTCGACGAAGCCGGCATCACTCGGTGCTGCGTGCCCTCGGGCGAATGTCTACGCGCTCAGCAGCAGATGAACAACAACGACCACATGATCATCTCCCTGGATGACCTGCGGGACACCGTTCGCGTCACCTGCAACAATGAGATGTGCATTTCAGGGAGGTACATGCATAGGGAGTGCTTCGACCAGTGGGAGCAGTCGGTGCTGGCCTATCTGAAGACTTGCGGTAGGGCCAGGTCTTGGTCTGAGCGCCAAAGACACCAGAACTTGTGGACAAAAAAGGGGTACGACCTCGCGTACAAAGCGTGCGGGTGTAAGTGCGGGCGCGGGCACCTCAAAAAGGACTTGGACTGGATGCCTCCGCCGCCGACGAGTAACATCTTCGGGAGGATCGAGGAGGTGGACAACGGAAAGAAGAAGAAGCGTAGAAACAGAAACGCTAGGCCGACACTGGCGATTTCCGCTAACCATGCTTTGGGGGTCGAGGTCAGGGCCAGGGCTGGAAGCTTGTCCTGCTCCAGTACCGGGTCCTCGAGTCCTCCGACTTCTGGAAGTGAGCCCAGTATTTCGCCGGTACATGCACACACCAAGAAGAAGAGCAAGATGGAGATCCCCGAAAGAATCCGGTGAGTTGAAAAAATAATTATTGAAAAAATTAACTAAAAGTCACTGTCGAAGACTCAAGAGCAACACGGAGGTAACTTATATATACGGAGTATACGAAAAGTAATTTCATTAGTAGGATTTCAGTTAAAGTTTCATAAAGTGGTGTAGATTATAAATCTGATATGCCTTTGAAT
Source organism: Chrysolina americana (assembly GCA_958502065.1). Taxonomy (NCBI): domain Eukaryota; kingdom Metazoa; phylum Arthropoda; class Insecta; order Coleoptera; family Chrysomelidae; genus Chrysolina; species Chrysolina americana. Next base: position 47,062,228 of record OY293418.1, on the reverse strand, counting down.
TTTATAATTTTTTGAAAAATGTAATGTATATAAGTTGATTTTTGAAAAAATTGGGAGAAGAATGTTGAGGAATATAGCATTTCATCAACATACGACCGTTTCAATAAAAAACATGTCATCATCAGAAGCGATATAGGTAGGACACATTTTGAAATATTCCAAAAGTGCATATATTTGAGTTTATTTATTTGAAAAATAAAAGGTAATGACTACTGAATTTTTCATTGAATCGAAGAACTAATTTTATTTATATAAAAACTTAATTTGAATATATAAATAAGAATTATTTTCTTAGGCAATATTTATTTCCTTAGGTAATCCACTTTCCATGGCTGTATTTATAGGTAACTACTATAAAACTAATTTAAGAGATGATTGCAAATAATAATGTTGATGGGTGACAAATCTGGAGAGATCAGTGGCCATTCAAATAAAATTTCTATCCACCGATATTTTCGTTAGGGATATTTCGAACCAACAAGTGAACTATGGTGGTGGATCATCAGGATGGAATTGAATGTTTGATTTTGCAATAGGTACGTCTAAATGATTTGATTAGATCTAATTCTCCAAGCTATATCGACGATTTCGGCATACCTAATATTAATTCAATTAAGTTTAGGAACATGCAATTTACATATAAACGTAAGCCGACTAGTATAACGAATTTTCTTGTTCCGACAGGAGTCAACCTCACAGTATAAAGACTAACGAATTTTCTTGTTCCGACAGGAAATCCACGGTACGCTGCCAAAAATTTTCATGCCAATTCAAGTTTTTTTGTATATCGCCGAAGAAATTTTCTAACTGTAAATCTAGACGAAAAATATTTTTGGGAGATTAGATAAAAATAATGAAAATAATGAATTTTATTGTTGTAAATAATTATTATTCAGAGAAAGTCACAAATATTGATAGGGGATGCAAATAATGAATTAATAATGTTTATTAATTTGAATAGCATCAGTATTCGATCAGGTTGAAATATCTACAATAAATTTTTTGGGGGAATAATACCTATCTAAAATTTTTACTGGTTAGTTACTTCTGAAAAAATCAAATTAGCAACATTTGGTATTTGCAATTGAATCTAGAAAAAATTTTACATACCCTTTTTTGATCAATATCTTGAGATCTGAAATTTATACCTTGTGCATGTCAGCAGTTGAAAACATTATTTGTATGCTAATCACTACAAATACTTCGTTATTAGGTGTTATTTTCCTTTTTGTATACTTTTTATAGTGAATATGATTTTAAATAAGCCTTGATAAGGAATAATATAAAATGACCATGCTTAGGAATACATTGTAAACATTAACTAAGTATAATAGTTTATTCGTATTTTTGTGACTATACGTTGAAGAAAACAATAATGAATATACACAATTATCGTATATCAATCCTACGCTAAACACCTACATTTATTGAAAACTCGTTGTTCAACTACTTATTATAGCCACGATGTGCATCTGCAGAAATCAAAATAGTGAGAAAAACATCGCAACACTTCAATGAACTGTTTTTGTTAAGAAACATCAAATTCACTCCCCAGTTTCAAGGTCTATTTATAACTATTCCAACTTTTTGATAGCATTCGTTCAATATTAAATCTACCATTCGTGATTTTATTTCAATTATTCAATGACTAGGAATAATATCTGTCATCACGAAACAAATTTTTTGGATTCTGATCCAGGAATAATGTTACATAATGATTATGTAATAACAAACAGATCACTGCATAATACTTACCATACTTCAATACAATTTCAATTTTGGAAAAATATATTATTTTTGCCAATGGTAAACTGAGTTGCTTTAAAACAATTCGGACTACGAAATATCTTGTGTCTTAGATTTTTCTCAGGGTCTCACTCAACATGTCTGAAGTTTAGTCAGTTATCCATGAAAGAACCAAAAATCATTAAAAACTGTTTTTTTTTTTCTCTAATGAATAGTTCTTTAAGAGCCACCATCAGCGCGTCACACCCAACAGTCGAATTTATTCCTCACCCCGCTCACCAAAAGTTAGTAAGCATATGGGTATTTATGAAGGATGTTAGTAAAGATATTGAACCGTCAAAGCTTGCTTCAATGCTAATAATATGTAAGGGGCAGCGCTAATCAGGTATAAATTTCACTATCGTAGAATCGTTTTTTTTTTGCAAAAACCATTGATTTCATGAAAGTGATATTATTTGTATGGGTCGGTGATCCCATAAGAATTCGGGAATCTCTCAATTTTTTCAATTCATTGAAGTTCCCGATTTTACACAAAAACATTGAGTCATTTGCTGAAAAAAAAATTCTTTAACAAAAACTTTAGGCGTAAAACCAATTCCCGTTTCACCAAGGTGGCGTTTGCTCTTGAGTGTATGTTGTCAAAGTTTGACCCGAAGGTGAAAGAAGGAGAAAAATGGCTCAAGCACAAATTTGTATTCAATAAACTTACTGCTATTGTGATTCATAAAAATATCGTAATCTTAGCTTACTATAGTATTAATTCACTAATCGTAAGACTTCGAAGGGTTGCCTGACAGTCATCTGAGAACACTGGTCGAACTGCATTCACTTCTGAGACAATTTCATCATTATACCTCGACTTTTGAGATGTTTGCTGAGAAAAAACCTAGTACCTACTGCCGTGTTCCAGTATCCTAAAAATAGGCTGTTCCAAAGGCAGTTGCTACTGAGGAGAATTAACTTACCTAACAGGAACTGTTCAAATTTTCGAGCTGAAAAACCAAATTTGGAAGGTATTTCAAATTATTTTTTCATAATTTTTTTGATATCTTGTATAAGTGTTTTTCCCGGAAGTACTTTCCGAGGTATTTTTATGTCATTCAGAGTACTTGCAGTATGCCCCTCATAGTAAGCCTCGGTGATCAAATCCATAAGTTTCTAATTACGCAAACCCAACCCAATGCAATTGAGAATGAGTACCCATACAGTATAGAATAATAAATATATCGGCACACAGTTATCACTTGCAACCTACGACACTCCGATAATAGTTCTGTAAATAACATTATCATGGCTCATTATAATTGGAGATAAATATGAACGAGCCTTCTTTTCATTCGATACTGAAAACATAAAAAGTGCATTCTTTCGATCTAGAGTTGGAAGTAAATGATTTCATCGTTATCTTGTTTTACTTAAATATCTCTAGTTGTCTGTATGTGTGAGTAATATCATTTTATGAAATGTAATAATGATCACTGATAGAAAAAAATACAGTGGTGATATACAATTACATACAGAGTGATCCATATGAGAGAGGGTCCCAACCGATTTTTTTTAATTGTCCGAATCAAACGATTTTTTTTTTCAATAAAAGGAACTTCAATAAATGAGTTTAATTATACCGCCATAACTTTGACATGAAATTTTACTACGCCATTGGATTTGTGATGCTTTTCTATTGGTGTAGGTAATGAAAATTAATCGGAAAAGAACTGGAAAAACATATATAATAAGCCATATGTCATTCTTTGTGTAATTGCCGTGTAACAAATTTCACTAATGACTTCAATAAATTTGAATGTCTTTTTTTTGCTGACTTGAAAGTACTTCCTTATCTCTGTAGAAACTGAGAATGACGATATTATGAATAACTGTCGGTCAGAAGTTTTTACAGTTCACACTGATAATATGCAACGTAAATAACAAAATTTCACATAATAAGTAATATGTGATATACTCGAAAACGTGAATTGTATGTTAATTAGAATACGTCTCTCTTAGGATTCATTTTTTTAATGAAAAATTTGATAATACTGAATTCATGGTAATGCAAATCCAGTAACGTACTCACCTATTCAGATTTCTTGGATTTTTCGCTTGTAAATAAATTCGTCCTCAAAACTTTGAATTGAGCGATTGAGATACCTATAATTGAATTGTTTCGAAACCTGCAGGGAATGAAAAAAACAAAGGAAACATTACATAAGTATCAATTCAGATTTTACAACTTTTGCAGTACTTTATATGAAATAAACATGTGTGATATAAAACCAACAGAGAGGTAGGTAATTGAACACGAAACTGAAAATGATCCAACACCAAGTTTTCTTATAATTTCAACATTACAAAAAATACAAAATATGAATAGTGGCCTGGTTGAAGACGAAATTTACAGTATTCAATTGTATGAGCTCATGAGCTGGAAGCTTGTTTCAATCAAATTATAACTTTTTTAGATTTCTATCTGAACCGATCTCATTTATTTCGGCAATTATTTCATAATTTACAAAAAATTATAAGCACCAAGGACAAATGATACCGCTCTACCACATATTTTGAAACAAGCGGGATTCGTACAATATATTTTCAGTAGTAATATCCCGACAAAATGCAGAATTTTCGAAAGTTACTTTTTTCTCCAAATGACATTAAAAGCGGCCTTTTAATGACACTTGGCAGGCTTAGAAGCTGTACTTTTAATGCCTAGGCAGAAAAAGTCGATTTTGCGTGGAATTGGAACAAATTTGAAGAAAAAATTAAATGTTTCACATGGCAGAAAAGCAGATTTAATGCCTTGGCTGGTTTCATAGCCTCGCTTAAATCTTGTGCTTTTATGCCTAGTAAAACAAATAACTATTGCCTTGCTCGAGTGGTGTTTTGTACAGCAACACAGTTTGAGTCCCTGGCAAGGTGGAACATTTTTTGGAATTTCTGCATTTTGAAGGGATATTCGATCAGAACATTTCACGAATACATTATATTATGGACTAAATGCGTATTGCAAGAACGGTTCATCTTATGTAGTCAATGTCAATTGAAGAGTTGAACCGTCAAACTGACGTTTCTATATTTACGGTGATTGTCGTAACTATGGAAATGTATACACAAGCTAGAAGCGAAACACCGTTTTGAAAATACCACGGGTTGATGGAAGTGTTTTCAAAAAACCCCTTTTCTCTTTGTTTCGGAATGAGAAAATTATGGGATTTGATTGGTTTATATAATATGAGGAAATTTGTCATCTGCATAGGTGAAAGTAATAGATTCGGGTTATATCGAATCAGATGAATAGTTTTTGAAGTGCACTTCTCCAACCTGTCGGCATATTATGTGATTCTGAATTGAACTAGTAGCTAGTAGTACATGGTAAATCATTTTTTGATATTTATTAGATTTGGTATACAGTGTGGACCATAACGATTGCAGCATATGGGAATATTTTTTTATTATCAGAGTTACAAAACATACGTTATAGGTGATCGTTTCTGCATAACGGTGAGAAAGTTTTTTACAATTTCATTTTAGGCCAACATGCGAAATTTGAAATATCTATTCGAAAAAACTGAAACACGCAATTTTTTACTAATGTTTCTGTTGATTAAAAAAAATGCTCCTTTTTTTGATATCAACTAAATTTTAGGGATCATTACAAACTAATGAAATTAATTAGGTTTGTTCCCAAATGGGAGTGCCAAATTTCAGAAAGCAGTTTTTACTATGACTCTGCTTTTGCAGGTTCATATCTTCCAACTTCGATCGATTTTCTTGTAACTTTTTAACTTGAAGAATCGACATAGGCCACATTTCTCAACCGCAATTAAATTTTGTGGAAAAAAAGGAAAACAATATGTATTCCGCAGTTCAACGTAGAGATTTTCTAATTTATCCACTTTATTTTAGTATTTCCTCAGAAATATTCTCATTTTTATATCCATCAAATAATTTTTTTTTCATGATGTGAAAAAGAAATAATTAATAAGTATTTTATTTTAGGAACCAGAAAAAACATGAAACGTGAAAAGGAACACGATAATATTCATCTATCAGACTGCTGAAGGCAAGAATTCTACACTTTATTGAAGAAAAATATTTGATGCGTGCAAATATGAGAATATTTTTGGGGAAATAATAAAAAGGAAGTATAGATAAATTAGAAAATATCGTTTTACTGCGGAATACATAATTGTTTTCCTTCTTTTTCCACAAAACTTGATTACGGTCGAGAAAAGTGGTCTATGTTGACTCTTCAAGTTTAAAAAGTTTCAAAAATATCGAAAGAAGTGGTAAGATATGAACCATTGCAACAGCAGGAGTCAAAACTGGTTTTTCAAAATGTGCACTCCTATTTGGGAACAAATCTAAAAATTATTATTTTATTAATTACATAAATACTTATGAAAATTAGTTGATACCAAAAAAAGCAGCGTTTTTGAATCAATAAAAATATATTTTGGAAAAAATTGCGATTTAAAATTTTTTCGAATAGATATTTCAAATTCTGCATTTAGGCCTAAAATTGAATTATAAGCAACTTTCACGAATAACCTTTTTTGCTATTTTTACAAATAACCTAATTTTTGCCAATTCGTTATAAATTTTTTCAAATTGCCTCCATATTGGTAGTCACGCGACATATGTCAAAATAGATTACTTTTGTAACTATAATAATAAAAAAATTCCTATATGCTGCAATCGTTATGGCCCACACTGTATAGGCATAGAAGCTCAAGTCCTCTAAAACGTCTGATTGTTTCTTGGGTAAATTTAATTGGTTAAAATTAATTAGTAGTACTCATCAAAATTTCCATTCCTTTCATATAAGAGAACATTCAGGGCCGTTACATAAACAAGTTTCTTTTCACTCCTGTATTACATTAAGAAAAAACATCATGAATAGGTTTTAATCAAATCATCAGACGCCTAATCTTCCTTCCATGATATTGATAATCAAATTGCTGGTTGTACATTCTTCTTCCACAACCAATATTTTATTAGGAATGTTCGTATTTGCATTTTCCAACTGTGATGTTGCTGCAGTATTCTAGAGGAATGTTAGCAGAAGTGTTTAGGATATCTGACGTGAAATCGTCCAATTAGGGTACAAAAAAAATATTGTCAGTTTTATCAGTGGCAGAAAATTTACATATCTTCTTCTTGAGAAATAACACGTATCTTGTTAACTATTACTGCGCTTCCTCAATTTCAAAACTAGAATAGTAATAACTAAATAAAATCATAGAAAGTACATTTTTGAAACGTAGTGTTATCTAAATCATGTATCGATATCATCGTAACTGTTCCGAAGATAGGTGTTATTAGGTTATTTCTTGCATAACTCAACAGAGTTTTTGTATGATATCGTGCATTCTTGCTCTTAGGGAATGTTTCCATTTATGCGAACTTTTCATTTGAGTTCAGCGTTGTTCGCAACATTGAGTATTTGTTTAGTACAAAATATTAGTGTATGCGAATAGTTTTGTTTTGACTAGAATTGAACCGTCACTATCTTCACTCATCCAACAAAATGCCATACTTGCAACTTCTTTTAAACCCAAGCATTTTCCATTTCATTCGTTGTATCACACAAACAACTTGAGCTACAAGGCAACAGTCACACATGCATTTATTTGACTGCTCACCCACGATATAACCCTCAGAAGTCTTCGTGAGACAAGTACGAGCCATAGGAGATGTGGGTCTTCTCACCTTTCAACATGCGATCCCAGGCAGTGTCAGTCAGATTACCCAACCACAGCCAGTGGTAATTAAACTGAATACATCGAAATTAACCGACTTATCCTCAACAGTTATCGTCTCGACGAATGCTGAAATCTGATTCATCTACTTGGAATATACAAACAAGGCCGTGAATGTGGTTTTGGTAGACAGACGCCGGAAAACAACTACTTTGTAGACTATTTGAAGAGACCAGATCAACGTTGAAATAGTTCCCTGCGACAAACTTGAGTACACGTCATGATTACGAAGCAAATGTGTTGGTGACTTATTCTCATTTCAATCGAATAACGACCTGTATCACCATTTAGACCTATAGTTACTTTCCATAGTATAGGAAAAACGTACAAAGGAGCGACTAGGAAATGTCTGTAAACGAATTGTGCGATTCGCGCAATACTATCATGAAAAAAATCTCGTTTTATTTGAATGGTGACGTTATTATTCGAAAGATTTCAGAACCAAAATTGGTATTTTCTGCAAATTAACTGGGGATAAATGAATGTATCTTTCTAGGAACTTCCTTTTCGAGGTATCATTCAGATTTTCTAGTTGGTTCATTTATAAAAGATTTATATGTATATCACATAGAAATAATTGCTTCAATTTTATTTTTGTGTAAATTTGACATATCGTATTTCAGTTCATCCAGATATTTTTATGTAAGTATCTTCACCAAATTCTTCCGTTTCATTTCTGACAGATATTCGTAATAATTTTGTTTAGCAAAATCGTATATTTTTGGTTGAATGAAATTGTACCTTTCACGTAAACAATTACTCATTTTGATTATACTTAGATTGATTGTAATAAAGGGTCAGTAAGTACCTATAATTTGATAAGTATTTCATAGTCTTGGACTTGGTCAACATCATCATGTTTCAGATAAAACCACAATATCTATATTTCCTTCCTTTGGCTCAAGATGAGTAAGGAGATCTTCAAAGTGCTTTCTAATGCTTCGTGAATAATACCTACCTATTTTATCTTCATTTCTACCATTTCCCACATCAGCTATAACAGATTCAGTATAGTATTCATTTCATTCTCTTTATCTGATATATCAAAAAATTCCAACATAAATCAGTAAAACAGAAGCCTTAGGAATGAAAACAAAAAAAAAATATGATAACAATTTAACAATTCACAATTCTAAATACAATGCTGTAAAGAAGTATTTCAGATATTTGTAATGCTCCCAATGATATTTATTCATGTTCTTGTAAATTTTCTCAATTAGTAAGATCCTCTCGTATGATTATACCAGTTCCTTCCAGCGTTTTTTTCTTCTGAAAAATTTCTAGTTTGGTAATAATTTTTGAGTCTCATGAATATTCCTCTTACCTTCTTCGTTTCTTCTCTGTCCATTCTCCATATTTGCGTTCAAGAGTGTTATATATAAGATCGGATCTAATGTCTGTTGGCTTTTTCTTGACGATTGAATACCCTCAATTTTTTTCTTTTTTGACTTTTTGTTCAAGAAAATGGCACTTCCTTTTCATGATCTCCTTTTCATTCCGGACAATTAAATTTTTTTATTCCATAATAGCTCTTGTTTTAAATCACATTTGTTTTTCTAGCTGTGTTAGTTTTTTGTCTATAGTTTTTCTGACAGACTCTGACACACTATCGACGAATGTTTTTATAAATGTTTGATTTTTGAGACACTTATTTATAGCGTTATTAACTGCACTTTTTATCCCTTCTGTCTTTCAGGCCGTGATGGTCGTGATGTAAGAGCGCTCGCCTTACAAATCATAAGGTCGATGGTTCAAAGCCATCGGTCCCAGATCTTTTCCTTGCTCGCACAAACTCCTAGAAGCTTCTAAGGGGTTTTCTCTTTCTGGAAACCTGGAAGATTCGTAACAGAATAAGGAAAAAGAATAAATGTTCGATGGATTCCAGTATTTGTCTTGTTTTTGAATCTTCTTTCAGTCACTGAATCATTGAGAGAAAAAATACCGTTAGCTATGGCGAACGCTGGGAAGGAAGAAAAGTCTATTCTGATCCATTTGTAATTATTTGGACACATTTAGTTGTTAGTTCCGCCAAAATTTTTATGTACTCTCGGATTTTATGCTTTTTGGTGCGTTTCAAAATCGTGGTAAGTTTGTTGAAAATTGTTGATTGTTAAATGATTATTTTACCTAGCGTTTTGAACGACAATATTTTATTTGTTTGTATACTTACGATCAAGTAACGTAATATTATGCGTTCAAAGAGGTTAACATATTCTTAAAATATTATTTATTATGATCATAATCCCTGTCAAATTCACGAAGAAGTATGTGGAATCTTCGAGATTATAACTCTCGTGCTATAAAAGTTATTGCTAGGTAATAAAAGTTTTTAGTTGCATCATGCAAAATGTCAAATAAACCTCCACCTCAACAATACATGACATCAGATATCCATCACCTCCTTGATTAATATGGGATATTATTCTGGTCTAAAGTCAATACTAGCACGATGCTGACATATTACAAAATACCGTATAGTACACGTGTACAAGTGCCTTTAAAGCATCCGCAAAGTATTTAATATACATGGTGAAGAATGTGAAATTTTCGCAGTAATACCAATTATTCGAGCAATGATGCCACTCATTTACTATCGAAGCAAACGTGTTTTTGGGTTCTTCTTTTGTTTCAAATTGTCAACTAAATGTTTGTTCAAGTTACGTTGAGTGAGTACGTTGAGTCTTTCAGTCATTAGAAAGGCAGTTGAGTCCTTTTAGTCACGATATTGAGTCTTTCAGTCAATACAGTTTGGCTTTTAGTCATTTAATTCTCAATCTGAAGCCACTGAGAGATTAAGTTTCGAGCTTTTTCAGTCACAACCTTGAGTCACAAAGCCAATCTGATTTGGCTTTCAGTCATGGCATTCCGAACCTTGAGTATTTGAGTCCCTGGAATTTGATTTTGAGTATTGTCAGTCTTAATCTGAAGTCTCGAGTTCCTTAAATATTTTGAGTTTTGTACACATTCAGGCTGGTTGTTTCCCCTTCAGAAGTTCATCAAACTTCTAATCCTCCCCAATTTTATGCATATTAGGTTTTTGTGTTGCTTACTTTAACTCTAATTTCATTGTGGAATCATCTAGTGGAAATTCAAGCAATCGATTAAAACTTCTCATTGCCCACTGTTCAGTTGATAAAAGATATCTTTAAATATGAAGTCTATTGATCAGCAGCTTATAATTATAAAACTTACCACATACATCGTTCAGAGAAGAAAATAAAGATCTGCAATAATATTAATGTATACTAGCTTGTATTTTTATCTTAGAATTTATAAATAGACTTGTTTACCTATTTTCTTAATGGCCCATAATATATTTTAAATTAGTTTTCACGAAGTGGTTTGAATTCATAATCACGGCTAGTTTAGCTTTCGGGTATCAATCAATAATATTACATAACTGTGATGCTTTTTTCTCGCATGGGTGCAGCTGTTTTGATATTTGAAATCGCATTCAATGCGTTGTCAGTGCATCTAATGGACAATTACAATTATTGTGAGTTAGTAAATTAATTATTCAACAATTTCAATTGAAGGGGCAAGTGGTAGAAGGGGTCAAGTATCTTTTTCTGAAAATATTCGGATATGTCATCATTTGTTATTTCCATCATAAGGCTGCACGAGGTAATTCTCAAAAGTCTTCGAGAGATTTGTGCGAGATATGAAAGACGTAGCCCTTACCTTTTAAGGTTTGACGTCACTCACGAGATCGGAGACTGTGCCAGGGTTTGAACTCACGCACCTACCGATATCATGCTTCACCCACTCGCCACTACGGCCCATTCAAATGAAGAAAACGAAATGAAACCAACTTCTTCATACGCTTTTCTTATGAAAAATATTAGATATAATATGCTGTTGTTCATATCAGTGTATCAATATCAATTAATTGTTACAGAAATTATAAAATGAGTCATCTAAATGTCCACTGGAATGAAAAAAATACTGCTCAATATCATAATTGTTGTATGGAATATCTATATGTCATCTTGATAACCTATTGCCATGTATTCCTCATTATTTCCTTAATCCAGTTTTTATGCTTTTCACAGATTTTTGGTAGTTATTTGCTTTAATTCTTGTTAAATCTCTAAACGACTAAAGTTGTTTCTGTTTAATTTCTTCATTTCCGGGCCTTCTACTCAGCTAAATTCCATATTTTCATTTTTTATTCTTCCTAACTTTTTTCGATACCAATTATATTTGATTAATTAAAAACCTGATTTTTACTATAAGGTTAGTGTCTTTCTTTTTTTTTCCATCAAAAATAATTTAGTTCTATGTTCAATAGTTACATATTCGCTGCGATTGCAATTTTATTGTTAATTTCATCAACTTTTTTTTGAATTATTTGTACTTCGAAAAATACTTTTAAATAATCAAAATTAAAACCATGACCACCAGCTATCGATTGTTTTATTCTATATCAATTTTTTTTTTCGTTTTGTAATAGCAGACAATGTTTTAGTATGATTGAAATTTCAATGATTATTTTTTCCATTAGTTGGTTGTCATTGCCATTTTGATTGTTTTTCAATTCATCACGTCCTTTACGTTGCCATCAGCATACAGATTTTTATAGTATTTATCATTTATTAATCAATAAGAAAAAGTTTGGAAACCAGTTAGACACTTCAATACGAATTGGAATTGGATAGGAAATTTGACCTAAAAATTATTATTATTATTATCATTATTTTTAAACCCAATCCTTAGTTCAACGTTCAAAATTTCCGGAAATTAGATACCTAATCAAAAACTCAAACAAATGGAATTGATGAAAATATGTGATACAGATATTTTTAATAAACCCTTTGATCTTCCAGAAGACACTGAAGAGAAATCGGAATCTGCAAAATCGAGAAATGTATCGAACCGAATATGAAGTTTTCATAGAACGGTGTTTACTCGACAAATAATCATTTTCGATGGATTAACTAGGGATATGTTGAAAAAAGAAAATGTCCATATAATTAAAAATTTTAATATAGAACAGTTTCAGAAATGAGTCAAATATCAAAATAATGTCATTTGCACTAACTTTGTCTGCATCGTGTGAATTTGACGTCGTTTTGATGTCTTCTTTTTCCGGCACGGATGGGCGGGTTTTGTAAGTAGGCTTTTTAGTCTGGACCTGTAGTGTACTTACATGATTGGACTCACTTGGAGGCACCTTAGAAGGCACCTGTGGAGGTTCTTCTGGGACTAGAGACATCCTTCAGGTTCCTCGGAACGGTTTTCTTGGCTCCCATCGAATAGGTTCGGTACACACATCCTTTTGGTTCTTTCGGTTGGTGCCCTCGTAAATGTTGACTTGGTTCCCCTCGGATGGGTCCCAAAAGTTCCTGCATCGATTTTTCTTATAAAGGGTGTTGGAGGTCTATTGGAAGATTTTTCTGTCAACTTGTGTTTTCAGCGTACCTTCGGTTCATCTGGTTCATTTTTACCGGGTACCCGCCTCCGCACCCAGAGTTGCGCCCTCGGAACGGTTGACTTGGTTCCGATCGAATGGGTTCTAGAGGTCTCTGTTTTGGTAACTCTTGCTGGTGTAGTTTTTCAGTCGCCAGGGGGTGTCGTTTTGATGTTTCGTCAGTTTTTATTGTTCCTGAATAATCCAATCATATATGCGACTAACAGATTTCTATGCAATCAAAGTTATTTCCTGAAGGACAATATACTGAATACCGATTTATGAAACAATAGCTTTTCGAGGCATACCTAATCAAAAACTTCACACAATGATAAGTTTAAGATAGTAAATAGTTTTGAACGTACCTACCAAAAAAATTAACCAGTCCTCTGTAATTTTGATACAAATATATTGCGCGAATAATTACACGGGTGGGAATCTGTAAATTTGTATTTCTCTGAAGAATTATTCAGTAGGACAAGCAGCAATATGAAAAAAGAGATATTCCGAACAAACCACGGATCATCATACAAAACACTTACTTATTAAATGGCATGTTCATGAAAATAATGGATCAACAGCCATGCATGTATTAATCACAAGTTGTTGTTAAGATATAATATTCATTGATTCATAATAACAATTAGTTTTGTTCTTTCATAGGCTCTTTCACGCGTTCACATACCCTGCCTACCGAAAGTCGACCGTGAAAACAACTCTATTCACTAGATTGTAATAAAACAACCCTCCGACCTCCAACTTGGAGAACAGTGAGGGCGGAGAAGACGTCTCTTTCAGGAATGCCGTAATATTTTTGCCGCTGTGCAACCCTTAGGATCGATAGCGGCGGTTTATCACCTCGCTTGCCACCTTGACCTAGCCAAAGTGCAGGTCTGTGGTGAATGGAAATAGGAGTCTTGCCCGAGGCAGCACTAGAGAATTCATGAAGTTATCGTCATGGTTGAAATTTTTCAATACTTGTTTTGTTGATAATAGTATCACTACTTATCTTTCAGTTGCCAACTCAATTACAAAATTGGAAGACCTCACACCCTGTCCAAATAAATCGCTCACCAAGAAAGCCAGTGCAATTGCTCAACATGCTACCGAAATGGTCTTTTTGAAGAGACTTTCGTTCAAGGAGCATCTCTCAAAGAGATTATTTCTATATAGGTAAACAAAAGCCAACAACCGAACCATTCGCTTACATGGACCTTTTCATTCACAAATTTATTAATTTACTACTGGAATATTTATATAAACGTATATTTGTGAAAATTATTCATGATCAAGGGATTTATATTTTTATACAGTAAAACTGAATAAGGTTAGGTTAAAAAATTGTATAACTTTTTGTTTCACCCCACGAGCATCAGGTCAAACCTTTTATGTGAGAATATTCTAACAATCTAAAGATTACTTAATAATTACAATTCTAGATCTATTTCTGCATACAAATAACTTTATTTTTGTACATAACGTCCTTGTCAGTCATAATTTGCTGATTTTTTCTTATCTTTTCCTGATGGCTCTGCTAAAGTGTTAAACTAGCATACTCATAAAACAGTTGTCCTGCAAGATAAAACAATTTTATGTTGGTTTTTCAATGCATTCCGGCGATATTTTTAATGTTAGTTTCGTCAAAAACAATTCTGCCCTTGAAAGTAAATTGTGGTTTCAGTGCCTAACAAGCTGATAAATATTTTATAACATTACATTTTTACAACAATAGGTATAAGAAACACAACAAAGTTCTTTCGTAACTGAATTATTTACTTGTACATTAAAATGATGTCTGGCTTCATAAGTACTAACATATTAAAAACTCATTTCGGATTAGGTTGAAACAATGTATGATTTTAAGCTCTAGCCCAGAAGCATATTTATTTGTGAAAACAATTATACTTTCCAGATCACTCCATCTCTAACACATATCTGAATTTTTGTACCTACGTAATCTCCTGTGTCAGTCTCATTTGCTTATTTGGTCCTAACTTTCTCCATTCTTCTAATCCTTAATTATCAATTAAAACATATCCCATCTTCTTTCATTATTTTAATGTTCAAACAGAAGACTGCGCATCAAAAAAAAGCCCTGCTATTCTAGTCAATAATATTTTTCAAATGAATAGTATCTTAATAGCTATCATCTATTTTACAACGCTTACTCTCCGTACAAGAATATTTGATTAGAAGACACCATTTGACAAATGGCCGGCATAAGACGATATAAAAATGACAAAAGTTGAAAATTGAAAATAACTGCATTGTCCTGATAATGCACATAGTTAATATTTGTAAATTATTGAATATTTATGCCTAGAACAAATTGACACTGGTGTTTCCACAATTGATAATAAATTCGAAAACGCAAACTTTTGAGTAGTTTAAATCATCAAAAAATAATTGGCGCGCTTATATTTGGTAATATCAAAATATACAGTCTGAGCCGCCAATTGAAAGATTTTTTTTAATGACATTGTGGGTTCATCCAAAACAATGTGGCAGTGATACATAACGTTTGAACTCTCATTAGAGCATTTGGAATAGATGACTATTAACGAGCTCTAGCAAAATAGAAAAGAATTTTTTGGTATTGGTTGTCCATCAAAAAAAAAAGATAATCGACATCTTCTGAAAAAATTCAAATGCCAAGACAGGTAGTAGTAACACCTTGTGTTACTGAATCTCAATAAAATTGAGAAAACCATCTCTCACATTAATCTGAGGTGCAGAGATCTTTGTGGAAACAAACAATTTTTTTTTCAATTCACTAGAGATCGCCAAAAGCGATTTATTCCAAAGAATCTTCTCATGAAAGTTCTGACATCATGTGCTGCCATTTTAGTTGGGACAAATATTTGTGTCTGAAATTTTGTTGTTTTATAGAGAATTACATGCTGTTTCGAATGAGGTATCACTCGACCCCATAATACAATAGCATAATGCTATGGTGCTCCGGAGTGACTGTGACTTGCACTTGGACCACGAACCAGATCTCGCGGTAGCAGAAGTTTCAATTTGGTATTTATTTCACAAGAAATAGCTGATAATTATGAAGTCTGCATATATATCACCACAGCATGGCAGCCCAATTTTGATTAAGTTCGTTTTCCAGCTGAAAATCCAATCCACCGACATCTCATTGATTCCCCAAAAATCTATAGTTATCGTCGTGAAACCCCATAAATACAAGACATCAGTTACAGAAGTGCCCCTGATTCGCCAGAGAACAGTTCAAAAAAGTTTCTCGGCAGTTTATTTCATCTCAGTTTTATATTGGGAACGATTCTTGAATAAAAACCGAAAAGAAAACAGTCGAATGAATTATGAAAAGTTGAACGGGGTAATTTCGTGAATATTTGTGAACTTTTCGTCGTTTTTATCTGCGAATTTATAGACGCGATTATGTAAATACTCTTACTGAAAAAACGGCAATAAAGCGGTGAGAAACTCTCCGCAAGACATCGCACAGACGACAATAATAACATTCAGCCTCCTTTTCAGCCTGACGTGCCAAAACGAGCAAAAAATGATTGCTTCTGCACATGTGGCAACTTTCCAAATTTGGACAAAACATGTTTCGAGTTAATTTTTAAAAGTCGCTGAAAAACAGTTAAGAACGAAAAGCCATTATTTAAAGTCGGCTTTGTTTAATATTGAACATTCACTTCACAGCCAAGCTGAGGAGGTAAACAAACTCTTGATGCATATTCATACAGGGTGTCACTACCAGAAATCTGATGGGTTATTTGTTCAACACATTTTTGGTTCGTTCGTTTTATATTTTGAACTGAAGTGAGTATAAAGTGAATAATCATCTGATAGTAGAGCCATCTGAAAGAATACATCATGATCATATACTAGGTGACAAATATATTTGTTACGTGGCAGCATTTAATTATGTTCAACGAATAAAATTCAAATTTTTTCTCTGTTTTTGGTAATAAATGAGATGGCATGAGAGATATTGAAATTTCATGTCGTTGAAATTGTCAAACCAATGAAAATATTTTTGAAATAATATTCGAAATTCCAATTCACTAAGTTTCTTCAAGAAAAAAAATAATCTTGCAATTTTAAATATATCAGTGCTAGTCTGATTTTTTTTAAATAGTTATAAAATCTCAATCCTATTTCTAAATATAACATTCGAACTGATGTGTGTGTATGTAAGTATATGAAAAAATGTACTTCATACCTATAAACCTAAATTCTCATATTACCATCAATTTTCTGCAACTCTTTCTGTCGGGAAACCGTCCGAAGGCAAGCAAAATTATCCTTCGAATCTACAGGTTAGTGGGGTAATCTCTTTCCATCAATAAATACTTTTTCATACATAACATATATTTATATTTTTTCCCAGTCAGGCCCTTTTTCCGATTCTCCGACACTTCCGGAGGGCGCGCTGGATCATTTGCCCTAATAACCACTCCCCACTCCCCACGCCGCGCCGTGGGGTAAGTGACACTTGGGTCCGAGAATCATGTGCCCTGAGCAGGTGTATAGTGATGTTGGCCTTATGCATTCGTTCGGCTAAGATTTCTGCCATATTACTTCAAGCCGGTATGATTTTTAAGTTTGAGAGCAGTGTGTCCATCATTTCACCAAGGATTCTTTTCATCAGAATCATCATTTTAACAGAATAGTTTGGGTAATGTCTGCGGAGTTTGGGGAGTAGATCTCGATATTTAGTCAGTTTTCCCTCCTTTTTTCGGGTGAGGTTCAGGAGCCCTAAACTCAATGACGAATATTGTTAATATCATTATTCTTATTATTTAGGATGTATGTGGAATGAATTGAAGTTGAAGTTTCATAAGAAAGTGTTCAATAATGTAATGGAAATATTTCAGGTCCGGCCTGGACAGGAGGCAGAGGGGTACATTTCCTTAGGGCAACATTTTATCAGAGTTTTTCTTTTGACAGTAAGTAAATTATGAGAAATGTCATTTAGAGTCATTTGGAATTTTCGTTGCATCATCGAAGTGGTCTTAAGATAGGTTAGGTTGAAAGTTGAAGTGAAACGCGTGTGGCATTTAAATAAATTAATTTGCAATTAACAATCAGATCAGATTGGTTTTCAACAGATGGGACACTGATTTGTACTGAATAGTTGATAACGTATATCTTAATGTCTGCTTTCATTCTTTCAAAATGCCGTTTTTCAGTAATAAAATGTTTTATTTCATTTTTTATTTGTTTTATTATCATTTCGTTGTTATTTACGAAATATATTCATTTGATTTTATTCAGATTTTATCAACCTCTTGTAATTCCTATTAACATTGCTGACTGGGTAGAATCTCATATGGCAAATCAAAAAAGGGTAGTAAGGATACAATGATGTGAGATGAAATGTATATACTGTGCACTTGGGTGTTTCCCAAGGTTCAGTTTTCGGACTCCTTCTTTTTTGTACCCCAATATACTACAAATTCTCATGTGAACAAGGTTTGATGACGAAAAATTCATAATAATGAAATTATCATTTTCTCAATTATTACAACGAAAACGTACACATTGTCGAAATACAAAGAACTCGGTAGAGAGTTCAAATTATACTGTATTACACCTACTCATATAGGTATGAGTATAATAGATACATTCTTAGCTATTTGATACCTATACTTAGCTTCTACGAATGAAAAATAACCCAAAGTTTATTTCGAACAAGGTATTTTCAAAATTCGTATCCAGATGCATTCAGAATGCCGTTTGCCGTTTATAGTCAGCTGGATAATAATCAAAATATCTTCGTTTCCACTATTATTCGAATGAAATAATAATTATAAAACTTCCTCATTAACACTTGAAGCGTGTATGTACGGCTCTTATTATCATTTACCGTGGGGCTCTAGGCGACTTACTGATTTCTGATAGCGAATTCACTTTTTAGCTGTGTCTGTGCGCACCCCAAGCAAGTACCAGACCTCGGCATTGGCATCTAGACAACACTTGCTTCAACAAGGTATGTGGCCGCCTATATCAATTCCGATAAATTTGAGAAAAATTCTTCCGCACTCAGGGCTAGAAGAAGTTTCATTGGCTGAATTCAAACCGCTGCGCTACCGACCACCATGGGTCAATATTTCTCAATATTGCCCCATTCTATTGTGAAATTTGTAAATATTTGCCGTTTCCCTGAAATAGGTGTCAACCCGTAATGATGCCAAAAGGGCGTAAATTTAGGAAGATACGATAAGTGTTAAATTCCAACTGGAATTATATTAACTTCTATAATTCCTAAAATATATGAAATGCGTTTTCATGTCAACATCTGATTTGGGGATCACCCTGAATGATCCCAGTTACTTGACTCAATTCTATATTTGATAATTGAAACGACTTCAAATTCAAATTAAGGACGTTGACATGTTTCCTCAAATGGAACTTGTTTTCGTCGTTCTGTTATTTCTCAAGAAAATAAGGAGGAATTATGGTGTGTGCTGCAATTCAATAACTGACGAACAGAAATAACACACCATTTACGAACTCGTAACAAAAAACGTTATCGTGAGACTTCAAAGTCGTAGGCGGCTTAGTACGTGATTAGTAAAGCTCTCAGCAGAGCATTGTCACGAAGTCGAGATAATGCATATTCAAGCAAAATTGTCGCCAGGGAATATACCACAATAAATTGTAGATCTGCAATTTCCCAGCATGTCACAAATGTAACCTCAGCGGAATTATATTAATACACTTTTGATCGTTGCTGAAAAGGCATTCTGAGAATTTTATTGAATGGATGAAAACATTATGTCGATATAGTTGGGTGGATATTAATACACTTTTGATCGTTGCTGAAGAGGCATTCTGAAAATTTTATTGAATGGATGGAAACATTATGTCGATATAGTTGGGTGGTTTTAGCTGAAAATATGCATGCGACAATGACAATCTCTTTAGTAGAAGCCTCTGCCCCACAAAATATAAACATGACCTTGGAAAAAATTCAACATTCCATTGAAAATTATATTTATCATAAGAGTGACTCTTCTATTCATTTGATTTTCATATTCGAAGTCATTGTTTCAAATATTCTTGCCTATTACTAAATTCTTGTTGAACTGAGTGTGTCCAGAACATCGTCCAAACCAAAGAGAAATACGTTATTTATCTTGTTTAATTTTTCGATCATTGACAAAATGAGTTCTGAGATGTTTGACAAAGTAGTGTGTAAAATTATCAGGTAATTCTTAATAAAATTACCAAATTACATCGGTCTATATCGAGATCAACTTACATTTTGTAACTTATAAATTCCAATGTGGTTCTCATTGCCATCTCATCAGAATGTGCCAAATTTACAACAAATATCAGAGTATCGATATATTCTTCCCCTCTTCAACTCACTTCGAGTGTCCTCTTATGAAATATAAAATCCAGATTATCCATTAATATGATTAATTTGTAAAAGAATATGTAGGTTTTTTGTCAGATTGGGACAAACTAACATAACATTACCAAAACGAATCCTGAGATGTTATGTAAAATTTACTCTTGTGAATGAATTATAGAAAAGTGGTCCTAGGCCCGAGCCTTTTGGTTCTCCATATTTGTTTCTTCGAATGTTGTATATTCTGTCAGGAATGTTTAACCATTGTGTAGAGAGTAACAAAATGTTTACGACAATCATTTGGGATACCGACTGGATCCGATAGGAGACGACATGTAGATGGCGTTAGTACTCTGGTCTCCCAGTCAGTGTTTGAGGATAAAATGAAACTACCAACTAATAGGTGGCTATTTAATCATGATACTGGAAAGGGGACACATAATATCTATGCGAAATCTGTTCTTTGGACTGGTGCAAAAGAAAAATGGGATAGTTTATAAATACAAATTATATTTGGTGAAATTCGAGAATCGAGATTAATCAGTTTGTGAAATATGTTGAAATTGCAAAGAACAATTTTTTATTAAGTACACAGACACCTTCTACAGTTTTCCGTATTTCCTCTTAGTTTTCATACTAAACACGCTAGATGGCACTGGTGTTTGGTTCCAATGCCGATTCCCTAGGCATTGACTAAACTATCTTTGACTCTTGAAAAATGGTTTGACCAGTTTTTTGGTATCAAGTCACTCTTTTCATGGAACTTTATTCTGGTTGAATTTGATGTTGAAAAGCTCTAAAGGATGTATGCAGTTACAACAGCATCTCATCCTATGGTGGAGCCAACACACATGATTGTCGAAAACATCATAACTTATTTTCAGGTTCTGATATCCTTTCGCACCCAGTGATTTAAGACATGATGTGATGGAATATCTCATATCAATTTCACATCGATTGCTAATTTGGTGAGCAGGTTTCCAGGTTATCTCGTTAGTTCGTTCTGTCACTGAATAACCGAGTTACTTGTCTACTGACTCGAAATCAATTATCAACATTTCCATTTCGTCTTCTGCGGTCTGCACGAACTGAGTCTCTTGGGTATAACGAATTCCGAAATAATTCATGTTCTGCATGGGAGGAGTCAAATTTTCGTGCCACTTCAAATAATCTGGGGTTCTATTTCCCAATTTCCTGTAAAATATTTTCAACTTGATATTGTCCCTCTCCTTGACAAATGGGAACCAAAACTTTGAATAGTTCACATATAGAACGAGGTCATAGTTTTGTGAATTATATCTAAGGACGTCTGATGCTGTGCATTCAACTCTACTCTGCTAAAAGAAATTCAATCCTATAGTACTTCATCAAATTTCAATTTTTCCATTTTTTCTCATAGCTGAAATAGCCAATTGCAGTGAATGCAATTATCAGTGTAATGTTGACATGATTGGGTGAAATTGTTTCATATGACACAAAATGACAAAATTTTAATGGTTGTTAAAACTGTCAAAAAATGTTCATAACATTGAGTCACTGGCAAATTTTCACACAACTCTCGATAATATTAGGAATTCAGAAAAAGTTATGCTTATTAACATTCACTCAAAACATTTCAGATAATAGGGTCGTTTTTTTACAATGAAAATATTGATGTTTGGTATGGATCACTTCCTTGAAAGTATACCGAAATGAAGGAGGTCAACAATAAAATTCTGAATTATATTTCTACAGTTTCCAATGAATTCGAAATATGTATATTATATCCTGGAACAATCAAATCCCTCCGTTGTTATTGAATTGAGTAGAAAAACCCATTTTAAGAACCGCAATTTCTTCTCGTTCAATAGGAATTGCATTTACATAAAGGACGATTCCCAAGCGATTCCCTTTTCCAAAAACATTAAAGGGTATCACACTGACCTCAAGGCAATTGAGCAGCCAGCTCTAAATTCCATCAACAATTCGCTAACAAGTCGGTAACCGAATCGTCTGATTAGGTTCGTAAATCCGTTGCTTCTCTAACGACACAATAACGTATCACTAACAACGGCGACTCGTTAATAAATGGAGCTGCTGAGAAACCAACGGGAAGGACTAATTACTAATTACGACGCCTGATATTCTAACACTGGAAACCACCTAGGATCAGAGGCGGGGAGAGAAGTGCCTGTACAAGACTGGAAAATGAGGAATCAGTTATGCAGTAGCTTTCACAGCGAAAGTAATATGGGTACAAAAAAAAATAAGATCAAATTAAGTGTCTGGCGATGAACCCAAGATCGGTAACAGCGTTGACTAATTTATAAGCGAAACTTTTGCTGTCGGTCAAGCTGTGCCGTCAGCCAGGTAGCTGGGAATTTTATCTAACAGACGACAGAAAAACTGGCCCTTTAGACCAGGCACTGTACCAAAAATGTAACTAAAACCTAACAAAAAAACCAATAGATGACCAACCAATGATTTTTGGCACACGGGCAGTTTTTGAAGAGAACTTCAAGAAAAAAATTGTTCTGCACGCGAGCACCTATGGCAAGTAGAGAAAATTCCAGGAAAAAATGCTCCGTTTTTAAGAAACGTGTTTTTTCGGTAATGGGCCCCTGGAGAACATTCATGAAACATGCACAGTCACATTAAAAAGACATTCAAACGCAAGATACTCATTCGAATAACTTTTTTCTTATTGTTTCTGACTTATTCAAGACACACTAGTGGGATGGAAAAAGTACCATGAATAGTCATGAATTCCCATTCAAGTCACCCAGAAGCAAAATATAAGAGTAGGTTCTTCTCAATAAATTCTAAGTTATGAAAAATTTACAGAACATTTCAATATTAGTAAATACAATAGTATTTCTAAAAACCTGAAGCATCAAAAAGATCTTCCATCGAAAAAACATCATGGTTCTTATCGATAAATATTTAAGCTTTCTCCATATCCAGCAACAATTTATCATCCACTGGTCGAACTTTTTTTCCTTCCACCATATTGATTGAGTTACTTCTGTTGATAACAATAAGAATGATACTTTGTTTTAACAGCCTCTTAACCCATAAAGCTCTGAAACTATTTTTTTCCGAAAATTCAAAGTTTTTCTTGTGATTTTTGTTTTATGAAGAAGGTAGTATCTCACAAAAATAATGAAAAAAATTCAAAAGGTCACGACAGGCCTAGACAAGCTGTCCTTTTAAAAGGACGGTAGGTCTATCCACTACTATGGAATAAAATTAATGTTAATGAAAATTATTTTATTATATCATTATAGATACAATGCAAAATATTGATAATAATTAATTTGTATGATATATTACAAAACAGTCCTTTGGATGTAAACCAACGATACAGTTTCGACAAATGAAATTTTTTTTGTGGCATACAGCGCATCTTCGCTGATTTTCGTTGTACAGAAGTAGGTGGTCTATTCTGACATAAAATCATGAGTATTTTCAAGAGATTTTGAAGGACCCCTTTTTGTATTTCTTTCGAGGATATCGAATAAAGGCCTCAGTTTGGAGTATTTATCTGCCTTATCTAGTTGTGTATTGTCGTTGCCATGAATTTTACTCACAATATATTGAAATCTATCGCACGTTATAGCTTCACATACTAATTTGTTATTGGTATCATCCCTATTTTGCCAATACATCTTTTTCGTGGTAAAGACACGTAACCACTGAGTAGAAGAACTCCAATGAAACAAAATATCTCATCTGGAGTAATATCCCCCGCACGATTTTTTTGTTGTGCATATGTATTCGTGAAATATTCAATCAAATCTATCACTTCTTTATCAAAGAACAATCGAAAAATGTCGCGAGGTGAAAGCTTGATTGCCGCAGATGATGGAACTTCCCAACATGCAAAATCCGTGACGACCAAATCTTGTTTTTCGTAGTGAAAATCTTTTACTTTTTTTTGGTCTCCTTTCCACGAATGTTGATAGAGGTTTGTCGTCGTCACTATCCCATGCCTGCTCAAGTTCTTCTAATTCTGATGGCATTTGAACTTCAATTTCTGGTAGCAGTTGTGCTCCAGGTAAATTATTAGGTTCAACTACGTTCTCATCCCCTGAATCTTCATCAGTATCACAACCGTCGTTACTATCTGGAGGAAAAATCACTATTTGTTCTGGAAGCACAGCATCCTCGTCATTTTCCAATTCAGCCAGCAACTTTGAAAGGGTCAGCGGATGTTTCCAATAACTAGAAAGAAAGATAGTCAATAGCAGTGGATAAAACTACTGTCCTTTTAAAAGGACAGTGTTGTTTCTTGCCATTTATTCTGCAAAATTCAAATAAAAATTCGAGGTTATCATAATGATAAGATTAATTTTTCATTAGTTTACTTAGAAATGAAATTTAACGATCGTAATTACTCTTATCAATAGCAATCACCTACCTAGATTTACTCATCATCAATGGTCACTGAAATAACAAACAAGCACACGTGTCTAACTGTCGGCAATCTTACAGTTACTGGAAACTTGTACTCTAGGTGGCATCTCAACACTTCATATCCTGTGTTGATCAGCTGCCACCTGCAGTCCAGCAGCAGAATTAGCTGGAAAGAAATAGTTAGTAGTGCGTCCTTTTAAAAGGACGGTAGGGCTATCTGGGTTAACGCTGGAAGCAAACTCTTTCAAAACTGACAAAATAGTGTTCTGAAAATTTTTTGCGTGAAGAAATACCCTATCAAATTTGTCTATTCCTTGTCATGTGATTCGAAATAACCAATGACATCATCATTACACCGATAACTACCCATTGATATTTTTCACAGGTAGTTATCACGTATGCCATGAAATGTCAGAGATTTGTTTGACACTTCAATAATTCAATTCATTTCGAAAATGTCGCTTCCTCGCTTTGGTGTTCAAAATGATGAGGCAATTGACAAAATTAATGAAGAAAATATTCCAAAATATACTGTCTATAGTAATAGTATACGAATTAATCTTTTAATAATTGTCTGTCCAATAAATGATTTTGTTCGAATTGCAAAAAAAATCCCACCGAATATCCCTCCAACAGTGAAAAATAACTCATAATTTTATCACAACTTCCTCAAGCACGTTATTTTAGGTAACTTTTTTCTTGAACTACCCCTCAAAAACTGCTTGTGTGCCAAAAATAATTTCTATTGGTTTTAGTGTCAGGATAAAAATGAAACCCCTGGTTTCTGGACTACTTTGTCTCTATCCTGATTCAATATCTCCAAATTATGTTACTCTGAGAGTTATTCAAATATTCTGAAATAAAACTTAACTGGGTATAGGAATGTGAAGCAACAAATTCCATATGGAATCTTCAATAAAACAATTCATATCTGAAGTAGTTTATTTGTGATCTGCTACTTAAGTAATCCCAAGAATAAAAATATTTACTTTATTATCCAGCAATGAACAAGTCCTTCTTCAGAATGTTTGCAATAACTCAAGTTTAATTCACTTGTTTTCGAGCGCTGGAATAATATCGTATGGTCGATTCATTTATTACCATCGATTATCCCAGAGTGCAAGGACTCCTTTGAGCAAAAACAACACGTGTTATTGGTTTAGTAGCAAAAGTATTTCAGCGCCCTGTATGCGTTAAAGGCAAAAAAACGGCATGTGCACCAGACCGTGCTAATGCAGCATTGTTCAGTTTTTACGGCCTTCCAGTGAGAATAAAATGCACTTTTGTTCCACGCATTCATTTGTAATAATATTTTATGGTTTTTCGTGTGTGTTGTGGCCTATTAATAGGGTTATAATTGAATATAGGAAATATGAAAACATACGTGTATAATAGAAGAACAATATTTCCCAATATAGCAAAATAATTATTGTCCGCTTCAAAAATATTTGGCTGAAAATAGTTTCCAAGCAACTGACGGACTCTTCGAAACTGTCAATCAGCTGGTATTTGAGAAAACCCATGTTACAGTAATTAATAACTGAATGGATGTAAGAGAACTTCGTTAGAAGTTAGAAATGAAAGTATGAAAATTCATGTTTTATCTTAAATATAGGATTGTACGAAACTCTAGAAAATACACATGAAATAAAAGAAATCTCTTCCTATAATTGTTATTACAGGCAAGACTTAGTAAGTATCCGACATTTTTGAATTGCGAGAAATAATTCGAAATTGAAATTTTTAAATTTCGTTGTTCTTTGGAATTTTGAGATGAGTTGGAATTTTAAAATAAAAAATTCCGAGTATAACAAGGAAATTTCAAATTCCGAGTACCAGTCAGAATTTTACATCAAAATTCCGAGTTATAGGTACCTTAGCTATGGACAAAAAAAAGCCTATTGAATGTGGATTTTGAAATTAAGAAATCTGATAAAAACTCACAACCGTGAAGAAGGAAGCCCCAATAAAAACGGAACTGAATGTACCTATTTCTTGAGCAAAAATTATTCAAGTAGAGTAAAATAAACCTCGCTAAGTGTATTTGGATGCGGCATGGGATAGCTATCGAAAACTGTATGATGTAAACAAAAAATGTTTTACATGAAAGTAAATGGGCTGTGATTTCATTCATTGCACATAAGAAAAAATTATTAGTAGAAATCGTCAAGTATATGTACCAGCTAATAACAAACATACAATGAAAAGTGCTAACAAAAAAAAAACAGGTACCCTAAACTGAAGTTTTTTGTTTAATGAATACTTACAATCACATTGATATAGGTTAGGTTAGGTAGACAATTTAAAATGAGATCCTTTCATATTTGGTATGTGTGTGGTCTGTGGTAGTACAATAGTAGATAATAATAATAATTTATTTGTATTGGAAATAAATAATTGATTCAAGATTGTATTTTTCATTATTCCACTAGTGAATAAAGTGGTACTTTATTCGGTTCATAACTTTGAATAAAACTTCAATTATAAGGTGATTGTGGACCATTTAATATATTTTGATATCATGCCAGAGATTTTTATTAATATATGAATAGTTTTTAAACATATAGGTAATGTTATTCACATTTGAATAATGGTACTTACACTGGTACCTTTTGTACATTTTTTTGTATATTTGGTTGTGGGGAAGAATAATAATTGTATGAGGATCAAGTTTTCAGTAGACATTGATGCAAGGAAATTAAGCACCTTAATTTTGTAAGTAGTAATTTTTTAGCTTGTTCTGAACCAGAGCGATCTAACTCTACATAGACATTTGGGCGCGAGGACACTGAACACTCATATTTTGTGAAGAGTATAGTTACACTCAAGAAGAACACGGTACTCAATTTAATAATAATAATTTACAGGGCTATTCAAATTTGAGTGTATGCATGGGGATCTCGGTAACGGTAAAGATAGAAGGGTGGTTGAATGGGGGCAAAGTTGCGTATTCCAGAGGTCAATTACGTGACACAAAAAATCTGATCTAGAAGCTTCTTTGGTTCTGGAGTAATACAGGAAAAGTCTTAAGTTTTGGAATTCTTTATTACCCTATATCTTTTTATTTTGGGAATATTTTTTAAAACTGTTGGCTCTTTGCCATAGCAACTTTTTATAGACTATCCAAATATGCAATTAAAAAATTTATACAAAGTATCGCACAAGCCGGGCCACCCTCAACTTTTTATTGCATTTTTTCCAATGTTAAGAGTCGTATTTCATAATTAATATTTTTTCATTCCATAACAGCTGTAATTGAAAAATGTCAACTTGTCATTGGTACACTTTTTTATTGTTTGATATTTTTTAATTGTAGCTGTTATTGAATTAAATAATGTTGATTTTATTATTAATAGTTCACTACTCCCAAAACATTCTGAAGTTTAGATGAAAATACTACGCCAACATGAAACACGACTCTTTGCATTTGAATAAATGTTATATAAAATACAGGACTTTATTTGAAAATAAAAAGTTGAGGGTGGCCCGGCTTGTACGATACTTTGTATATAATTTTCAATTGAATATTTGAATAGTCTACAAAAACTTGCCGTGGCTAAGTGTCTACAGTTTCAAAAAATCTTCACAAAATAAAAAGATACAGACAAAAAAAGAATTTCGAAATTTTCGATTTTTCCTGTATAACTCCAGAACCAAAGAAACTAGATCAGATCTTTTTGTGTCACATAATTGAGCTCTGAAATATGCAACTTGGCCCCCATTTAACCACCCTTCTATATTTTACCGACACCGAGATCCCCATGCATAGACTCGAATTTGAATAGCTCTGTATAAAAAAGTTACTTATGACTTTTGCATTGTGTTAGCCTTATGTGCATTTGCTTCAATTTCAAAAGAGTAGAAAACTATACGAAAAAGCTGTCGACAGATGTCGAGCTTTCGGAATTAAATCGAAAATACTCTATTCAATTCATAATAAATTTACATACATATTATAAGTTTTCTTCAGACTATCTTATGATTTTTTTAAATCATAAATATTTTTCATGCGTTAGAACCTTGTCAGCCATTTCGTGGCCATTTTGGTCGACCCTGATACAGTCAACTCCAATTCAACCTTTCGAAACGCTTTTGGTATACTTCTCAGGACTCCGACTTTATACATTAACTTGTCGGATCAAAGCAAAATGTCGTTAGTTTCAAGAAATGAAATAGTATCGTTTGATAAAATAATAATAATACCATCACAAGAAAAAATTAATAAAGTCATTCATTAGGTTTTGGCTGCTTTGATATTTTACTAAAAAAATATATAATAATTGTGACAATTTTTGAGATATCACCGCAATCAAGAAATATTCTATTAATAAAAGAATGACTTATGCATGTCCATCGTTCAAATCGTGAGTAATGCTGGTAAGCTCTTTCAGTTTTTCATTTGAGGGCCACTTTTCCAATTTTTCTTTTCGTAAAAACCGTATTTGGTATTTGGGGGATTACACGAAGATAAAAACAAAAAAAGTCCAGCCTACATCAAGCTCACCACCGATCAACATTTATTTTTTATTCATGTCGATAAAAGAAGCTGTATTCTTAATTAATATTTAAAAAACTTTATACAACTGTGAAATAATTTCTCAGACTAATTCTACTACACGAAGCCCAAACAAATATAATGAATAAATACATTCAACATTCATCTCGCTGAATACAAAATCAGTTATAATCAGATTATTGAATTGTGGTTTCGACTGTATCTTCACGCAGTTGATGAATGCGCTACCATTGTTACAAGACACCATCGAGACGACAAACAAGACTTTTTCTTCGAAGAATCCAATTAGTGCCGTTTTCTCACATCCGACTCGGTATCTTCATATTGGCTTTTCACTGTTTACTGAGCATTCCTACTCATCCTTTAATTCGACTTTGTTACAGACTCGCAATTATCTCGGTGATAATTAGATATGAAGTCTTGGTGCATTCATTTGATGTTTCTGAATGGATGTGATTTACTTGAAGTTCATTCGTATTGGTGTGGAATGATTTCGAAATTTTTGTGATTTAATAAAAACTCATACAGACGCAGACAACCACTATTGATCTTGATCTTTACACCAGCAACAAACATAAAATTTTGTGGTAGAAACGAAAATTGAAATGAAAAATCAGTATAGGAAAAAACTGGAGGGTGGTTGAACCACAAGGGCTACAAATATTCCTTGAAAGTGTCCCCATTGACAATAAATTTTACTGTTTTTTCGATTCCTCATATTATTTACTGAAAGGTAGATTTCTAGAGTGGGAAGTTTTCAAATTGATTTGTTGAAATTGTTTTCTCCGTTAACCAGCTGTCGTCTTCCTACGATCGACAGCCCTCAGTAGTCGAGACTTGTGCGAGAAAAGAATGAACAAGGTCTTACCTTTCAACGTGCGATTCCTAGCACTTGTATATATATGTTCGGTGTATATATTATGCTGACAAATTTGTTTCGATACACGGTGCCATCATCTGAGCGAGTTTCAAATTTGTATAATCAAATTTGTCAGCATAAGTAGTTTAGTAGGTATATAGTACATGAATATATATTTCATAAGTTTTTATTTTCTGTCTATTTATCAATTAGTCAAGTCTTGTTAAAAAATGTAGGTACGAAAAATAAAATTTTCATATATACTTATATATTTCACTTTTATGTAATTCTAAAATTGCAAAATAATCCAAAGTGAAATATTTTTGCATCAAAGTTATATTGTAAACACTTTTCGATTGAACATAGCAGAAAATTTAAATAATGTTAATCAGATTAACCTCATTATGCAAGTATTTGTTGCAGTTGTGTTAATTAGACTGACGAATAATAAATAACCAGTTATCAAGTTATATTTCTGTTCAATATTGAATGCGATCCTTAGCACGATACAAACATTCAACTTCATATATAATTCGTTTTTTGTTTTCTTTTGAAATTTGTCAGTCTGGCAGTCGGCTGCATCCTTACGAGCAACCCTCAGAAGTCTTCGAGACACTTGCGTGAGCTATGGAAGACAAGGTCCTTAACTTTTAACGCGTGATGACATGCTTATGCAAACGAGAGGACTAACTTTTTCAAGTAATGAATTCTAATGCTGAAATTTGTCACAGGTTTAAGTATCTTCGAAGAATAAAATTTCCTCATGAGGAAGCAAATTGAAATAATTATTGTGTATTCAATTTTGAGTGGATCGATAGATTTGCGCGTCTTTCTTGTGTTTTTCCACGCTCTATATTTTGCAAAAAATTATTGTGACTTCGAATATACTTTGCTGCCATCTTACGAGCGGCAAACTCAGCAACATGTTTCAATTTAAGTATGTAATCGTCAAATAAATTGGCGAACATTGTGTATTATTTATAAGAATGAAGAAAATTACAACTTTCTTCGTAACATGGCAAAATTTCAAAAATCTATAGTGGTTTGAAATTAACTCAAAGAACTATTATATTATTTTCAGAAGCAAACAAAATATTTTAGTGTAGATATAAAATAAAGAGAAACATTTGTTTGCGTTTTCCACTCTCGGATTTTTTAGTTATTAACAAAAGTATGATTGAATAATTTATTGACCCTGTATAAGCAAACTGGCAGTCAAAATCTATACCTACTCCTCAAGTGATGCAAGTCCAAGATAAGAATGTCTCATATGTGACACCTATTTCCCACTTTTACAAAAGTATGATCATCGCTCAGTATCCTAACTCAAACCGAAATTGTCCTATCGAATAAAGTTGCTAAAAATGAAAAAAACTAGTGTCAGACTCTTAGTGTATCTCTGAAAGCAACAAACATCACCATAAAATGGAAAAAACGAAAACATAAGGGTTGGCAATTTTATTTATTAGTCTCTTGGAGAGCTATTACGTTTTTATATACGGATAATAAATAGCTCATCCTCTCCAACGCTAACATCGTTCCTCCACACCCACCTAAACGAACAAATTCAGTTGTAGACGAATTATATACTTGTGCTCCCGTCTGTAGTTAGTGTTTTTCTTCAAAAAATTCGTAGCGTATCACTCGATATGTGATATTACGACGTTCATTCGATAAAGACATAGGTAAGTATTCCTTAATTCCTTTGAATCGTATCATGATGAGGGAATGTATAATTGAAATGAATTTTTCGACCAGGTCGAAATCCCCTTCTCTCCATACCATCCTACAATGTGGAAAATTGAAGGCAAGTATCGGTCGAAAACAACTAGTTTCTCTACGAACATTGAATTATATCTGTCATCTATTTGTGCAATGTTCCTTCAGAGAGACACTATTGCAAGCGCTTATTGTAATCAAGCACTTCATATTATCCCCCATTTGTTTAGAAATGACCACCTGCATACATGACATGTTTCAGCGTTGATTTCTCTTATCACTGCTGGGATAGGTCAGACAGCATTAGAGTTGTCCTGTCCCACCCAACGAACGATTACACCCATAAACATTTCCTGGACGATTATCAATTGTTTTATCTTCATATGTTCCCTATGGTCGAGAATATCTAGTTGCTAGGATGTATCGCCACAAATAAACCATAAATACTCTTAAAGTGTTTAAGAATTTCCTATTTCTGTTATAGTTTCATATTTTATTTTACTAAGATAAAGGGACCAGTGATCAACACTTGTACGAAAAGACATTTATTTATTGAAAGTAGTTAATATAGTTTTAAAATCTAAAAAACCTTTTACCTATTATATATTTTAAACAAATATTTTAGAATAAATTTCAGTTTCTCCAGTTGCTAACTAAAAGTGATCCAGTAGGTAGATGTCATTATTCATCAATATCTAAGGAACAATTGAACTCATATTTTAGCTGGTCACCGGCAACAGCTATAACAGGAAAGTCTAACTTTTGAATAATGTGATTATTCAAATTGAACATTAATACAAATGAGTACCTACTGCAACTTCTAGTTTACTTCCTGGTAGCAAATCTTTTATGACCATTTCTTCATATTCTTATGCGAGAAGTCTCCTGAAGGCTCTTACTCTTCTTTCCTTCTAATGAAGAATTTACACCATTTTCGATTTTCAAATGTGTTTTGTTTTAACTTCATTCCGTAGTTCTTTTTCAGATATTTTTCTTCATGATATCTTATGTTAATTTCCTCCTAGATTTTCTTTCTGCTGCTCTAATTCTCCTTTGTTCTTCTTTCTATTTTCTTTTTATATTCCTGCCATTCCTTTTATGTTGCTACTGGTAGATATACCTCTTATTTCGCCTCTATGTGGTTGGTTTGGGTTCTGTCCAAAATAAAATTTCCTTGGAGTGCAATCAATTGTTCATTTCTACTAAAAAAATCCTGCCTCGGCCATACGAAGCACCTACTACACGCTTATCTCCTCCTCTGTGGTTAAAATTGAACCTGACCTCATTCGTCTTTTCAGTGGAGTTTTCCTGCTGATTTTGGTTTTGAGGGTAGACCAAGGTACCCCATGCTGATGCTGTAGCGGTGGTAGGCCCTTCGAAACTGCTTCCAGAGCAGCTACCATTTACTCTCCTGAGTAGCTCAAGCATGTATCCCTTTATTGGTGGTATACGAACTCCTGGAATACCAATAGTTGTTGTCACACTCATGTTCCAGTACATGGCAGAACATTCAGACAGCAAAGCTGACAAACATATAAATCCATCATTTTTAAAAGAATAAACAGATGGTTTCATCACTAAACCATGAAAAATTAAATGGAGTGAGGGACCCTAAATGTTCATTTCAATAAACAGCAACAAACATGTTAGCTTATAATTTGACTTTGCAAGTACAAGTGCCATACACTGGTTCAGTGCCAATTACTGGTTCCATTACCTCACGACTCTCCACATCTTCTAGGGAGCAAGGTAGACCCGAAGTTAATATTTGAACAAACTGTGACCAACATGAAAATGCGAATGTAGTACGACATATTATGTAGTTCTGTTTGTTTGTGTTCATGCCTATCCGTCAGTGTGTCTGTCATTCACTTCTCACAATATTATATGTTCCGATACCTCGAAGGAATTGATTTCAAATTTGACTATTTCAATAACCCATAGCGACGTTTTGTTTTTTCAATACCATTGCAGTCGAATAAAAAATGGAAAAAATCATTCACAATTTTCGGTTTTCGTTTTCATCCAGAATTTAAACAGTGATGATCTCTGGTTGGAACAGGGTTCATATGGAATATATCTTAAGGCGCCAATCGCACATACTGTGTATCTTTACTATTATTATTAAGTATATAACTACTCTTAGACAACTTCAGAACTATCAGAAATCTTGAATTTTACCGCCGAAAAATATATCTGACACCATTGCACAGTCTGCACAAATATTGCAGTGACGTAATTTATTGTTTAGTCACATTTGGCGCCACAATCCATAAAAGGAATGTCCTTGTAAACATTGATCTCGATCGAGGAATTTGTTTATTCCAAGTCAAGTGGTTAAACTGGAAATATGGATTTATTGATGTGTTTTGCATGCATTTGCAGGAACTTAAATAGATCTAGGACTGTTCATTAGTAGATATCCAGTTCAATATTTCTGGAATACGATAGATGAGAATTCGGATATTCATATCAACAACATACAATATTCTGTCGACTCAGCAGGAAATCTTTCTTTAATAATTAATGATTCAAAAGTGAACGTTATTTTAGTTGAAAACAAGTTCAGTTGTTAACAATTTTTAGAAATTGTGAATATTACCGTGGATGACTCACTTGAGGTTGTCCACAAATATAAAAGACTTGAAGTCATGATTCATTCTGACATGAGACTTGGGAAATATAATAGTAACGAACAAATTCAGCTAGTCCTCACTCAAAATGTAATACCTATGTCAACAAGCACCAGTGAAAATATTTCTTTGTAATGTATCGGTCTCATCACATTTCAAGTACGCCGACTCGTATGGCCCATGCTTAACTAGACATAAGAAATAATCCACAAGTGCCCAATTCCTGTTTATGGAAAATTGGAAAAAACTATCGGAGAATATTATTGAAACTTTGTGAAATTCAATGCTGTTAACTTTCCTTAAAAAAGTACGAAATAAAATACCAACGTATTTAAATAGGAAATTGACTCAATTTGAAATTTGAATATTAGGATCAAAGGTTCCTCAACTTCACCGACTCTTAGAACAGAAAAATTTAAAACAGACGCTCCTTCAAATGATATATTTGCCATGTTGAAAGTCTTCAACCAGAATAAAAATAAAAACAACGGTAAAGCGCCCCCAAACAAATCGGAAAGTAATGTATTTTAATACCCAATACACTCTCAAGAAACGAATTGTGAGATGGCATGAAATTTTGATTCCAACAATAATTTCAAGTTTAATAGCGCCAAACTCAACTAGTTTGCACTCACAATTTGAAGAAATAAGAATATAGAATGAAATGATAATAAAATATAAAAACGTAACATTTTTGAGGTTAAATTACATAACCTTACGTAAAGCAATGGAAGTACGCGCAATGCGCCTAAACAATAATCTGTGATAATTTGAAGCATGCAATGAACTGAATTTGAATAGTTCGTACATAGTTTTTGTTAGTAAATAAGTTCGATATCATATATAAATATTTCAGTTAATTTTCAGTTATATGGAGATTTTTGTTCAAATCAAATAAGTACACTAAATATTGGTGTTTATCGTTGTAATACTTATTAAAATTCAAAATTGAATTGATAAATAACTTTAATCTCATAACAATGATATGGAATTTTTATTTCAAACTTTAAATAACAGAACGAAGTCAAGTTACAGCCGTTTTCTGTAGAAGTCAACCATAAAAAGCTATTCAAATTCAAACCTTTGAAATGATTATAATAATGGCAAATAATAATAATAGCCGTCCTCTACCTGCAGTGACTATATACCTTTGGGTACACTCAATGAGTGTTTATGAGGAAGTATTATTATTATTATTAAATGATATCAAGTATTCGGCCAAATTGAGAACCAAAATCAAAAAACTTACTCTTTTTTATTTGTACTCCATCTGGATTGAAGTGATGGTATGTCTATTTGTTTCCGCTGTTCCTGAAGAAGAATTAATGAATATTTCGAAATGAACACTGAACAACTTTCGGACTACCAATAAAACCCTACAATTTTTTCCTGCTGTTATATTACTTCCAGTGTTGAATAAGTACATTAATTCTGAAATTGTGACATGATTCGTTGCACTACTGCAATGCGAATAAATTCAAGTCAAAGTCATTATTTTCAACTCTAGACCGTCAAACTTGAAATCTTCCATTCTTGTTTGTTAAGGGGTTGCTTCAATTTTCCGCTCGGTCCGTCTCGAATATAAACTGGAATGGGGATTGCTTCCTAATCCCATGTAACCGTGGAAAGAAAAACAAAAAACTTTTCAGAGTTTTATATCTGAATACTAAGTTGTGAATGATACAAACTTGATTTGAGATTCTAGTAGAGAGCAGAATTTAAAGTAGGAATCCCTTTTTCTTTCCCAGATTCGTCAATTACGTTATGTTTTTGTGATGTTTTTGTGAAGTTTGTCTCTTGGCTGATCATAGTCGATGTTTTTCTTGAACTTTTTGGGCTATAATATCGAGTGATCCAATATTATAGGAAGTTGCCGTAGGGTTGTAATGATTAATAAAAGAAATTTGGCAATTTCTTTTAAAAATTGCAACACAACATTACCCGGTTTGACTGAAAACTGTTGATTCCAAGGCCTCAAATATCATCTTGATAAATATTTCAATATCTATATTCAGATGACTAATATTAGTTAGGTATGTATGAACATGATAAATGATGTTACTAGTTCATGAAGTTTTTTGATGTGCTTCAGTCACTTTTTTCTAAATTCTTTCGATGTATCCCGATGTTAGATTATTATCAAGGAAGCGATGAACTAGGCGTCGTTAGAAGCATGGTCGGACGGGCTTTGTTACACAATTAATATAAAGTTATTTTAAACTGAAATTTTAAATATTGTTCATGAAAAAATTGTACCGTTTGCTGCTTTAATGTTCAACTCATCAATTTCAACAACGATATTAAAATTGGTTAACGCCACGAAACTGGTTACTCATTTGTTATTGCATGTTTTCTTCCTTTCTCATTAAAAATGTA
The DNA here is from genome assembly GCA_958502065.1 of Chrysolina americana. Lineage (NCBI taxonomy): Eukaryota > Metazoa > Arthropoda > Insecta > Coleoptera > Chrysomelidae > Chrysolina > Chrysolina americana. Next base: position 47,025,476 of record OY293418.1, on the reverse strand, counting down.
GCAACTGCGGATGTTTTCAATTCGAGGTAGATATTGACATTCAACACGTACTGTGTGCGTAGGTGTTTGCAGTATTTCGAATGAGAACCAAGGTTACCGAGAGAACTGAAAAAGTTCCGAATATAAAGTCCGAGGAATTCTTTAGAGAGTAACAAATCATGGATAAATAATTTTTTATCCAAGAGATTATATCGAAATAACCTACAGAATAATTATACAAGGTATGATACGAAGCAAATATTTGACAAAGACAAATATTTTCAATTATGTAACCACATACGGATCATCTCCTTTCTTTTTGACTTCGGTCAGTACCAAATCCACCAAGATTCAGACCATTCGATTACTTTGTCCCTAGCAGTTCGTAATCCCACATACGAAAAATATGACGAAACTTCGCATGGTCATTTGATAGCATCAAGACATTTGATCACTTATATCTTTACCTTCCACCACAACAAACGAAGTGGTCGTGGTGTTGGAGCGTTTGCTTCCCACCCAAGCGGCCAAGATTCGATCCCCACCGCCTACCATTGAGCTAAATTGGTTTGGAATCCACTTGTACGTAATCTGTAGGTCCCGGATCTCCCTTGCTAGCACAAGCCCTGCTTTTGAGGGGTTACCTGGGTGATGATAAATACTGTATAATTTTTAATGAAAGAAGGAAGAATATGAACAAGTTCAGTATTCCCACCTCACTGTTATATATAATCTAATAACAGATGATGTCAAAAAATGCTCAATGTGTAGGTCTATCGTGCATGGCATCAAATGTTGAAAGATAAGGCGCTACATATTCCCTAGCTCTCTTGCGTCTTCTGAGGGTTGCTCGTAAGGGTGCAGCCAGTTGACGAATATAACAATTTTGTTGACAAGACAAGTCGTTCTCAGAAAGGCTGCTATTGTTAGCGATGTATTTTTATTTATTGGAGCAATCTCATTTTTCATTTGGTCTAGAAGAATCTATTCAGATTCAAAATCTGAAGTGACTGTATATAATTATTCATAACTTTTGCTTCCATTCAATGATATTAAAAGTTAATTATATTATATAGACACGTTCACTTGTCATAATCCAACATATCAACTTTGTGAAAGTGGAAGAAATGGTAGAGAAGGTCTTGAATTCGCCAATTTCTGTCAACCACATCAAGAAAAATCTATCGAAGACGAATATAGTTTTCAAACCTATATTGAACCCAAATTGGATTCTTGCATATTCCTTGAAGACAAATGTAACTTTAATGAATTTTAACAACCTCATGTTATATATCGTTATCTCATAAACTTCACTCTCATTTATACGCCAATAAAAAAAGGCAAGCAAAGTGGTATTAGTGAATAACTATTCCAGTAGTAGTATTTCACTCGTAAGGGTTGTGACGTAATAGTCAATTGTTAATATTATAATATTCGCGGAAAAACATTTCCAACAGTTAAGACGGCAATACAATTTCGTTTCCTCATGATTCATGAGTGTAATGTTGAATTTGTACAGGCAAACCGAACAACAAATCACTACAGCCGAATATTAACCACATTTATTTCTTGATCTTCCAACCGAATGTGTTTATTGTATGTCTGTTGTTAATAATATATTCGTTATTCATATCACCAAGTATGATCGTAAAAAACAGAAACGTCCATATCTCTCTATTGATGTCGATAGTAGGTGGTTTATGTTACTGATATTTCGAAAGAGTGAATTCAAGTGATTTATGTATATATTTTCAAACATTAGGGTAGCAGTCAGCTGACCTAAAATAGTACATTATGACATGTAACTGGTGTTATAAATACCATTTTAGAAACGTGTGTTTTGAGCGCAGCGTAGTGGAACGAGGGTTGTACTTTTTTAAGAACCCATATTGAAACAATAGAATTGTATTTTATTGAGTTGAGTTTAGGTGATCATGAAAGTTTCAATCGACAGAACAAGACCTACTCTGTCTGGCAGATTTTTAACCACTGAAGTCAAATATAGTCAAAAATAGGTCTTAACATGAGGGTGTGAGACTTTAGTTTGATCTAATTCCATTTTGCATGATATCGTGAAAATACAACTTAATAAATAATCACAAAACATTTATAGATAACCACTAGATTTTTCGACTTGATTTATATGCTTACTGACCATTGAACCTGTACGATATTGACTATAGTAACCGTAGTGATGTATTTGAGGAATGAAGTTATATTGTAAAGTTTTTAAAAATTTCCTTTAAACCGATGAACCATTTGGCGAGGAATATATCCGTACGCAAATAGGTATGTGGGTAGAAAAAGTTGTTTATCAACGACTAAAATATAAAATACATATTATAGGTGTGATAATTGCAATATAAAATAGTGAAAAAACCACTTCACTCAAATTATTATTCACTGTCAATATTAATGAATAATTGTCGGAATGGTGTTAAATTTTGAGATTTATGAGATACTCATAAACGTCTTTTGCTCGTAATTGTAATAACTTCCCCATAGATAGTAGTATTCATTATCCGCATCTTACATATGCAAATGCTCTCCGCGTTGAGCCAGTCTTTGAACGGATATATAAGTGAAGAGGGTTAAAGAAGGGAGTTGCTGGCTGGAAGGAGAACCTGCTGATCGACAGATGCATCACGCAGGACTTCGTGCAGTATAAGCGTAACCTTTCAATGGCCTGCGATTATCGCAAGGCATTTGATACATCGCATGAGCTCATCACCATAACATCTGGACAAGTCAGAGTCCAAACAGAGCAGGTTATCTTTAGAAGGGGAGTATTTCAGGGAAACTCTCTCAGTTCTCTTCTCCTCTGCATCTCACCATTGCCATTGTCCGTTGCACTACGGAAATCCCACGGATACAACTGCGTCACCCCCAGGAACCGGAGGCATAAGGTCACCCATCTGTTTCACATAGATGACCTTGAACTATATGCCTCCGGAGGAGAGGATCTTCATCCGTTCTTAAGGGTGGTACAAGAGTACACGCATGCTATTGAAATGTGCCACGGTTCATCTCAAAAAAGGACAATACGAGGAATACGGAGAGGACGTTCAGTTCGTAGAGCATTCTACATCATCTGGATGCCGGAGAGACGTATACTCATCTAGGGGTGGAACAACGCCACCCCCAAGAGGTAACTACTGTTATAAACTCCCTCCGCGGCAAGTATCAGCATAAGCTCTGACAGATCTGGCCATTAGAACTGTCGGGAAAGAACAAAGCTGCTACAACTAATATGCTTGCGTTCCGATTCTACTTCACTCCTTTGGAGTAATGAAATGGACTCAAGAAGAGCTGATACAATTCGACGTAAAAACTCGCAAAATGATGTATCAAGATGGTGTCTTCAACACCATCGTCTTCCGTAGTCGCGTGATGAGTATAGAGGTCCCTGACACTAGATGCAGAGCGTCTCGTGGGGCAGCTGAGACCACAATGCATTTGCTGCCAGCTTATCCATTTCAGGCGGTCTCAGCCTAAATCCACAGGCATAACGCGACGCTACGAGTGTTGTACTACCACCTACGACACTCGTACGGTACTGACGAGACTACGGTGTTGCCTTATGCTCCGGGGGATATTGAGTCCGTTGTGGAGAATGAGAAATGCCGAATCTATTGGAACTACTCTTTTCCCACCCTCAGGCAAATACAAGCCAATAAGCATGCTGTAGACCTTCTTGACCATCAAAGTAGGACAATTTTTTTCATAGAGTTTCCGGCTCCTGGCTGAACAAACATCGACCGAAAATGGGAAAAAAATGGACTGAATATCGAGATCTACTCTTTAAACTCCGCAGGCTTTACCCAAACCATTCTGTTGAAATGGTGGAAAGATGAACACACTGCTGTCAAGCTTAAAAATCAAATCGGCTTACTATGATATGGCAGAAATATTAGCCAGACGAATGCAGAAGGTCGTAATTTTTGGTTCACTTCGTTTATTCAGGGCACATGATTCTCGGACCCAGTAATCACCACGGACGTGGGAAGTGGTTACTGGGGTTAATGACACACCAGCGCGCTCTCCGGTTGTATCGGGGCTCCGGATACAAGGCCTGACTGAGATATTCTTGATGGAAGAAAATTGTCATCAAAATGTACTTTTATATTATATTATTCATCTTCGTTTTTTAGTCAAGCTCCATTTCCTTTGGAACAACGACAATATATTGTCGATGAATTTATGCGAATACAACAATAAATACTCACTAAATTAAAATAAATTTATATTAATGAAGAACATAACAATTCGAAAATACAGATTGATAACGAAAAAGTAATAAAAATAAGTTGGGAACGAAAATATTTAAAATTTTTGTGTCAAAAAATATGAATTTGGTAAGAGGTAGGTTATTACTATTACTTGTTAAAATATCGAAAATTATTATTACGAAAACTTGTTCAGGTCTCAAAATAACGTACAAATACGCAGTGTTATTAATTTACGTTGGAAAGAAATATAAGAAACGAGTCTATATAATTTTTCTCTAACACTGAGTCTATTCATTGAAATATATTGGCTCTAGCAGTGAATGGTCAGAGAATATTTCTTTGAACAAAAATATTTATAGGAATGGGTTCTCTATACAGTGTTACTGTAAAGAAAAATATAATAAAATACTTTTCTGTAGAGAGATACTATTGCCTATTTGAACATAATAATTATGAACAACTTTTCATGATAACAATTTTCGAAATTGTCATAAGTAATAGTATAGTCAGTTACGAGGTTAGAATAAAAAAAAAATTGATACGAGCAGAAAATTCGAAACGCGAGCGCTAGCGAACGGGTTCCTCACGTTATACACAAATATAAAATTTTTTCATTCTGAGTAACAGACTATATTTTCACGACCAGAAAGTATGAATGAAACAAAAGTAAATTAAATCTGAAGTAAACCCAGTTATCTATTAAGATATTGTATTGATATTTAAGACGACGGAGTATTGTGAAATTCTATATCCGATTCATTCGATTCTTCACTCATTATTTCATTGAAGCTTTTCCGAAAATAAATATTATCTTGACGCCACCATTTGCATCTGTCACAGATAGTTTTGAAATACGACAATGACAATCTATGTCGTTTAGTTCGATTACGGAATATTCGTTCTTTACCGTTTTATAAAATGAAAATACATTCAAAAAACATAAGAACCAACTGTTTCAGAATAAATGTTCTAACTCAAGGATGAGAATGTTCTATTATTAAAAATGATTTCAGAACTACTACATTTTTGATGGTTGTGGCGAATAGTACCTTCTTTACGCATGGTAAAAATTCATATATTTTGACACTACTCGTATTCGACTGACATTTTAAAATTTAATTGTTCACAATTAGATGCAGAACTTTTTTATAGAACCAAAAATAAAAAATATTAAAAAAAATTGGAGGACGACTAATGAAAAACATCAGTTTATTTTTATGATTGATTTATGTGTATGTGGAACTCAGTTTTCTTATGTCAAATTATTTTTAAATTTTGAATGGATATCAATCAGAAATTATAAATGTTTGGGAAGAAAAAAACCCTTGCCTAGTATATATATGGAAGTTAAAAGTTTTAACAACTAATTTTATACCTATTATCATTCAGCAATGTTATTTTATTACGGAAATACGTTATGGCGAAATATCAATCGTTAAATCTGCGCAATGCAGTTAACATCATTATTGAAGGATTTCTCAAGTAATTGCAATAGTAATTTTCTTGTAGTCAATTATTTTGAATAAAAACGCACATTCTCTGCAATGATGTGCGACGAATTATCAATTAATTCAGTAGTTCAATTGGCAAGCTTTACTTATTTTTGCAGTCAACATGGGCCAGCAGTAAGAAGTTCGCATACGGTACAGTTTCACGCTAGAAATCGAATTATAGTAATAAATATATTTATTATATCTCTATGAACATGTCCATTGAAATATGTAGTGCAACAACTGCCAAAAAATGGTACAAACTAATCTCGATCTCAATTATACCTGTCAAACATAATTTTTTTGGTAATGTTGACTATGCCTCAACAATGACCAATATTTACAGTAGAAGGATTTTCCAATATATTGCGCGTTTTGAAATAATGATGATTAGAAAATAAACAGCACTCTGAAAATATACCATTTGAAATCAATATATGAGACCACATCGTCCTGTGAATTTTTATATTTTGTTCGAACTGAAAGTTGCTTTCAATTCTTTATGTTCGGAATAAGACATGAAGAAAATTGAAAAGTGAGATCCCATTTTCCGAAACAGAACTGCATGTATTACTTGAAAACGAATGAATCGAATTTGTAAAATAACTTCCACTGGAACGAAAAGTTAGACATATACCTATCACTCATTCGAATTTTTCTTAGATTAGGATATGCAAAGTTTTCAAATATAGATGCAAGTCAAAAGTTTGTGTTCCTTTGTAGAAAGTATGGTTGCTATATGCACATATGGCTTTTATTAATGAGATGTGATGGTACTGTTCGATATTTTCGAACTATGAAGATGTTTCCCAATGAAAATTGCTTAGGTTGAACGTCAAATTTACAATTTCAAGTAGGTAATCTCAAGTACTTCTCATTTTCTTCGTTTTTTGAAACTCTCGACTGTATTGTACGATATCCCAATTCATGTACGGTAATCTTGAATGATTATTATGAACAGTAATCGTTCAATTTCATAAAATTATCATAGGCTATCCCAGATTACACTCCTCATCTCTCCATGGCAAATCCTTGTGAATAATTTTTGATACGAGAAGTTGTTTTACTTTTTCTGGGATTTAGCTACCGCATGAATGTTGTTAGAAACAAAATTAATTGACATTTTTCATATTGATGTAAACAGCATTGAAGGAATATATCATCTTTCCGCGTCTTCAATCAAGAAAATGTGGACGAAAAAGTATCGTCATTGTTTATTTGCTGAATTAGCATATTGATAGGCATGCTTCTATATAAATTTCTAAAATTACTAAAAAATATTCCTTGACATGATGAATGAGCGAAATAAAGCTCTTATTGAATATGAATGCACAAAATCAAATTATACAAATGAAGCAAAGAAAAGGGAAAAGATACATACCTTTCATGTCAATATAATCACTTCGATTCAAAAAAGCTGTGTGCAAAATGATGAGAACAAATAATTTTTTGAAAAACAAACGTGAAATCCTGAGAGTTTAATGAATTCAAGTGAAACTAATTATTCGTTGATGAATTATATTTCAAATATTGCCACACCTGAATATCACCGATAATATTATTCTTTCCAATTTTAAATTTAAAGTCGATGACACTTCTGTACGACTCTATTTGTAAAATAAACTCCAATGCAACGGGCTGTGATGGGCTGAATGATAGGCTATGCTGTCCTCTTATTATGCCATAAATATCATTGATATCACGAATATCTGCCTTCTAATCGTTGTTGTCCATGCTGTGTGGAAAAGGTCTATCCAGTTCCTACGTAAAAATACAATCCTTCAAATTCAAGGAAACAGAGGTATACTTAAGTATTCTACCTATGCTTTCCAAGATTCTAGTAAGATTTATTAAAGTACAGATAATACAGCATTTAGCAGACTCACCTTTCGTTCAGTCTGGCTTTCGCCAAGGCTATATACAGTGGTACCACAGGTTTACTGATCATAGTCTACGATATCATTGGTTCAATGGATGAAGTTTGCAATTTTAGTATTGTTAGATTTTAGCAGAGTATTTGATATAATGAACTTTAAATTAATGCTTGATATTTTCACTATAAATGTTTTTCAGAAACTACTTTTGGCCTTATACAAAATTATGTGGACAATCGTGAGCAGTGTGAAAATAGTTAATCAAATAAGTTCAAAAATTGGTATTTAACTCGGGGGTATCTCAAAGTTCTATGTTGGATGCTTCACTTTTTTCTGTATATGTACCATGGTTGATCTCTGCCCTTATGACGAGTGAATATCTCAACTGCAAGTTTTAATAGTTTGCCTTTTAATGTGTCTGTTTTTGTACTGAATTTACTTATATTGACGATGCTGAATCTGATAATAAGCAGTTAAATTGATTGATTGATTAATTGATTGTTCAAGTTAATGAAATCCTTAGACGATTTATGTCTATATGGATGACTCCCAGATATATCACACTTTTCCTCCACAGGTAGCAGATAATTCTTGTGAAATTATTATCAGCAAACTGGGTACACCCAATAATTTAGCTTCTGAACATTGTTTGATAATAAATTGCGCAAAATCTAAGGTATCATTATTTCGTTCTATGTATAATAGGACTAGATTTGAGTTTCCTATCAATATAGAAATCAATTACGAATCGATTTTGTTGAAGAAGGTAAAAGCCTAGGAGTTATCATAGACAAAGACTCAAGATTCGGAAAACATGTTAATCAATTGATTCGTCGTGCATATGGGCCGCAATGGTCATGATGGTAGAGCGCTAGTCTATCAATCAGAGGGACGTGGGTTCGATTCCCAGCATGGTCACTAGTCTCGTGCTAGGAATCTCACGTTAAAAGGTGAGAACTGGTTAATGCTTAGCTCGTACAAGTTTCGATTTCCGAGGGCTGTGGTTCGTAGGGGAATGGCAGCTAGTTAAAGGAAAAAATAATTTTGACAAAAAAATTCAACAAAACGATGGAATTCACCGAAATTAATTTACATCAACAAATATTTATTTCCTCGAAATATCGAAATGAAACTGTGCGAAGCATTTTGTTTTATCGCTGATTCCGTCTGTCTCGAACTCAACATCTGCATACAAAAGTAAAACTGAAAAAGTTGCAGAATTCCTATGTAAGACTAATTTAATGAGTGAGACGAAATCTGAGAATATCACATAAATTATTCGATATTGGATGTTTGAGTAAGATAGAAAATAGAAGAGTTCATTATGCAGTCACAAGAAAGTCAATCTACGATTTAAAGGATTATTATATCCGCAAAACCAAAATTTTCAGTAGATATTTTACTTGTAAAATTAATCACTTATATAACTCCGTTCCTGAAAGTTAAAAGAACCTCAGCATTGCTTTCTTCATCTCTGAATATAAAAACGAATAATTTCTCTACCCAGTTGCCCAAACAAAGTTATAAAGACTATCATTATCTATTTATCAATCAGAAGGTTACACACTGGAATTATTTTTAGACACATTGAATTAGGGTCAATTGGAAGTAAGTTGAAGAACACTTTCGTGGAGAAGCTTTGGTTTCGCTGCAGAAAATGAAAATGAATAATCGAACTTTGAAAATAACACATACTTTTATTATTATTCTTTGTTGATTAAGGCAACGACTGCTAGTGTCATTGTCATTAGCCTTTCGATATTTTTTTTTCATTTCAGTTCATGCAATATCTGTTGTCATCGAATTTTGATAATTGTTTGAAAATTCCAGACATGCTCATGAGGTGTTCGTCATTCCATTCCTCTGTTTGTTTGCTCGATGTTCTGGGACATTATGTGAGTATGTGTTTTATAGTAAGTCTTCTATTACAGAGTTGGCATCTTGACTGTTGATCTCTATCCGGCATAAATTAGTATGTTCTGTTCATGCTCGGGTAATGATTTTTCCTGCATGAGTATGATAGCGATGTATATGGATGAACTTTCTTAATATTGCTTGTTGCAAATGAGTGCTAATATCATCGACTCTGATATACATGTCTGCAACAACAGCTTCTTGAGCAGCTTCTTTGGCAGCATTGTCGACAAGTTCATTATTATTATATAGCGATGAATAAATACCCCACAGTGCCAATTTACTAGTAGCAGTTGACTTTTGCAGATATCGGAACGATTCTTCATATAATATTCAGTAGGTTTGTCTATAAATATTGCCTCTAAAACTACCAATTCACTAAGTACCGATCCTGGAAATTTAGTCACGTTACTTGTCTGTTCAATATTTTCGGGATGTATTCCATTCGTTATTTGTTCGGAGACAATGAAAGCGATACGTCCTTATAGTCCTATCCTAATGCGATCCCAGGTGGTATCCATCCCCATTCTTGTTTTTTACATTGCCCTGGAGAGTCTGGCTTTCTCTTTGGATACTGATAGCTTAAAATGACGTCGAGGTATAATGGAAAATCGGACAACAACTTCACTTGAAGTAAATTACGTCTTCCTCCATATAAGTGCAGTGTAAGAGTATTATTTTGTGTATTCATTTATGTCGCAGGGACGTACATTGGGGCAGAAAGTGCAAATTCACGGCAAAACAAATTCGGTTATAGATGATGTAATAAATAACGAAGACGAAATAGATGTTGTTTCACCGATGGAAAGGCTTTTTTGCAAGAATTTGGTATCCTTAAGTCCAACCAAATATTATTTACATTCGTTAACGGAATCCTCTTGGTCAGTTGAATTCGAAAATATTTTGGCATAAATTACTATCTGCATCACTTGGTTAAAGCAAGACCATTTTCAATAATATACCCAATTTGGAAATTCTTTGTTGAATGATGTGAGTCGGTTGAGGCCAAGAATATTTCAACTTGACAAATGTAATAGTAATGTGGAGAATATACGGAACGCGGTAGGGTTCATCAAGGAAACTATCAACTTTTTCAAAAGTTCACCAAAGAAAAATTATTCCTTGAAGTATTACAATAATTTTCAACTCGTGCAATTATGTGAAACGAGATGGTCAGAATGAAACGAAGCGGTATTAGTATTCAAGCTTTAGTTCCAGGATATTGGAAAAACCTTCCAACTTATATCTAGTTCCCTCATTTAAATCCTCATGATGATGGCTTCGGTCTCTGAGATACGCAATAGACTAACAGACGAAGTCACTGTGAGACAAAGATAGACCACCTGTCTCCACCGGAAAGAAAGGAGGGTTCAGTATATACAGATAATTCATGGATGATAAATAGCTGTACCAGTATATCATGTTGAAAAAAAAAACTGTAAAAGAATAGAACAATCCATGATGATTTATATACTTTTTTTCGCGAACCTCCGAAGATGCGCCTCTGAGGTAAACACACCTATGTTTTGATGAGACTGTATCGCGAGTGCAAAAATACGATAATGGTCGCTGTACCATTTTTGTGATTGCTCGTGGTTTCAGGCATATTACAACCATGCACGCAGCCTGTCCGAATAGTTAACTGAGGCATTATTTTCGTTAATTGATGGTTCAAAAGCCATTGATACCTATGGCTAGAAAGTAATTCGTGCTCGAAAGAAGGTTGTGCTAGCTTACACCAAATGCTTCCAGTTCGATGAGAGCTCCCCAGGAGGATCTAAATACACAACACTACTGCGATAAAATTTGTATGAAGCAGCTATAAAAGTCTACGAAGGTCGAAGATCCGAGTAGCGATCTTCACTTGAATGTTACATCAAAAACTTTCTTGCCTTTTTCGCAGGATTCTTAACAACCCAACCAAATCACACACAGGTCTGTTATAGTCTGTTATAGTCAAAATAACAAGCAAAAGGTATTTCAACTTATCTCATTATGCAGTTGAAGGTTACGAAAAATTGAGCTACTATTATTTTCTAAGTCAAAAATACAGTTATTTGTCCTGATAAAAAAATCTACGAAGCATGTTTCCATTTAAGAAATGCAATTATACAATCTACTCTGGAATATTCCTAGTAAAATGACATTGGAAACTTGAGCAATTTGTTTCGCGCCCCAAAACAACGCAAAATTAACAAAATACCAAATGAAATAAAAAAAATTGTCTCAGATTTTTCCTGAAATTATTGTAATACATACATGTATCGAAAATCGTGTATTTTTATAAACACCAAAATGCAAAAAATATTTATTTCTTCTGAGTCTTGCTATTTTAGATTGCTGCACATATTACCGTAAAAAAATTGTTTATTTTGTAATAGACTAAAAATATGTGTAGTAGCCATCATGAAATCTCCACAAAAATGAATTATATTCAAATGCTACTGGTGTTTGTGATTTTTCAATTTGATGAACAGTTCTTTGTTTTCAAATCGTTTCTTCGAAAATTCGAAAGAATGAATCACAGTACTTTTGATATTTCATCACTTCCATTCAGTTTTATGATGGCCATGGGAAAGACCAATAATTGTTCACTTCAGTAATCTCATAATACGGATTCTCCACTATTTGGTTTTATTGCCATCGTTCAAAGGAGCAACTGGCCATATTCGAGTAAAAACAGTTTTTTGTCTTGATTTCATTACGGTTCGCGACAATACATCTTAAAACCATAATATTTCCTTATTGTAAGTTTGAAGGCATGCTATAATATACCACTATGAATCTAAATATCTAATTATGAGGACAATTTAATAACCGAAAATATGTGTAAGTAGTAGTCATCATGAAACCTTCACAAAATCAAATTATATTCAGATGCTAGTGTTGTTTGTGATTTTTTACTTTGATAAACAGTAGGTATTATTATTATCTTTTTTGTGAAGAATATCCCTGTTGGGCTCTCTTCCCAAAGCTACCAAACCAGGTTGATAAAACAACTATTTTAGAACATTGAAAATTGATGCCAGGTTCACTAAACAGCAAAAGAGTATGAAAAGATTGATGAATAACAACATATGCACTTGCCTCATCGATCAAAATCTGTCTTTAGTGTGTGATAGCCATGATGGTTAGTTTTGGATCTAACTTCTTTCGTTTGATTCTCACCTGTCAAAATGACAAACTATTACCAAAATTTGTTCTTTTCGTCAATTGGGTTTCTGTGCTCAACACTATACGAATAGTCTAGAAACCCTGTTAATTCACCAATCTACAGGAATTTTTGAGGTAACTATATGATCTCAAGTTTTTCTATGGTAACATTCAAACAATAAAAAATTACCCATTCACGTACTTCGATAGATAACCTACTGTAGATTATTCTTCCAAAGAACCAAGAAAAATATGCAGAAAATTTGTATTGCAGATTATTTCTTTCGTCTATTAAATATCAGTCATCAACCAATCATACGTTTGTTTCCTGTTTGACAGGACCAATCAACACGCTCTATTAGCGACTATTTACATGATGTACAATAGTCACCGACTATTCAGCATGATACTCATATCAAGGAGCCTGAGCATCTGACAGTACTCTAAATAAATACATATTAAACGTCAAATAGAATCAATCGGGTTAAAGCTGAATAATTATTTGAAAATGAATCGGTTTGGAAAAATCAAAAACGATGAGATATCGAGGCTACAATCCCTGACAATACAGTGTCATTCATATGACAGATATGAAGAAATGGATTCAAGAAATAATCTTCATAAATATAACACGACCTTGATTAATTGTCGACTATTTTATTGCTGCTAAATTTCTCTTGTATTTATTAATTTCACTCGACATTATTTTGGCATTAATAATCAGAGATGAAAGCCTTCGAGCTTCGCTCTCGGGCTCTCATCAGATTATTAATGCCAAAATAATGTCTCGTTAAATTATTATAAAATACAGTCGAAATTTAGATGCAATAAAAATAGTCGACTATTTATCAAGGTCTTGTTATATTACCCTTGAATATTGCTCAATAACATGGAATTTTTGTCGATGTATAGAAAATACTGAAAGTAACATATCGTTCGTTGTACAAATCGTTTCGCATGAACCAGACAGAGTTCAAATGTTTCATTATTCCATTATTTTTATGTTTTTCACCGTGCGGCACAGCTTTTCTGCCACCATAAATCCAGTTCGGATGTATTATTTGGGAAAACAACTGTATTAGCCAGTATTTCACGGAAACGACCGAAAACAACAAGAAAAATATCAAACCTTACAAATACTCGATGTTGCTTGTGTAACCAATGTCTGGGTTATCTGTCGCCATAAAATTCACCGCGACTCACTTGGAGCTGTATACAGGAAGATCATCGAATCCAGTGCTTATCATTATGCAATAAAGTCTGAATTGGTTAAGTGAGCGATATCAGTATGATTTATGGTGAGATTACATGTAAATTTATTGAGAATCAACAGTATCCAGACGCCATTGTTCTAACTCAGTTGAATATGAAGTGTAGAGAACTGAATGGAATAATCGTTCTTCAACAATCTCTATAATAATAATAATATTATAATACAACCTCATAAACAAGTACCCAAAGGCATAGCCTGTGCGGGTAGGGGACGGCTATTATTACTTATTATTTGCCGTGGCGCTATAAAGTGGTATTCTGACAATGATAATAAAATTATTTGAACTAAATACAGAACTTTTGATAACAGAGATTTTAACAGACTTCTACTGGCACTGAGGGTTGATGAAAAAGTTACTTTTTTATAGTCATTAATCATTTTCAATGGAAAAAGAAAATTCAGTTCTAATAATAAAAAATGGGAGAAGCCTCACCTGGTTCTTCCAACTCTCCAACGAACAGTTGAACTTCTCTGATCAAATACTCATTCTAGAATTCTTACTAGGTGCATGAGGTGCTAGAGGAAATTAATGCACTGCTAACTTTTTATTTCTTGTATTATTTCCTAATGAATACTACTTACTTGAAAAATGCCATAAAAAGATTAATCGTTGTTTTCTGCACAGAAATATTCTACTTAAGGGATATAAGTATCGATAATTTCCATTCTAATAATAGCTCCTTAAATACCTTGTCTTGTACGTTATTGAAAATAATGTTCGTCAGTGAAATACTGAAAGCTGGGAACACAATTTTACGGGTTATATTATGTAAAAATAACTGGCAAATACCAAATTATTTATCAGAAATAAGAGGAATGTAGCAAATTAATTAAAAACACATCTATCAAACCTCCTAACAAGCGTAAAGTAACTTCAAACTTCTGCTTTTAGTGATTTAAAAAAAATCTTGTATTTCACCATGAAAAATATTCGAATATGAATCAAGTAGAATCGGACAAAGATCTGAAAATATGACGGACTCTAACCCAGGATAGGAACAGTTATACGGGGTGTTGCAAAATTCCATACAAATATTTCATGGACGTATTCTTGGCTCGAAATAATACATTTTTTCCCATGAACTTGTGTCCTAGAGTTCAGTCCCTCCGTGATCCAATTTTCTCGGATTTCCAACACGCCTACCAACCCGGAAATTCCTGCCAGACTGCGCTCCATAGTCTAGTCTGCAGGATTGAAAAATCACTCTCGAAAAAAGAGATTACACTTACAGCATCTCCTGAGGTGAAAGTAGCGTTTGATAACACATATGCATCTATCACCACAGCCCTCAGGAAAATAAATGTTGCTCTAGTCCTGAACCAGTATATATGCCATGCTCAGCTGTAGAGTAATACAAACCTCAGGGGGAGTACTATCCCACTTTTGTGAAACATCAATCGGGGAGGAGTATAAGCCCAGGACTACGCTGACGATATTGTAATAATGATGAACAGAAAATGAATGGGTTTCTGTGTTTATCTGATGCAATCAGCAGTCACACGTACAAACGTATTGCATGAGGAAGAAACTTAAGGTCAACCCCTAAAAAAACACGATTTTCTCTTTCAACAGATAAATAAACTAAGAGCCCAAAAGACCTTTTCGAATCTTTGGTAAAAGCCTACACATGAGAATACTTGGGAATGAACTAAGACTCGAAGCTCACCTGGAGAAAACATTTGGGAAACGTGCTGACAATGGCGAGAACATCATTAATGATGGCCAGACGATCCTTCGGCATAACATGGTGACTAGAAATCAAACAATCGCTTTGTATTTATACAGCGATAGTGAGGCTTTCAATAACTTATGGAGCCCTGCTGTTGCGACCAGAGGCAGAACAAGTGACAAGCTAGGGGGAAGCTGGCTAGTTTGCAAAGACTGGCCCTCGTCACTGATGCAATGTCCCTCCCTCCTTTGCATTCGCATAATATAACGGTGGCGGAGGATAGAAATCTTCCTAGACCGAGACCAGAGACTGAGACGAGAGGCCGAGACCATAGACCGAGCTCAGCCTCGGTACTCAATCCTTCATACCCCAAGCAGAAGTAACAGCTATTTTCTTCTGCACAAGAGAGATTCTGAAGGGGGGGTTCTAGAAACCAACTAATAGTCAATCTCCCCGCTAGTCAGGTGGCAATGAAGGATCTGCGATCATGCAGATTCACTTCCAAATTAGTTTAGGAGACTTACAAATACCTCAACGAGCTAGAAGCACAGAACAGGGTGAAACTTGTTTGAGTGCCAGGTCGCAAGGGCATCCAGGGGAATGAGAACGCAAATGCCCTAGCAAGGGTGGGGGCAGCAACAACTATCATTGTACCAGAACCAGCCTGTGGAATTCCATTTGGAGACATCAGGCAGGACACGAAAGAAGGGGTCAAGACCCATCATCAATATTCTTAGGAAGACGCCTCTTCTTGAATTGAGCCCGAACTCCCTCAGCAAGATGGTATGATTAACAAGATACTGCCACCTGAAAAAACACTTGTAGGGGAAACGCCAAGACTCCATCCACACCATGTAGGTTATGTTTTAAGAAGAACGAAATAGCCTCACACATATTGTTAGAATGCGAAGCCCTGGTTCGCATATTGAATCTTCGGACACTGTAGTGCAGAAGATATTATCCCACAGGAAAACCTTGTGAGAAAACTCCAGGAGTTCATCACAAAATGCGGAGTACTGACGATATAGATCTGACAGCAGGGAGCAAAAAGGTTTTATGCAGAACTACCTGCATTTCGACCGATGGCCAGCTCCGCCGCATAATAATAATAGTAATATTCACCCCTCCAAGCTATAGACATTGCAAGTTGCGCAAAAAAAATCATAAATTTTAAGTTGTAGCTGAAGTTATTCATCAAATGTTCAGAAAATTCAGAAGCCCTTAGGGTTTTGGATGCTGTATTTATTGATTTTCTTCCGGTGAAAAAACCTAAATTTGAACATAATCATTGAGTTGGACAGGAGAAATCCTAAAATTTTGTCCTTCTGTATTTTTTGAATCAGTCAACCGTTTTTAAGAAAATTGCTGATAAATGAAAGGGGGACATTAAAATAACAAACAAGAAGACTGTGTGCTAGGAATTTTACTTTGTTTCCTTTTTTGACGATTTTGACGTTTGAATTGTGGCACAACACATTGATTTACTAGTAAGTAAGTTTCACGCAGTTGTAGACGCAAATCAAAATTTACAATTTCTTGCGCGAAAGTAACTTGGAGAGGCTGAATTTTAGGACCCATTGTGAAGGAAAAGAAGTGCTATTCTGACTACAGTAGTAATACATTGAATTTTGAACACCCTGTAGTTCAGATTTCCGCTGAAATCTATCACTTACTAGCATTGGTAAGTTTAAGAGTCAACACAATCTGTTGATCTAAACTTGAAGATTGCTGATGTTTCATATAATCAACCCCCTGTGCATACTGCCCCTCAATAACTACAGAAAATGCATAGTTTGGTCAAGAAATAGCTAGAGGCAGTCATTTATAGACAAGCATGATGAGAAATAACATATTTGGTAAAAAAATTATCGAGATTTCCTCAAATTGTCTATCTATTTGTACCATATAGGTAAACAATGAGCACGTCATACGTAGGTCCATACATCTAAAGTCTGTTCTATTTTTCATTAATATTTTCAATTTTTAATTGTATTGAGTTTAAGATCCTTGGTATTCATGTCACACATTGTTAATACCCTGCTTTTTTTTGTTTTATTTCGTGGATATCTATGAGCGTCTCATGTATATGTTGATCAAGTGATAAGTATTCGTTCTAATAATATTTTAACAGAAATACCGTAAAAGATATTGTATTTTTCCAGAATTATGACAATTTACGACAAATTTCCGTTCTCCAACCACCCCTATACATCATTAAAAATCAGCGTTACATCGTCCATTCGTCAAATTCTTTGTTTACTTCAATCACAATGAAACCAAAACCATCTCGTCAAAAGTTATCTTGTTAAAAAAGATGTTGAGGGATTTATGCAAGACTAAACCCTATAAAAAGATAGAATTGTTTGGTTCACATAACAAAAGTCGTTTACATAATTGCTCGTTGAATTTTCGGTGAATAATTCACAAACTTTCTGATGAATGGCAAAGTATTAAACTTCAAAAGAATATGAAAAATGAATGCAGTTGGAGTTGTGGAAGAAATATCTACCATTTAAATAACTTTTTCGGGATCTAGAGACATGCTGGAATATATTCTTTCTTCAGGAATACTAGGATCAAATTATGATTGAAGAATTGTACCATTCAGTCAGGATAAGGATATAGACGATTCTGTGAAAAAAGGTTTGAAGAAGTGAGTTGTCAAATATTTTTTCAGCTGGTGGGAGATAACTTGGTTAATAGAAGTTGTTCACTTTCCAAATCGGATAGAAATACAATGAGATAATCCCATAAAATGCTTGATCCTTCAATTTTTGCATGTTGTGTTCGTATGATTGAACCACAATTGTTTTCATTCAATGACACGAAAACTTCAATAATCGTTAGTTGAAGGTTTGAAGTTTGTTTTTGAGTTTTACTAGCTATAATCTAACATTCTTACATTAAATGTCTTACAGCATTGGAGCCTTCCAATTTTTAGAAAACTTAACAATTTGTTGACATAAATAGACTGACTTTCAATATATAGCAATATGAAAGTTACGACAGAATGTCTTACTACAAAAATAGGTGTACCGTAAGGTCCCATTTTTGGACAATGTCATTTATTTTATATACATAGGAGATGCCATTTAGCATTGGATATTTGAATGATTCAAAGAATGCTGACAAATATCTAACTTTTAGATGAATATGCTCGATAGGTCCTACACTGAGAGAAATCTGGTGAATATACTAATTTATTAAAAAAAATATTTTATGGTTCACTATTTCAAATTATGATTGTTAACAATTTGAACTGTAAACAGTAAAATATTTTTATAGTAATGACATTATTGTTGTTCTTAGGATACTATTTTATAGTGCTTAGACACACAGTTATATATTAGCATATTGCACTATATAGAATTACCATATTTTATCGGTACATGGTTAGATATAAAATATGCTAATTATTATTATATAATTTTCCTAAACTTAATGATACATGGAATACAAATAAGCATCATATTGTAATGCATAAAAACAGGATGAATGATATAAATCACGTGGATGTTATTTTGACCTTAGTCGCCTGCATTGTGACTAGTTGTTGGTTGGTACTTGTTACCTATACATTGACTGTCCGTCGAAGCGTTTGAGAGTGACGGAGAAACCAAGAAATTACGCAGCAGTAGCAGTAATCGTAGTCAGTACGCAACAGGCAACAACAGCTCTCAGCTTTTAATCAGTTCAGAGTTCAGTTAACCACAAAAATATTTTGTTGCAGTGTAAATTGTCTTGTATTGTTAAAATAAGTTTTTAATGAATGTGGTTTGTGGTGCAACTGATCCTGTCCCGCTCCTCCATTGTGAGCACGTCTGTTGTTTTTTGAATACCTACATAAATAAACATCGATGGAGGTTATTTTAGAAAACATACCACTTTACTTGATTCCACATTCATAGTTTTATAATTACAAGACAAATATCTCAATGTAACAATCAATTATCTTCATATTTTCAACAACATATATTTATTGTTAAAATAACATTCCGATCAGAACTGTCTGAGTATTGTAAAATTCATAATATGATATATTGTTAAGACTATAACACAAATATTTTAATGGTGATAAGAATACTATTATAGTAATCATTACCATAAATGCTTAAAATATATTTTTTTTAAACTTATTCATATTGTATTGCTGTCACATATAGTACCAGAAATTTTTGTAAAAATTACCATATTTCTGGTAAAAACCACCATACATTTCTCTCAGTGTAGATAAAGGAATGAAATTGAATAAATTATACATATAGTGAACTGTCCCAAACTCAGTTTCCTCATGTTCTTTTTCAACGCTTCACAACTCTTAGCAAATGTAGAGCTTTTCAATATTTTCTTAAATCTTCTGATTTGATTACACATTTCAGGAAACATGAAGACACGTATAATAATAAAAATGTCGTAGTTATAGTATTTCACTTATGATGTATGGAACATCAATCAATATCTAAAGCCAACGCTAAATTCAGGAAAAAATTGGAAAAAAAAATGTCTCAAAAATGTAATTATTCTTGATGAATGATTGAAAACATTTTGAAAACTGTAGTTTGGATACGTAGGTAACTATTGAACCTACGAATTCATTTAAATGAATAATCACCACTTAATATCATCATACCTTCTGTATTACTAACACTTAACAGTTCAGTACTACGAAATCCCACAAGCTTATAATAAACATGTTATAGGCCAGTTGTTAGAGTTTTTATTTGTGGCAAACTTGGATGTTAAGAGAGGTTATGGAATTCTGGATAAGCTACACTAGATCTGGAGGGCCGTCCTTATGGCACGTTTCGTATACAATTCCGTTCGTGATGAAAGATTACCTGCCTGCGAGATTATGGGAAATAAAATAATAAACCTGCAGGAATCTGTGGTACGTGACATAGCTTGATTCATTTGTCGTATTTTGTTTGATGATGATTTTTATTCTACAGCAATACTCACTGAAACGCTACTAAGAGAAACCTTTATATGTTGTGATACATCAGAGGAATAGGTAGTGAAACGAAGTAATTGAAGTACAATATGCAATCAAAATGTGCATAATTTTAGTTTTTTTTTTAATCTCAAGGATCAAAAAACATTATTATAATTGAGGAGAAGAAAACTGTAGGTGATATAGGAATAGGCACAAGCAAAATGAGAGACTACAGAAAAACATTAGTGAGTTTAGTAACTGATATTTGTGATGAAAAAAACGAAAGTACTTGGCTAACAAAATGCTGAGAATGGAAACATTTTTTTCTACTAGTGTCAGTGAGTCATCCTATAGCCGCCTGCCATTTGGTTTGAATAGGATATGAGTTTATTATATGTTCGCATAACTTAATAAATCATTTTATGAATTTTTGTGCATGTACGTCGTTCATTCTATGTAAAGTTACTCTGTAGAAATGACAAAAATCCATCTGATAAGAAAATTAGAAATGCCAACAAAAATATCAAACATGATGAAAACCACATCAAATGAGAACATGATCTCAAATAATTCTGAAAGGGCAGCAGTTAGATTAACTCGTGGACACCAAATATTAAATATTAAACTCAGAAATTGATGATAATATTAAAGTTTTCAGTGGGATTGAGGAAAATCAAGTATATTTGAATTCATTATTTGAAGGGAAAGGAAGAAAAATTAAACAAGGAAGGCTCACGATAAAGTGACTAAATGTAATGGAAGAGTTTTTGAAGAAAGATTTGTGTCTCTAAAATTATCAAAAATCAAACTTCAAACCTTCCTCAATATTTCCTCTTAAACACTTGTGTGTACCCAAAGGTTGGCCTAAGAGGACTGATATTTTCGTTATTCTCCGTGGCTCTCTTACCAATTTCTGATGGTGTATTCAGTTTTCAGTTGTAGCAAAACCCAAATAACTACAGCACCACCATGGTTAGTAGGGGCGCACTTTAAACAAACACCAGACCCCGGGATTGGCATCCAGGAAACTCACATCACGTTAGCTTACAAAAAAAAACAAAAACAACAACAACAACAATATAGAAATACCATATTGAATCTTTCTATGTCTTGCCGTTGCCGTTTCTAGATAGAATCTCGGTCGTACACGTAAATTTTTTAACCATGTAGGTATGTACATCTACAGGAATTAGGATATTTGAATGTCCAGTGTCTATTTTGATTCAAACCAAATATCAACTAATACTGATAAAGAAATGTTCCTGCAAGTAACTACGTTATTCACTGAAGTTCGCTAATTTTCTTTTCTTTTTAACTCTCGGTTCCTAAGAACGCCGATGATCATTTACGAAGTCTGAGAGCTTAATCTAATTGAATTAATGTTCGCTAATTAGAAAACGCGCCCAGACTGTGTGCTAGCTTTTCTCTGACACTTTCTAGTTATCTACCGTCTAGTAAATAGGTCTTAGGTTGAACACGAGATATATTTGTCTGCTGAGCAATTGTTGAACATATGCATTTTCTGTTTCGCGATTCTTGTTTCCCGAAAATACTGGATTTTCGCTAAATTTTCGGTATAAATTGTGATGATTATCATCAGTGCGAACAATATTTATTCCATGTTGCATGTAACTGAATCAAAACAAGTTTTTTGTGATGTGAAATTTTTTTATCACGAGATTTTGTTCTATTGTTATCGCTTTGTCATTATCATGTTCTTTTTATGTGTTTTGTTGATATTATTGGCGCATCGAGGGCTTATGCCTTTACTGACTATTATTCAACAAATATAGGTACCTACTTATCTGGTTACATTTTTAGATATCTGTTATAATGTGAAACTATTATTTCAACTTATATTTCACCGGACCCACTTGGTTTCAACGAAACAAAAAACCTATGATTTGAAAATAGCCCTTTATGTTTAATTCTATTACTAGTTTTATTTGAATCGGCTTTTCGTATCAACCGTTGATGATGAGTAATGGCCATGAAATTTGTTCTTATTGTCATCCGGCTGCACCCTTACCAGGAACCCTCAGAAGTCTTTAGATGAATTGTTCGAGGCTAGGATGATGGGGAGTCTTACCGTTTAACGTAAGTAACATTTTCTGAAAATTTTTGGTTATGTCATGGATAAAGGTGTTATGTACATTTGTAACTTGCCCCGTCAGGATTTGCTTCTATTATTCATATCAGAGCAGGTACACAGTGGTAGACGGGGCTATTTTACATTAAACATTAAGGACGCTAACTTTACTGAAACCTATTTTTCTCACAAACACATATTTGTAACATAACTCCTTCCACTTACCCCTTCAATTATTATGTACTTCCGTTATCTTCATTATACATATGAATATCAGCTAACTGTCAAAGCTGAAAAGCTAAACTCTCTCTCAACAAGTTACAGCTTTCATATCTATGAAAAAAGAAATCAATTTGCTCTCACCAGACATTCTCAAGATCAGTAAATCAAAATATGCCCTTCATTCCTTCCTCACTGAAGTTTCTTCTCCTTGAATTGAATTATTGGAGTATATAAAAGTAAAACGCTCAAATCCGAAATTATTAATGAACGGAATGATAGCTGCAGTAATAGATTTTGAAAATTCAATAGAGAAATTATATTTTTATCACGTGCCTTCAACTTTTGTAATCTTTTGGTGTTATCTTCATTAACTTATGCAAGAGTTGGAGTACCTCAGGGATCCATTCGAGGCACCTTTCTCTTTATATTATTCATTGATGATATTAGAGGAACTTTGGGAGAATCCAAATCCTAAACATATGCAGATGCAGATGCAAATATTTGTGTAGATGGAAAATCCCAAGACTCTGTCTCTAATGCAAATAATTCGAGTGCCTATAGGGTGAAGTTATGATGTCATTAAATTTTGCGCCTCACAGTTTTTTTTTCCTAAAAATATAGCGAATTTGGTGTGGTAATATTGCCGACAAAATAATTGGGAAACTGTAGTTGTTGGACAGTCCCAAAAGTTTGTGAGGCCCTTAAAAAATAACCACGTTATTATCGAGAATTTTTGGAAATCGCTTGTCCTACTTGATATGAAAAACATATACCGATATAAAGTCATTGGAAAAATAAACATTATTTTCATTATCTTTTCATTTATTGACCCCAGGCCTATCAACATATCAATAAATTATGAGTTATCTTTTTTCAAAATAATATACAAGGTGTTTATTAAGTACTTGTACAAACCCAAGGGGCAAATTTTGAATAATTTCAAGAATGAAAGTTCATATGAATATGTTGAAGTTGAATTTTCAATTATTTTGAATAGGTTTTGCAAAAACTTAATTTTGCACCAAATTTGGTGAACAGTTTTTTTTCAGATGAGAAATCAAAATTTTATTCTAATTTTCATGTAAAACTGAGAGGGCGCGCTACGTACGCTATCATTATTATTTTAATTTGCTACAACTTTTTTGATAGTACCTATACTTTTGGGATTTTTGTGCCTGCTCAACAACGCTAGGGGCAACCGTTTTTAAGAAATTTGCAAATTTCTGCATCGATGCAGGTTATGGGGTAACTTATGCGCTTGATGAAGTTGCACTTGACAAAAACTGAGTATGTCATAAATATCGCTGAAATAAATGAATTTTTCGATTAAGATGCATCGAAAAATTATTCGTTCTCAAAATACAGGGTGTTGAAAATAAATTATTTCTCGATATATCTTTCTAGGAAAAAGTTGTTTATTTTGGAGTGATCCATCACATACTTAATTTTTGTGAATTTCTGAGCAACTTCATCTGGCGCCCAAGTTACCCTATAACCTGCATCGAGGTAGAAATTTTCTCAAGAACGTTTGCCTCCAACTTTGTCGAGCAAGAATACACTTTTAGCTAAGAAAAGGTGTAGGAATAAGATTCGAACATGAAAAAACTCCAAAACTTTACTGTCTAAAAAGTAAGGGTGAACTGAAATAAATAATGATGCGTATGCAGCGCCCTCTAAGATTCACATAATAAATAATACTAAATTTTGATTTCTCACCTCAAAATAAAACCGTTCAACAAATTTCTTTCAACAAAATAAATTATTTCGAACGTTATTAAAAATTCTTCATTGGAAATAAAATTTAATCTTCAACACCGCCTGTATCTCCGGACACATATTCATATGAATTTTTTGTCTTGAAATTAGTCAAGATTTACTCTTTGAAGTTCAGACACACGTTTGGCCAACAGCTGCAATTGGCGCAGGTCAACTACCTGGGGGTGGTTTTGGACTCCTCCAAATTTTCATGGAGGCCGCACGTCGATAGGGTTATTCAAATGTCGGTAGCAATTCTATGGCAACTGAGGAGAGTTGTAGGGAAAAATTGGGAAACCAATCCAGAGATTATGCGCTGGCCATACACGGCGGCCGTAAGACCAAAGATCCAATATGGGTCAGCTGTATGGTGGTCGAAAGCTCAGTAAGGTCCAGAGGTTGGCATGTTTATCAATAACGGGTGCAATGAGAACGACCCCAACCGCGGTATTGGAGGTACTGTTGAGGCTAACTCCCCTTACAGTCTGGATCAAGACGGAAGAAATGGCAGCCTATTTGTGGATACGAAACTCGGAGGTTTCGGTAAACGAAGGAGAGATGATAGGGCATGCGAAAATCGCCGAGTGAAAAGGGGGCGGAGCAGGAGATTCCTATTTCCGCCCTCAGAGTGAAAAGCGCACAAGACGGACTGCGATGGAATAGGAAGTTTGCTCTTACCATTCCGAGCAGAGAGCAATGGGATGGAAATACAGTGGAGTTTCGACCAGGAAGCATATTATGTTACATGGACGGTTCGCGTCTGACCGACAAACAGGCTTCGGGCGCAGGCATCTTCCTGGAAGAAAGAGGTATAGGAGATAGCTACGCTACAGTTTTCCAAGCTGAAGTGTTCGTCATTTTAACCGTAGCTATGAGGCAAGAGGTGAAAGGAGGACTCGAGTAGAGAATTTATATCTGTTCGGATAGCCAGGCAGCGTTCTGAGCCATCTGCCATCCTAAGCCAAGTTCAGTCCTGGTACAGGAATGCGGAGACACTCTGGAGAAATTTGCTGAAGCAAAGGAAGTCGAGTTGGTATGGGTTCCTGGTCACAGGGGGGTGCCGGGAAACGAGGTGGCTGACGAACTTGCCAGAACCGATTCTGCGGCGCTGTTCTGTGGGCCGGAGCCAGTACTAGGCATCGCTAGGAGTCAAATCTCTTCTGCCCTAGATTATTGGACGGAAAGAGAACTAAACGAACTCTGGAGGAACACCGCCGGCTGCAGACAGTAAAAGACTTTGTGGCTGGCTGGCAAGTCAAGGATGGCGTGAGGCAGAGATTGCCAAACAGTACGGCTCGTTGTAGGAATACTAACAGACCATATCAAACTAGGTAGACATCTATCACTAATGGGTATAAAACACAGCCCCACTTCCTTGGCGAGTGTGAGGCGTACGGAAGGCTAAGATTCGAAATCTTCGGAGTTGAAAAACTCCAACAAGAGGAACTCATCGAATTAAAGTGGACGGACATACTGACCTTTATCAGAAGGTCACAAAGATTCGGAAAGGAAGACTTGGACAGACAAGATAGTTATGTGGAGAACGGGGAAAACAAAAAGGGCCCATCGGGGCCTACTTGCCTGGCTGCGGCAGCGGCCTACCCATGATTACTGCTACTTACTACTACTACCCTTTGAAGTTTGTACAAATACTTAATAAACACCCTGCATAAAATTCAGACATTTTTCTCATTCCTCAGTCAGAATCTGCATGCAAGTTGATATCTACATCCTGGTAATCATTATTTTTTCCTTTATTGGCCCTAGGTCTATTGGCATATCAATAAACTATGAGTTGTCTTTTCACAAACTATGTCATTCTCTCCTCATTCCTCAGTCCGAATCTGCCTTGTATCTGCATCCTTGTATATCTGAATTGTACAGCGATCCCCAAAGTACCTTATATAAGATATATCGCTGGATTTAAACGGTTATGCTGCATCGATTGCTCTTTTATGGTGCCTGCTTGGAAAAACGAGGAAAAAACTCCGATTGTCTATTATCATCGTCGAAGTTCTTTGGCGTGGAAACATTCTTTCACTTCTCGAAGTTTCAGACATGAGCACGGTCTTTACAATCAATGAACTTAAAAAGGTTATTCTGTTCGGTGCTTGTTCCTCTCTTTATTAGTCGATGACAGAAACGCCGGGGTGTCTGTTTGGGAAAATCATTTCCAGGAGTCGAATAGATTTCCAGGAAAAGTGAGGTGAAACTTCAATGTTTCTGATTCATATTTGAAAGTTGGTGTTGCCGTGTTGGGAAGTTCAACTGGCCAACCGAGCAGAAAAATCTTTGTGATATTCCGATAGAAATTATTGACAGAGCACTGACAGCCGGAGGAAATTAATTAAAGATTCATTTATTGGAAATTCACTGCACCACCTAATACTCATGAATTTAGCGCCGACTTCATGAATTATTTTGGTAAGGATAGATAAATAATCGCAACATGCTTATCAATTTGTTGGAGACTCGCTTCAGATTGTGCGAGAATTATTGAATTTGATAAATACTATTACTTAGATAGCTGATCTTGTGGTGGCAGGAGTCGATAGTAAACGTCAAAAAGACTCAATAACGCTTTCACTTGATGTGCATTTTTGTTAAGCTTATATGGCGAGTTGCTCTATTTTCTCAGTTATACTAAATAGAGAATAAATTCTGATGTCGGGATCAAACTCCTGTTTACTTTTTTCTCACCACCTAATATTGCCGAAATGGCAAGTCTCACATTAAATTCATTACAAAAATGATCGAAGAAGGAATAATATGAATCTTTAATTAAATCGTGAAAGAAACATATACTTATAATGAACGATTTGTTATAAATTCGTGTAGTGTGATTCGATTTGTCAAAGGTTCAAGTGAGCGCCATCTAGGAGATGATGAAGCAAGTTTTATAACGAGATGATCGTTCTCTAGAAGGTTGGTTGATGATACCTTTATGCCCTCCACACTTTCTGCTAGATTTCGATTCTGATAATTTTATATCTTACATATTTCGGTTGCACGAACTTTACGTTCTGCAAATTTATTTTCGGACAGTTTGTTGCTTTTAAAATCAAAACAAAATATAATTTTACAGGTCCGGTGCTGCGTTTGCAATGAGCTCGTGTATGAAAGGGAAAATATCTTTGAAAAAATAATGATCCTGAATCAAATGCAGTGCATGGTATTTCATATTCAACACTGACTATCGATTTATATTCAAAGTGTAACGAACGTACCATGATATATTCAGATAATATTTTTTATGACATTTTATCAGTGCCCTTGTTTCTATTCTGTGGATAGTTTTACACTTCCTTGAAAGTGCTATTTTTAAACTTGCATCTAAAATAACTGAGTATTACTGGAACATATAGTGAACCTTTAATAATAATTATTGTCCAAAAATGAGTCTCACCTTTATTCATTATTTATTTATCAAGGTGTAAAGTAAATTTGCTTAATTACGTGTGACTACACATAAACCGAATTTAATGACGTGTTGCAAATTGCACGTAGATGACTATCATAACTAATGAGTCTATAATGATGATAAGACTAGATGAAGTTAAAATTCCGAAAACCTTTTTGATTCAGTTGTTGAAAAATTATAACCTAGATTACTTATATGATATCGGCGTATTTCAGTGAATTCTGTGAAACTATATGATTTTCACTGTGTATTTTGAATTATTTTAAACAATTTACATTTTCAAACAATACAGCAATTATTGAGCTGACATTAAAATTTGAATGCAAAGTATTTTCAAAAATTATTTTAATAGACGGGTAGTGGATTTTCTTAAGAGCTATGACTCATACCATCGCAGAGAACAAATTTACGTTTCGACAGTCGTCTACTGAACGTTGTAAAAACATCCGCATTCGAGACCTACGAGCGTGTGGTAAATATCGACGTGGCACGCGTCCATACCGATTGAAGATATGGTAAAGATATATTCAAGGTCATACCTCTCAAGCAAATCCACTACCACTACTACAACTGCATATTCCGTTGGATTTTGGTCGGTGTCGGATATGCATGCCGACGTACTTGCTAGATGTAATTCTACCTAACGTGTATCATCCATATATGCGCTTAATATTATCATAATGTGATGTAGTTGCATAGAAATGTTTGCATAAATGACATGTTTCCAACTTATCACAACATCTTCCGGAAACGAAATTATACCTACCGTTATCTCAACAAGGACTCAAACTTCCATATGCGACAAAACGGATAAGTAATGATAACAAATCGTGCTGTGACGTGGTGACTCAAAGAACAGTTCATTCAATTGGAAAGGCCCTGGAAGAAAATGAAAATACACCTCGATAAAACATAAGGAGACCAACAACCCCAAAAACAAACAACATAGAAAACATATCATCACGCACATCTAGAAGAAATGCAATGGCTTTTTGAAGCAAAGATCACTGGATACCGTGTGAGACTGAAAGCCCAAGACCAGAGACATTCTCTCTTTACCTCACATATTATACCAATTACGAAATAGTGCGTGATTGCAGAGAACAAACTAACAGAAGAGGGCCATAAGACCATGTTCAACGATTCCGAGATATTGGAATAAGATATTAGATATAAACACAAGGCTATCATACAGAAATACTCCAACAAGCTGTAGAAATGCAGATGTATCGTGAAATATCAGTAGGATGGAAGATAATCCCAATCTGAGCAAAACCTTGACACATGAATTAACCGAAACCAAACAAGCGCACGCACATAAACCAAATTGGATGTGAAATGCAATTCAAAGATTCTACCACTCACCTTCGATAGTATCTTGTTATCCGACAAACCAACTGTGTATATTTAACTTTTGCGTGAATTTTTTGAACCTATGTTGAGTGATCACTGGGTAACCAGAAAGTTTTTTCAAGTTTCCAGCTCAGGTCACTTGTTTCAACTCATTTCAAACATCGTTTCATATCATACGTCTGAAAATTAATTATAGAATAACAATACCTGATCCGATAAAACTTCCAAGTAAAGCGATCATGTCTAAGATATCCAAACAATTTCCTATTTCGAAAATTTCTTATCCCCTAACCGAGATTAACAAGGATGATTTAGATATCGTCTCGTATGTGTATATAAGGATTGCGGCTACTACCACCCAAATGGCTGGTGTTTATTTTTCACTGAGGACTCGAAGATCACGTTTCCAGATCAGTATAAGATTCCGCAGTTCTCAATCAGATGAATGGATTAATTGTGCATCAACATATATTATCATGTTGGTTTGAAATATAATTAGTTTTTGTAATGTCGATCAGTTTTTTTTTTAATTTCAACTTTTTTACATTTTTTAATTTGGACATTTCAAACTTTTATTAGTCAATAAAGAATATTTTCTCTCTTTTTTTTCCTTTCTGTCAATCTTTTGTTTCTTTCTCTCTTTCGCTTTATACGAAATCTGCGGTTTCGCAGATATATACACAACGATTTTCATTTTAATATTTGTATTTGTTTCGACTTCTTTTTTTCTTCTTCACGTTAGGACACTCTACTTGTAGCTTCTTCAATTTTAATTTCACTTAATATTTTATTCACCACATCGTTTGCATTTTAACTGTTTTTCAAATTTCTTATTAACCTAATTATACTTGTTTTTTTTCCTATTCTCTTTTTTCAACATTTTTTCCAAAGATTCTCCTTAGCACATTTCTTTCCTTAATATTAAGTTACTATTTATTTTCCTAGTTTGAGCTTCTCTCGATTTATTATGTGCTTACATAACAACAACGACAATCGTTTTTCCACACAATACCTCCTTCAAGTAGAAGTGTCATCATACCAAGTAACATTTTATGGTGTAGTAGTGTTTCTTGGCCGTTCATAAGGATTCAGACAGTCTGTGTACCTTTCTCCCGATTCCAATAGAATTATTTGTTGATCTTCCACATTTGTCTCATCCATTCATTTTTTGGAAACAATTTCAGTACAGGGGTCTTTTAGTTTTGTTTCGTTAGTAACAAAGTCCTGAGAGTTTTTTCAATCATAAATAATCATGATCCAAAGAAAATTTGGATTTCCTGTACTAAATAGGTAGAAAACTTGAATTTGTTTTTTGTTTCTTTCTTTTTCTTATTTGAAGGTGTCCCTGTTTATTCGAGGTAAAACTTAATGGTACCAGAAGTTAACTCGTAGACTCCACACACACTTCTTCCTTCTCAACTTCTTTTATATTTTTAATTTGTATTTCTGAAATGTTATCTATCTAATGAACAATTTTGAAACTATTTCTCTTCAAGAAATTCAAATATTTTATTACCAGATTCTGTACTGGGATATAATCCTGTCAATGAGGATTCAAAACTGATCGTTGTTGTTTCTTAGTATATAGTATTACTTGACTACTAGAAATCATTCAAATGAATCAATCACAGTCTTCTTGTAGCGATTCTTAGTTACCATGGGGTCAGCATTCATCATCTCCAAAACCGATCTCAGTGTGTCATATATAATAACGAAATTTTAAAATAATTTGTTGTAAAAAATGGTGTTCCTCGGTGGTCAATTTCGGGCCTCCTACTCTTCGTTCTTTATATCTCTCAGTTATCTAAGTCTTAACCTTACACACCAATGCATTGTTGCACTGACGATACACAATTATATTTGAAATTGGAGGAGACTCTCTTAATCATGCAATCAATTGAATGAATCAGGATTTGAATAACTCAATATGTTTCCAATAAATATTGTTTAGCTGTGATTGCTTCTTTATTTCTCTTAAATAATATCACGAAAATTGACCTGAAATAATCTTGAGCTGTGTATAATTTTCGTTATGTTTCTCTATCTTTTTGTTCGTGAATACCATAACGTCTCCAGCTCCATTGAATTTAGAATGAATTTTGTTTGTTTTTCTTTAATTATTGTCGTTAATATTCAGAAATTCAAAATTATCATGGGTTTAATTTTGGTTGGATGGAAGAGCAAGCTCTGCAATGATTCTTCATGTGTAGATATTAAATCCTGCTCTTTATTAGGTTAGGTATCTGTATCAAGTAACCTGCAATAAAAGCATTTATTATTATTATTATTATTTTTGTTTGGTTGAAGGCGTCGACCGCTGTGGTCGTTAGTAATGGAAATACTCCTTCATGTAATCGACTCTCGCAATTTCTGATGATTCTAGCTTTACTGAATTTTGTGTAATTTTTTGTCTCAAAATTGTATATTTATATAATCCAAAACTGTAATGATTTGTTCAACGAATGAAACAAATTACTATCTGAAGAACACAAAGGGCGTTCTACTAGATACATGAAGTTGTACTTGGAAAAGATGCCAGGATCGTTTCAATATGGTTGGAAACTGTATAATATATCAAGTGAATGAACAACATCAACTGTTTTTTCCACTTCAACATATAAAGTCAGACTTGCAAACTATCAGTGTTTCCAATCTCCAATTTCGCACAACCGCATTCACGTCGAGGACATGTTTTACTTTTATTATCTTCGTCGAACAGATTACCAGCAAACGAGAATGTCAAAGCAAATATTGTATTTCCATTTATACGTTGTTCCACTGATGGCATTGAAAACTCAATAATATTGTTCTCTGGTTCTCCATCACCCTCGTAACTGATTCAGACTTGATCAACTCGATTTCACGCAACTGACTCATTGCACGAATGCTGCAAACTCGGCTCAGACGGTATGGCGGTACGCATTAACTCTCTCGATATCCCGGGATCGTAATTCCTGCTAAACGTGTTTATAAACAATGGGATATAGCAGGTAGAGCTTCGGAAATGCAGTGGCGGCATAGCCCGACGTAGGGGCATTTCGATTTCAAAACGTCCGACGCTAATTTACCAACTTTAGTTGCTACAATTAGTTCCAACTATGAGCTGACAAAGACAAATTAGTTTTCTGTGTTCTGTCACGGAAATAGTTCATGTGTTGACGGAAAGAGGGACTGGGAGCCGAAGTTTTTGTGTGTTTTTCACACTGTGAAGGAACGCACATTCAATGATACTTTCTACATTTCAAATAATTTGATTGATGAAGCGAAATCTGTAACTTGATAGGAGTTGAGGCCCAATTTTATAATTTCATAATGAACTTGAAGTATAATTCAAATAACCATGAGCAAAACTCATAAAAAAGTATATATGCCTCATTGCCCATAAGTAACGATGCTGAAATTGGTGACACACAAGAGTCATTGTACTTGTGCCACGTATCTTTATACGGGTGTCTACAGTAAGCCGTGTAGTGTCCGCCATAGGATGTTTCGCTGTGATTGGATGAAGCATAAAGGTTGTACCGAGAAGAAGTTACATTTTCTGTTGCATATCTGTTCTTATCCAAACCGTCTATAAGAAAATCAATGGTTACATTAATTTTATCTCCAAAACTTTCTCTTAGAGAAAAACGTTCGAAACTGATCACCAGAATTTGTGGAAATTTTTGAAACAATAAGGATTTCGTGCATTTCCGACTTTCTTGACATTTTGAACAGGTAGGTTTCTCGTCACGATCCAAAGTTTCTTCTTTGGTAAAATAATCGAAACAATGTAACAGTGTTAGTCTACCTGTTTTTTGTGGAATCGGTAGAGAAATATCCCAGAATGGATCGAACGTAACTGTACAATGACCACTTGAGGTAGTATTTATCCAACACATGACAGTTATGACTGTCATTATTAATGTAATTTTATAAAAGTAAACTATCAAATAACACACTAGTGTGTTATAATCCATAACTCTCGTTCATATTTAAAGTAGTAGTATTCAATTTATTTATTACTATTACAAGCAGAAATTGAAATTAAAGGAAAACGCTAACAGTTTATTCGAATTTGAATTCATTGTAAAATTTGTTGGTTCATTGGAACCAGACGCTCCCATATCGGTACAGCAGCTGATAGTGTTGGAAGACGCTGACACATTAGAACCTTGTATTCTTTCTGCAATTTGTATTTTGTTATGCACCGATTCTTCTAGGTATCCTTCTGCTACCGTCGAGGACTGCCATCCTCCGTGACGCTTCAAAGTAGTCATGTTAGCCCTTGCATTGGCCATAAGAGTTGCCGAAGACCTTCTCAGGCAGTGACCGGTGTGGTATAAATCTTTCTCGCGTCACTTATTTTCAACATAACACACTAGTACCATAAATACCTATTAATTTAAATAGCTGTTAGACTGTGACTACCAAAATTGAGTTGCAATTGGCTAAGAGCAGTTGACCTATTCGAGTGATTTGTTATCCTTCTGCCTTTACTTTCAAGCCAAGATTTTGTCCATCCATTTATTGTATTTCTTCCAATAGCTGCATTATCGTACCATTTGTCAGTATCATTTTTCCAGTGTCAATTTGGTTTTAACAGTCGTGGTGAGGTTATATTGTCGCCTCGTTTTGATATCGGTTTGTGAAAAAGACGTTTCACTATTGGAAACCAACTATTTACTACTTGGACAACTTTTAGAATCACCTTGGCAAGTTTTACTGAACACCGGATTGTATCCAATGCGATTTGTTGGAGAGTCATCGCTATTTTTCTCGATTTGAAAAAACCCACCAGACAAGCAACTGCCTCTCTTCCTCGCCACGCAATATGGTAAAATTCATGCATAAGACCTACAGGAGTATTTTCATCCCATAGCAATATTATTTTGTTGACTTCAGACAAATTTAAGGAAACGGAACTGGACTTACGTTTACATGGGTCAGCTTGAAGTTTCTTCATGATTGCATCGCGAGCATCTCGGGCTGGTTTAAATACTGTATTATTGAACGCATCAATCATTATATATAGTCATTATAATATTTTTCTTGCAAAAATTTGCACGGAACGTTCCACATTGTCTTCACCGTTGCTTCTTTGTAAATTCGGTCCCGTCTTTCTTTCTCATTTTGACTGCCCAATCTTTTGGTATCAACGCCAATTCTTCTAAGCTTCGTTCATTCAATTCATATTCTCGTTCACAGCAAAATTCCATAAATATTCTCAATATTCCCAAAATTTATTTGTGACTGTAGGTTGTATTTCTGGAAATTTATTCTTTGATTAGCTCATTAATACTTTGAACATTCGCATTGCCAAAACGTGACATTTTGAAATTCATTTGGAATGAAGTTGTCAAACTCAATCATGTTGACATAGTGATTGATAAGTGCAATGAATGCAATAATTAGTGTAATGTTGACATTTATAGCTGAAATTGTTTAATTTGACACAAAATGACAAAATTTTAATGGTTGTTAGAACTGTCAAAAAAATTTCTTCGTAACATACCCAAAGTTATTGTATAACTTGTCTATAGTTGAAACCCAGATATTCTGAAAGTTTTAGTTTATATTTTGGTTCTATAAAACTATGCGACCATTATCTCAAAACAAATGTCGGATTTGTAGAAATGTTGACGTCTAATGCCACTGTCATTTTCAAATTTTTTAATGCTTTCGTGCCTTATGAAGGTGTCGTCAATCCGTATATCATCATCCGATCCTTTGATGGAAAACAAATTGTTAGTATTTCAGAATATCTGAGATTCCCAGATAAGCTTGATATTGATGACTTTTCTACAGTAAGGTGAAAATTATCGCAGATATTTTTCACCGATGTTGAATACAGTAAACAAAACACTTAAAACGTTACCTTCACACAAAATCTATTATTTTATACCTTATAAATACGCTTGGTTGACTCGAGAATAATAGATAACCAATTGTGGCTTAGATGTTTATTGAATTGTGTGTGGATGTGTACAAACTGTGAATAACCATTGAAAAATGTAGTAGCCGAAATAAGTTTTGATAATAGAACATACACATTCTTACTTTTGAGTCACAATATTTATTCTGAAACACTTCTTGCTTTTTATGTGTTTTGCATGTATTTTCATTCCACAACAACATACGGAATGAATACCCCGTAATCGAACTAAACGATATAGATTACCGTGGATTTCGAAACTGTCATAGATGCTTTTTAGTAGTTCTGAAATTAGAATTATCAAAAAGAGCAGTCGGAAAATAAGTAAAAAATATATCTATTCCGGTAATTTTCAGGTAGTTTTCAGGAATATTTTCAACATAATACTCAAGAAACGTCATTACATAGAAATCATTTTTGTTACTTGAAATATTCCATGATTTTGTCAAACAGTCCTGAAAGTCAGAGCTCTACTGATTGAGAAAACTATTCAAATTCAGCCCGTTTTATAGCGCCCTCTGGTGAAGCAACTTCTCGTTTATTCATTCCATTTCCTTTAAATTTCAAATCAAGCTCCTTGTCCACTCTCAAACTCATTTTAAATATCACAATACCATAAAATTAGCGATTATGAGGTCCCGTCATTATATCCATTAAATAACGAATTTTGCATTGTTCAGTAACTGTACTACAGGAATGTTTTTAAAAGTTAGTTGGACTTTGCTCGATACTTGACTCTCATGTATGTGTCGGAATTATTTTTAACTAAACTTCGATTGTGCGAGGTTAGTTATGTTGTATTTATCAGTTTAACCGTGGCATAGGCATGTATCAAGGATTTCATAATTGAATATAGTAGGTATTTATTTTAACTGAATACGTTTCATTGTCAAGAAGTAATGGGTATATTGTTAGCGTAGTACTTGCGGTGTTTGCATTTCAAAGATAATAATGATAAGATGACACCTTGTGTTCGAATGCAATTATGTCGGCTAAAAATATCTTGGCACTATCTGATAAACAACATTTAATCGGAATTTCAGTTTGTACGAGAGGATGCGCATGCAAGCATATTTTTCAATTGGTGATTGTTGAATCACTTATTTCTACGACTTTATGATCGATATTGTCATATTCAAAGCTAGCAATAATATAGTAGTGGTGATTCTATTAATAATTCGGTACCATCTACATGAATAGGTAGCTTAAAAATGATGCAGACATTTCTCCAATATTACTGAATACTATACAAACCTGGAAGCTTAGTCTGTTGATTTTATAATTTATGTTCGGTGTCGTTATAGTCAGTAATATAATAATCATTGGTAGTGATTCTATAAATAACTTGCTTCCACCAACTTTTATATCTTTGCAGAAAATGTTTCTAATATTATTGGGAAATAATCTGCAAGCTTGACAACTCAGTGTATTGTTTTCTTGATTTCAGTTATTACAAATCTTTCAATTTATACTGGTTACTGAATAATAAAAGCTTTCATAACAAGAAATTCTATAATGTGACAAACTGATGGGTTTGATAAACTTCAACGTTTATTTTCCTATATTAGCACATTTCAGTTTGGAATATGGATACATTCATACTACCTACATTATTATCAATGAATTTTGATGAAACATATTCCTTACCATTCAGTAGCTATACGATGTATCCCTGCCAGAACATGTTATAGTGATATCCGATATGGCTGTCATTAAACCTGTCAAAAAAATCAGGTACCTAGGCATAGTTCTAGATAACCATCTAAGATGGGACCAACTATGGCATAATTCGTTAGGGGAGAGTCTCAAGAACACTTCTGCCATCCCTTGAAATTGTTTAAGAACGCTTTCTGAGATGTATCCTAAAAAAGAAGAGAAGTAAGTACCTTTGCGACCTTCTCTACAATGAAACTAGAATATTTGACCCAAGACAACTATTCTTCTTGAATCTAACCTTGGTTCAATACAAACAGAAACGAATTGATCCCCCGCATGTCATAAATATGAATACAGCCATAAAAAGAAATTATCAGCGCCTATCTTCTCAGCTATCTTCCTGATTTACTAAAATGCGAAAAAACCCTAGAACAATTAAAAAAATTCTCAAACTGTTTATTGAAATTCCCTTGCAGAAATACACGGGATGATAAAAAATAAATACCCACATTATATCCGTTCTAGTCTATTCCATTCTCTATAAAAGTTAAAAAACTTACATTAATATAGGATTTGAACAGTTTTATATTAACATTTAACATTTTATATTTATATTTTACATTTTACATTTTATATTTTACATTTTACATTTTACATTTTACATTTTACATTTTACATTTTACATTTTACATTTTACATTTTACATTTTACATTTTCACATTCTTACAATTTCAGATATTATTATATTTTAAAAGTTTACCTATATAACATTTTCACATTCTGACTATTTTTTTGAAATTGTACATTTGTAAATTCTTTAATTCATCAGTGAGTTACCCGGCTCATGTATAGGAAGGCAACAACTTTTACTTGCTGACATTTTACATGTACTTTTCTCGTACATTTTAATTTTTGTACGATTATGAAAAAGCTGACAATTAATCAACAATCGATCCATACCTTACCAATCTTTTTCTACATTCATGCAAAAAGCAAAACTTTATTGAACTATATTCAGTGGAAAAAGAAGCTCTTTATTGCACTAGTGCAATAAAGGTTTTATTGCACTCACCTGTCATTCTACTTCAACGTGCTGTCATCATGATGAACATAAACGTTCAAACCCACTACATATTTAGCAGATATTCTGTGAGATTGGCCATACGTTTTAAACAGCTACTTACATAAATTTAATATTATTTTGTATTAATGTTAGCAGTCAGAGTTGAACAAACAATGTGTTCTAAACCGTCTACCTGCATAGAGCAAACTGTCTGTACTATGACCACACCTCGTGATAACATATGCGCTCATGTCTATGATTTTTATTTTTATAATGCAACTGTGGTTATATAAACGTCAGTCAAAATTTAATTCTGACAATTACAGAAATGAAAGTTTTAAAATGAGTAATATTTATGGAAAACTAGATGATCACCATCATCTATCGATAGTAATACTTAATTATTTATTTAAATTAATTAATTAATTAAAATAAATAATTATTTGCTTTTTGCATGAACGTAGAAATAATGTTGTAGGCAACTCGTGCAAAAAATGTTTATTGCACTCGACGTGAAATTGTCC
This sequence comes from Chrysolina americana, assembly GCA_958502065.1. Classification (NCBI taxonomy): domain Eukaryota; kingdom Metazoa; phylum Arthropoda; class Insecta; order Coleoptera; family Chrysomelidae; genus Chrysolina; species Chrysolina americana. Next base: position 46,986,964 of record OY293418.1, on the reverse strand, counting down.
GACGAGGCCGCTAGGCTAGACAACACGTCGAGTCCAATAAACACTTACGTTTTGCACTTGTTGCATAAATAACTATTTTGTAATTATTCATCATTTTGATTATTGAATATTTTACTGCATTACTCATTAGATTATATGGATGATGATAATTGAAAAGGAACCAAGCACCAAATTGCCAAAACTGAGATAAAGATTCCAACCGACGGTTTGACATTAGTGTTATGTTCTAGAATTCTGGCGACATCGATTTACTAATGATCCAAGCGACTTTGAACAAAGACGCAGTTTCCTATTATAGAAAAATATCCAATATTACGATGAACGGTATTCATAGAATATGATCAAAGTCGCTTGGTTCCTTTTCAATTATCATCATCCATATTGCATTTCTTTATATTGTTTTCTTATAAACAAGCAGCTCCGTCAGCTTCTTTCAATTTATTCACCAACCAATATCAAATTGTTATTCCAAGAATGAGTAAACAGTGAATTTGAGAGTGAATCAATTATTCTCGTAATTTTTTTTATTAAACTGAATTGCAAACAGGTCAAGTTACAAAAATGATTATTTGTGGTTTGATTTGATGGAACAATCGTCTTCCTCTTCCTAATTGAAGTAACGAAAATTTTGTTTTCCTTAAAACATAAAATCTCTATTGATATTTTGAGTACGTGATCACCGAACATTTTGTATAACACCAGCTGTTATTACACAACAATGGTTCCTTTGAAGAGACGTTTATGTATACAGATGATACATTGATGATTGAATTTGTTCATTGATAAGAATAAGAATATTTTGATATTGAATAAATATTTTCAGATTATTGATCACCTTTTGGATATACTGAGTCACAGTGAAATATTCTTGAGGAAGTACAGAAAGTATATTTCATCAATCAATACAATCTTCCTTTGATATCAAAACAAACCGAAAGAAAATTATTTTTCTAGAGATGTTATTTTAAACATTGATTTGTTCAGAAATGGTCAGTGGTTGAAAAATATAACTCATTCCATGATAACTGCGTGGTACCTATCAAAGCGCGCATGGTTTGGTATGGTACAAAATGTAGCTAGGTTATAAAAGAAGAATTTTCGTATAATCAATATCTACACGATTACATCCATTTGGTGGGATTGTGAAATTATCATTTTCCATGAGAAAGAAATACAGCTTTCCATTACTGAATAATCTTCAGAAAGCTCAAGGTCAAGTTATAATATGGCTAGGAAAACTATAGCAATGCACGGTTTGTTGACATGATATTTTCCGTAAATCTCAGAGACCTAAATATCCACAATCACTTCATAATTAAATTTTGTACACATACTTATGAACCATATAAAGTATGTACCACTAGTGGAATAACTAGACAACTTTATTTCACTATTGGAACAATGAAAAATTCAATCTTGAATCAATCACAGTTTACTTACGTAGTACTTATTGATATCAACATTAAAATTAATATTAACAGAGATCTCGTTCTTTGTTTCATCATATTTTTTAACTTCATCGTTTCCATTGATGATAATAAGCTTGTATTTGTCATCGGTTTCAGAACGCCTAGTGTCGTCGAAGTTTTTGATAAATCTCTAGAATCAATGGATGTCTCCTATTTTAAGGAACGATTAGTACCAGAAGAACCTTGAATTTTTCTTGCTATATCAATCAAGCTGATTTGATAAAGAATCCTGGTTACTTCTGAGCTTCTCCACCCACCATGTCGTTTAATTGTTGTATGATCAGCACCTTTATTAGCAGATAAGGTTGTTGAATTTCGCCTCATATAATGGCCGCTATAAACAATGAAGCAACTCTTGAAGGAACTTTCGAGAAAGTATTGATTCCAACAAGTTGTGAAGTACGTTTCTGATTAGCGTGTCGTAAAAAGTTCTGTCGTTGGATACATTCTTCTGACGCAAGGACATGTATTTTCTACACATCTCCACAGTAATGATGGAGAATCCTATTTCTATGATTGTGAATTTTTGTGGAATGTCAGCCATCGTTTCAGATATCGAACCGAGCATATAAGCGTCCCTGGCTTGTACATCACTCATTTATAAATTAGTCGATTCACATGCAGCATCGACAGGCACCAGACACTCACATTATTAGTGCAACCTAAAAATTTCAAAATATAAATGGTCTAGGCAGCAGGCACATTGAGCAACCATGACCGACCGTCCGCGACCGTTCAACTACGACCAAAATTTCCAAAACGTGTATTCTTATCGGATTACTCACACTGAATGATCGTCTTCGAAGACCATGTTTAAAATTGCAATCTGCTGAAATTTTGGTCGCTCAGTGTGAGTTTGAAAGTTTTTAATGATCCCTTTCAATTTTTGGTCGCTGCTGGACGGTCGCGGACGGTCGATGCTGGTCGGTCAGTGCGATTCCTAGCTAAAAGGTAACAAGAAATTATTACCTTGATCATCAAATATTCTTTATTATAAGCTCTCGTCAAAAATTCTTCCAAGTAGTGTACTCTTCCCAATACTGCAGCTTTCTTTGCCTTGTATCCTTTTGACTCTCTCTTCAGATAGGCAGTGAGCCTTCTATATTTCCCAATATCTATGTTTTCATACACTTTTATAGCCTTTTCAGCATCGAGTACTTCGAATTGCACACTTCTTCAAATTTAAGAAATATGATAGGACTTCTAAATGTATTGTTTCGTTTTCCTTTCCGTTCATTAAATTCGGAAATAATTCTTCATAATGTTCCCTGGACTTGGCAGGCAATAATTGGCGTGTTGCTTCTTCAGCTTCTTCAAGGATTATATCAGGAACATAATCATTTCCTTGCATTTTTACCAACTTCACAAATGGTTACAAATGAAGTCGATGGACAATCGAAAATAAATAGAAACCATTCAAAACCTTCCGATATATTTGTACGCAACTTCAATGATTTTTGAGGAGATGACAGCCGCTGTCAGAGAAGAAGATAAATAATTTTTTGATGAAAAACTGTGACGATTCTGATTGAATGAGATTGTGAATAAAACTTTGTATTGCATGCGTGTTTTGAATACATTTTATTTGCTTAAGAAAATTAAACGATCGAACCTTGAGCGAATAAAATTGTATCTGTAAGGCTGATACAATACGATAAATAATATACTATTATCCACATCTTGTAATATCATAATGCTTCTGTTAATAAAGTTAATACACTAGTGTCTATCAATGATTTGTTAAAAGGAATTTGTCAATTCTCGGCAACTGTCATAAACGTCGAAGAAATTCTCAAATTATGGGAAGTATTCATGCATGTTTATAACATACCCAACAGCTGTGGCATTAGCTCTCTTTTATGTCTAATAAGACACGTCCAATAAATAACTATTCTCGTCTCGAAAGTGCAATCGATGAGTTTTGATTTGATTAGAGTGTGTACTTAGACAACATCAAAGGTCATCCACACTAGCTCTGAGTTATTAGACGTTCCACGCTAGGAACTTTTATCTTTTTGTGAATGTAAATATTGCGGAGCTATCTTTTCCGCGGGGCACTATTCTGCAGGCTGACAGACATAAACAAACACACGGTGTGTGTTTTGAACCCGTGTATAAATAGAAAATATCTCCGGCTAATTATAAAATCAAATGTTATACCAACTGCCTCGAGGAATCCATACACAACTGAAACCTGTATTATATTTACTTTTAAAATATAGAAGAGGATTTGTGTGCATGTTTGAAATGTGTTTCATGGAGTATTAATAAGTATCCAAGGCCGTGAAATCTGGAAAAAATCATTTTGTATTTTTTATTCAGTATTATTCATCCTGAGTGGTCAATTAAATGTATCATCCATTTGCCAAAATCATTCTGTAGTGGGATGTGGAAAAATTTAACTATTAATTAATTTTAACTATTAATGCTATTAATTGTTTTGCAGTGAAATGCAATCTCATACTTTTTCATATTCACGAACGCTAAAGACTATCTCAAATTCCATCCTCACCTTTGAAATCTTGATATGAGTATATCTATGAAAGATACGAAGTTTCTCATTTCTATTTTGAAATAGTTGTTTAAGTAGCCCTGGAAGTTCGAAACGCCTTTTCATTCTCTGTACGAAAGCAATATTTCAGTCAAAAATATTTACATATGGGCGGTACATAATGTTAGAACTTTAATATGAGGATTCTTTGGAGTAGATGGCTATCAACGAGCTATAGTAAAACAAAATGATATTGTTTGGTATCTGCAAAGTCTCTCAGAACAAGATAATATTATTGAAGATAATTTCCTTAATTTTGTTGATATTCAATATAACGAGTTATCATTCTATACCTGACTTGTCATTTTAATTTCTTCCAGATGCTATTTTCAGGGCAATGCACTGTAAATACCAAGAAATTCATTTCAATTGTACTACAGCTCCTTACTAGCCATCTATTCCAAAAGGTCCTCATATGATGGAATGTTGTGAAGAGAATTAAAGAATGAAGTATCACTCGACCAACAATGCTATTTAAAAAAATCTTTCAAAATGGCGTCCCGACTCCTAGCCATATTTAACTGTGGTATAAAAGTAGGTCGTTACAAACTACCACTTGATGAAATATGACAGATTGATATTCTATTCGTCACCGTATTGTTGACAAAATGGCTTGAGTAGGTATATGAATGAAGAAAAACGAGATATTTTATTATAATAGAAACATTGATGAAAAATAGTAATTGTATTTGAACTACAATCTCGTAAGGAAACCACCACCAATGAAACAATGAAAATCTCAACGAGTTTGTTCCAAATAATTTGTCAAGGACATGTACTGAGAATGTCATTCATCAACATCATTAAGCAGAAAATTTTGAAAAAGACCCCCAATGCATATTATACTAAATGCCATTAAGTCTCAAAAATTACATACTTAGGTACTCTTTTTCCCGGTATTTTTATCACATTTGGAATATTTTTTTTTCTCGCACTTCCAGGGTACTTTCTTGATTGGACAAATTTTTGCTCCAGCTCAACCAGTATTGAATCAGCATTTGCAAGACACATGGATTTTCATGATTTAATTATTACATTTTTCGGCAAAAGCAAGAAAAGCGCATTATTAAATTGCGATTCAATGAAAACACAAGAAATTTTTATTTATTTACATACCCTACTAATTTTTTTCGTTAACTGAGGGAAGCCCGTGAAGTGGAGTCCCACTGGCCCAAAATTTCTCTGTATGGGCCTGGACCTGACAAACCGCGGTCCAACTACCAATTCAAATCAAATCAGGATATCAATTGACTTTAAAAAAAATTACAAATAAAAGTGTATAACATATAAATATGAAATTCGCAATAAAACCATCACTATACGACGAGGCAGGATTGAAGGAGAGGATTCTACCTACTACGAAGTGTTTAGTAGCCCTGGACAGACCCTGTAATGTTTGCCGGTCTTTAGAATTTTCAGCCTCCTTCAGTTTGTGCAGTGACACTTATTTTCTTCAGGCTGTGTGAAGTTTAATTTTCGAATTTTCAATGAGCTCTAGGAAAAGCAACACTAAAATCAGGGGTCCAAATATCTTAATACTTTCATTTCCTTCTTCAATTTAGAAATTACGGCGTCAATTTTAAGGTTAAGTTTTAATATTTCATATTTATTTTATATTATTATGTTTTGAATTTCATTTTATTTCACTCACTTCTGTCTAAGACGTTCAAACTTTTTGTTACAAACCACCGTCCTAATCACCTATTATCTCTTATTCATTGCTTTAAGGTGGTACCTCTGAAAAATTCCCAAGAACAACGCTGTTTAGAGGTTAGGATCCCTGCAGTTTCATAACTCGAGTGCGTCTATATGCAACTCCCTGTTCTTAACGTATTATGCTATAACATTGTAGGTATCGACATCCAGTTCAGTGTGATTCTTGTTCAAAACTTCCAATCTCTGACTTATCGGGAATTTAATTTGCAACATACATTTCAAAATTTTTACCGAGCAGACAAACAAACAAGAAGTCAACGAAACAAATAAACAAATGAAGAAACAAATAACGAACAACCAAACGAACAATCAAACAAACATATGAAAAGAAGGGGAAAGATATAAGTGACTCCAAAGGTTCCAAAAAGTCCGCGACTGCCATCAAAGTAATACCAATCTGTTATGTCTTTGGCCAAGATGGAGTAGTGGCTAGAGTCAGAAACACAATTAACGTTTACTGCGTAAAGCTCATTCATAACGGCAGTCTGATAGACATGCAGGGGTGTTTTAGCTTGATACGCTGAAATCTGATAGATGCTTCAGAGTTGTGATCAGCAGGGTCTTCAACTACACTCTTTAGTTTATGGCTGTCGGTTGTTTTGGTGCAAATTCGACGATACAGTCCACTATATTTGGTGTTCGGTTCTCAGGTGATCTAGAGTGAAATAATATTCTACATACCGATGTAGCGGATACTATTGATAACTGAAGCCAAGTTCATTTCTTCTTTTATTGTGTGCACCCTTATAGGGTGTGTGACTTCATTAAGACTTGATTCCGTTAATTCATGATATATCTGTTTTTGTTTTTGGGTTTTATTCTTATTTTTTGTATGTGGAAAGGGATTTGTTTTGATCTCTCTGAGTACTTGCCTCCGCGTTTTACTCAGGTAGACGTCTTCTTCCTTTCGGTTGAAATTGTTAAGGTGTTTTTGAATTTCAATGGCCTCTCTGAAAAAATGTAGAGGCAGGTACTCAGAGAGATCGAAACAATACCCTTGGTTTTTGGTACAATAAGAATTGAAACAAAAAACAAAAACAGGTATGTGAATCATCGGAATCAAGGCTTTATGAAGTCACTCCCCCTATTAGGGTGAGCACAATAAAAGAAGAAATCAGTATACGTAAAAAACAAAAACAGGTATGTGAATCATCGGAATCAAGGCTTTATGAAGTCACTCCCCCTATTAGGGTGAGCACAATAAAAGTAGAAATCAGTAAACGAACGTTTCGTCCGTTACCACACCGCCTTTGAAAATGTCTACCGCAGATGTAGATGAAACTTCAGAAAAAATTACTTCGAGACCGCGACTAGCAAACCCAAAAACCACCGAAAGTTTACGTATAGATAATCGTTAACGGTTAATATTTTCATTGTAATTAATCTCAAGTGCAGATGTCATGTTTCAAATCGACGCGCCGCTTTTGACACACTGAAATTATGAATTCTCAAACCTCATAATATTAGTTCTCTCAATATTGAAGGATTTTTTATTCGTCAAGGATCAGAACGAAAATGTTCCTATATCAATAAAAAAGCGAATCCTTGGATGTCTGGAAAATGGTAATGAGGAAGTCGTTTGTGAAACAACGTAGAGCAGTTACGCAAATGAAAAACATTATTCAAGGCATAGTGCCAATTTTTATGCTGACTTCCAGTGTAATTAAAATAAAATTAACGACAGGGATTACCAGTAAACAGAATTCCATGACATAATAAACTGTAATGTGCAGCGAGTGAAATATTGACCCTTCTAAAAGTTATTTGGATTTCGCTTTCTTCTGAATGCACCCAGAATCCATAATATTATCTCATTGCACTTGAAGATATTGAATAACTCCTGCGGGATCTTTCTTCAGCATTTAGTTGTTTTTTTATTAATTCCTGGATTTGTGGAAATAGCTCTGTTAAAGAAATGAATCAATATCATCAGCTTCTTGGTCCAACTCAGAAGAAACTCATTAATGGCAGTTCATCTCGTCCCCCACTTTTTGGTCAATGCTTCATTTTGTCTTTTCGAGAGCACTCAAATTATCATCGACCTTGTAGTTTTTCTGAAGACAGAACATCCCCAGCTAGGACTTTTTCTTCAAAGAAGAGCCTTTATATCCAGTTTGATCATCAAAATTCATTTTTTATTTATTCAAAATTTTCAGTATATCTCATCAGTGATTTTCTTGTTCGCCAAACTTCAGCATGCCAGCAATAATAAAAACATTTTTTTCCATATTCAAATTCACAAGCTTCAATCCCTTCACCCGGACTATCGTTCATTGTCGAGTCAATTGATGAAACTCGACCAATAAGTCTATAGCCAAGTCTGAAGGAGCGGATTCTAGTCAGTCAGCTGTATATTGCAGTGTTCAGAATAATTCATTACTAAACTGACATCTGAGTTGGCTGTTATTCGCTGGGCTAGGTGTGGTGCAACCAATACTATCACATATTAATAGAGCCAAAGTACGTTGCACCGCCAACTGTCTGTTAGGAAATATCTTCGTGATTATGTTTCACTAGCAGTACGAGGATGTTTATAATATAATTATGTCTAGATGAAATTGAAAATTATTCGTTGTTATATACGATATTCAGCTTGACAGGAGAAACGTTATTTGCTTCTTGAGCCTCTTGGAAGTTTGTATACCAGGTGTTTTTATTTCAAGTGCATAGTAGACAAATGTTCCCTATGTCTGGTCGGATAATATTATGATGAAAATTGTTTTTCGACTTAAGAACGTTATAATGTTCCGGATTTTTCTTCAATGTAGTTAAAATGTTAGGCTAGCCAAATACCACATCGTGGATATCACCAAATAGTCAATAACTTCGCTTTCGTGTTTTCTCTTCTATATCGATAGTGTCAATGCAATCCACAGAACACATTTTCTGTGATGCAGTCATAATGACATGCTCGTGAATTTGAATACTTTCTTGGTCATGAGTGGGCTATAATTCAGCTGAGATTTTCTCGCAGAAGTGCAGACAGAGGTTCCTGGAATGTGAAGACATTTTCCCACACCAATTCAGTATATCTGTCAATTCCTGCCAAAATTGCTGCATTATCGACACAAATAAATTGCTCAATGAGGTTTCCATGAGCTCCTAAAGGTGAGTTTCAGAATTTTTCATTTTATAATAACATTCTCAGACTCACGAAAATCATAAACGCTTTAGTTATCTAATACTTTTTTAATTATCTTCGAGCCGAAAAGAATTCAAACCCTTCGGATTTTTTCCGCGGAAAGTCCAACTTTCCAGACATTTCATTACTTAAAAGAGAAAAGCACTACATTTCGAAACAAGTAACTTTACTGGTAATTAGCGAACTAGCAAAATATAGCTTATTGACGCGAAAAACAGCTTCGACAAGCAAAAATGTCTCAAACATTTTCTTAACGAGAGGAACTTGGATTCCAACTGTTTTTTCGTCGAACAAGCGCCCAAATGGATCTAGACTGGCAACTGTAAAGAAGTGATAGAGAATATATAGACGTTCTTATGCCGTAGATTTTCATGAGTTATACTATAATGAGAACTGCTTTAATTAGTTGGGAGATCTGCTGCGTGTGACACATCAATGAACACATCATTATAAGATGGAACAAGATCAACATTGATAATAATAATGTAACCTATAACTACTAATTAAAATCGACGAGTAAAATGAACATATTGAAAAAAATTAAAGGGGCGTTTACATTCGAACAAATGGAGCAAATTATACAAACAAATACTGCTTTTACTGATTCGCAAACAAAAGAGCTCGTTATTGAAATAAAAGAGGTATAAATAAGTATTATTATATCGATCATTTCTCTAGGGTTTTCAAAACTGAAACATATTGAGTAATATTTGGAATTTTCTGATTTATTTTTATTTTTAATAAACTTTGTCAGGGCGTCTGTTATACATTAAGAACCACCATCAGCGCGTCACATCGAACAGTCGTATTCATTCCTAACCCTGCGCAGCAAAGGTTTGTAGGCATATATTTATGAAGCAGTTTAGTGAATATATCAAACTCGTCTAATCTTAATTCAATGCTTATATGTGTAGGGGGCAGCACTAATGAGGTACAAATTTTACGATAGTGAGATTTTTTTTGTATGTGCTCGGTGGTCCTATTAGAATTCGGGAACTTCGCAATTTTTTTATCCATCATGCCATTTCAATTATATTTCCTAAGTTTACGAAGTTACACAAAAACATAAAATCATTTGCTAAAGAAAAAAATGTTTCAACAAAATCTGTAGTATTAAAACTGATTCCCGTTTTACTAAGGTAGTGTTTGCTCGTTTATTTTCCGAAGAACCTTCATCAACTTTTTATTTAATTGCGTCCCTGTTATTTTCATTACAGAATTCGAAGCCTCTGTTCATCATTATTCCTTTAATAATAATTAGTACTTTCTGTATGGATCTAGGAATAATGATAATTACAAGTAGTACCTTGATTATCGAAAAATTAAGAATTCAATGAATATAATTAGGTGTTTGGTGTGTTTACCATGGATTACTTACTTCCGAGCGGTATCGAAATTTACCTCAGAGCGATTTGGAAGAATGGTTTGATAATAACATACCTTTAGCAGAAGTCGGTAAGATGAGGCTCCCGTTCATAATTAGAGGATTTTTTGAGCATATCTATCAAACAAATTTCCTGACAATTGAATAGGTACGCATGAAGAGGTTGCCTGGCCCCCACGATCGCGAGATCTGACACTTGACCTACATAATTTTCGAACGGGAGAAGAATTACGTCAACCATTACATCAGATGTACCCAACAATGTTTTGGGTTCTACAATAAGACGATGTGTCCTGTGTTTAGAGAATAATGGCACTTAAAAAAAAAATGTTGTTTAAAATTGTTTAAAAATACTCCATATAAAAGGCCTCTCGATTTTGCAACTTTTCTCTCATTTAACCAACATTGCTATCTTATCCTTTTTTTGGACATTAGTCAATAATAATAAAAAGCGTATCATTTTTCCAGATTTTTTGCTTCATGAAATACTAATATGAAGAGTTTTATAAAAAAACAACTAGGGAAGGAAATAACTTTCACCTATCTTTGTTTGGTCTTCGGTTCTGTAAATAGGACTCAAAATCATCATTGAAACTTGCAACCACATTATGCGTCGCCATAATCCTCGATTTATTCAATCAAGGCACGATCATTTGGCTCGACCACAGTAATTTCGACCTTTCAATTACTCAGTGGCAAACATGTTTTGCTTCGATTTAATAATACACCTACCAAGCAGTTTGCATTCATTGAATACCTACAATTGACCGACCAATTAGAAATTACAGCGAGGAATAAACTTGAATTATTTTCATCTGGGCAAATACTGGACTGTTTAACGTACTTTTTCCTGATTATGATATTAGAACATTGAACTGTGCATTTTGATAATTACGTTTTTTTATATACTTGTGTAATGAAGGAAGTTTTTTTTAGAGTGATACGGTATTTTTATTCGCGTAGGATATTTTAGTATATATGGGCTTACAGATGTTTGAATGAAGGAACACATTCCCCCTCCGTAGAACGCTGGGTAACGTCGATTTTTATGATAATCATAGCATGCTATGCCATATAAGTTTCGATCTTTACATACATAATCCCTCTTTATAGGGCAGTTACCCCTTGGATTGTTTCAAAATTAGAAATTACGAAATGTGAGAACTAATCTGAAAGATCTTGAAACATTGATCTCAAGTATGTCTAACACTAAGGTTCGAAAATTTACGGATTCTGAGTTATACGAGAAAGAGTTTGGATAAGTAACTGGTAACAACTTGATGGATTTTGATGGCGAAAAGTGTGGGAAGGGGAACAGTGGTTCTCATTGGGTACGCTCCTCTGAAAGAGCACCTATTCAAAATGGGGCGGTTTTAATAAAACTTAAACGGCTAGAGCTTTCCAGAAAGCATGATGTGTGCATGCGAAACTTTGGAATATGAATGACATGCTATGGTCAGGTCAATCAGACTCAAATTCCAACAGACTAGACCGCCAAGCAAGAAGAGAGCTTGAAGCTGCGATAATTCCATAACTTTTCAGGTCCAGTGAAATTGACGCAGTAGGTACAGGTGGAGTAATTTTTTCTGTTTTTTTTAGTCATACTTCGACTAGTACAAGGTACAGGTATCGTCTGTGGTTATAAAAAAAGTCAAGAGAACACAATAAGTGATTATGGCTGACGTGCCTGTGGAGTGACAATTTTGGATAGACCCTAAGGAAAGAAGAAAGCAACTATAAAATCCAAACTGGAATCATTGTTGAATCAGCAGAAGATCCACCAGTGTTATAATATACCTCGCCCTGTATCGTTGTCTATATTTGAATTTACACAATGTGTTCTTTGAAACCTCGTTCATGTCAAATAGCAATACGTAGTTTTTATCACTTCTATTGTTACCGGAAATGATAAACACATTTAAAATTAAAATCAGACACGCAGTTATTTGCGCATATACTTATTATTGTTGTTTGGTCGGAACCATATCTCCTAAATCATAATTGTGCCCGATACTCGGGAAAACATATTAATTAATTTCTGAATATTTGACAGTAATTGAAAGCATGGATATTTTTGAAAAGATGATTATTGCTTGACATTTAGTTTTCCCTGTGGAATGTTTTATTACCAGTGGACTATTGATTGAAGTATTGGAAGAAAATCTGTGATAAGGACATGTTCCAAATTATAGTTCAATATATAGAGCATAATAAAAAGTACCAGAAAACATGCAGGTAATTCATTATTAGAAAATCTTGAGTGAGAAATTCTCTATACAATTCTCGAATATCTTTCTGATAAAGTGAAATAAAGAAGACCTAATATTGCATCGAATAAAGATCTTGTATTGGTATGAAATTCCTGTGAATTGTATTGGGCTGAATTTTGAAATCTTGGATTTTTTCGGAATATATCCTAGCTCGCAAAAGTCTCTAACTTCTCACGGTTGCTCGTGAGGGTGTAGCCGGTTGACGGACGAATATAACAATTTTGACAATTTTTCAACAATACAATTTGGTTCACAAGAATTAGAAGTTTTTAAAAATGTCTCAATCATTTCCATCTTTTTCTCACATCCTACAGAGTCCTAGAATTTTTGTTCATATTCCATATCACTAGTTTCATAATAATATCGATATTCCATAATTTTTCATCATGAACATGTTGCAGTACGATTCCATCTGTACACAAGAACGACCAAAACCAAAATACTGATTTCTTTGCCACACAATTCTTTTAATATATTTCTTAATGCGCATTTTTATAATCAAGTTATCCTAGTCTTATCTCAATCCAAGTACTACGGAAGAACATAATTTTTTATCGAAATGAGCATCTAGAAATGAGATTCAAGGTATACAATGAGTGTGTGGTGATAGAAAAACACATTATTTGTTCTCATTGTTTGACACCACAGGCGTCCATCAAACAACTTTTTCAGAAGAGTAATTTTATTTGCCTAACAACTAGAATGAATGTTCCTTTGAATATTCCTTACTTGAATCTGTTTTTATTTTGTAAGGAACTTTTCGCAAATAAACACTATTCTAATCGGAATCAATTCTATTCTCTACATCGTGATAACTACCAAGGCCAGAATGGCGACATCGACTGCAGTTATTCGATAATTCAATTATATTACTGCTGAGTTTAAACTAATAGGTTAGTGTTAAGTGCCTTGTTTATGTCCATTTGAATACAAGCACAAGGTTCGTAACTTTTTGTCTGGATAAGAATAAATTTAATAGGGGGAGATAGATACAAGACTATTTACTCAGTGTTGGTAACGACGGTATTGTAAATGTAAATTTTCTTTGAAACCTGACTTGTAAGAAATATACTAAGTATGCATGTTCTCATTGGAAGTCGAACGTAAGGATTTTTTAACCTCGTAAGAGAAATGCAAGAAGAAACAAAAAAAGTATTTCAACATTAATTAATCTGACGTTCCCATCATATCCCATTGTTTAGGGTGATCCATACAGTTCAGTACATGGTTTGATGCTCAACTGTTTGTGTTTGTTCAAATGTTTGTGTTTTGGTCTTTGAATTTACCAAAACATTGAGATTGTGTTTTAAACTATTTGCCTGTTATTATATGAGAAGAATATCCGATAGAAAATAATGCATTTCCGTTTTTATGATTCGAATATTTTTAAATGCATTTGAGCTTTTCTGTCATTCTAAATTTTTTTATTGTGTAGGTGTACGAAGTTATATCTCGTTAGTATTGATCAAAAATTTAATTTTGTGAACAAACGTTGTTTCTTGACATAGTTTTCTTGGTTTTTCATCTTTACACATTCTGGAAACATGAAAACAAAATGTGAAAGGTGTATCCTGAATTATTTGACTGATTTTATATAAGTAAAATCTCAGATAGAAATTAATGAAATTATTTCCGTTTTTGTGATTCGAATATTTTTAAGTGCATTTGATATTTCGTGTCATTTTCAATTTTTTTTATTGTGGAGGAGTACGAAAAAATATCTTGTTAATATTTATCGAAAATTTAATTTTGTGAACAAAAGTTGTTTCTTCACATAGTTTTCTGGGTTTTTCAACTTTACACATTCTGGAAACATGAAAACAAAATGTGAGAGGAAATCTATACAAGTGTTGGAAGGCAAATAATAAATCCTGTTATTTTTAGGTTTACCTAATATTGGATATTTAATTTTCTCTTCAATTAAGCTCCTGATTCGACTTCCTTCGTATGATTCGATATGTACTACGGTTTATTTATAACAAATATCTAGTTGATTATATCTTCATAATCCACTTGAGTACATATTCAAGATGTGTCAAGTGTCAATTACATTTTTTTTAACGCTACATGATGTGGTAGTGTCCATATGTATGTATAGTAATAGCCAATATATCATTTAATTCTTAGCATTTTTTTGATATCACGTTACTTATTGATCATTTCATTTCATCCTTTAATCATTTAAAATTTGAATATTTGTTATTTCTACAAAACTCTATTATTCGTCGACAGATTTTTAAATTTCTAGCTAATAACCTGTTCTATAGTAAGACTTGTTTGTGTTTGCTGGTCAGAATTTTTTAAAACCGTACAAAATAATGAATGAGGTTCAGTTGGGTTACTGCGATTTGCTATTCAATAAATATATAAGTAAACAAAAAACTATGAAAACAGCCGTGACTATGAAATAACATGTCCAGAAAAAAATTGCAGACTGATTTTCCCTCCAAGGAAAACACTTTCATCCTTAAAATAATCATGAGTACATATATTTGCATACCTGTCACCCGAAACTGATAAGATCTCGTTACTCCGTGCTTTTATTTTCTGTACAGACACGGTTTATTTGTTTTTTATTCTAATTTGCTCACTTCCTCGTTCCTATAAATATTTACGCAAGAGATATAAACAAACATAACCTTGAAAAAAAGCAAAGTCGTTGGTTTTGGTAACCCGTATACGCTATTTAGTTTATCAAGGCTCTCGATGGAAATGCATGGTAGTATGTGAGCAGCTGAACATTTTTTATTCCTATAAATAGCAACAGTGAGACGTTACGATAATAGTTTCCTGTTTACGAAAAACTGGCTATCTGTCACTAATAGGAAATTTTATCATACAATGCTTTTCAAATAATGAAATGTATTCATAAAATATTACGCGAACTCAGTCTGGGTTATACAAAAGTTGAATATTCATATATATTTGCGGAAAAAGACGTGAGAAACACGTGAGTGTTATTTTCGTATTTCTGTAGGTAGGAATAATTCTCTATCGTTCGTTGAAAATACAAGTTCTCCGAAAAATTCGATAAGGTCCAGAATATCCACGAAAGGGTGAGAAGTCTGACCTCATCAGGTCCATATCACTGAAAGAATGAAGGCTTTTCGCGAAATTATGATGGAGAAAACTAACAGAGATCCGATGTTTTTATGGAAAGTTCTTTTTTCTGATGAAGCTACATATCTTCTATACGGTCATGTCAATCGTCAGACGTGTCGGTATTGGGCTACTAAAAATCCACATTGGATACATGAATATTATACTTAATACCTGGAGAAATTTAATGTTTGGGCAGGAATTATAGGGAATACGATGATGAGTCCTTGACAGAACCTCGATATTTAGAATTTCTGCAAACCTTCTTGCTTCCCGAACTAAATCGGCTGTTCCCAAACAGAAATCATTTATGCTCCAGCAAGATGGTGCTCCGCCACACTATGCTGTCTTGGTGAGAAGCTACTTGGACAACGTCTTTTCAGATCGGTGTTTAGGGCGAAGAAGATCAATTGAATGGCCACCTAGGTCGCCAGATCTAACACTGCTGGATTTATTTTCATGGGGATACTTGGAAAGTGAAGGTTACCAAAGTAGACCACAAAATATCATTGATCTCAAAGACCGCATTCGCGTCGAGATGGGACGAATCACTCAGGAAGTTATTGGAAGAATTCGAGAAGAATTTACTGCTCGTCTATCCCACTGTATTACAGCAGATAGCCGGCAGCTTGAATATATGCTTTGAAGGTGTTTGTATTCAGTAAGTGGGCATTTTCTTTTATTAATACAATTGTTTATTAGAATAAAAACCCAAATTACTTGAAATAATTGATATGGATAGATAGCTGATTGGAAAACCTTTCATATGACTAACCACGTGACCCACTTTTCTATTTAAAAAAGTCATCGATGACGTCATCACGCTTACACAAATAACTTCACGAATATAAAAAATATTTGACAGAATGCACGTTCGACATTAAAAATCGACGGGTGTCAGGATTTTTCTGTAGGGTTGCCTTGTTACGAAATGATGAATTTATTCCATTCGTTTGCACCATACTGTATAACCAGGATATTTAAATGAGTTTTCGATACAACTTTCAAACAAATGGATTCAATTTGAGTATTTTAAATGATTAAAAACATCATATTGAATGAATGTGTACTATTTCAATCTTGGTTCAATAATTATTGAAACAAAAATTATGCCGTCAACAAATGTCCTGCACCAATCCACAAATTTGCCATTTCTCAGCCATCGTTTGAAGTGTGTGCCTCTTTTAGAATGCGAATTTTTTTGGAACGAAATACGGCTCAGACTAGTCGGTTGATTACAAGGCCATCGAGTTTTGATGCTCCACTGTCTTCTATTCTGAATTTAAAACAATGTGAAGGTCAAAAAGAACAAGCTTTGGCGAAAGGAGATGATTCAGTTTGTTTTTGTTACCTCAAGGCCAGAGGCTATTGTTATGTAACGAAACACGAAGAAACGTTGATGAGATGGATATTTTCGGCTTACCTACCTATGGTTAGAGAATAAATAATATTGAAGTATTTCGTTCAAGTGAGCGAGGTTTAAGGCGATAGGAAACTAATAGCAGTATATTTGAAGTCAGTTGACTTCTTCGGAGATTTCTGAAATGATACCAAAATCAAGTGCCATTTGAAGAATTCCTAAAAATGAGCTGAACAGTTTTAAC
The DNA here is from genome assembly GCA_958502065.1 of Chrysolina americana. Classification (NCBI taxonomy): domain Eukaryota; kingdom Metazoa; phylum Arthropoda; class Insecta; order Coleoptera; family Chrysomelidae; genus Chrysolina; species Chrysolina americana. The sequence goes on along the minus strand of OY293418.1, from coordinate 46,969,729 downwards.
TTTGATTTGACAAAAGAAAAATTAAACTATAAATACGATAAATATAAGACAAAAAAGCGCGTGATAGATAAATCATCAGATTTGTAAGGAGAGCGCGAAGGAAAAAAAAAGGGTGACGGGGGAGAATTTTGGAACTTATTCAGATATTAAGATATATAACACAATACATAATACAATACCTACAAGTATCATTTAACAGTTATGCCAAAATAGAAGAAACTCACAAAATATAGTAACCACAGTCTTTGAACTCCGTGGTTTCAACGCAGAACATTACTTAAAATAGGTGATTTTGATGATGTTTATAAAACGCAAATAATAATAATAATTATGTAATAATACTCCCTCATAAACACTCATAGAGTGTACCCAAAGGCAAAGCTTGTGCGGGTAGGTGACGGCTATTATTATTATTTGCCTTGGCGCACCGGGGCGACTTGCTGATTTTTTGGTGACGTATTCATTTTTCAGCTATAGGAAAACCCGGAAAACCTTCAGCACCACCCCGGGTGGTCGGTGCGAACTCCAAGCAAGCACCAGACGTCGGGATTGGCATCTAGACAACTTACATTGCCTATCGACTCCTATGAAATTGAGAAAATTTTTCTCTTTTTCCAGGATTCGAACCTGTTTAAGGTGATGTGAATTATCAATTTGCCCCATCAGAAATGTTATGATGCCAAATTGGATTGGTATGATATTTGGAATAAATTCTAGGGATATTCGTCACAAATACATTAAGTATATTTCTGTCTAATAGCATACTAGGTAGAATAAGTAATGATAATAAACCTCATCAGTAACGTTGAACATGTAAGACCGATGAGAAATATCTGTATCTCTTTATCAGCAACACAATAATTGGCATTATACGATTATCAAAATAGATACCAAATTTGATAATGAACATTAAAAAGATCCGGAAATAATATAAGACCAGATATTGCATGAATCGTATCGCTGCCTCTCCCTATACATAGGCACACACTTTGGTCGATGGGTGCATGTGAATTCGACGAAAATCGATGACAAAAGAGCATAGGAGAGAGACAGCAGCCAACCAACCCTACGCAATGCAGTCGCTGTTAAACCGGGACCGGCAGGAATATATGGGCACAGACAAACCCTTGATGTCCCTTCCAAGGTCACTAAAGGGCATTATAAATTCAATAAAACCGACAGTGTTTGTACAAAGCTGATGTCACTACGACTGTCCGGCGCGACGACGATAAAAATATTTATTGGATTGGTGATGGTTTTTCAATTATCGGAGTTGCACTGATATTACTGTTTGGTCCAGGAATTTTTGTGGAATATTTTGACTAAAAACGACACCATGTTTCACAAACATCTTCAGTTTCAATATTAATGAAACATGTATCATGAAAATTTTCAATTAATTCTGACCAATCGCCAAAAACAAATATTTTTCCAATAAATACTTACGCCTTAGTTCCAAATTGTTAAATATTAATATATCACTATAAGGAAGATATATTAGTACAATATTTTGGTTGATAACCGTTTAATGATGCCGTCTGAGTGAATTTTCCGTGATAGAAAAGATGCAGGATTTATTAGAGCTATAAAAATGCCTCAAAATCTGACTTTATACAGTAACCGACCGTCACAAACGAAAAATTTACGGAAAATGCTCGGGACAGCATTTTTTATACTTAATGCCGCTTCGAGATATTAGCAAAATTCCAAAATGGTAATACTAAACCTACATACACCAATCAATAGAGCATAAAATGAGTGATTTTTGAACAAAAATACTAGTAGGAAACCAATTGTGGCATCGTATGAAACAGTCCGTATTCTGTTATGTTTTGGACTCGTAACTGTAATTTTTTGATTTGTTATAAACATTAGTAACATTCAGTCCTATACTGTATCACTTCCGTTAACAATAACGTCACCGTTATTCGCCATTTCCGTTATTTTGCTATTGATTGGTAATAGCAAAATAACAGAAATGGCGAATAACGGTGACGTAATTTTTAACGGAAGTGATACAGCATAGGCCTGATTATTGAATGAATAAAATCATAAAGAAAATATGTAGTTTCATATCAAGGTTTTTCGATTATGTGAGTTGAAAACGTTGAAAACAGCCTTCAGCAGTAAATTTATACCGAAAAACGTATTTTGCTTGAGAGTAAACGAGGAATGTTGTCCCGAAATGACTATTAAAAGGTTTTCGGTGTCGTGTGGTCCGACGAAGCTGTGCTGAATGCAGCTGAGAACTTCCATTATTTGAAAATAACTTGGACAATCGAGATAGTTCGTAGGATGAATTCAGTAGCGTAACTTGATTTAATTCTCAGTTATTCCACTATGAATTTTTCATGTTGAACCCCCAATTTCAATTGATATTTTTATTCTGGACATGTGATGGAAATCTCTAGTATGAAAATTAGATATAAAAAACAATTCCATCAAGTTAATGGAAGCCTTGCAATTTCCTCCAAGTTTAATATTTTATTGAAGTAACTAAATACAAATCAATCAAAGTGTAAATCAGACAAATGTTTAAAACACGTATAAGTAAATTATAAAGTCAATCACAGAAACTTTCAGAATTCTCTTGTTTGATATATATTATTGGTTGGAAAATTATGAAATAAAAATGTATAATTTATAGTTTTCGAAGTTACTTGATAACGACAAAATATTTAAAAGAAACAGTACGAAAGCCGGTCATTCATCCTTCTTTACTCACTATCTTCCTGAAAACATTCAATCTCTCTATAAGGTAAACCCCCCACTACTGTTAGGGTCAATTGGGGCTCATGTGGTACAAAAATATACCCTTTTTATTATATTTATTAACCATCTACAATAAGCCACAAAAAAAAACTGGGATATGGAATTCCTATTGGTAAGTCTATTTATGGTTGCACAAAAAAATGTAGTTGGAGTACCAGTACTAAAAGAATACAAACTCTGTATCATGATGGGGCTTAAGTGATGCAGCATTATATTTCATTCAATATCGTTAATAAAAGTGAGACGAAGCTGAAATGAAAAAACCTCTGGGGCTAATTTAGTATCTGTAAGTTTTTCGAATATCTGTCATCAGCCATATAAATATACAAGCGTATCTTGACCATGTTTGCTTTCGCTAAAAAACAGCTTGAGAGAGAATAACTAAAATACAGTTTATTGACAAAAATTAATATTTTTTATATTTCATACATTTTTATCAATATTTTTCGGTGAAATTATTGAACATTTAAATGACGAGTTGTTAATGAATTATCGTTGGCTTAGTGTGTTAACCTGCTATCTCCAATTTGTGAAAGATCATTAATTGTTATATATACCATGAAAAAGAGAGAGAAAATCAAGATATTAGTAGACGAATATTCACTTAATCTTATTGATGCCTAAAACCATTCTATATTTAGTATTGAATTTAATTCGCAGTTTTTTCCTTCTCCTGAAAATTTTTTCTCAAATGGAGTTTGCAGGTTAACTCACCAAGTTGACGTATACTTTCCTTCCCTAAGCAAGTTCTGCAAGTTTTTCTACCTCCAACAAAAAACTAACTTATCTGCATGTGACTCTTTTATTCATGTGAATTTCACTTGAGGTTCACCAACTTCTATATCAATAACTCGACCAACGTAGTGCAAAACTTCCTTCTTGGTTACAAATTCAACTACAACCCATTCATTGATTGTAGGTGTAGTAGGTTGGTGAAGTGTGTCACTATCATTGCAGTCTCCTTAAATCTCCTCAAATTCCAAGTCTGACTCTTCCCTCTGCATGTCTCATATAAAACCTTTCCTGTCATAATCACTACTATCCTCATCTGCAAAATAAATTTTACTCGGGATATCTAATGGAAATAATAATAATAAATGCTTTTATTGCTAGAATACTCGGTACAGATACCGAACCTAATTCGCTGTCTGATGAAACCGTTTTTTTCTTATGCTTCTTTTGTTTTCTCTGTATTTCCTGAATTATCTGACTCTCTTCCTGTTATTTGGTCAGAACACAAGTTCACCTCTTTGGTAGCATTTTCAGCTGATTGGGATTCTCAAATACCTGAGGTGGTTGTTTCCTTAAATATTCTTCTTCAACATTCACAATTTTTACAATCACAAAATATTTTCCCCCCATACGGGTGGAGTATTAAAACATTTCTACCTCAATAAACAATGGAGTTATAATAAAAATGTACACTCAGTAACTGAATTTATTTTTGGTTAAAAAAATCACCGCTGATTATTTAATTAAATCAATAATGACTAATTTCGTTATGCCCAACAATTATTTCTGGCTTGAAACACGTCAATAATCTTCTGGTACATCATATTAGCCCAACTTTTCAAGGTGTATCACATCAGACCCTATTGAGCCTACTTCTTGAACGGATTGAATTTTCATTCTTGTCAAATCATACTGAGAAACTGCTCCTTTACAACAATAATGAATACCATTTATTCAAAATGGCATTAGGCCACCATTTCGAATGGTATTTTTTTTCACAATGAAAAAATTCCAAACAAAAATATTAATCTAGAACAAAGTGGGTGTAATCACTCTCATATGAGGATTTTTTCGGATATATGGCAATTAACGAACCCTAGTAAAATCATCAAAATCATTTTTGGTATCTTGAAAAGTTCTCTGTCCCTTAGAATGGCAAATGACGAGTCTTGTAGAGGGATAGTTGGTGTTATTGAATTTGAAGAACAATTTTATATAAAACTGAAAATTTTTTTGTTAGTAATTTACAATTTGCTTATTCATATTTTGTAAAAACGTTTATAAAGTTTATGAAAATTACAAGTATTGATAAATATTCAAAATGAAGATCATCTAAAAATAATATATGATCATCGGGAGATGAAATCAATGCGTAATTTATGACTTGACGTGTTATTCCATCAATGGAACTTATAGAAGTGCAATAATTGACCTCAATGCATGTAAATCAAAGGTAGAGATTGGGAACTTGTATATGGTACTGAAATTGTTCTTTCTGCACCACATTCACTCGATTTTCACCATTATATATCTCTTTGTATCTCAACCTCGTCAAATAGGAACTTTCAATTTTAAATTCGACCAAATGAGTCAACGAACCAATTTCCTTCCATTCAGACCTGTCAATTCCAAGATCACGTAGACACGTTCATCTATTCAGAACGATGTTGCGAAAATCTCAATCGCAAAATCAGATTTTCAACATTAGGTATACATACAATCTCGAATTTCAATTGCAGCAGCACAAATATGAATTTTGATAGCGATCAATGTAAATTCAATCCCGAAGTTCCTTTTCCGTCCTCGGAAAATATCTCCGCGTGAGTCGCAGCAGGGGAATATCGTCTTTCATTCCTCGTTTTAAGGGAGTCTGTGTTTTTTCTCCGCTGGAAATTCGTCATTTTCCCAGCATTGGAAAATTCTTCGTGGTATGTCATCCAGTGCTACGTTTCATTTTGTTTGAATACAACTTAACCTCGCATTCCATCTGTGCGACTTCACTACATTACAGGAAATTTTGCATTCAACTACAGAATGGAAAATGAGAAATATGGCGTTTTCAATATCCCTTTTCCTTTATAGATGTTCGATCTGGAGAGCTGTTAGGCATGAGAGTGATTGATGTTCTTTAGAGCACTTTTGTGTTGAGCTTTGATATCACCGTTGGAACAAATGCTATACATACCTATATACTCATTTATTTCCCTCAGAAGAACTGAAAGTAAATGGTGTACATCTAAATACTGTAGATAAGATAAGATAAGAAATATTCCATTTTTGACTTCTGACACACCCCGTATGTATATTCAAATTATCAGTGCATTTTTTGTATTGAATATAAATAAGAAGTTTTTAATGAATAATTCAGAGATTATCAGAAACGTTATACGCAGTTGAAAATATAAAGTAGTTTTATAGTTACATAATATTAATTGTGGTGTGATTCTGCATACCATCATTTCAACGGGATCATAAACATTTTGAATACAAGGAAATGAATGAAAAGATATGAAAGAGATGCGTTTAGTCGAAAGGTATCTTAAAAACGCGATTCACCCTGAATATACCAATGTCATACTGCATATCAAGAAAAAAACCGACAGCTCGAAAATAATTGAATAGTTGAGCAATACTTTTGTCTATCCAGAATATTTAAGATAGTATGACTGAAAATAAATCTGTAATTTTTTTGTTGTTGAACCCAATAATATAAGATTTGAAGGATAATGTATACGACATGAAACTGCATTTTTGGCAAGTGAAACAAAGTTTCAGTTCTAAGAGGGGCACCCGATATATTTTTGGATATTTTTCTCCATATGGCAATCTGAATACAACCGTGTATCACTTGTCACTTGTTGGAAAAAAAAAAATTGTTTTATTATGAAATCAGTTCTTCAATCTAGACGCCTTCTTTGGGAACCACACTACCATATTGTTTCCGGTCTATATATATCTGATGCTATGTGAAGTTTATTGGTATGACTGATTTTTTCACATTGCAACATGGGAAGCTGGTCGGACTAGGAAAAAATTTGTATTTTATTCAGGTTTGACACAATAGTCCATTAACAAACTAATATTACTTCAGATCATCATTATAATCGAGTAACTTTATAAAACAAAATAATGAAAGCAAAATCTTATGCTTCATTTTGGAAGAACTAACGTGATCTTTTTGAGTTTTTTGACAGAAATCTATTTGAAATCTAGTAATGTTTGGTATTGAATTAATCGTAATAAAATGTTTTCTTTTCTTCAATCCGACAAGCAACCATCAAGCCATAAAAAAAACAGTAAAGCCAATTCAAATAGCGGAATAGCGTTCTTTTTCCCAAAATTTTAGGACTCACATTAGCGATTTCAATGTGTCCGTAGCCTTCTAGATGAAAAAGTAACAAAATACAAAAAGGTGACATATGGTAGAATTCAGTAGATATATCATATGTCAAAATAATTTGAACCATACCAGCTGTCCCATTTAAAAATCGAAAGTTCTTGTCATTGCCACTTGTCGAAAAATGCAGTGTTGTCATATACATATCCTTCAAATTTCATTTCATCATCTCTTAAAAACAATAATATTATAACAGTGAGTCATCTTCCGCGAACACCCAACACATGATCCATTGGCAGGGTTTGAATGTTCAAAAATATCGTTTGGACTGTTAAAATGTTTTTGGTAGTTTGAAATTGCTCGTTCGCATATTATTTACTACTTAGGTACTACATATTTAATAAAAAGTGAATTTATATGAGAAGGCGGATGTTTTCGTTAGTTTTTGCCCCATTCGCCTAAGAAATGATATTTGTAGAATTTTGGTTCAGCGGGTCTCGAATTTTGAGTTGAATTCTGAAACTTTCATTCCATTTAACACCAAATTAGTTTTTAATTTTAATTCAATACATTTTGATGTCTTCGCGTGTTGGTAGGATAGAGTCCGAATGTTCTTTTAAAAACCTCTGGAGATCCAGATGAAAGTAATAGGGATATCTTATATGATTTAAATATAAACTCATGATAACAAGTATTTATTATGTTGTAAATATTTAATCAAGGAGGAAAAATTTATTCCAAAATGTGATAGTATACCTAGATGTTTACTGCAATATCCTCTTATCTTGAATGTTAAGAGTGAAAACAATGTGAGTTTGGTATTATATTTGATATTGTGCAATGAATTGTACAGTGATTTGAAAAAGGATGGCATCAAGATTTGTACTCTGGGAGGCACTGTAGGGATGGTGTGAATTGTTTTCACTAAAAAGAAAACTAATATTTAACTCTGGCAGCCAATGAGAAAATTTTTAGGGAAATTATTCAATATTAAATTGATGAGGTAAGAAGGTGTTATTAGTTTGGAGTAAATACGATCATCGTCAGGATTTTTAATATTTATAAACACGAGAAATATTTCCATTGGAATGAAAGATAAAAATTGAAGTAGTTGAAAAAAGTATTCCTAAGTCTCCAGACTATTTTTCAAAGAGACCATATCTAGAGTACATAATAATAATAGTACTTATTGATAGTTTTGAGTGACAATATATGAACATTCTTTCAAAACGCAGGATTCAATAAACAAAACAGATGTAATAGAAATCTGAATAGTTTCTTGTTCCTCCATCCAATCATTACATAATATAAACATATGAAATTTATGAATAATGATGAATAATTCTGATGAAATAAATAAAAAGTAACAGAGAAAATGTGTATGAGAAAGTAAGCTCTTTCGTGTTATACTCATTTTAGAAAATATTGGAACTACATACACTCTATATTTCCGAAATGAATTCGGATTATTACAAAACATTTTCCTGTTCTAATGAAATATTTTCATTGCAGAATTGCTGGAGGTGCTAATGGAATTTTCACCCGTCGACTAGACTTCAGCTCATTCAATGCCCTGCCCAGGAACAAACTGAATTCCTATCAAATAAAGGTGAGTCGATTCAATTATTTCCTTCTGTTGTTTGATATTTCATAAGCGCGAATAACCAATATAAATTCCTATGGGTTCAGATCCAAATCTTAACACTTTGGATAATTGTCAAGAATGTCAACTTATTCTCTTATATGTTTTCAAGAATTATTCACACATAATCAATTCAGTTATCTCCCTAAAATCCGATTAAGCGTGCATATATATGCAGTAACTCATCACATACGAAAAAGGAAAATACCAGAGCAATAGATAATAAAAATTGTCAAAATTAAATGGGTTCTGGAAAGTGTGTGGATTACGAACACTTTTAGACTTATATGGCAATATCGTAGAAATCTTTCGATGATTTATATCAAGGAGCAGAATAATATTTAATTTCGCTTTTTATTATTCATTAGGGGGGTGCTCGATAATAGTCAATTGACCTTTTTTATTATCTCCAATGTTCGTAGAGCCGTAAGAACTGCTGTTGTATAAGAAAAATTGCCGGCAAGTGTTGGAAATTTATTAAACTATAAATCTCTCGCAATATCACATTCATCTTCATCAGATACTCGCCATATTTTCTTAAGATATGCGGTCTTGAATATTGTTGAAAAAATTTGTCAATAATTTCTCTCCAATGAGTTATGATAACCTGAAGATGGTATTTTATTCATATCCAGACTCGTATTATATACATGACAAAACTAAAATGATACAGACATATAAGCGCTGATATTCTCCAATACAGATTTTTTTAATATTTGACGTTCCTATAATTTTCCCCTTCAATAACTATACGAATTCCTGCAGTCCATTGTTGTTGTCGTAGCGAATAACACATTAAATCAATTTGGAATAAACAGGTGTTTGTCATAGTAACTCAATTATATAGCGACATGATTGAAATTGCTAAGATTCCATAGATAAAGCAGTATTCAGGTGACGTTAACATTGAGGCGATCTGATAAAGAAAATATTAGCGGAAACAATTCGTGTATGTCACTGAGAACACAGTAAAATTTCTTTGTTCAACCTCGACAAAACACTTCGGATACCAAATTGATATATCAAACGTGGAATATTATATTGTATAATGATATATATATATATATATATATATATATATATATATATATATATATATATATATATATATATATATATATATATATATATATATATATATATATATATATATATATATATATATATATATATATATATATATATATATATATATATATATATATATATATATATATATATATATATATATATTTTGGACAGTATTAATGTGTTCTCAAATTCAGGAATAAATAAATACCATAACCTCTTCCATGTAGCACAGCAAAATCCACCTCCTGGACAACAATTTCCGAGGAGCCACCCACCAATAACTTTGGGTTTTCAAATGGCATCCCCATGTTTGTTTTTGCTCAACTTGGTCCTTTTCATTTCTCATTCATGAATCAATTATAGAAGGTATACTTATTTGATGAATGGAAAATAAAAACAAATAAAAAATAACTTATTAGCATATTATTATTATCATACTATGGAAGTTTTTCTAAATGTTTACCACCTCAAGCGATGTGGCCATGGTCTTGAAGCGTTTGTATCTCTCAGGTGGCCTGGGTTCAATCCCTACCGCCTGCCACTAAGCTAAAGTTGATCGGAATCCACTTGTACGCAAGCTGTAGGTGCCGGATCTGCCTTGCTTGTACAAGCTCTGTTTCTGAGGGAATTTCGTACCACACTTGCATCATATTACCGAATCAGCACGGAAATACAAATCTCACTAAACATTTTTGGAGAAAATTTATAACAATCCTTTGTAATTATGTGGGTTGCATCTTCCGTATTGACTGGTTGACTTTCGAAGGCAACTCATTTCGAATAACTGCATGGGAAGAAATCCAGAAGGGCGAGATGTGCAGAACGTACAGGCCATCAAAGAGGTCTTTATAAGTACTGTTTTCAATCCAACACTTCGAGAGTATTACTTAGAAAATTATGGTTATATTGAGTATCATCTTGTTGTCACCATATTCATTATCTTTATTCATCAACTGGAATATCTTCTTGGAGTAGAGGAATACTATTTTTCAAAAATTTTAGATATATGTTACAAGACTTACTGATACCAACTTCAACTTCAACAAATTTTGACGGTATGCTTCGAAATGGTAAAAATGTATGCAATTTTTCTTAGTTTTCTCATGAGTATAAAATATATGCCAGATAGGTATACTATCAACATAGTGGGATGATAATCTCAATCGAAACTGTTAATCTTGATGATTGTTGTTTTGTTTGCTTTTCTGTCAATAGATGAAGGGTGATCGATCGTGCCTTCTGTTGGAAAGTTTCTCAATTTTTTTAATCTATTCCTCTCACACAGTCTTATCCTATTTTTTTTCGTTACTAACTTTTCATGAACACATCTTTTCCCTGGCTTAATAAATACCATCAAATACTTCAAAGAAATTTTTAGTTGATTAACAATAATATAAGTTATTCTCCTGATCTCCTTTCATAAAAACACTCGACGAACAATCTGAAAATTTATAACATGCTGGGTTGTGACATTCGTTACTTTGAATCCAGGCTGTATTATTTGTGATTTTATTTCATTTACATCTAAATTCTGTTAGGTGACTTAATAAATTTTGTTCTATTCTGGATGACAAACAGGCGGATTGTTTATCATCTATACCGTCATTTCTGCTTTGAAACTCGGCCAAATCTACATGCGCTTGAGAATGAAAATGGGGTTTTACATAAACCGAAGTCTGTCACTAGGAGTCGGTATTGAATATCATTTCAACGAGCATTCTGATGCCATAGAATTGAAAAAAGTTTTTGTTTTGACGTTCCCACTGTTATAATAATGTTTATTTCATGCGAATCACTTTAGCATTTTTTTTAAAGGAACTATAACTGAAACTGCTTAAACGTCATGATATATAGTTATAGTAGGAAGGAACTTGAACAATCAGAAATTCATATTTGTCTTTCAGGTGAGACGGAACTCTGAATTCAAGACAAGTCAATACTTTCTTAAAACTTCAGTGAAATATAGAAAACCTATTTCGAACTGATTATTCATTTCTCGTTTATTAATCTGTGCATATTATCAAGTCAGAATGATATATCATCGATCTCTTTACAATGATTCAGTTCCAATAATTGGAGGTAAGTACAAGTTTCTCCCAAAAAAAATACCATTCAAAACTAGAGTGGTGGACTGAATGAGTATACCTAATTGGTGCCTTTGGTGTCAATAAAATTGAGTGGTATCTATTACTTGAACTAGAGTGGTATTTCGATAATTAATTAAAAAAATCAGGGAAAACGACAATCTTCCGAGTCTGAGTATCTACATTGATAATTATTCATAATAACCATTATCATGGAACGATTTGACAAAACCTAGTAATGGTGATCACTAAGTTAAGTGACTGATTATGAATTTGCTTCTTTGCGAAAATATATTCACACGTTCATATCGACATAATAACTTGACATTGTTATTGTTATTGACTACTGAGTGGATGATTTCAATATTGTGTAATCTTCTCATGAAAAGGACAGTATCATTACTGTATTGTATTGTAACCCTCGGAATAGTCCATACATTTTATACTATTGATGTCTGTAGGTATACCGAATAGCTGTTTCAAGACTGTTCCTTGATGCAAACCAATAATAATTTGTCATAACTATACTCTTGATATTTTTTAATCTTCCATGAATAGAAATACGAAGACATAACAATCGTTTTCACCTGATAAGCTGAAAAGCTAGTATCCATTCATTTGTGAAAATGGAAGGGTATTTTTGTAGATTTATATGCGTTATTAGATAATTGTCTGTTAATCGCAGTTCAAATGACCATCAAGTCAAACACATGAGTGGGTTCTCAAGAACTCTGTGATGAATCATCGAAAGAACAAGAAAGATTCTAGTCCTTTGATACTAGGAACACATTATACAGACTCAATGGCGATTCCAAACTCAAAAGCTAGCAGGTGGTGTGTGTTTTCTCGATTCAAGTCCGTCTCTGGGCAGATACCACTATCATCTTTAGTCTCTTTCTTCCACAGGATGCGAAGAATCACCACAACTCTTTCGATAAAACCGGTTTGACTTATAGCTAGGTCACGGTCAACCAAAATGAATATCTTTTTGCGCTGCAAGCTACGAAATGCAATACCGCAGAAAGAATAAACAGCTTTTATTGCTGGACGGGATGGTAAGTCACGCATCCGATCGTTGTTTTTGATTAGCAGAAACCGTAGCTAAATTGGGAAGCGTACCAGGAGTAGCGAAATGCTTGTTTTGGATTAAGGAGTAATTAAATACCATATTTATCGTTTCATATGTATATGAGACTCAATGGGATTAGCGGATTTTTATGGATCTGACGTTCGAGGATGGAGTAAGTACCTAATAAATAAATTAATTGTCATGAACAGGGTGGCAAAGTCACACGTCATACATCGTGGAGAACCCAATCAATTCATACCTTCATCCAACTCATGACAGTTATCACTATCATTATTATTGTCATTTTAGACAAGTAAACTATCAAATAATACACTAGTGTGTTATAATTCATATCTCACTAGTGAGTTATGGATGATAACTCACGTTCATATTTAAAGTAATATTCAATTTTTTTATTACTATTACAAGCAGAATTCACATTGATATTGAAATTAAAGTAAAACGCTATCAGTTTATTCGAATTGGAAGTCATTGTAACATTCGTTGGTTCATTGGAACCAGACGCTCCCATACAGCTGCTGATAGTGTTGGAAGACGCCGACACATTAGAACCTTGTGTTTTTTCTGCAATTTGTATTTTGTTATGCATCGATTCAATTAGGTATTGCTCTGCTACCGTCGAAGACTTCCATCATCCGTGACGCTTCAAAGTAATCATGTTCGCCCCTGCATTGGCCAAAAAAGTCTGGTTTCTCCAATTTCAAAAACATATTGCAATTCTTGAAGGTATCTTTGACAACGTATTTATTTCCACATACTGGCTGGTACACTTACCATTTTTTTAAAAAACAAAAAAGCGGCTAATACGAGTATTCTTTGGTTTCAAAGACAAGTATTTTTTTACACAAATTGATCGGGTGGACTAGAAATCCATCTTCAAGTATAGTGAAACTTTTCAATTTCTTCGTTTCAGTGTCTGGCAAAACTACTTACGTGAAAATATTTCACTTTGTCTTGAATATTTTATATTTTTAAATTGACCAATTCATTGCATCTACAAGCACCGCTAATCCCTATTATCAAAGCCACTTCATCAACAAGTACTCGTCGTCGGGAGTTTCGTTCAAAAACTTCTCTATTTCAGGTCGTTCTAATGTCTTGGACTCCTTTGTTTTGTATCCCTGTGATTTGATTTGCTTTTCAAAAATCTCGTTAGTTTGCGATATTTTGAAATGTCGATTTTTTTTATAGAGGTGAATATTCTTCGAGTATTTGATCCATACCGACGATGAGGCAATTTTTTTTGCAAATGTATAAAATTAGCCAATATAACGTTCTCATCGATACTTATCTTCCGTGAATTCATCCAAGACTCAAAGCATTCTGAACTCCTTGTCGTAAGCATCTCGGGACTTTTCTGGCGAAATCTGCAGCGCTGTTTCTTCCGCCTCCATAAGGATATCCTCAGGAACGTAATTCTCATGGGTTTCCTCAATTTCCGTACGTTTATTTGTTCAAAAAAGCTTTCATGCAGAGGAAACTGGCAAGTGTCAAAATTTATTTGAACATTTGCTAACAAGGTATCATGCCCATGGCAACCAAACAAACAACCTGCTTTTATTGTGTACTGAGAAGCAAGTAACTTTGATTTGATCACAAAACTTATCAATTATGTCTTAAAAAAAGATTCCTTCCACTTGTTTTGTGTCATGTTTCCTATGTCACTTGAGAATTTATAGATCTTTCTCGCGTGACTTATTTTCAACATAACACACTAGTACCTACCATAAATAACTATTCTTTCTATCAACAGACCCAAAACTAGTCGAACGAGTTCGATTAGAACAACAGTGTTGTGATATTTCTTTCTTCTCTGAATTTGTTAGGATTTTGCGTCTTTTGATTGCGTTGATTTCAAACAGTCCCTCCGACATAGATCATCATGGGTCCTGTAATAACCAACAGGTTATGTTTAGATCTAGTAACAGTTCTGAAGTAAATAGTTCGCCATGCATTTGGGTACTAGTTGAGATTCTATATATTGTATATACCTATTGAATGGATTCATCACTAAATATTATCCCGAACTATCAAGAATTGAAATGGTTTTCGATATATTATAGATATGATTCAAAAAAGGAGTCTCGTGAATTCTCTTTACAGTTAAAGATTCCGAGTTAATTCTACATATAGTCCAGAAGTGATGTGAACACTTTAGAATAGACCAACTGGCCTTCTTCATCAGAAGTGTTAAGAGCAAATTTATGGTTACTTGAGAATTATTCAAGAATAAATTACCGAATAAATGTAGATGACTTTGGAATATTTCTTATTATTTACACTATACCTAATAACCATTCTTGTAAATATTTGGTGATTGCAAAATTTATATTAGTTTTTATTAGTATATTGCAACTGGGTATCAATTAAAGTTGATTTTCGATACCAATAGCATATCACCATAATATGATGTTTTTTTTTTAACAGAGACGGGTTAACCTTAGATGAATCATCAAAAATGTTCTGTTTAGACGACCTTGACATTTAAAACCTTCATACAGAACTGCCAGACGTGAGCGAATTGACTGCAGAGATGATGAAGGAGAGCTTGTCAACTCATCAACAGCAACAAATAAATTGACATGGAAACTTGATGTACCAAAAGTGATGTTAGAACGACAAAGAGACATGCAGCTATAAAATTTTCAAAACTGTACTTCTGTTAAAATATTCCAGCGTGTAAAAGTTTCGGTTATGAAATAGGAAGATATACAAAGAGATGTAACATTTATTATCATTATGGAATTCATTCGTTTTCATAAGAGAAGGAATAAAAAAAGCTTCGGAATATGGATGGGAAGAAGTTCAACTCATGATGGAGAAGTATCATCATCCTGTTTTTCTGCAAAAAGAGGACGCCTGTCGAACATTCCCAACCACTAGAGACTAACTGAAAAACATTTTCCGGAATATACAGCCGCGACTGAAATGGAAAACAACCCATTCGCCAGTGTGTGTTCGTGATGCTTGAGGAAAAAAAATAAGAGAAAGCAGATACTTTTGTCGAGATTGTAACGTACCCCTTCGCGTAGGGCCTGTTACAGTTTATACCGTACTCAGCATAGTATTGTGTTATTAATTTGGTTTACTAATTTTTTTTGTAAGTGATAGGTAGCCGAGTTAACTTTCATTTTTCATTTTTTTATATTTTCTGAAATAACAATTCTATCCGTAAAAAACCGCAAACAGCATTTTCAGTTTTCCCTGTATAAGTTGAGAAGGGCGAGAATCCCCGTAAATTTTCTATGATCAATTTACTGCTTACCACAATAGTTACCTTTTTTCCCATTTAATCGTCTTTGTATCTGTTACGGTTTAGAATATAGCAATGTTACTACATGATAAAAAAACGGCCTGTATATACGAAGTGAATCGAAAATGGTGAATAAAATTATTATTATATAATTGTAATATTAAACCTACCAATAGCATATTCGTTCGTCTCTCTTCAGTTTTCTTACATCGATACGCTGTTTGAATCCACTAAATAGAGACATTCCAGATCCTGAACGTTTTTGCAGCAGGCAAGAAATGAATTAGCAAAATTTGAATGTGCTTGAATAAGATTTCGAGGATCTCCGGATAGTTGTTAATTTGTAGCTGTCGCCAATTCAAGTGGTTCGTTTGTACGAGGCCCGTGACATTTGAATGCGTTTTGTCTCGTAATTGTGACTAATAGTGGTTTCAATATCTGTTCAGTCTGATTGCTCCGTTGTTTTTGTCGAGCACACTTCGTCTGGGTTATTCATTAATATTTTTCAAGGCAGCATGCAACTACTCAATTGGAGATGCAATTGCTTGCATTTCATGCAATTACGGATGGACAACCTTGGAAATTTGTAGTATTCTTCAGGCAGTAACACAGCTTCGGTTTTCCCGATCTGATAAACAATTGAAGTATTGAAGTTCTTGTAGATATACATCATCACAAAGGAAAACAACAATACCCTTCTCTTCACCTGATAAACCCGCTTACCTTTCAACGTGTGATAAAAACGGGCCTGGAATACCAGATCAGAATATGTTAAGGCTAGAAACATTTTCCAATAGAAAATTGAATCCTCGAGAGAGAACAATAACGCCAAGAAACGATCAAAATTCGTTAATTGTGCATTGGTTAAAGCAAATATGTTTGCCAACATGATATGACCATTTCCATATATTTATATATGTCCAATGGAAAATAAATGTTATTATTATGTGTGATGGGGGAGCGTTCGCTTCTAGACTATAAGGACTTGAGTTCAAATTCCAGCGCGCTAAACATACTTACTAAAAGAAACGCAGTGCATTTCTTATTATTCAGCCAATAGCGGTTCTCATCAGAAATCTGCTTGCTTGTTATCATATATACGGCAGCAATCTCCATGACGTTTGATTGCGTTTTGCACCAGTGATTCCTCGTCAGGCTCTCATCATATGGCTTCCCTTCGCAGTTGTATTACTTGTTATTTAGCCTTTCTCAGTCAGATCATTCCACATGATGGTTCATGTAGTTTCTTCTGATACTCTACCTAAAAATGTTGGTATTCCGCAGACGTCTATTTTAGTACCACCATTATATCTTCTTCTTCACATCAATGATTTGTTGGGAGCTACTCATGCATAGCGCAAAGCTTTGCGGATGGTAGTGACCTTCATGCCCCTTTTTCTTCATTTGCTGCAAAATCAGCTCGTGAAACCAAAAAGGAACGTGTACGATATTAATATGGAGTTAGCAGGAATTCTTAAATAGGGACCCAACAACTTGGTGCAGAACTGAGCAAAGCGTCAACACGGATTTTCTCTAGAAAAGCCTATCTTAAAGAAGTTCGCATGAATAAATCAGGAGTATCCATTCCAATTAATACCACTATTTCAATTTTATTTCCAATAAAACAGTTTTTACCTACTTTAACATGGTTCCCACAATCTTTTCTGAACATTACAGAATTTTCCTTTTAGTGGAAATAAGGAAAAACAAAAAATGTCCACAAAGTAGTAAAAGAGCCAAAAAGAACATTCACAAAATTCATAAAATTGGGTGCATTTAAAAATTGTTACAATATACAAAGCATTTGATATGAAAATTAAAGTTGAAAATTAAAATTGGTTGAAATATACCTCTCGGTGAGTATGTCAAATATTCCAAGTTGATTCCATGAGACTCTTGCACATGGTACTTATAATCTGCCATACCATGAAGTCGTGTTCAGAGGAAACTATAATCATGTCGCTGTCACACGTATGGTAAGCGATTGTAGAAAAAATTATGAACTTCGATCATCATTGAATAGTTCAATAAATATTTACTCACTGTGAACTCACTGTGAACAACTTACTAATTAGTTTCAATAGCTGCTCCAATTTCTATATAACTTATCGATACAACAGAATTAATAATGGCGTGAAAACGACGCAGATTAATAATAATTCAATGTGCTGATCGAATAACTGAATGAAAAACCATCATTGAACATGGTCAGGCAACACGAGTTTCTGTTCGAAAGCGCGGTTTGCCATACAAGGGGCAAGAATATAGTAGATATAATTGCAGATAGAATGGTTCGTTTTCGGAGTTTATACGGCGAAAGAAAACTTTTAATATCTTTTTATTTGTTATCTATTCAGTGAGAACTGAAAGGTCCACCTTAACGCTTCTATTCGACATTTAATGATTAATTTTTGTGAGATGGATACATTCCACCATTTCTTGATATTTTGTAACTCAATATTAAAGCAGATTGTTCTGTATTGCATCATGAATATCAAATACAGCTGAATTAATCTATTTCAAAGTGACTACCACAACACTCTAATAACTAAAAGAACTTCATGACATGAACGGAAAGATTGAAGAGATTCCAGAGATTAAAATAGTTTTTTTTTGTCATCTTGGGGTCTTCTTCTGAGCAACTCCTAAAAGTCATCATGCTACTTATGGAAGCGAAATGAATTGGGGGCCTGACCTTTTGACCTTCAATCTCATGTTAGAGAAAAACCTGAAATATATGGTACCCAAAGGTCATTCATACCCAACCAAAAGTCAACCACATTCAGGGTTGCTTTTACTTGGGTGTCACTCGATCCACCAGAACTATCCACTAGTTCTTGTCACTCATTGCTGTGACTGAGACTTTTTGATCAAGGTAGCCTAGTTAACCGAAATTTATTTCTTTATTGTTTGCTCAGAGTAAACATCACAGAATGAATGCAATAAAAACATAAAATTGGATTATTCTATTTTTAGACGTATTTTCGAAAACGAAATGATAAATATTATGGAAAGCAATTGAGTAAACGAAGCATTTAAACTATTTGTTTGTTTTCAGATATAAATTTGGATTCTGTATCAAATAACCGTTAAATAATAAAGTGGCAAAATTTTGTGAACTAAATTTCTTAAATATAAACGATGTGTTTGTCAGAAGTTATCGTACAAGGTGAAATACGCATAGAACAAGTAGTAAGTACGTATCATACATAGAATGGCTGATATTAAGGAGGCTATGAAATGAAATCACAAGGGACTGGTGCAATTGAGTAATTATGATCCATCACGTGGGAAATTGAACAATTTCAGTAGGATTACTCACGCTCCCGTTGCCGTCTTCATGGATTAAAATATGTTTTACTCTTGCAATTTTTCACAACGTTTCGATTGCTTGCAAGGTGTATACCTAGGTCTGTTGTTACAGTGTTGCATGTAATTAGTATTATTTATTATTATTACAGTATGGTAATATATATGTAACAATTGTAAAAGAAGCAAGTATTGTTCCATTGCAATCCTTTTAATAGCATGATGAGTTTAAAACAAACAAAAAAGTCACTGAATTAGTCTATATAGACTACAGAAAAAATTATATAAATAATGAAATTATTAATTGAAAAGATAATTAAATTCTCTTTTCAACCATCAAATTTTTTTTGATTTTCGATTTTACGTGTTGTCACAATATGCATATAAAATGTCAGAATAAGTGCGGATCTGGCTTTCTTACCTGACCACGATAACTTTTGAAGGGTTCGATGTGAAATAACGGGACAGAACATTTTTTGAAAGAAACGAAATTCTGAAAATTTTTAGATGGTTGAAAAGATAATTGAATAATTTGAATTACCTCCAAACGTTTTTTTTTATGTTCCTGCGTCAAACCGTTCGAAAGTTAACAGGGGGGACTATTAAAAGCTAAAAGCCGCACTGTATAACAACTGTAAAAGAAGCAAGTATTGTTCCATTCAAGCATATTAATATCGTGATCAGTTTCGAACAGATAAAAAAATCACTAAATTAGTTTATCTAGATAGGAGAAACATAAACTCCACCTTGTGTAGTTTTCACAATAAATATCCATCATTTTGGGATTTTTTTTCAATAATTAAAAAAACTTATTTTTAAAATTCACACACCAAACGGTTGAATTTAGGATTGATGTGCTTTATATTTTTGTTTAGAATTGGGTCTAGGATTGAAATATGTATCAATATAAAGAGTGTTCCATCAAAAAAAGCAGTTTTTTTTGCCAAGACATTTTGACTGATCCTGCATAATAAGTATTTATTTATTGAAAATAAAAATGTTGTCTTGAAATTTTTCGGAAGCTTTCTTACTTCATGAGATAATCGATGATATTTATATATATCAGTGGCCCTGTATATCATTTCTTCTATTACTCGTATAAATAATTATATTGATCACCGAAAATGACAAAAAAAATTGTTATTGTGCTATACTAGCCATAGGTTATGCTATATTTTATAGTCATAATCACAATTAATAACATTTCTGTATTTTGATTCAATATAAAAAAAATATTATTTCAATATGAATTATGCAAAAATGTGGTTATACCCTTTTCATGGAATATCCTCAAAATAATTTATCCTTGCAGATCCTATCTTCGGGTAATTTTGCACTCTGATAGCGCTTGCTCGTCTTTCGATCGCGTTCCCCTCGTATTTTCAAGAGGCGAAATCAACATTCTGGTGCTGTTAGCAGAGCTGATCTCAAATCCAGTTGCAGTAGCGAACGATAACTGTTCTCGTGCCGATGCCGCGGTGAGGTCGTAACTTGTCCAGTCTCGTTATGTCTATTTTCACTTCTTATAAGGCCAGACCGACCGATCCCAGTCTTCTGTCTCTTTGAAGAAATTACAGCTGGCAGGAGATCTTACCGTTAAACGGCCCTTCCTTCTAATGTTCTTTGCTCGTTTTTCGGTTTCTTTCTGCTAATACCATAAGTAGTTTGCGCTAAGTGGAAGCCATTTTTGTTATTCAGTGGATCGGTAGACGGTTTGTTAGAACTAGATTTGCAACCCATAAAAAAACTTCTAAGGGTATTTCAACGATACTTTTTATGAAACCGTTTCATTATACTTATACTCATTTTTATCATCATGACATTGGAAAATAATGCTTCAATCCCTTGGAATTCACTAGATGATAATTAGAGACTACAACCCTCAGCTTCTATTCAGCATTTTTTATTTTCAAAGCGTTATGTTGACGCAAAATGTCGCAGCAATCGGCATGTTCAAACTCCAGGAAGATCATGAGCTTTCGATAAAAAGGTTGGGAATAAAAATAGTCTTATCAACAAAATTGATTAACTCACATTTGAATTTGTTTTCAAGTAATGAAACATCGAATTCACTGTCAAAATGAACAAATATATTTTTAGGTTTGGAACTTAACTATAGTTAGGAAAAACTTAACTATAGTTAGGAAAAACTTTATTCTTGTCTTTACCAAAAAACTTTTTATTTGGGTGAACTTTGGTAGATACGCTATCGTTGTTATTTTCTGGATAGCCTGTTCAACCACATAATACTTCAACAACGTTCTGAAATATATGTCTGTAGGTTTTTTGTGAAGTAAGGAAGAGTGACTTTTCAGACAGAATAAGAACTTTCAATTCTGCGAGAGTTCCTAGCTGGGGTATATGTGCTATGTTATTCGTATAGGTAAATATCGATAAACTTATATTCAGTCACAAAAACATTGACTAATTTCCATGATATAAATCAATACTTCATTCAATAAATATCATGCATATTCTATATCTTAAGTGACATCTCAGATTAATTATCCGAATATTGATTTTGGCAATCTCAAAAAAATTTACTATCTGTTGAAAATTCACGAAATGTTTGAAAATGGAGATGTATACTTAGTTGAATTCATCATTTTTTGAAGGTAAGTGTTTTTTGGTGTGGTGATGAAGATACTGGGGTTTCATCCCATCACCGAACTGGTATTCTCCTTGACAAGTGTACCAGCGTTTCAGTCATCTTGTGATAATCCCCTAGAGGAAGGTAATTAAAATGAAAGCATTTTATCCATTTGATACGTGCTAGGTATACCTGCGTTCTAATCGTGATTCACCTTAAATTAATTTAGTATCAATAGCGTAGAGGTTATCGCATATGGCCAGAAACCAAAAGGTCCCAGGTTCAAATCCCGTTGATCCATACTTTTTTAATTCTGTTCTAATTCTCATCTTCTGGAAAAAGTGTCACAAACCAAAGAATCGGAGATTTTAACCATTCAATTCGCCAGGGAAGGATGGAATATTTCCAGCCTTACTGCAACATGGTCTTGAAATATAGAGCCCTTCCTGAAAATGCCATTCAAGGCCAGCATTAGGCACTTGACTATATGTATACAGCAGATCTGGAGTTCATACCAAAGACTGCTAATGAACGACCCAAAGTCTGACCGCCCCATCAGTATCACTTCCTTTTTCCTTAAAGCATTGGAGGAAATAATAGATTGTCAGATCAGAAGCTAACTCGTCAAGTTGGAACCGCTTCACAAGAAACAATTTGCTTACGGAGCAGGTGAATCCCCGATCAATTCTCTACAATGCCTGATTGAAAGCATTGAAAAGACATAAATGGCAAAAGAAATGGCTCTTTGTGCCTTCATCAACGTAGAGGGTGTATTCGATAACAACTCACATTCCTCCAAAACCAGATCAATAGAGGATAGAAATAAAAATTCCTCTTTGATCAGATGGATACGAGCAATACTGAAAAACAAAATCATTGTAGTGACCCTGAGGGAAAAGACAGCCGGGATGACAGCGGAAAAAGGTTGCTCCTAAAGGGGGAGTTCTTTCGCCTTACTGTGGTCACTGGTTGTCGACAACCTGCTAGTAAAGCTACAATAATCTGGGTTCACGACGATGACCTGGTCATCACCATTAGGGGCAAACATGACGAACTAATCTCCGACCGCATGCAAGTAGTCCTAAACACAATCAGATGCTTGAGGAAGAAAAGCTATCCAGATTGATTCGATCTTTTACACTAAAATCAGTCGTCTAATCTGACTGATTATTTACAATAACCTTTGCTCGCTACTACATATGGCTTAGGGAAGAAGACATGCCTTCGACGTGTTTGCGATATGAATGAAGATATAGTCGCTTCGCTGAACTAAGTTCAGATGTTGAGTATTGATTAACCAATGAAATTTACAGTTTTTTAGCAACTGAACCAAGTTTAATTGAACTGTTGATAAACTTATTTTGTTCAACCCGCCCTTAGTAATTTATTAGTGTCAAAAAACTCATGTCTACGATTAGTGATAGATCAATAGATTGTAGAAATTCTTCAGGTATATTTCTGAAGTAGGTACGCAAAACTTTATCCACTCAATACGATAATCAGATAATTTTCTTGATATATCTAAATGTTGGAATCAACACAATTGGAGGTATGGCAATGAAATATTTCTATATTTTTTGGACTCTTCAACGCCAAATGAATTAGCCATCCTACCGGCGCAGGTCTAAAACAACATGGCACTTTTAAAATGACAGCCCGTTTTTCGGGGGATGGGGGGTACTGACATTGAACAATAAAACGAAATAGTGACAATAATCATACTCAATAAGAAATTTGAAGTAGTTAACGAAGAAAGAGAAGCTATAGCAGTACTGTCAGAAAGGACTAGCAATTTATCCATTCCGACAACTCTTACTAGCATTGCTCCTTGAGAATATGCGTAATTGTGCATTTGAAATTTATAAAAATATCTTCATAATTTTTGGTTTTTCTGTTCGGCACTAAACAAAAAATTTGTCGATTTCGAAACGCATTCACAAACAATTATTTTCTTTTTAATTCTCGTCCATGCAGATGACTTTCTTCTTATCATTACTTTCGAATTGTTGAGGATATCAGGTAGGATATGTGGCCATAAAAGTTGTTCATATCAAGGAATGTCGTCGAAATCATTCATCCCTTCTAGGTTTCCGTGAGAAAATGAATTTTAGAGCATTTATAAGGAATAATATAGTTTTTCTGAAGCCTAAACCAGCATTGGACTCCAATAATTCCACCTTTTGGTAAGTCTTTTAATGCATATTTTTATCTAGACGAGTGCACTCATTTCATTCGAGAGCTATTTTTACCCCAACGCTCTGGGATTACGAATTATACCGACCGAGTTAGGGGAATGCGATCCTACGCAACACGCACAATCCGCGAAGGGTGTTCCGTGCGCAACGGGTCCAGGGATGGGGTAGGTCCTTGGCAACAGCTAGCCTCAAGCGCAGTATGCATCCAAGGGTAAATGCTGGGAAGTGAGCCGGTAATTTTGAATATTTTGGGCGTCAGAGAAACGGCGATTCGTTGTAACCGCTCATGAGGATTTCATTCGGAAAATACGCTGCAAGATTTTTGCTATTTCACGGTTTACAGAGTTTCATCACCATAAGTTATGATGTTATGGTGGAAAAGTACCTATACCAAAAGTACAATCCTATTTGGCGATACCTTCCCAATTGGGCATGAATCATGAAAATAATAATGATCGATACATTACTGACGATGCAAGAAAGAATGTATACAGGGGAACATTAAAATTTTCCGCAAACTAAATTAAAAATCCGAATTAATTAGAGCGGAATTCACCTGTACTGCCCTCTATTGTCAGTTGAAAATCGTATCAGCAGTTTTGATTTCTGTGTTGAAATCAAGTCGAATATCGGCGTTATTTACCAAAAGATGTGTGTGAATTTTTTATGCATGTCGCCTAAAGTAAGCTGAGATCACGTATTTAAAATCACTTCACGATCCTATTCATTCATTTCGTATCGACTCCAACCCACTTCAAAACTGTTCCGAATTGAGGAAGATTCGAACGCGGGCTGACGTCACTTGTACTACAAACGTTTGTTCTGTGAGTGCTTTGTACAAGAAATATTTGTTCCCATTTTGAATCACAGTGTACACTGGAAATTAAGGAGACTGACGTCACTTGTATTCGTTCAATGATGCACCGGTAATATTTGACGCGAATTTGAGCTAGTGTTTGAATTTATCTATAATCCTTCTGTTTCCTGAATAAAAAGTAAGAAAACTATTGATAAAAAATATAAAAAATTACCAGTGTGATTCCCTATTGTACATAGTGGGACTGCAATGGACAGTACTTATTTTTAAACGCGACTTTCATAATTTGACTTGGTATAATCCCGAATTTCAATTTTAATGAAATATTTTACGTACGATTTACTTATGATAATATTGTTTGTTGTTTTTTTCGTTTACCAGCTGTCATCCCCCTACGAACGACAGCCCTCAGAAGCCGAAACTTGTGCGAGCTAAGGATTAACGAGGTCTTACCTTTTAACGTGCGATTCCTAGTACGATATGGTTAAAATTATTTTGGGCCTACATTTAAAAGCATTAATGTTTCTTTTTGGTTACAGAAAATGGATAACAAAAAAAACAGTTAACAAGAAAGAAAGCCAAAATAATGTATATATTTGTTTGAATTTGTTTCTTGTTTGATTTTTTATATCCTTTCTGATTTAAATTTTAGTAACCAATGTTTAACAATGATAGCGCTGTTGTTTTTTTCACTGTTTTTGATTAAAATATTAATTTGTATCTTTTTGTATGGCTTACATTCATTTTATTTCAACTTAACCCCATTATTATCAGGGACTAGTCAATTCTAATCCGGCTCTTCAGTGTTTTCATACTTTAAATAATTTTTCAATAATACGTTCATGTTCTCAATATAATGAATAGCTGAGAATCTGATTCAATATTGAAATGGAGAATATATATGATCATTTGAAAAATATACTTCCATTAATCTTCATTATTAGTTTTCTGTCAAGTAGTGTCAACGCGTTTTTCTATTAAAAATATTAGCTATCATCAAAAAAATCGAGTTCTCTCCTTCAACCGGCTGCATTCTTACGAGCAACCCTGAGAAGTCTCCGAGAGACATGTGCGGGAGGACGAGGCCCTTACCTTTTATCGTGTGATGGCATGCACTGTAGCCTCATAAAGTATGTATGATATATTATTAAAATATTATCAAAAAGATTAATTATACAATAATTTGCACCACACGTACACTCACAAGCATTTTTAGCATTTCATTTTTCCAAATTATTACCTACTGAAATGATATTAATTCATTAAACGAATGAATTCAGTATGTTGGCAGAAATTCTGACCGTGAGGGTAATACTGGTTTCTCGGTAATGGTAAGAGATAGAGGAGTGGTTAAATCGGGAAAAACAAGAATTTCGAAATTTTTTATTTTTTGATTAACTCCAGAACTAAAAAAGCTAGATCAACAGTAGAACTCGAATGATCAGAAATAATAATAATTCTATCTTTTATTTCTCAAATTGAAAAGTATAGTTGTTACAATACTGTTACAATATACAATAATTGGAGAAAAGTCGTCAAAAGCATATAAAAGTGTAAAGTCGAACAGAACTAACAATTGAGTACATATATAAAATGAATTTAGTAATTTGTCGTCATACATTGTAGATAATAAAAGTCATCTATAATATGAGTATGGGTGAGTTTTTGCTCATTATATAATTTACAGTTGTTCTGTAAATTCCTGAAAGATATAGCAGTTCATTTGAGGTAGCAGTTTCTTCAGCCTATATTTAAACATATGAGAACTGGGAGAATCAATGATATATTAAGAAAGAATATTGTAGAATTTACAGCTGTTAAAATCTACACTTTTTTCGTACAATGCGGTTCTTTGGGAATTTGACACGAGAAGACCCTTAACGAGTATTGTGGTCATGTTGATATGTTTGAAAGATTGATTTATGTCTAAATATATATGCACAAGATTCTAATATATATGTGCTGGCGACTGTCAAAATATTCAGTTCTTTGAATGCATTTCTGCATGACTCCCTGAATCCTGGTCGAGCAATTATTCTTATTACCAATTTGTACGGCTGCACTAGTGCCCCAGTTCAGAATCCCATAATGAATGTGGGAATGAAAATTGGCGTGATATAGAGTTTTCAATACATTGATACTACAGTGATTAGACAAGAACCTTATAGAGAAGCAAGATTTTTTCAATTTGGTTTAAAGTGCATCGATATGAGAATGCCATGAGAGTTTTCGGTCCAGAATAGTTCCCAGCATATTAACTGTTTCAACTAGTTTTTTCTTTCCACCATTTAACGGTATTTCGAAGATTTTTAGGCCGCGATTAATGAATAAGACGATGTTAGTTTTGCCTTTGTGTGGTGTTCCTCAGGTTTTCCATGGATTCTTCTATAATTATTATGTTGGTGTCATCTGCGTATCTGGTAACAAATGTCGTGGTGTTATTGCTAATGAATGTTATAAGATCGTTGGCAAACACCAAAAAGATAAATGGACCCAAAATAGATCCTTTTGGTACTCCCTGGCCAATTTCAGATTCACTGCTAATACTTTTGCCACTTTTTACTCTTTGTCTTCTTTCTTTGAGATATGACGTAACTAAGTCATGTGTTAATCCTCTTATACCCGATCTGAGTAGTTTTGAGAGTAATAATTCATGATCTACACAGTCGAGTGCACGGGAGAAGTCTATAAAGAGACCTAGAACACATTTCCTTTGGTCCAGGGCATTGATAATTCTGGTTTGAAACTCACATAATGCTGATTCTGTGCTTTTGGACTCAGTGAACCCATGCTGCGATGTCGATAGAGTTTTGTTATTCTCAAAGAAGCTTGTTAATTGTCTTTTTATATTTAGTTCCAATGGTTTAGAGAGACTTGACAGCATCGAAATTGGACGAAAATGTGACGTCTCATGCGAAATTTCGATACTCTGACATTTCCATTTCTAACGCAAATTTACATTCCTCATCAAAACCGATGGAAATGATTCTGAATAAAAATTTATAGTTGAATGATATCGTT
Source organism: Chrysolina americana (assembly GCA_958502065.1). Taxonomy (NCBI): domain Eukaryota; kingdom Metazoa; phylum Arthropoda; class Insecta; order Coleoptera; family Chrysomelidae; genus Chrysolina; species Chrysolina americana. The sequence continues at coordinate 46,941,816 of OY293418.1, read as the reverse complement.
GACAGGAAAGGTAATTACGTTAGAAATGGGAAGCAGCGTACGTATTTTTTGAATATGACGTCACATTTTGATTCTGTAAAACATTTCTAATCATCGAACTCCCACTGCAGATCACCCCTCTGCCTTTTACCGTTACCGAAATCACAATGCACAGACTTTAACTTGAATAGCCCCGAATATGAAAAGTAATTGATGTCCAATCCTGCCTGGATGCTGTTTGAAATAAATAAATAATGCTTTTCAATTATTTAATTATTATATAGACCGAGCATGTTCACCCTTATGTCACTATCATTTTATGACAATTTTATTAATTGATAGCTTATTTTATTAGTATTAGTTAGTTAGTTAGTATTAACATAATAATAAGATTTCATTAGTTATGTTGGGATTGCAATGTCTTTGAAATAGAAAATAATAGTAATTTTGGAGATAATGAAGAATATATTCCTCGAAAAGTAGTTACTCTTGTCGATACGAATCCAACAAAAAACACCTACTGCTCCAACGACCGTCGAATTATAGCTCTTAGATAAGTACTTGGCAACGTTATCTACAAGAACTATACTTTGCAATTGGGGGACACCAACGTTCCACTTTCTCACTAGCTCACCCAATTTTATCGAAGGAACCCTTTGGTTGTTGATGGGAATTTCCGACATAAACACTGAAATATACATACTCAGCGCCATCTCTTGATTTCCGAAGTACTACGAATATTGTGTCTCTTTGAAATTCACAGTCTAGTGACAAAAATGTGTATTTCTTATTTCTTAAATTTAAGTGGCGTTGGCCATTCTAGTTTCTCTTCCAAGCTCAATATGTAACCACATTGTCCATTTTTAGAACCATCCTTTTATGTTATTTCCATTAATTCATTTTATTCAAATACGTCAAAATGACCACTTAGAGCAACAAAAGATCAGGTCCGTCTGAAAGGTGATTATCGGGATGAATTTAACTTGGCAAACCTCAACGTATCTATGTTCTATATTGGCGAAGATGGAAATGGCAATAGAGTTTAACAGGCACCAGTCTGGTAATAAACGTGATTATCCGAGATTGCTCTGGAATCGTTGGAGTGTGGTCTTGTTCGGACGTGTTCTGAGACGCTTTGGATGATCATCGACGATATTCTTCGCACGTTCACACTCTATACCTTTTAGGAGCAGTGGTGGCGCTTGAAAAAATTGCAACTATATTACCTTTTCATGGTCAATTTCACCAATCTAATCACATATAAGTAAGTCAAATAATGGAAAGTTTTCAATTTATTCGGAAAAATATAGAAAATATAGAATTTATGACAATTTTACTTACAAGTAGCGCAGATATATTAGGTCAATAACTATGCAATATTACAAATAGATTGGACCATATCGAACAAGCATTAATATTTGGGAAAAATAATGTGAATATTTAACATAGTACTAAATCATCATGAACATTGTTCACATAGCTTGAAGGCTATATTGATATACTGGTAGAAAACAGTTGGGGGTTGAAAAACTAAATGCCATTTCAATCAAACATCCAGGCGATATATGAAACTTATTATTTGTGAGATATATTTGGATATCTCAGAAATTGAATTCAATTGTGGATCGATCACTTCTCTCTAAATCCCCCAATTTTTAAACATTAGAACTTTCTTCAAAAAATGTTCAGTCAGTGAATGAGTCAAACTGCCTGCTGTTTGATTCGAAACATCACAAGTTTCGAGTTTCCTGTTCATATATTATCAATGTTCAAATCTTTGCTAGTGTTGAAAACAATTTGGTGAGATATTAAACGAGTTGAAAATATATCAGGATCTAAGTTTAATGGCTGAGAAAAGGGAACACAGGGTTTCAGAAACAGAGAAAGAAACGGAAAACGAAAATACTCAAAATCTATTGTTGAAAATATATTTCCATACCAGTTGTCTATCAGTGTTGGTGCGTCAATATTACTTAAATGATCTCGAACTAATATCTCACCTATAACATTTGAATATTCTTGAGAACACGATATTTAGATGTTCGAGGTAAAGGTAAATTCCAATAATAATAATAGAGATATGGGATATAATGGCGAGCACTATTTAGTTCACTGTGTAAGTTGTATCCATTTCAATTATATCCCATTTATTGATATTTTTAACATCAAAGAATGTTCTATGTATGTTTTCTTCCGAACCTTTTTCTCACACTCTACTGTCACATTTTCCCCCACATTGCTTTTTGTCGTGTACGCTACTGTATACCTGAGACAGCAAATTTGAGTTTGACTCCGAATTGCTGTCTAAGGAATCACGATGTGTCAGATGTTGTCTGGATGTGCCTTTATGTCCAAACACTTTTTAGCGAATTGGCGGTGGACAATAATGAAACAAACAAATGGAAAAACCTGAAATACATTCGCAGAGTAAAGAATTCAACACAATCTGAGAAAAAGTTGACTAGTTCTCTTTCAAGGAAAGTGTATTGGATTTTATAACTTATTGGAAAACAGGTCAATGATTTTTTCATAAAGTGGCTACTAGTGGGAATTGAAAACATTGGGGATATGGAAATTATCTCACCTAAAACAGCTGTGCTGACATGAGAATATTTCTCATATTGAATTAATTTGTGGCCAGTTGTTACTGAAATGTTTCGTAGATGAAACTTTCAAGCATCAAAAGTAGATACACCTTGTACCAAAATCTATAATTCATGTATGTTAATCGATTCCATATTTCCATTGACTTGGACAGCTGCATAATAATAACTGCAAACAAAATTAATTGGTTACCATTATTTATGGCTTTATTTATGTGCAAATTCAGTCAATGGTTCATAATGAGGTATTTCTATGTTTTTGCGTCTCAATATTGTCCTATTGTTGATTGTAAAAATACCTAATTGTTTGCTGAGTGAAGAACAACAACGCTTGCTTTTCGTTAACTACTTTAAATATTTTTTGTAATTTTGAAAACAATCTATTGTTGGCGTTGAAGTTAAGTGTCCAATGATTCGAAATCAGAATATTATCCTAATCATAAATGTCATAATTTCGGTAGTAGAAAAGTCTTTGATGGCTGTGTTTCAGTTTGAATAGGTTTTCCAAAAGGAAAATCGAGGAGTTTTGTATGAAACTTTTCCAATCAGATTACGAATTAACTTTTTCAACATAACTCCCTTTAATAACTTTACTATCAACTGAGAAATGAATTGAATCATCTGACAAAAAATCTCAGTTATTCAAACGAACTTCTTACGGGGATATTGGATGTCTGGTAGCTGAAAACTTCTGTGAACTGTCGATTCGGGATCTTGACTTTATGAATTTCTCAAATTGGATTGCACCCTCCTTTTTCATCAGGTAAGTCTATTTAACTTTTCCTCATCTCTGTTGCATACATACCCAAGAAAGTTGTTTGAATTTGAATTACATTTTCCCATAGATTTGTTTCTGTATGTGAAATGTAGTGACAAACCAGCTGTACTGGATATGACGGATATGGCAATTATTGGACCTTTGAAATCAAACACAGATATGTTTGGCATACCTTTGTTCCTGGGGTTGTTTCGCATCCAGAGAAAATCGATTTGTTCCTTTCATCTAAGACTAATAATAATACAATATTTTGTTGCTTTTTCTTGTTGCGAGATTAAATTATTAATATCTTCAATTAAGGCAGGTTCTGGATCATTGAAAACATCTTACACCCCAACAAAAACCTAGCAGTTGTTTAAAATACCATGGCTTGTTTCAATTTTGATATTTGGATCTATTTTGAGTTGATTCGTAAATGGTCATTATGCATGTTTGATGTACTTAGTGATGGCACCAGAGACAGAATAAGTCAGTTGAAAAGGCGAAGGTAAAGGGTCTAGTATTTGAGAAGGACACACAGAAAATTGTCCAAAATTCTGGATTTCATGTCTCCGTGTTCGATATTTTTCTAGATAAATATCATTGTTATTATTTGAAAGGCCAGTAAGTCATAGAATCAACAACAGTATTCGTTCAAATGAGCGCATCACAAAGAAATAGATATGGCTTACCCATGTCTGGACAAATAATTATATCCCTTTTTGTCATTTCAGAAACTTGCCGAACGGCGCCGATTTTGAAGAATGTGTTTGTCAACCTGTGAAATTCATGACACACAGATTTACTTCATCTCTTAGTTCATACCGAATCTTCGGGACGACCTGTATAACAAAATGCATGTAAAACCTGTCATGCCAACTCACCTTGACTCCATCGTAACATGTCCACTTGAATCGATATCTCCTTTTTTAACTCAATAAGCTAAAAATAGTAAATGCATGGCATTATCGTTCCTGAAATAGAATCGATTTCTCTCCCGACCTAGCCCTACAGATCCCTTGATGTGGGGGCGGCGAAAAAATAAACTGTCACCATAAAGATTTTATTTATAAACGCAACACGCCAGATCTTGTTCTCGTGGGGGCTATTCATTTTATCGGAATTGGTCTGTAAATAGCAGGAACGACGAAAGTTTTTTCTGTTTTCGCAGAGAAAGATCGTTTCGATATGTTTTGGGAGTTATGTGTAGTTATTTCATAGCGGAGAAGTAAGGATCACGATACGCCGTGTTTTTTAAGAAGGATGGTAATGATAATAGTAATGTTGATCGTGGGCTGGGAATTCTGAAAGTTGTCAGATCCTAAATGAAGGCATACAATAGAAACAATACTGTTCCCAAAGTTGAATACTCTTTCCAAACCAGGTGTAATCACAAACTCACGCAGGTTTCTTTCTTATTAAATAGTCTAAAAAGTAAAAATTATTTGTGTATAAATAGCTCAAAGTGATGGTAATGTTTGGACAGCGGCAATGACATTTTTTTCCCGAAATACACATAAAAATTTTCTGTAAACGTAGTCCTTAGGAAAAAAGTCCGATACTTCATTCAACAGATACTCACATTACTACCATGGAGTGAATTAACATTCAGTGGCTATACTATATGGTCGAGTCGCCTGGTGTTCGATTCTATTTACCTCATCTCAAAAAAATCCTGCCTGTCAAGTTGTATCCCCAGATATCTCAATCATTTGACAAACTCACAGTTTCGTCATTGATCTTCAACTTTCGAGCGATCTTCGAGCGACGATACTTTTTCGAGAAGTTGGCGATCTATGTCTTGACCACGTTAACCCTTATCTCATTTTCATGCAGATATGGCACGACCTCCCGAACCGATTAATGCATTGGACCGCGCTGCAGCAGCCGCGCTTGAGAACTAATGTGTCATTGAAATTAATTGCAGTGTTCGTCTTCTTGAATAGCAGGAATTCTTGTGTATGTAGTGAGTTCTAATGGAAAGACAGACATGAACGTTGTGGTTTGTGGTACACCTGCTTCGGATCTATACCTTCTTGAGAAATTGTTAACTTTTACTGAAAAATACCTCACTCATAGATAATAATCTATTGGTCTCAGTGAGTTTAAGGGCATATCTGCCCGTAGTATTTTGCTGATCAAAACATTATGCCGTGGCTTTTTCCATATTCAGCAGCATTATAACTGCTTCATATATTGATGAACAGCTTCCTGAACCCCGTGAATAATTTGGAACACCTGTGAAATCATATTATGACGGAAACCGAACCTCAGCACGTTCTGAACTTCAGCCTCCCTTCAAGTTTCAGAAATCTCTTCAAGTTTACTTTATCTGTCAGCTTTGTTCGTCCTTGCCTAGCTCGGATATAGGGATAAAAGCCTGCTTAGGGCAATTAGGGTAGAACATGCTGGAGCCAACAGGCAGTGCGGGTGACTTTCGAAGTCGATGCGTGCATGCCTCGAACTCTCCACTTGCTCGAATCTGTCGTCTTCATGCGCCTTCTGATGTACACTTATGAGGTACCCTCCAAATAGCTTAGCCTTCTGAGGATCCGTTACTGTTCGTATGTCATTCAAAATCGGTATGTTGTATATACGGTATGAGAATGGCAGATAGTAGTAGAACACTCGTAGCGCCGCGTTGAGACTGCATGAGCATGAAAAGCTATCAAGAAATGCATTATGGCCTCAGGCGCCCCACGACACTTCTAGTGTTTGGGATATCTATTCCCATCACGCGACTTCGGTAAACCAGGGTGTTGAAAACGATCCTGGCAGGTCATCAAGAAATCCTTGGTCTCCGACTTCAGTCCACTGGACCTGAGTACTTAGAGGGTTATGTTTTTGGATGTTATTGAAGAAGACACCATGCATTGGCTCATCCTTGTGTTGCAGCAGAAGTTGAATGTGAGCTTTTTGCTGAACGCGATCTTAATCGGTGACAGACTCAGTGGTCGGAGACGATTTAGGATGCAAGCTCCTATGAAGATGCACCATTTTGCGAGTTGTCGCAGCTCAATTAAATACTCTTAAAGAGTAGAGTACGATCGAACCTGTAAGCATACTAGCAGCAGCAACGTTGTTCTTAGTTCTGATACCGGATCTGCATGAGATTTCTAATATATGTTGAGGAAATAATTTTAAACAGTGGCGTTGTTCTAACCATATATGTAGGTATATGTCTCTCCAGCATCAAGATGATGTGGTATGCTTTAGTTCACGAACTTGACTCTTTTGAGATGAACGATGGCACATTTGATAATGGAGGCAGATGAGATTATGTTGAAATACTAGGTAGACTCAATCAAGCTAGTGACTTTTGAGGCAATGCTTTTTGTTCTTTCAACAGACTTGTTAGTTTATTTTATCCATAACAGAGAATAAGTGATATTGAAAAAGTTTTCTTGTTGTTGGGGATCTATTCAGTGAAATAAACTGAGACTCTTCAGACCTGACAGTATCTACAGAGAACATTTGAATGAAATTATTATTCTAAATACCCAGTATCTGTTTCTAGAAGTTTATTTTTCAGCTGCGATAAACCATGCCCCCCCCCACTCATTTCATTCATGTGCAACCAGCGTAGGTGTAATTCACGTCCTGGCTAACTATTTTAAGTATGCAGGTAATCTGGAAGGAATTTACTTCATTCTGAGGGTTCAATTATGAACTTGTTTGATTGTTAATATTTGAGAAGGGTGTAAAATCCTAAATCGCGGTTGTTAAAAATGAAGTTTCAGTCAAAATTAGACAAATGTTATTATTTTCATCTCATGATTATTTATTACCCTAAAAATTAAAACATATATGTGTATCATTTCTCATTCAACAGTTACATAGAACTGAATTAATGATAATAAGATTAAAATTAGTTGCAGACAAGGTGTCATAAAAAATAAATTTCTCGCCTTGTTACGTACTTATCTGTTGCTTGTGATTCGTACATCAATTTGGATACGCAAATATTACTCATTAGTGACGAAGTTAGATAATATATATCGGTCTATGAATTCCATATTAGAATATCCCAATGTCTCCTATGTACTTTGCAAATAACCGATATGGAAATGGAATAAAAAATTCAAAACTCTCGAAGTCTCAAAGTGAATTATTCAGAGATGAGGCAGAGACCAGTCTATTATCAAACCGTCTGAAACGCTTAAGTGCATGTCTGCTTCAATAATCGAGAGGAACGTTTGAAACCATATAAAAATTAAACTTCCCAGAACGCAACCGCGGATTTAATTTGCAAGATATCTGCAATCCGATTTAGCTTTCAGAGTTAACTACGCTTCACAAATTGAAATAAATCGACCAGATAACTCAAACTTTCTGGACGGACAGAAAAATTCTTCAAATGAATTCAGAGGGAATAAAAGAGTTGTTTCGGAGTCATTGAAAATTTATTATGGAATTATGAATACCGGAAAAACTATCCATCAGTGGAAATGGTGCTGAACATTTCGGTAAAATTCCGCTAACTTATAGCCACAAGCTATCAACAAAACTTCCCTAAAATTTGTACACTAAATTTTCATTTGAGGGATTTCAATTGGATTTCAGAACTTTTGAACGGATTTCTGGATTTCATAAAAAAATTTAAGATTTCCATTAGGTTTTCTGGATTTCACCAAAGATTTCTGGATTTCATATGGATTTCATGATTTTCATTCGGATTCCAGGACTTCCTGTACGATTTCTGAATTTCACCGGAGATTTCTGGATTTCATAAGGGATTTCAGGATTTCAATATTGTGTGCGACTGGGCATTCCTAATGTTCGCGAGAAATATTTTTATAATACCGAGAAAAATTACGCCGTTATTTTTATACAGGGTAGTCAACAATATACTCAATTCTTCAGTGATGTCCTCGGAATATCATATATATTTCTTTGAGTGACTCACCAAATATATTCGTATATTATAGCTTGCTAAATCCTACAAAAACACAAAATTAATTATTTGGCGCCGAGTGTATTCAATCCTTTAGGTATTACGTTTCCACCAAGTAGAATCTGTCGGAATAAACCTGATTCTCTGGCTAATACCACGACGGACATTGAACTATATCTGACAGATATTTGATTTGTGCAATGTTCTTTCAAGAACACAATTGCAAGTGCGTATCTTGTAATTAAATGTGATATGTTTAATCAATTTTATGTGTATTTGGTACACCTTTTGGAGTATACAAATTCAACAGATTATCATTCGGTTTGAATTGTTCTCTAGAAATATTGTGATTGTTCGGAGATATAAAAGGTGTTATTGTATGATAGAATTAATTCAAGATGAATAAAATTCAATTAATATAATTCGTTATCGAGGACATATTTTTTATAAAAAGGGTATACGACCAGATAATGAGAAAGTCAAAAAATATACAGGAAATTTCATTTGAAAAATCGAACGAATGATTCACTTCATATACACGAAGCAACGCTTTGAAATTATTTTGAAATATGTGGTTCGACTTCTTCATTTTCCAAAATAGCTTCAGTAACTGACCACTATATAAATACTCCAGCTTATTTCCTCTACGATCTTTATCTCTTGGGGGCAATTGTAATGGTGTAGTGAAATTGCTTTCAAAAAGGACAACTTCTGAACGAATCAGGCGAATTCATACGGAATCAAACAATCCTGGCTCTGGATCGATAATAATTAAAATCCGTCACCAACAGCGCTCCATATCTACCCGAAAGTGCAATGTCAGAGTCAACCCTTCCAAACCACAAGCCATTTCACAGTCATTTGTTTTAGAAATCGTTTATCCTAAAAAAGACAAAGCGATGCTGACGCTTCATTCAATTTTCAATTTTAAGTCGGCTGACTTTAGAGTTCACGAAATGCAAGACCGCTATTGCAGTTTGTTTAACCCCAAGCGAGTTCAAAGACATATCTTCTAAATCAACAGCATATCTGATCTAGCGTATTCCAAATAAGAAGCAATTCGATGTTTAGATTGCCATGAAGATGTTTCGTTATTTCCATTTCCAAATCAATATTCGATTTTGAAAAAATTACAGTAAAATCAGCTCAAATGTAGTGGAAATCTATTTCATCAAGAGGTAAGACAGTACATAGGTAAAAGTTGTTATATTTGTTAAAATTGTTATATCCGTCAACCGGTTGCCCGTATGCCACCGCGGCCCATTAACGTGAAAAGATAAGGAAGTGATTCCTCACTCTTGAGAAGCAACTTAAGACTGAGCAAGACGCTGGGAATTGTTGAGGAGATTGACAGAAAATATCAGTAGGCGGTGGCAAAATAAAAATAGTTCAAAATGAAACAGGGATTAAAGAAGAGGTGCTTCACCAGAGATCGCCATAGAACGGACTGAATTTGAGTAGTTTCCTTGAACGGTATAGTGCTCTGATTCTCAAGTTCCTTTGGCAAAACCATGTATCGATAATTTGAAGCAACAAAAATAATTTCCGTGTAACTGGAGTTTCAAATGTTAATTACTGAAAACGAAGTACCTAAATATTACCAAAGTAGACATATACTTCGTCTCTATCTTCCGACTCCTTTCTCATTTGAGAATTCTGATTTCAGGAATACTAATAAGCATCGCTTCAACCTCTGTCTGTGAGCTACCCTTTACAGAAAATTGCAGGGATATTCAGTTCTCAATAGAAGTGAGAGCAATGGTGCTGCAGTACGAACTTAATATTTTTCTTCTTGTCCACTCTCAATGTGGTATTTCTTGCAACGCCTTCGCTGATGATTGGCAATGACCATGAAACCGGTACGGAGGTGTTCCCCCAATTGAATCGAAAAAAAAATTCAGCTTAGATATTTAAAATGCATTGCAAAGTGGTTCTTGTAGAAAACTTTGCCAAGTATTAAACAGATATATATCAACGGTCGTTGGGGGCAGTAGTTGTTTTCTAGTTTTTGTGGAAGATTGGATTACGTAATCCACCATATTTCATTAATAGTTTTATGGTCTTCCGTCAAGTAATGTCGCCCCTCTTTCATGATAGTTGTTTTCTGTTGGTTATTTTTTTTCCGGAATATTGGATTATATAATCAATTTTTCATTATCACAATATTTATCCAAACTTCAGAACACATTACTTTTATTTGTTCTATTAGTAAGTAATTACCTCTCTATCTACTGATCATATATCAAATAGAACATCTTACTGTGATTGAAGGAACGTCAAAGAATAAAAAATTACCTTCTCGTACAACAGTTCATCAAATAAAACTGAAATCGACATGTATTTAAAGCCACACGTTAAAAATTTTGTATATTTCTGTATTAAAGATAATTAGATGTTCCAGACTTTTTTTCTCTCAGTCCATTGTTCAAATATGAGTTATTCAGTTTAATTGAATACAAATTGTAAACAAAGTCAGTTGTGGCATCTTCCATTCGCAGAGTTTCCATTTTCATTCAGGTGTACATTGAATATCAAGACTCAGGTATAATTTCCATCGGCTCTTTCAACTCGTTCATCAACGTTCCCAATAATTTCTCTCGTGCCTTTCGTGCAATCTTTTTGCTGAACTCGTATCAATAGACACATAAGAAAATAATGTGGTCTTGCTCAATGAAACTGTGATGAAACTATGTTATATTAGCTGTAAAAATGAGAGGTTAAGAGTGAAAGAAGTTGAAATAAGTTAAACAAATAATCACCAAAGAATGAAATGAACGAGTTTTCACTATGAAAGTTGATACTAATGCCAAAAAAGTCGGAATATACCTATAGGAGAAGATAGGGTACAATTATCATAAAAGTATGCATGTTGAAAAAAAAGTAATGTGTTTTATTATTTTGATTATAAACTGCAACAGCCTGTATTTCAGAAACGATAATAATATTAATATTTTTCCTTAGGTTTCCGCAAGGAAATGAGCATCAAATGATGAAACATCCTTTATATATACTTTGTTCAAACCAAGAGCTAACCTGCTTCAAGTCCAGTCGAATATTAAAAAAAACTCATATATGCCTGAGTTGTGGCTCAAATGAATTTCAGTTTCATGTATATTTTAAGTAAGAAATCTAAAATACGAAACTTTACATATTTTTTGTACAAAACTTTGCATATTCTTTGGACTGGTTTTATAATAACTACGTTGCATGTTACCAACTGTGCTATTCTTCCATCACTCGATTGCCAACCAATTCATCAGAACAATATGTCCCCTCTGTCAGACTGAATAATTAAAATGACTCTTAGGCAATTATATATTCTTTTTGATTTTAAAACAGTTCCTTATTATTAATTCTTTTGAAACATTATGTTCGGTCGGAAACGGAATTTAATTCATTGCTGTAGAGATTCAACAATGGATTTATCCTATGGTTTCTGTTTTAAGAGCGACTTGTTTTGTCCCTTTTGTGAATTAATTAACGGGCTGCGGGATTTCTGGTAGACAGGAATACAGGAATGCAATGGACAAAAATGCCTTGAATAGCAAATATGGAAGGGCTGGCAGTGGAGTGTTTGATTCAGCAATCCTCATATATTATGAACAAAGGAGAATTATGGAATGGAATATCAAACAAACAATGTCTCACATAAAATAAAATATGTGTTCTTAGTTCGAATTGAAACTTGAACAAAAACTAAGTGATATTATTGTCATTCGAGACAAGATGTCAGTGAAGAATACTGGACCCGTAACATAATCTTTAGGAATTGTGATCAATACTGACATTATGCATAAAATGTAAATTTTTCACATTGATGGAACAAGGATTAGTTTGAAACAATTTAAAAAAAAAAACCGACGGGAAAAATATATATCTCACATATAATTAGTGTTCAAAAGAAGCTATTTTGTCAATACCAATTTCTGCACTAATTTTGGGATACAGTTTTCTTGAAATCACATGTACTATGATTTCACAATCATCATCCCATGGTAGGTACCTAGTCTAACCTCTTATAGTTTCATTCTGATAGCCCTGGTGGAAAAACGCCTCTGGCGTTTACAACTTGGTGTTTGTCTGCATGAGATTGTATAAGGAGCACGCTATGTACGAAATGTTTTGAACAAACTCAAAGTTAGCGCATAATGTTGTACATTCATGATTGTTTTCCAAGTTGAGCTGGTAAACATCACTTAAAAATAGAACTGGAAACTCGAGATCACGACAAGGTTGCGCCATGACACTGCCCATAGAGTCGATTATTTACAATTCTCGTAATTCGATCCAAGACGACCGTTGAAATATTTATTGCTTCGCTTGCTGTTTGTTATGATTATTTAATTAGTTTTTATTATACCATATGCAATATAGTCTATATTTGGCAGAAATGAGAGACTTGAAGGTTTGACGGACTGGTCAATAGTGTATTGGTTATTACATAAGAATTAAGCTGTACGTTTTGTCACAAAATCATTTTCGTAATCGTCGACGATGGCAAAACAGGCATTTCAGTTTTTAGTCTGCGCAATTTTTGTAGAAAAATTATTTTTAAACAATTTTTGTTCCATAATATTTTTCCATGAAGGTGATATTTACACCGTAAAACTAACAAATGAGTTAAAATTGAAGTATGCGCAGGAACTTTTCTACTATTTCTCAAATCAGAGATAAGACATATATTCATTGGCTGTTGATACACAATTATTCGTAGATAAATAAAAACTTTATTCCGTTAAAATTGTCAAATCTAATGAATTGTTACAAGTATTTGTTGATTTGCATGCACAAAATTAAATGCACGATACCCCAGACTTACTACAACTGCATTGTTTTGTGAAGCAACAACTGCATTGATTTGTAGAAATTTTTCTAGTTACATTTAGGAGGTAATTACTTGATCGACGGGGTACCCACTTCCTAGATTTCAACAATTATCTTTTATGAAATATACAAATTCCAATGAATATGATTGTAAGCAGTTTGATTTGTTGATATTATGTGATATTAAACGCTCCTATAATGTGAAATCGTAAGACTGGCTGGTTTGTGGAAGTTCAGCACTGATACTGAATTGACGAAATGATAAAAGCAATATCTTAAGCTATCGAGAATTACAGATGCATTGTTCTTTTTGAACTCGCACTAAGTATTATTGCATGTTCAGTCTTGTATACAGCAGCATTAACCTCTGTACCGAATATTCCAAAGAAAATTAGTTCTTAAAAAGACAATCTGTCTTCTGTAACGAAATTGAAATATATCTATATAAGTATATATAAAGCTGACTTAAGCACAAATAAAACATGACGGTTTGGATGAGATCTTTCAATAAAAATTGTTCTTCTGTTACAGGTGAGTGAAGAGGAAACAAATACCAAAGCATCACTCGATAAGAGCGGTAAGGAAACTATGTAATGATGACGCACTTATTAGAAACTTGATGCCAAATCTTATCGAAAACTATGGAAATGAATATCTGAAGATATAATTAGTTGGTCAATATATACAGGGTGTTCCTTAAAGAAATGCTAATATTTGAGGGGGTGATTCTTTGACTTATTTTAAGGAAAAAACTTTCTATAAACGTATGTCCTAAAAATCCTAACTTTTGAGATACAGGGTGATAAAGTTTTGAAAAAAAAAACAGTTTTTTAGTAATAACTGAGATAATATTGTAGACGTTTTTATAAAATTTGGTACATGTCTTCTATGCATCAAGTTGCATTTTTTTATGCACAAACATTTTCATTTTCTCAACCAAACCATTTTCTCAACCAAAATACTACGCCACTGCTTTCTCCTGAAAAAAAAAATACTTTTGAGATCCTCATTTATTTTTGAGCAAATTTGATCTCTTGAGTTTTCTTTGTCTGCCGCATGGTTTTCGCTTAAAAAAATAAAAATCGTTTTACTTCAGGATCAATTCCTCAAAAATCTGATGTGTGGAAATGATTGTGCATCGACTTAAAGCAAATAAAGGGATCAGATTTGTTCCAAAATGAATGAGAATCAAAAAAATATGTATTTCAGCTTGTACAAAATTTTATTTTATTTTATAAAATTAAGTTTAAATGAACGGATCAAATTCATTCATTATTGACAATACTAACACTGATTATAAAAATTGTTGTAAATGGCCACCTTCACTTAATAGGCATGCTTCCGCCCGTCTACGCATGGAATTACGCACACGTTGAAATATTCCCGGCGTATTTCGAATAGTTTCACACGAAGCAACTATTCGCTCTCTTAAATCTTCTAAAGTATTAACGGGAGTTTTATACACTAGAGTTTTAAGGTGCCCCCATAAAAATAAATCTAAACTGTTGAGATCAGGGGATCTTGCTGGCCATTGCTGAGGTCCTCCGCGAGCTAACCAACGATTATGATAAACTGTATTTAAATGGTTACGGACAATTACACTGAAATGAGCTGGGGCTCCATCGTGCATGTACCATATTCGATTCCTTAACGCAATTGGTACATCTTCAAGCAACCCATTTAGTTCTTCTTCGAGAAAGTGTAAATAAGACCGACCATCAAGGCGTCCTGGTAGAAAAAATGGGCCTATTAGATAATCACCAATAATTCCTGCTCATACATTAACCGAAAATTGGTGTTGAAAATGGGTTTCGGTTATGGTATGGGGGTTTTCTTCTGCCCACATATGATTGCTATGGAAATTTTGAATTGCATTCCGAGAAAAATTTGCTTCGTCTGTGAACAAAATTTGTGACTCAAACTGCGGATTTAGTGCAATTCTCTGAAGATACCACTGACAGAAGTTCACACGCTGTGTAAAATCTCTAGGGAGTAATGCCTGTACTCGTAAAATATGGTATGGGTATAACAAAAAATCAACCAAAATACGCCAAACAATTTGATGACAAATATTCAGAGTTCTAGCGTCTAGCGTACTCGTCTCAGGATGTTCTTCTGACGCTTAGAGGTCTACCTTCCAAAGTACCTTTCTTGAAACTACCAGTTTCCCTAAGTCGGCGATGAATATTTGAAAAGGTACGGCTATCTGGTAAGGCACGATTAGGATATCTTTCCTGATTAATGCGTCTGGCTTCTATTGCATTACCATCAGCGAGGCCATATACGTAATGCATTGCCGCCATTTCTGCATTCGTGTAATTCACCATATTTACCGATATTCAGAAAAACGGCGGACAACCAAAATAACTTCAATAACACACTTAAAAATCAAGTAAATAATTGTGCGCTTCGCTATTCCTATAGCTTTTTCAAACACAAAATGGTATTCATAACCAGTGAAAACACAATATTTATAGTGATTTGAAGAACAAAATGCTATTAATTACAGATAGGTAGCTGAATTAATATCGTAAATCCATTCAGGTATGCATTTATTATGATTAATACACACCTATTCTGACAGTCAATGAAATTACTTCAATTTCTTAGAATCGACCAATCAACGGTCGATTACACTGATAAAAACCTACCTAGGTAGCTTTCCCAATAAGTGTAAAGTAAATTTCCGGCAATAATTCAAGCACTTGGGAGATTATAAGT
This sequence comes from Chrysolina americana, assembly GCA_958502065.1. NCBI lineage: Eukaryota > Metazoa > Arthropoda > Insecta > Coleoptera > Chrysomelidae > Chrysolina > Chrysolina americana. The sequence continues at coordinate 46,926,038 of OY293418.1, read as the reverse complement.
GAAAAGATTAAGAAGTGGTGAAAAGAAATTTCAATTATAAAGAGGTAGCTAAATTACTATCGGACGATTTATTGTCAACAAAATGATAGGTACCTACTGCGAAATGAAGCAATTTCAATTTAATTATTTTAATTAAGAATCGAGCATCTGACAAGAATTACACATTTTTTTGGATTCTCATTCATTTTGGAACTAATCTGATCCCTCAATTTGCTTTCAGTCGATGCACAAACATTTCCACACCGCATCAGATTTTTGAAGAATTGATCCTGAAATGAAACGATTTTTATTTTTTCAAGCGAAAACCATGCGGTGGACAAAGAAAACTCAGAAGATCAAATTTGCTCAAAAATGGATGAGGATCTCAAAAGTATTTTTTTTTTCAGGAGAAAGCAGTGGCGTAGTATTTTTTTCTCCAAAAATATTCAATGCAAAACCCGTTCGGACGCCACTGGTTGAGAAAATGAAAATGTTTGTGCATTAAAAAATGCACCTTATTTCATCCAAATGGTTTATTAACAGAAACGGAAAACACGCAGATTCGGAAATGATGATCAAATCCGGATTTCATCAGATTAGATTCTGTAGACTAGGAATCCATCAGATTGTATATACAGTGCAATATCCGTAAGCCGTCAGAAAAAACGGGAAGCACCACATAAACCACACCTTGTGCCAGGCTGCATAGTAATTATTTCTTTGCAGAGACTGAAAATTCTGTTACTCAATAAAGTGAACCCAACTGCCACTTCTGAGTAGAAATACTGCAACTTGTATGAGTTTTTACCAATGTATGTTGTGGTTTGATTTTTTTCATATAGATCTAGTAAGGTGGTGATTTGGAATTGATAATAAAATTAAAAAATCACATTCAGTAGAAGGCTCTCAATCGAAAATTTCAAGTAATCAATCGGGTTAACTGCAATTAATATGAGATAGGTATATAGAATCCTTTCTTTTTTCGATGCAACCAGTATTCATGAGCAAAACATCATTCGTGAAATGTTGTTTGTTGAATACCATATTAACATATGTTTTCTGTTGGAGACTGCAATATCTATGGAATAGGTGTATGCGAATTTCTATTATATTGTTTTTGCTGTGAATATTTATTGAGAGAAAATATTTTCTCCACTTGATTATACGTCTAGGTTGCAAACTCCATTTAAAGTTAAGGTCTAATAGTTTCATTATTTTGTATAGTTCGGTCTAACAATATGTAACTACCTATGTCCCCATAATTAGTGTGACTACTCACATTCTGCAATTAAATTCGGTAATCAATGGACGAATCGGATATTTCTAGGTGAATAACTAGTAACGGAATCATTGTGAATCACTTTCTTCAAAAACAAATAATATTTGTTTGTTTTCATTAGTTTGTTGCCTTTGTTTTTCGTTGTAGTTATTTTCGCTTTTATAAAATTTCCCCCATTTCTATTATTGTTTGTTTGGTTTTTGTAACCTGGACAATTTCCCAAGCACAAGAAACAATTGTACTTCTCCATATTTCAATGTTTTCTTTAAAAATTTTTCGTAATACTTACCTTTATAACTGGTTTAGCAGTATAGCTAAATCTAGTCATGAATCCATCAATATGGGTTCTAACACTCACATGGTCATCATTATTAGTCTTCCTGATTTGGTGCCTATTCACAGATAGCCCTGAAGTAATCGCAGTTGTTTGAAAGCTTTTTAACTTTTTTCAAGATTTAGCGTAGGAGAATTTCGAGGTTACAACAAGTCCTAGGGAAAATATTATCAAAACCTTACCTATCAACTATACACACCTATCGTGTCACTATACAGTTCGATTGTTTTATCTTTACCCATGCGTCATCAATTTGATAATGAATGATCGAAGAAATCACATATCCTCTATTGAACATCTCTTTCGATTTCATATAATCCATCAGAAAAGTAAAATCTCAAACTGAAATTGACTATGAATTAAAAGTATCGAACCAATAAAATCCAGTAAAGATATTCTAGAGAAGCGAAATGGTTCAGAATTAATTTTATAGAAATCGAAAATAATCGAACGACAAATTTGGAAAATCAATATATTGCAGTAACGGATATTCATCAAAATCTAAAAATTCGAGAATCATAAATGATCATATCGATCTTTCGAAGAACTGAAATTCGAAGAACTGAACATTACAAGAATATAAAAATGTAATACCGTCAAAGGAGAATGACAGAAAATGGGAAGACAGATATTTGACCAAACCAGCAAACCAGAAAATCAATATTTTGTAGAAGTGGAAAAATATCGGAACAGAATATTACAAGAATAAAAATCGTCGAATCCATAGAGTACAAGACCTAAAATTTCCATATTGAAAATAATCAGAAGAATAAATAGTAGAATCGAAAAGGACAGAACCGAAAAATATCAGAATTTGGAGAGGGGATAGCGGATGGCTCTAGTCTCTCAGAGATGGAGCAGCGTGAGGTCAATATTACTAAATTCTAATATCGGAATTAATTCGCTCATCCCCTCCACAATTTCTGCTAGATTTCGATTCTGACCGTTTTCAGTCTGACACATTTTGTTTCCAAGGGTTTTATGTTATTACAGATTCATTTTCAGATAATTTGTTGGATTTACGTTTTTAGATACGATTATATGTTGTTTTGATGGAATTACATTTCGATATTTTTTGAGCGAGATCGTTTTGTGCTTTGAAGAGCTTAGGTTATTGAGATTTGCAATTCCTTTATTTTCTCATTTCGGTCACTTTCCAATCTTGCCGAATTCAGACCTATGAAATCTGGTTCTACTGTTTTTGCGTATGATGCTTTATTGTTTCTTATAAAAACATATTAGATGAATTTCAATTTGGATCATTAATCATTTCTATCCATTCAATTCTGCTGCTTGCAAGACATATAAAATGTTATTCCGAAACATAATTGATTCTACATTTTGTTGGGTTTACGTATTACTGGTTTTTTCATTTATCGATATTACAAAAATAATTCTGCTATTCTATGGCTCACCTCTCTTTCTAGCAACCGCTATGAGTGAATCAAAATTCGTTTACATTTGTCTGTTAAGCTAAGAATTATGGTATTGTGATTTTGACATACGGGTAAAGTTAGAATAATCGAACTGTATCTGCTATTTCTAAGTTGATTATAGTATTAATAATCTATTGTATTTATTGTACTGTACAAGCTAGTCGAACAAAACAGTACCAATATCATCTAAATACTTTGTTTGTCTGGTGTTTTTTATTGTTTTTTCCGTTAACCAGCTCCCAAAAAGATGTGTAAGACGATTCTCAGTTACATAAGAGAAAGAGTAGGTCTCAGCATTTCAGGTAGCGCTTTCGGATAAAAGTGGGGGGAACAGGACAGACAATATAGTGCTGGGACACTGTAGTTTATTGAAAGTCTCACATTATAAGAATAATATTTCCTGTTTGTTGAAAAATGATGCATTCGAATGAGTATAGGACTCGAATGATAATGAGCTCAAATAGCCCAAAATATCCTTGAATGAATTGCTCTTATTTTTATTTTAAATTCTCCCTAATTTGCGACAACTTTACCAACTCTATTTCATTGATAAGCTTTCATTAGAATGCCATAGCATGAAGATCATGGATACCATAAACACTTACCTGAAACTTGAAATTTGCCATATCGTCAATATGATTCCGTCATGTCAACTGGTTCACTTTGCTTACGTTTTGAATATACAGCAGTTTTCTATAAAAAAAGGATGCTGACACTTTGGCGTAGCAGATATGTCTTCGCGTTTTGCACCAAAGACTCGAGGTTGTAGTGAACTTTTGAGGGAACAGCTATGAATCCATTCATAACGTCGTTGGAAATTTAGCGAATTATGTTCCTCTTATTGATATTATTGATAACGTTCACAGTTTGATCTAAATTGAGAGGATTCAATAAAAGTTCCCATCTTCTCCCACATTTTCTTTGTCTTCATGATGTTCTATGAACATTACACGATTTTCCTTTTCGTTGTAACTAGAAGTTGATAACAAATTGCTTCCATTACAGTTCCTGTTTTCCAACCATATTGATCTGACATAGTTTCTCAAACTTCAACAGAACTGGTGCCAATTCTACGCGTAGTGTCCTTGTTACACGGTTTAACAAATTTTGAAATGGAATATACTAGCAATCCAAGTAATATCCCTGCGCCTTTCCAGTTCCTTTTTTTGTATGAAAATCATTTTCTATCGAAATTTATAAATCCCAGAATCCACAAAGCATCTCCATTAATATAATTCTCATCCTTGACCATTGCCTGGCGAGCAATTTGTCACGAAGCGTGGAACAGACGATGTTTCGGGTCTATTTTTCGTCGTTCGGGAAGCACTTAGTAAATCATCTGTCTCATCCAGGGCGAGCGAGGGTAAAGGTCACCGCTCGTTTATTCCGCCATTTTTTGTTCATTTTATTATTGTTTTCAGCATTCGGAAAGCACAGACACCAGTGTTTTTCTCCGCAGTCCCGCCAAAGAAAAGGACGGGCAGAATTAAGTTACGGTGCCACACATTCGCTTTTTGTGCATATTTGTCTGAACGGTGAATTTGAGTGATTCGATATTTCCAGAATGTACAAGCATAACGGAACTTTGATGACTTTACCATGTTGTCATACTACATTATGCATTGTTTTGTTACATGGAGTGAAGGATATTAAGAGAATTTACGGTGATGGTGCTCTCTACTACTATAATATATTGTTTATCGCTTAAGATGTGATTTTTAATTTGTTTTGAAACTGACTTAATATTTTTTAGACCTACTAGTACCCAGGCCACTATTACATAATGTTTTTGTGGTTGCCAAGGGCCTACGTATAGTCAATTCCATCATTTTTTTTTCGTTAGTTTGGCCTTCCGCCTCGTGGTCAACTGACAGTTACAATACAGTGTGGTCCACTAATTGTGCAACAAATGGGAAACTTGTTTATTATCGATTTCTCAGAAAATTTTATTCCTGACAAAAGTTGGTGCATGTTCCAAAACTATAACAAGTGTACCTGAAATGGCTTTATGACAAACACCATACAGTATAGGCCAAAAAATATAAAGTTCGTTCAAGAGTAAAGTACCCTTATTTCAAAAAATATAGAAATATGTTGAAGAGAAAAGTTGCTTAGAATTAAAAGTTATGTTCAGATACAAAGTCATGGCCTGTCATGTTTGATGTGGTGTATTAAATGATACATTACTAGATCCATTTTTTTTTTTGAGAGAATTTGAATGGTGACAGGTACTTGAACTTTTCGGAAACTGAAATAGGAGAGTTTTTGGATGATATGGTATTAGAAGAACGGCAAAAAGTATGGTTCCAACATGACAGATGTCCTGCCCATTCTATTAGAAACAGAAATGTTTCTCAATATATATAGGACATTTCCTAATAAATGGTTAGGACGAAATACCGATCCTCGATGGCCTCCTCGTTCTCCAGACCTTACACCTCTGGATTATTTCTTATGGAGATACTTAAAACAAAAAGTCTGCAGAGATCGCCCCTTTAATAATGTTGCTGAGCTTGAAACTTCAATACGAGTTCATTAAAGAAATATTCCCGTTAATTTGTTGCAATCTACAGTAAACGAATTTTATGAGCGAACAATTAGATGCATCGAAAGAGAAGGTGGACATACAGGAGACGCTTCGATAATTTTTATTGTTAGCACATGTTCATTTACCTACTGTAAGTTTCTGTACTATCGCATATTGGTTCTTTTTTGTTCATGGCTATCCGCGATAGATTTTGACAGTTTATTCATATGAACATTTACTTACTAAATTATTTGCCTCGTTAAAAAGAGTATTTGTTTTATTCTAGAGTTCTGTTAAATATCGTTGCAACAAACATGAAGTTGACGGTCACCTAAATGAATACAAATCCAAGTAAATTTAACAAATACACTTTAATTTGATAAAAAAATACTCCAAACTGATTTGATTGTGGCTATTTCACATACATATTAAATCAAAATAGTAAAAATATGTATCATACGGGGTAATTCAATATTTCCGAACGAAAAAAAAAATCGAATAGCAGGCCATGACTTCGTATCTGAACATAACTTTTAATTCTAAGCAACTTTTCTCTTCAACATATTGCTATATTTTTTGAAATAAGGGTACTTTACTCTTGAACGAACTTTATATTTTTTGGCCTATCCTGTATGGTGTTTGTCATAAAGCCATTTCAGGTACACTTGGTATAGATTTGGAACATGCAACAACTTTTGTCAAGAATAAAATTTTCTGAGAAATCAATAATAAACAAGTTTCCCATTTGTTGCACACTTAGTGGACCACATTATATATACGTTATCGATGATAACACGAGAATTTTTTAAATATTCATGGTATTGCTATCCAAACAAAATATTGTATTGTGAGTTGTCTAGATGCCAATCTCGGCTGGTGCTAGCTTGGAGTGCACACCGACCACCCGAGGTGGTGCTGTAGGTTTTCCGGGTGATCCTACTGCTGAGAAGTGAATACGCCTCCAAAAATCAGTAAGTCGCCTGGGAGCGCCACGGCAAATAATAATAATAGCCGTCCTCTACCCGCACAGGTTAAACCTTTGGGTACACTCAACGAGGGTTTGTGAGGGAGTATTACCGGGAGCGCCACGGCAAATAATAATAATAGCCGTCCTCTACCCGCACAGGTTAAGCCTTTGGGTACACTCAACGAGGGTTTGTGAGGGAGTATTATTATTATTATACGGTACAGCTCTGACATTTCTCATTGGACTTTTGACCGCTCTGTGAAAGTATGGTCTGCTAATATTAGGTTCTGCCTATAACTTCATATGAAGAAGTGCGAACAATTGTTTTTCAATATCTCCTGGAATGTGTTCATGAATGAATACATGATTCGATAAATTTACGATTTGATGATCACACTGATTATTTCTTTTAGCAGATAAAAGTTGCAGAATAGGAGAGTTTTGGATAATATTAGAACCTGTTCTACAACAATCATTTAAAATTGTACCCATTTCCTCAATTTACGCAAAATCTCAACTCTGCACAAAAAATCACATGGCTTTAGATCCGGGGAACGTGAAGGCCAAGAAGTTGATCCGTTTATTAAGAAAAGCATTAGATAAATATTTGTGAACTACTTGTATTAAATGTGGCGGAGCTCCATTATGTTGACACCACATATTCTATCTCGAATTCAAAGGAACATCTAATAATTGGGGCTGATTTTTTTTTTCAAAAATGCCAAAATAATTTTAACGTGGGGCCTTATCAGCTGCCAATTACTACCCAAACATTCACTGATAATCTGTGCTAAAAATGGGTTCATTTCACAGCATGCAGACTTTCTATTGCCCATACATGGTTGTTGAGGAAAATATCAAGTACATTTCTTGAAAACGTAGCCTCGTTGGTAGCCACAATACATTTGATAAAATTGTAATTTTTTATGTACTCATGTAACGCCCACTGACAAAATGCAACTGTTGTTCTCCTCTTTACTAGTTCTATAACCAGTTAAAAATAAATCATTCAACTTTGATAAATAATACCCCGTATACAAATTTTACTCATCTCTCAGCAGGAATTTTCGAATGTCCCCCCTTCTTTATGAGTTGAAACTACAGTTTGGCGTGTTGACTTGATCCACTTACCACTCCATCTGAGCCCCAGCTTCCGGTCTATTCTGAACATTTTTATTGACAAAGTGCAGTCCATAATAAAGCCGTTGTACTTGGTAGAACATAGTTATCGTGCACTTGATAATGAAATTATAAACAAACTACTGTTCTGACATCAGCTTACTTAACCTTTCGAACGTTGAGTGTTTCAAGTGGACATTTTATTTTACAATGTGGTAATGACTTGAATGTGTTTATGTGATGTTGGACTCCCAAGAGATTGTCTGGGTTAATGGAAATATTGTATTTGCTGAAGAATTATTTCGTAGTCGAGCTGTTTTACTGATTTTCGGTAATGGGATATATCAAGATGGAATTGTAATTTGAAAGAGCATCCACCTTCAAATGATATAAAGAACTATTTCGACGATTATGTATCCTATAATGATCACATATCGGTCATTGGAACGAAGGTGATTCCGAAACACCGTGCTTGGCGTGCAACGTAACAGCAAACTGCCAACAGAAATATTGAATTTTTAGAATACACGGGAACAGGGAGATTTTGCCTAATACTTTTTTCCAGTAGGCTCTAACAAGCACAACAGCTGATAGTTTGAGTAAATCATTAATTTCAGTCGTCGAATTCAATCCAGTTCAGACTTTGGGTGATATAAAAAATAGTAATGATAATAATAACGTTTGTTATTCCCAGTAAACAACAATGTTTATAACGGGAAATAGGTAATGTATACATACACAGTAATAAAACAGTAAAACCAAAATAATTTGAAATGGAAAAGAACACGGTATATTATTTTATGAATATTTAGTGCGTGATTAATATGTCTATGATAATAAATATTTCTTCAATTTACTTTCGAAATATGTTAAATTTTTTCCTTGATTGAAACACTAGTTATAAATTGATAAGGTTTTCTGATTAATTCGTCCGTTACTTGCTGGTGAAAATCCATAGTAATTGAACAAAACACGCGGGAACGATTCGATCTCGATCTCCACAAAATTTATTTTGAATATCACAAGTTTAGCTAACAAATTGGCTTTTTTTTTACTATAATTAGTTAGTAATTATAGACATAGACTGGAAGTGTAATTCACATGATTTATTTTCACAAAGTCTTCCCTAGCTCTTACAAGTTTCTCACAAGGAATGTTCGCAAGGGCGCAGCATGTTGAAGAAAAAAAAATTATCAAGCATACACAACAGCTCCTCATCGATATTATACTTAATTTTATGTTCAGAATAATATTCTTCAAGCTAAAATCGGATTTTTGTTCTCCCCACATGAACGACGTTAGTCAAATGTTCACCGTCGGTAAATTCCTTTGAAGATTTTTTCTTTGTCGAAGAGATTTCACATGACGTATGGGAATAAACCAATGACTTTATGTATGAGCTTCGATAAACATTCTTGAAATTCCATTAGTTTTTCCGATTGAGACTCATTCATATAATAAATTTTCCGATTACGGTAAATGAATTTTTTGTCAATATTTATTTTAACCTGACTAAGGGATATCTTATGTACTTTGCCTTGTTGAAAGGTTATAAGTAATTTGATTAATTACCAATTTTAATGTTTCACTTAATTTTTGACGGATAAAACTAATAGAGATATTTCGTATTTATATAAGGTCATCCAGTCTATGAAACTATAAATGAACGCCGTGGGATTATGAACAATATGAATATGATCTTGACTAAAACTCTGGAATAGGGATCCAATGATTAATTGAAATATCTTTTCTCTAGAAGAGCCAATTGTGCAGTGCCCACCGTACCATAATTACTATGCCACGAGTAACTATATAACTGAAATCGTCCATTTTGGTGCTCGGTATTACCATATGTTTTTGTTTTTGAGTATTTCTCAGATTTTTTTAGTGAAAATTCTTCAGAAGCAGAGCTTGTGCGAGTGAGGAAACTCCGGGACATGCAGCTCAAAGTGAATTCAGAATCACTTTGGCTCCATGACAGACAGTGGAATCGAACTCATACCGTCAGGGTTAGAGACCCTCTAGCAACATGACCACTTGATAATAATAATAAATGTCTTTATTATTTTCATCAAACGAATACGAATACAAATAAATGAAATTCAAATGTTTTTCAAAATAAAGAACAAAATTTATTTTCAGCAGTAGGTACATTACAGCACAATAGAAAAATTCTACCCTTTCATGATTTGTATCCATTTTTTTCCACTTAAAGTTTCGAAAAGAACAATAAATGATTTTAGGGGTGCATTGGTAGTTGTATTCAAACGGTTTGGCAAACGATTTTATAATTTTTGTATTTGAAATTTTTATCAATTTTCGACGCAGACTTCATACACACAGTACGAGAGCAATGCACGCAATGAGCGACTGTTGTAAAGTGACGTCATAGCGGCCGATGAGTTCAGGTCGTCGCATGCCTAGCTAAACAATCAAATATCTCGAAAACTATAAGAGGTTTCGGAAAAAAAATTACAGAATCTTTTCATTTTCAGTAGAGTGTTATTCTTCATCAATCATTTTCTTCTACACATTCACCTATGAAAACTTTTGGACTGTGATAAACTATCAACTATATATTGGAGCCGAATTATAACTTTTATATTAATGAATCTCAGAAAGTAGAATACTTATTATGTAAAAGTCAACAACTTTAAACTTTCTTAAATAATTTCTGCTCCTAGTCAGCAGTGTCGTTGTATGGTTTTTTGGCAAAACTTTTCCTTTGATTTTGATTCATTTCAGTTTATTCAATGAAAGTTGATGACCAATCGTGCTGGAAAATACATATCGAAATAATGCCTCGATAATCTCTAGACTGACTGAAACATCACGTAAAACCACGAATAATTAGTGAAAATTCAACATCATTTAAAAACGTTTCCTAAATGTTTTTTTTTTTACCTTGAGGACCCACGGATATCATAGGCTGCTGGAAAACTTGATTGAAGTAGAGCTCATGAAGAAAGTTCTCTTACTGCTAATACCTTCAATTTCTGCAGCTTGTTTCACTGGTGACAAGTTAATACTTTTAGAGGTACAATTGAAAAGATCAACAGGAAAATGAAGTTTAATTTTTTCATAGTAACAGTAGTTTTATATAGTGCGAATATTCTAAGAATAAGTTGAACTTGTTGGTTCTGTTGTTCATTATTCAATATGGTAAATCCCTACCATTTCCACCTCCAAATTCTTCGACTATTTTGTAGCTTTGTCTGGTACTATATTGTGCTTTACATTCCTTATTCCTTATAGATTTCCAGTGAACTAATTTCAGGTTTTGATACAACAAGTATATTGTTTCTTCTTCATTAAGCTATTTCTATGGTATCCTAAGTCTTCGATGTATGTTTTTCAAAGCTCCTCGCATCCCTGGCAATATCAAATTAAATTATGTTTCACAACACCCCGAGAACACCTCTCGAATTCGTCAAGTAACAACGTTAATGACACGTCACGCCTCATTTTGAATAAATAACAATTCGACCCGAATCGGTGAATGAGTTTATGAATCGAAAACAAGGTTTCCCAAGGTATCATATTCGCAGACGTGACAAATGACAAAACAGAAATGTACACGAACGAAATACAAGTGGGTGTGTGTGCATGTGTTGTATTTCACAATGTTATACGTTCTCGTTCCAACACAATTCATGGTAAGGGCGTTGTGGAATTAAAAAAATATCGCAGAAGCTTCAATTCATTATTCTTGATAGTTTACCTAGCTCAGAACCATACAAATAATGACTTTTTTGTATAATATTTTTTTTTAATAGGTCATCTTTAAAGCGCAATAAAGGTATATCTCCCATAAGTTTATGAGTGAAATTAGTTATTTCAAATAAAATAAAATAAAAATTAATTATGAAGTAAATGTCCAAAAATACCGCCATCTAGTGGACACATATTTGGGCCTTTCTCTTGACACCACTTGTTGCATTCAACATCAGTTCTATTAATTACAGTTTAAATTTAATTTTTCAAATCATTAAACCATGGGGCCACTCAACAGGGCCATTTGTAGCAATCCGCCTGTTTCAAAACACCGAAAATATCTTCCAACACTCTCCTTAATAAATCAATGTGACGGGGTCCAGTCAAAGAATCATGGTATTAAAATAGACAGATAATTCTGCCTCTGAGACCAAACCAAACATTGATACTGAATCATCTTTGAGGATTATGGGGATGGACTAGAATAAATTATCTATAATCCAATAATGAAAATTTTTTCTATCGTACCTCCCACGCTTTCGATCTCTTTAGAAGTTTGCATCTTGTCTGCTTTTATCCATTAACTACCAACAAAACACCAATCGTCTCTCAGGATCACAGGTTCTAGTGTTTGCACTGATCGTAAATTATAAGGAGAATTGTAATTTCATTCTTCCTGAATCGTCGATCTAAATAGGGTTCTAACATAACACTTTTTTATGGGACAACTGCAGTTCGAAAAATGCCGGCAGCTGTAAAATGTAGTTGAGAATATTTGACAAATAGTATTTCAACAAAGTTTCAAGACAACTTGGTTGCTCATAATAATTCTATTTTATATCAATTCGTACACATTTTTCTCCAACTGCACCAATATGATGCTACAAACTTTTCTGTTAACCAAATACTACATGTATATTTTTTCCTTCATAAGCTGTTAGTTGATGTCCCATACAATATTAATCCAGAAAGATCGGTGCTTCCCCCTGATAAACATCCAAAAATTATGTATCACTAAAAAATACGTTTGATAAATTATATTAAAAAAAATTTCCTGTAATTTTCTTGTATTGCCACAGTTTATACGAGAAAATCGATTTCGAAATTTTGTCAAAATTTTAATTGTGGATTTTTGTGCAAGTTTCTTCTTTTAAAGTTTTTATTGCCATTTTGTCGTGAACTATCACTTATACTGAAAACTTGAAACATAAGTTTTTTCCATGATATTTATCAAGCTTTTTGTAATGAGCACTTCTTCGATATTTGCTACGATTGGCGAGTTGTAGGCGAGATTAGGTCAAGGGTTTTTAAGGGGAAAACAGTTCCCCCCCAAAACAAATTTGTGGTTTTATGTTTTATGGGACCTCTACTACCAATCAGCCCTATACTCTATCACTTCCGTTAAAAATAACGATACCGTTATTCGTCGTATCCGTTATTTTCCTATTACCAAGCAATAGCATAATAACGGAAATGGCGAATAACGGTGACGTTATCTTTAACGGAAGTGATACAGCGTAGGGCTGAGGTGTGGGTGAAAATTTTTATGCCGATTTTCTGGATAAATATAATGAATATTCTACTTCAGCGTCTAAACTGAAACTGACCAACCCAGAATAAGCTGATTCATCTATTTTTGTGTTGATTCTATTCAAGATTTCATATCAAATCTAATTCATGTGTCAATAAGTCCAGCAATTAGAAACGAACTTGTTCTGCTCGCAATCATATTTGCCAAGCCAACATCCTAGAAATAAATTGTTTCGAGCCAAATTGATTGAGTTGTAGCTTGGCAAAGCGATTTCCCGTGGAAATTGAAAAGTGTTTATAATTTGACCCAATTTGATTTCGTCCTCTATTTCTGCTCTCTTCCTCAATCCTGATGAATTTTCCTGATGAACAACACTGCCTTGGGACTTCATTTATATATAAATTCGATATTGGGGATTCTTGTCCTGATCGCTTATTACTTTCAATCGTGATGGATTTTCCCACTGTCAACCCTTTCGAATTTGGTTCATCAAGTGTTTGGTAATTGAAGATTTCACAGGATAGTCACATCAGTTTAAATGCACGTCATCCGATTGTAGAATACATCATAGAGTGAATTTATTGTGTGGAATCAAATATCGATAATCAAATTTGAATTTTTTGGCACACAGTTTGGTGAGCTGCACAAAAATTATTTTTAATCTATTCATTGAATTGATTCAGTGAGTAAACTCAACAGGACACATATGAATCAAAATGAATAAATGATTTTCATTTTTCTAGCTGAGCCAAAGGATTTTTTAAAGTGCCCCCGGCTGATGATTCTGATGTAATATCAATCAATCGATAACATTTATTGTATCTGAAAGAATAATTCTTATTACAAGAGAATTTGATTACAAGCTATGAACATGGAATACAGAAAAAAGAAAAGTAATCCAATTTGAAAGCAAAAACAAAAACTAGAAAACAAGAAGTGTTTTTTTTGGAAAGTTCAATTTAAGTGGTAGCAGTATTGTTATTCCTGGTAGCCAATCATGTTCACTAATTGATGATGAACTAACGCAATTTCAACATATTCATTAGAGTAAAAATCAGTTGCTTCAAGCTTTCAAAAGAAGCACTTGCAATTGTTGAAATATCTCACACTCCCTTACTTATTCCTTTGAAAATTTGTCATTATAATAGTACGTGTTCTAACGTTTTCTGTTGTTAGTTACAAATTGTACAGAGCTCTTCAGCATTAATTATATATCAAGTACAATTGAAAGTGAATTTCGAGCGTTTTCTGTTACTAGTTCTACAATTGAAGGGGCAAGTGGAAAAAGGAGTTACTCATGGTACAAATATGTGTTTGTGAGAAAAATAGGTTTTAGTAAATTTAACGTCCTTGATGTTTAATGTAACATAGCCCCTTCTAACACTATGCATCTGCTCAGATGTTAATAATAGAAGCAAATCCTGATGGGGCAAGTTACATATGCACATAACTCCTTCTTTAATGACATAACCGAATATTTTCAGAAAATGTTACTTGACCCCTTCTTCCACTTGCCCCTTCAATTATTCTGATGAAATTTATTGAGCAAGATACTTGTTGATGATGATTGTTTGACCTGTGAAGCTAAGCAGCAGGGATTGGTACATTGAAGGATTGCTTCATAGATAGCTGATAATATCGTAGAATTTGAAAACTTCATGGACCACTACGTATATCATTATTCCTATTTTCGAAAAGATATATATGTTGATATTGATCTGTATATCAGCTACACTCTGAAATAATTTGGAAGACGCTTCCCAACTGCCTTCGTAAACAATATTATGCTCGATTTCTATGTGAAAGAAATTTTGTATACAAAGTTTTTCAAACCATCGGATTCAAAATAGAAATTGTGGAAAAGGTGGTAACTACCTATATAATAATGAGAAAGATAACAAGTTATGCCAACATTATTCACAGATGTGACTGCACTAAGACTTGGAATTGAGAAAAATTGTTTGGCCAATCGTAGTAATTTTTTGATCATATCATCTAATCCAGACGATATTCAAGTAGGGAAATATGTAAATATCAAATAAGTATAATGTTGTGAGCACAATAAGCTTTCTTGGCTGCAACGCTTCCGGAGTCGTTGTTAAGAACGAACCTGGAACCTGGATCTCCCTTGATCTTCGAATCATGTGGGATTTCTATAATCCCCTCGATGATAAATCAAATATGGGGTCGAGTGGAGTATGAGTTACCTTTATAGTGTTTCATATATTTATCTTACTTGTGTTGTCTTTCTCATCGTAAATGATTCGAAATAACTCCAGTTTCATGTTGAATTTGGATTCGCGGATGAAGAGGAACACACCCACTAATAATCAAGTAATTCACAAGTAGCGAGTCTTAATCTAAACTGCACAACTTTTCCTCATGCAAAGTTCTCGGAGCAGTAGAGATTTACTGATAAAAACGGTCGGATTATCTGTTGAGAATTTAAGATACAATTAAAGTTAATCTACCAGCCTGAAATGCGGTTACATCGTTTTTTCGTCGCATCCAGGGATTTTTCATTCTAATTCGGGTAATTTACTGACAGCGAGGTCTGTGTCTGTTTTTTCTTTATTCAGGAAGTTTTCAAACTGTTCATTCAACGAAATCCTGAGTTTAAGTTCCTTGGCGAGTTTTCAGAGAATTATGGCTGTTTGTGGAATATACTTCGAAAGCTTCAAATGTATTATTAATCATTAACAGAATTACAAGTTCGTTGAGTTAAATCAGTATTAAAAAATATAGAACAACTTTGCCTGATTCTCTAGAGTTATGAAAATAGTTACAAAATTATGGAAGAAATATTGATTTCTTATGGTTGATTCTGATATCGAAAATAAGTTTACTTAATGGACTCACATTAATAAGCCGAACAAAGTTCGAAAAGTATATGGGAGAGGAATCAAATAATAAATAAATAATTCCTACTAAGGTCTGAAAATACCCTTCTCTCCACACATTCGACAAAACCAACTACTTCCCCAATTCTCCATGCGGACATTGAATTACATCTGTCATTAATTGTGCAAGGTTCCTCATGGAGGACATATTGCAAGTGCTGATTGTAATGAAGCAATTTAATATTATCTTTCATTTTGTTGGAAATGACCAATTGCATATATGCATGTTTCGAGGTTTTTTCTCTCACCAGTGCTGGGATAGGTCGGAAAACAATAGAGTCGTCCTGTTCCACAAAATGAACGATGATATTCAAAAGCCCTATAGTATTAAAGGTCAGGTAGCCGAGTGGTTGAAATCAATGCTTCTCAATCAATCTGGCTTTCCGGTAATGGGTTCAAAGCCCAGCGATTTCATTTTATTCATCAGATGGCCTCACAAAGTGCTAGGAATCGCACTTTGAAAAGTAAGACCTCGTTAATCCTTGGCTCGCACAAGTTTCGACTTCTGAGGGCTGCATGTCATTTATATGGGGGCGACAGCTGGTTAACGAAAAAACGATGTTTACAACAAAATCCCCCTACGAATGAAGCCGTAACTTACAATGAGGCAGTCACAGCACCAACCGCGGGGAAAAAACAAAACAGCATTCCAACAGAGTGAATGCAATATATCGAACAAACTTCGAAAATCTTGTATTGGAGAGGAATCAAATAAATGAAAAGAAATAATTCCGACTACGGTCGAAAGTACCCTTCTCTCCTCACTTTTCCATAAAGTTCAAAAATGTGGCAAATATCTGACAGAAAACAACTACTTCCCCTTACGGACAATGAATTACATCTGTCATACATTCGTGGAATGTTCCTTAAAGAAGAAATAATGTACATTGCCACAGAATTGTTCTTCGGGAACTTTTCATATTTGGCTTCTCGAGTTCCTGCAATTAACATCAACTCCTTTTTGAGAAAAGTTGAAATAAAACGTTAACTTAATTGAACTATATTTTCTCTGAAATCGTTTGTTGAAACAACAATAGTTTTGTCCTTCATAACCAGACTCTGTCTATCAGATCAGGAAATTATCAAGATTAAACTTTGGGAGAAATGTTCACATCAGTACCTTTGTGATCTACCAAAATTCAATAAATTCAGCCCTTTTATGTATTCTGCAATAACTCATAAGTCTAATCCGAAAAAAATCTTGACCGCCTACACTGTTTTTAATTGAACCTAAATTGATTCAATTCTACCAATACTCAATGCTGTCTGTTAACGTCCCTAATTGGACCATTTTGAAAACTCGTTTTTAAGAAGAAAATTACCTCATTTAATTGTTATTGTATTTGAAGTACCTAATTGAACATAATTTTAATGTAAGAAAGGAAGATATATGTGAAGGTGAATTTATAGCTTTAGGGTTCTCAGAGCAATTCAAACTATGGATCTGATTGTTTGTTTATCATTAATTGACGTAGGCACGTAGATTTCAGACATTTAACTGGAAATTTAAGGTTACAAACAAATGTTATTTACGAAACTGAAAATTTTCTCGGTTTTTGTGCGACTTGTAGGTTCTTTGGTGTAGTTGTAAGTGTGGGGCAAGTATGTGGAAATTCAGAAGTCAATGTGACAATATCCACACAGATAGATAAATGGATAGGCACTCGACTTATTTCCAAGTATACACCTAATTACTGGAAATGTACAAATGTTTATATAAAAATATACAACTAACTGATAAAAAAGCCATCCATTTATCCATGGTTTGAAATCCTAATAGTTACATCTTGCTATTTTTCCTCACTTTCTGGTTCACGACGCATTTCAAATATTACATACGGAGTTTCATTCTTGATTTATTCCGTCATCTGTGAAAATGTATCCGATGATAAACCGTCTTTTTCTCTTTGTCAATAACCTTCTTCATTCTTCTTGACTATTACTAGAATAACTTGAGTTTGAAACTATATTGCAGTAGAAAAAATAGTCTACCTACCTTCATTATGTTGTAGGAAATCTTTCTTTGACACATTCATTGAATCCTAGACACTTTTCACACTAAAATATTTTTGTATTAAATTCTCAGATGTTCAAATTGAACTCGTAAAGTTTTCAAATTAAACCAATTTCTTGAATATTAAGTAAATAAAATTATTTTCTCATAAACGAGGTATATTTTATTACCTCCAAATATACGTTCTGTTACCAATGGTAAATTTATGTTTTTGCCTATGGCCGACAGACAGTAAATGACTCACGTCAGCTCCCAAGTATGTTTATTCACGAACATTTTCCTGAATCTCCACTAATTATTAATAACGATTCGTCTCGCTGCTGAGAGCGGTATAATAAACTTTTCACCTGGAGTAAATTTGTAGCTGCAGAACTAATTATATAACTTTCAACTGTAAAGAAAACATTTCATAACAACTCCGAAGTTTGAGTAGCAAGCAGTAAATTCGTTGCCACTTGATCTTGCTCCTATCTGAATACCTTCATAAACTTGGGACCATTATCATTGTACCTAACACAACTATTTAAGTTGTGCAACAACGTTTCCTGATTACAAATAACAGAACGGTACAGTCTGACATGACAGCTAGTTAGACTCTAGTCTAGTTTACAGGTATTGTCTGGATTCCTGAGTGTTGATGCTGGACCAGGGGATCGATCCATTGTTGAATGATGAATAGGAGTTCCATAAGTAGTATGTTATGTTAGCACAAGAATATTGCCATTCATTTATTGATTTACTTATATTCAAAATTATTTACACCTGTGCAATTTCAATAAATATTTTATCGACAGTTCTTTTCCTTTGAAGCAGTTTCAAGAACTTCTTCAAAAGAATTTAATGTCAGTCAACTCATCCAAGATATCTACGAATTGAAAGAACTAGTTTCTTCATACCCTGAATGTGCTATAGAGTAAATGGACATTTCAAAGATATGAGTAGACAAATCACCCTAAGATACAGGGAAAAGCTGGAAGAAAATTACAGACATTGTAGGAATGAAAAAAAACAACAGCAGACCAGTAGCGTCCTTTGATACGGCACCATCAGCAATAAGACTTTCAGAGAAATTGATGAATATCATCAGGAGCCATTGCCAATTTCAACCAATTCAGTTTACAGAATTCATATGACTTGGTAGATATTATACAAGATATCAATCTTTCAATTTACAGAATTTATTAGGTACCTATAGTAGGTATACCTCCTGATGATACTATAGCTTTAGATTTTTCAGTTAAAAATGGAGTTAATCCGGTTAGTCAGCAAGATATCATAGACATTATGTCTCAATCAAAATCATTTTCAATTTGATATTAAAATCTATTCTTCTTCAAAATGGTTGATCATGCATAGGTAATCCATTAAGTACCTCCTTTACTTGCGGAAATATTCATGGATAAACTAGAGAACATCCTTTAATGAAGTATTTCTTGTATTGATACAGATATGATGATGTTTTGTTATAGGTACAAATGTACAATTAGGTATTTTTCATGAAGACATTAATGATTTAATATTGTAGAAAATTTGAAAATGTAAAACAAAATGCATGATTTTTCAATTTACCACAAACGTTCCCATACGGATATTATTATTCCCATCCTTTGCAACATTAAGCTGAAGCTTATAATAGCACGATTCATAGATTAAAAAACATGCCCCTCTCATTAGATAATTTCAATAAAATGCTAAACATAATCAAATTGCAGTGACCAATAGGTATAAGACCGATTCAATTAATATAATACTTTCGAAAATACTATTCGCAATGTTTTACAAACTTATATACAGAATTTTAGATCTCTGACCTAATTTGGAGAATCAACAGACAAGTTTGCCTCATTTTCAAATAAACAGCATATAGGAGTCACATAAAGGACAGCTATATACGTTGGTGAAGTTTATCAAAAATATGAAAGACAAAACTTTCAAACTCAAAAAACCAGAAGTATATACACTAAATTGTGGAACTTGCCCCATCATATGAGTTGTGTGAACAAGGAAGTAGCGTTCCTCAAAGTCTGGGTGTGTGGTGATATGTGCTTGTCAGGGGTGCGAGTTCTTTCAATCCGCCTCCTCAAGCACTGGTAGGGCTGGTTCTCGGTCAGACGGTGCGGAGGCCGCGGGTGATTCTAATACCGGCTACCAGACCCGCAATATCCAATCCGAGGACCCTTCTGGGCTTTCATTAGAAACTAGTTCTCACTGCGAGTTCCTTCCATCCTCCTCCTCGGTAAAGTTCTGGTAGGGTTGGTTCTTGATCGGATGATGCGCCGGCCGCGGGCGATTCATTCACCGGCTACCAGTCCCGCAGCACCCGATGCAAAGCCTCTTCTTGGCTCCCACCGTAGACCAGATTTTTCAGTTCCCTCAGCGAGTTCCTTCGATCCGCATCCTTCTGAAAACCCTGGTAGGGCTGGTTCTCAAATGGATGGAGCTGCGGCAGCGGGTGATTTATCACCTGCTACCAGTCCCACAGCACCCAATCCAAGGCCCCTGTTAGCTCCCACTGAATGCAGAATTTCAAGTTCTCGAATCCCTCTGTAATGTTTGAGTGGGTATGTGTTAAGTGTCGGGGAAACATGTGTGTTTTTGACGTCGGTGTACGGTGTAGGGCTCTCGGGTCGTCACTCCTGTTGGCTGCAACGCCTCAATATTTTATGTGAACAGGAAAACTTATTCAACATATATTCAAATGCATCTTTTAGAAGAAAACCATAGTTTTGAGGAAGAACTGAAAATTTTATATATAGAGAATGAGGGATTATTGATCATGAATGACTGATCATGAGTAATGATCATTTAGTATCATTAAAAATCAATTAACTCAAAAATTCCCATACCATCGAAATCGAATAATTCTCCATTGTTGAATTTATTTTCTTGGAATTAGAGTCAATTAGAATTTAATCGTGTTTGTGGATGTTATTCAATAATGCGAATAATGAGATTATACTTTTGTTTTGTTAAGGTATGAGTTCAACCAGTACCTACAGTTATAAAAAGGTTTGGTCTAGGCTTATTTGTGAAAAGCTACAGTGTAAGGGAAACAAGTCGCGAATTTAAAATAAAATGTGTAAAGATCAGATCGTTTCTGTGTCTACAATTACTGTGGATCTTCATCAAGTAACGGCCGAATCAATCAGAAAAGAAAACAATTCGAACAATAAGTAAAAAATAGCAAAATTCATTTATCTAATATGCCTTGCCCCATGTAATCTACAAACTTGAGATCATTAACTTGCATTTGAACCTACGATTTCTATTTCTTCCTCTTGTCATTGAATAATGTTGGATCACATAAATGTTTTTCTATAAACCTGTCTTGAATGTAACTCTTATAAGGAGACTTTCTTATTTTTGGCTTCTACAACATTCTTCAACAGATTTCACTACATATTCAGCTGATATAATAAGCATACTTATTCCTAATTGTTGTAGCCTCTCAATGGGTTCCTATACCTTTGGGAAAATGCAACAGTGGCAAGAACAAGTAGATAGTAGATTGTAGGGTGTCGTGCAGGCTCTGCGCAGCCTAACAAGCTCCTCGACCTATAAGGTCATTGTGCGTTACCATTTTTCTATTCCGAGGCCCGGAATTCCGACACTTCGTGCGAAGTTTATCAGTTTTCTGGGAGCTAAGTTCTTGATATCGGAGGGCGTCAAGAATGCCCCTTCCAGGAATGTAAGTGTCTTGCAGAAGATCGCTGGGCATTTGCGAAGCAGATGTTCTGTAGTTTCCGCAGTAGCGGTAACTATCACTCTCTGACTTGCCCGTCTTTTTGAGGTGATACCCCAGAGGGCAGTGCCCAGTGAGTAGTCCCGTTACCAATTTCAAGTATTTTTTGTCCAACTCGAGAAGCTGTTTAGCTTTCCTTGGCGATAGGCTCACTTGCCTTTTCGCTTGTCTTTGTCCTGGCACTTTATTCCAGTGAGATTTTATTTCATCGGGTTCCCAGCGTCGGAACTCTTCCTTTAAGTGAGATTTGGAGAGTCCACAGAAGGGTTCTGGGCCGGGAAATGGTGTGTTTGCCCCTTCTTTGGCAAGGCAGTCTACTTTCTCGTTGTCTCTGATGCCCCTGGGTTACCTGATTGTTTACTGCCAGTTGTCTCAGGGTTTCTGAATCATCCTTCGAAATATCTACTATTTTCTCTGTTTTCCTGGTATTTCTCCGTCAATGTCACATTCTTCTTGATCATCATCAATGATTGAAGAATGTTTTCAAAAGCCAGGTATCATTATCACAATATCAGGCCCACACACCGTTTATCTGAGAAAAGGACCAAGTCTGGCAATGAATACCTAAAAAATAGTTACTTGGTAATATCATATAATTTGAAACACCTTGTACATCAATATACAGCGCGATGGAGCTAGTAATGTATTATATCGTACCAGTTCTCAAACTATAATAATAATAATATTTCTTATAAATATTCATAGATTGTACCCAACCAAAAGCATAGCCAGAGTATGAGTAGACATCGCCTATTATTATTAACCAAACGGTAGTAACGAATTGAAGTTATTGACTTCATCATGCGTTTCAAGGAAGAAATAGTACCTCTGTAATGTTCATTTTGAACATTTTCAACAGTATTGTACCGTTCTTGAAATTTCAAGTAATCGGTTTCCATTTCCAAAGTGACGGTCGAAATATTTCAGGCACAGCTTATGTCGATTACGTGTTGTTTTCCATATATTTGTCAGTATGTATGTCGAATGTAATACCGTTAGCCAGAATAGCAATATTCTTGTAGACTTTTAACCAGTCCAACACACTAAACACTTTCTGAAGGTATCCTTCCTGATCAATGTTCAATTGTTTAACGACACATGTACATATTTATTATGAACAAATGTGAAACTGTGCTCTTGTTCTAGTACTGACTATTTCACGAACAACAAAATCCTGCAATATTTATAGAATCTATACCTATAGAAACAATATAAAGAAAAGAAACTGGTATGATTTTTGGATTTTGGAGGTTGTCATCCAAAGTTTTGCGTTGCGCGAAAAAATTGGTCCTGCATGGTGTTGGAAAAAAATTTTTATACATACAAATTTTCTGTGTTGCTCCAGAGAAGATAGCGGGTTCCTGTTCTAGATATCACTGATGCGAATTGTTTTATTTTAAATATAGTCTGTAAGCAGCAATGTATGTACTTGTGCTGGGTTTCATAGGCGGTAACATTGCATTGTCAGGTTGAATCTGGAATTAATATATCCTAAGAATCTGCAGTTTTGATATTCCTAAAACAATAATGTCATTGATAGGTGAGGTATATTCATATCAAGAAATTCACAATAGCATTATATTCCTAAATATCTGTAATTTGCTTCTTGAAAACTCCTTTTATCCATTCTGAGGCAATTTCAGAAGATTCTCGTCTGATTCAGCCCAGCGCAAAGACGGTACAGGAAAGGAAAGTTGGTATTATCGCAACCTGTGTCGTTATTATTACTCTCTCTGCGTCCTCATTGGCTCTCTAAATTCGCGATATGATGTGCTTCTATTTAATAATACTCGCGTTTTTATTTAATATCCTGCCTTGCTTTCGTGCAAGACAATATAAGATGTCTGGGGAGCTTCAAGATAGTCGGTTTCATTTTTTATTGGCATCGAATAGGGTGAATGCATCAGGCTAAGTATAGCTGACGATTTCGAATATCCTGGACGTCTGCCAACTAGGAGTAATAATCTTCTGTGAACTGTTTCAAGGTAAATGAAACATGAAATGGGAATTGTTGTTATGAAAACTGTATTCGTAATGAAAAATAACGACTGAAATCTCATTGCAGATCAACGCCTGAAATGCTGTTCTAGGAAACTAATATGAAATCATAGTATTATTGAAACGAGAATTGAACGAGCATAATCTCTCTTTCCATTGATGATTTGAAGGGTAACAATCTACTCCTCTCAGGATATTGAACCACGATGGCTGTAGATAATCCCACAAGTGTTTCCTCTGGAAATAAAATTGAAAATTCTCCGATTTATTTTTAATTCCTTACTAAAAAAGAAATATTGAAATCGGGAAATTTTCAAATTGGCACCCTGTAAATACAAGAGTTACCTGTGGAATTCAGTAGTAAGGATGGGAATAGGATAATGAACTGCGAAAAAACATGCAGAAACAGTTGATAGATCTGAAGAGGTTTCTCAAGACCACAGAATCAGAAATATGAGGAATACTATTTAATTTTTGAGATATGGCAACACTGATGTGAATATGTCAAATCTGTCATTGTCATAGTAAAGTTTTACAATTTTAATAGTGAACGTAAGGTAAGAGCACCAGTAATGGACAATACTAGGCAAATTGAATAAACAAAATATTTGTGGTCATAATTTTGATTGTAAGCATGCTTTCTATATTTTCCTGGCTATTTTACAATTTGATGATTCAGTTTGAGATCAACAAAAACTTTATTTAATTTTTTTTATTAAGGTACCAGTTATTGACAATATTTTTATTTTTTGTGCCAGTAATTGACACACTAATAATTGACACGGAATAAATACAATATTCATTGTTATCCTAATAATACAGACATGAAATAAACATTTGGTTATGTGCTATGCCTCGAGTATATCGTGTTCCAAGAAAAAAATTCTATCTTTGGAGTTACTTACTTAATTCTGGCTGGAATAGTTTTTTATTGATGTCTGCAAACTGAATGGTGGAAACATTATATAGTTTCTACCCAAAAATTTGGCTTGTCATCTCCATATCCTCTTTCATATCCTGAAGCAATGATACTAACATCATCCAGGCTATCACCACTTTCTTTCCACTCTTCATTATTTTCAGATTAACTTTCAGATACTTTCCTCTTTGTCTTGTTACTCTTTTGGATCTCCATAGTATTTTTCTCTATAGCTTTTTCCTCCATAGACTTTTTCTCCACAGCTTTTTTCTAAAGATTAATTATTTTTTCTCCTTTTTATTTCTTCTGCTCGCTTTTGATTATGAGTTGAACACTGTCTGATAGCTATTCTTTGTTGATTGGATGGTGAACTTCAGCTAGAGCTAGTATCCACTGCTCTGGGAGGTTTTCTTCGTTGATTGTGAGAAAAGTGCTTGGTCCCATTCAATAACCGAAAACTTGTTTGAACTCATATTTAGAAGGAAGTCCATTTGTGTTCATCAAAACAGTTCAGCGTGATCGAATAATCATCAACTGTAACTGACGTGTGTCAATTACTGGACACTGGTCTTTGACACCCAGACAAATATCAGGTTAGAGAATTCAATCCAATGGAAATTTATCAGAAACGAATTAAACATTGAAACCAGAAAGATAGAAAAATATCATCTAGTGGACTTACCTAACTTAACAGTTTGCTTTAGAATCACAGAGAATCTTGATGTGGTGCACTTCGACTTTTTATAACCGTAAATTACATCGGCTGACCACTAAAAAAATCTACTAGAGGGTTGGCGGATACTCTGTTCTTGAGGGTTTCTTAGAAATATTGTTTATATTAGAGCATATAGTCTTATTATTCAGAAGAATGTGAGTAAGTGTCAGTTACTAGAATACTGTCAATAACTGGGGCTCCTACCTCACTCAGAACGTGTCGTCTGTCATACGAGTGCTCTTTTGGTTGTTTACTAATACTTGAAAAAACATTCATCTTAAAAAAATGCAATGAAATCGTGAAAATTTGCAGGCGATGATTTTCTATCACATTCGACGTGGATCTTCTTCATCTTTTGGTGATAAAGCATTATCACGAGCCACCGTGTTTTGCTGGTTTTCCGAATAATTCAATCGTGGTCGTACTTCGGTATAGGACGAATTTTATGTAGTTCGTCCAAAGTCGGCTGTTGTACAACTGTGCGTAAAGTGATGTTGCAAGATCGTCATGTGAGATTTAGGCATATTCTGACTTAGTTTTTTATTGCCTGAAAAACATAATTCTTTCTGACAACAAAAAGTAGAAAATAAAAAAAATATTTTTACCTATAGGTAGATAAAAAAAATAGGTACAATATAAATAATAAATAAAAATGTAACACAATAGGCGCACCAGTAAATAAAATAAAATTGGTTCATCATTTTTACCGTGCTGATCAACAACAAACATGTATAAATATAAATAAAAATATTACCAGAATTCAATGAAACATATTAAAATAGAATCCTGAATAACTAGGATAGGATCTCAAAGTTGAATTTCACAACACTAAAAGTTCTTAGAGTAGAACTTTTCTAATGAGTAGAAAGCATTCACCAGAAGGAAATTTTTACGGAATTTTTGTTTTTTTTGTATTGTCTATGATTTAAATCTCGTTAGGTAGGTGATTAAATCATTTATTGTCATTATAAATTATAGAATGTTCGAATTGCATGGTCATTATATATTTAGTGTTCGTCTAGTGTTGTAATACGTTATCGTATAGATTTCCTTTTTAAATTTACTATGAATGATATACTTACACTGCCTCTAGAATAAAAATGTACGGTAGTGATATTATAATTTTGTGTTCAACGAAGAGTGGCTTGCAAGAATCCTGGAGTTTAGCCCTGTACATATACCTAATTGCTATTTTCTGCAAAAAAAAATCCATACTAAAATAATATTGACAACATGATCCCCAAAATCGAATTCCCTATCTTAAATGTGAGTCGACTAATGCATAGTATACACTCTTTGCCATATCTTCATCAGGTTCACATGAAGTAATTCTTACGGCAAACCACTCTGATGATAGTTTTTTCCATGCGATCTTCAATTTCCAATTTATCATATATATGTAAACACCATCCATATTTACCATTACCATTTACCATGTAAACACAGAAGTTTTTGTATCTCACCATTAACATCACTTGATTTTCTAGATGAAGTTCTTGAAGATCACATTTGAAAGTCAGGATGTTAGTTTTTTCATTCTCAATCATTTGATGCAGTTTTGAATAATGATTTTTATCATGTCAAAGAATTGTGGTGTCATCTGTGAATTGGGTGAAATTTCCTAAAAATATTAATTGAAGACGGATCATTTATATGAATTAAAAGAAGTGTTGGTTCCAGGACTGGCCCAAGAGGTACTCTCCATTTTATTTATAGTTTGTGCGATAAGCTTACTTTGAGTTCGTCCAGATAAACATGACTCAAACCTTTGGATAGCTACATTTCTGAGCCCACATACAGTTTATTTTATCTTTACCCATGCGTCATCAATTTATGATCGAGGAAATCACACACCCTCTATTGAATATCTCTCTCTAACAACCGCTATGAGCGAATCAAAATTCGTTAACATTTGTCTTCTAACCTAAGAATTATGGTATTGTGATGATGACGCACGGGTAGAGATGAAATAATCGAACTGTATCTCCAATTTTTGCAATAATATTTTGTGGTTGATACAATCGAAGGCATATTTGAACATTTCGCCGCCAAATATGCTTGTTCGTGTTGGATACCGCATAATTTGAAAATTGACCAAAAAAAGATCATGTCGATTGGTGCAAAGAAATGATGAAAGAATGCAATCGCGGTGCTTCGAAAAACGTCTAAAGGTGCTTTTAAATTAGAGGTAACAGAAGCGAACTAACAGGAAGGATCGAATTCGTAGGTATCTGTTCCTTCGTTTTCTTCCTGCGAGCACCGTTTCAAGTTTCAAAAAACCGTTTGGCAAATGTCAACAGTAGCGTTCGAAACGAATTCGCTTGCTAGTTTTATCGCTCTGTCCACATCGAGCACGATTTTCCTTTGATGATTCGCTGATTTACCGACAGACGTCGGAACATGACCGAACACGAACACGTCACACACATAATGTAAATTACCATAGCTCGTTCGCATGTGTTCGCTCCAATTTAAGAGTACCTTAATAGTTCGAGACGAATCATAGATCTATGCATATGAACCCAAAACTGAACAATCATCGAGAGTATGGATCTTTCAAGCTGAGCCAAATCAAACAAAAGTTGCTCGCGAACGAAAAGCGAAACAAATAGTCACATGTTTTCTCGAAATAACTGGATATGTCGCCACAGTTCGGTTAGAGCAACGTACGGTCAATTCTGAATGGTACACCAGCATTTGTTTACCAGAGGTATTCGACAAAATCAGGGAAACCAATCGCAGAAATCGAATCAATCTGCACCACGAAAATGCAAGCTGTCACATATCAGCTCAAATAAAAATGTTTATGGGCAGTCGAAACATCGAACTAATGCGTTCAAATCACATGTTTTTGAGGTATCTCAATCGGACTAGGAAAAGTTCTTCAAAAATTGGTTCAAACGCATGCTAAAGGCTATTGATCTCAATAGAGAATATTTTTTGGATTTATGTATCTCAAAACTTAAGTAGGAACTATCGTATTCTAAAATAATAGTAAATGCAAAACAGAATGTATGTATCATAATCTTGACTGGATACACATAACCTCATTATCAGCGCTTGGACTTCGAGAAAGTAGTCGGTCAGTAATAATTATTGACACTATCTATGTCTAGTTCCTAAATTGTAGATAGTGACTCATCGTACATTTTCTGGTTTTTACGGGATTTGAAAGTGCGGAGGGGATGTACGAAAGTGGCGAAGTGAAACTTTATTTGAAGCCAAAGTAGGTACCTAGCTAATTTCTGTTCTATTTTTTGACCTGCTTTATATGAAGTATGAACCGTACAACCGATGAGTCACTATCTGCAATTTAGAAAATAGACTATATACCGGGTGACCATGAGGTGAGGTACGCCTTCCAATTTTTCTATAGTTTTAAAGATGAAGGTTTCAAATTTGGTACTTCGATATATTACTCGAATACGCATATTTTGACTCTATTACCGAAAATTCACCACTTCCGGTTTAACCGGAAGTGATCCCAAACTTTTTTTTTCAAATGACACCCTGTACAATTTTTTTTATTATCCGGAAAAACATGCAATTTGTGATAACACCGTTCTTCAAAATTGAAAATCGGTTGAAAAATAGCGAAGATACAGTTGATTGTTCAATCGAACAAAGTTGGCCATGAACATCAAACTCAGATCATCACAACTGACGAACGGTGTCAACATTTACGAGAGGAAGGTTCGAGGTAAGATACAGCTGAAAATTGAGCTTCTCATGTAATTGCAGCAACCATATTTCCCAACAATTATCAAAAATTTCCTCAAAACGGAGTAGTACCCATAAAGAAATGCTCACAACTGCCATTTCGCAAAGGGCAACATGCTCTTTTCACATTGTCGTATTGAAAAATGATGAATTATCAGATTACTCGAATGAAAAGATTTGCTGTTTTGCTTAGCTTTCGTAGGTTCAAGCCGCCTCTGTTTGAGAATATTCAATTTTGAGGACAGTCATGATGAATTATCCCGTATCTTCGATTCCTCTCAGAATTCTCCAAAACTTTTGACACGATTATTTGGATAATTCAATCGATTTTCAATTTTGAAGAACAATGTTATCATAAATTGCGTGTTTTTCCGGGGAATGAAAAAAATGTACAGGGTGTCATTAAAAAAAAAGTTTGGGATCACTTCCGGTTGAACTGGAAGTGGTGAATTTTCGGTCATGGAGTAAAAATATGCGTATTTGAAACCTGTATATTTAAAACTATAGAAAAATTGGGGGGCGTACCTCACCTCGTGGTCACCCGGTATATACTTGAACGACTCCAACATATCGTCAGAGATATCTAAGTCTTTCATTTGCAAATGAAGTAGTTGATACTGGATATTTTTTAAGTTTCCTCATGAAGCGAACCGTAAATCTGTTCAACTGCCTTTTGCGCATATCCGTTCAATCCACTCGGTATGTACAAAATTAGTTTCAAATGACAGTCTAGAGCGTTGTGTTCATGATTTAAGAGCACACCCATCTCTTGACATAGGTGTGGACTACGTATTGCATTGTTTGCAGATAATTTGTTATGCTTTTATTGTCCGTAATGAATTTATATGTCTGATATGGTAATGGCGCGTCCTCAGAACAGACTGGCTGCTCCATTTTGATGGTTTCGAGGGCATGCACAACTCTGTGATGAGAGAAAGGGTCAAGACCTTGAAATATTTTCGAAGCGGGTGTGGTAATCCAGTCATAATTTTATATATCTGATTGATATATTCATTGTGTGGAAATTCATGGATGAAGAAAACAACTGTGGTCTAATTTCTACTTGAGTCTTTGTTTATGATCATCTGCTATGGGGCACAGTTAGTGTCAAAAACAGTTGTTCTCATTTTTTTTCACTAAAATATATTTGCTTAGACCCATATATTTATTATTTGACACCGACATATATTCAAACTGAACGAATATTTCAATTAAAACGTTCATTCATATACGTAAAAATATAGTCAATTCTTATTAGCATTAAAGAGTAACGGTAATGTAATATATTTTACTTGTTACCAATGTGTATATGTAAATGAGATTCTGAGTGCCACTACTAGATGGAGTCCACATCATGTTTTGGAATATAATCTGTTTTGCAAACCTGTCATGTTGATTTGCATTGCATTTATACTTTTTTAAGACATGCAATGATGAAAACTCAAACAATCTTTCAATTATTTTCAACATAGCTGACGCGCCTCGAAGAAATAGGATGAATCGGTTACATGGCGCCATCTAGCTGGTTAACGGAAAAAACATTTTTTTTTAACTCAGAAGCTCATTTGCATTGGTAACAAGTGATAAATATATTGCTTTTCACTACTAATATGCTTTGCTGATATTTTTGTAAATGGAAGACCTATAAAATGAAGATATTTGTTCTGTTCGAATATAGGTTGGTGTCAAGTAAAAAATATATGGTTATCCACAAATATATTTGAATGAAATAAATAAGAATATCTATTTTTTTCAATAATGGTGCCCTATAATCTGCATCCAAACCAACAGGAACCCAAGAGAGAATGAGAAAATGGTAGTTATTCAAGAAAACTTTTGGAAAATATTTAGAGTAAATTTGATATGATAACTTCATTCACTGAGAATAATTTCGGAAAAATTTTATTTAAGGCAAAAAGGAAGAAATAAAAAACATTAATAATAACAATAAAAATACTCCCTCATAAACACTCGGGCATAAAGTCACCCACCTGTTTTACATAGATGTCCTCAAATAATATGCCTCCGGAAAAAAACATCTTCATTATTTCCGTAATGCAAATGTGCCATGGTTCATCTCAAAAGAGGACGATCCGAGGAATACCGAGAGGACGTTCAGCTAGTAGACGGAAGCATCCTACATCATCTGGATGCCGGAGATACGCATACCTACCTAGGGGTGGAGGAACAACGCCATACCCAAGAGGTAACTACTGTTAAAAACCCTCTCCGCGGCAAGTATCAGCATAAACTTCGATAGCTCTGGTCATCAGAACTGTCAGGGAAGAACAAAGTTGCTGCAACTAATATGCTTGCGATTCCGATTCTACTATACTCCTTTGGAGTAATGAAATGGATTGAAAGAGCTGCGACAACTCGACAAAAAAACTCGCAAACTAATGCAACTCCATAGGAGCTTGCACCCTAAATCTTCTGTTCCACGGTTATACTTCCCCAGACAACGGAGAGGCCGTGAATTTTTTAGTTTGGAGCGTCTATATAACATAATGGTACTGGATCTCCGCAGGCATTACCCAAACCATTCGGTAAAAATCGTGGTTCTGATAAAGGAAATGTTCAGCAGCTTACAGTCCATACTTGCAGAAAATTTGAAGATACCATGAAAATGTTTTGTTGGAAATAGAATCAGCGATGTATGGATATGTACAAGAAACAAATCACACATAATTATATATACTACCATATACTACCATATACTACCCAGATTTATCGCATATACCTGAAATTGAAAGGTATGCGATTATTTCTATCGAAGAAAGACAATATTTTGGAACTCATTGATTATGGAGGGGATGTCTGTCCCCACGTTAATTCTCGTTAAGTTTTTAAAACACTACTTACAGAATCTTTCTTGTGAACACGAAAACACAAACATTTCCATTTTATATTCAGCACCAGCTGCATTATCCTGATTTGACAACAACTATGGTCTACCACCTTTTCCAAATGAAAAGCAATTTTGCGTGTAAAGGAATTCTCAAATGACGATGAATAATTCATACATGATGTGAATCAATGATATGCAGATGTTGGGAAATCTCGTTGTGGTTTTGGAAGGCCGTCGAGACGACGATATGATGAGTGTATCTTCTGAAAACATGGAAATATGCATTCATGAAATGAGGAGCCTAGGAAAGACACTCGACGAACATCTGTTGATTTGGAACTGCTGAAAAGCTCACTGAACACGTTTCAATTTCGCACAGGTTATTTATTCTCCTTCAAAGAAACTTAATTCAAATAATCCGTGTAAAATTCAAGAATGTCTGGTCTGTCTCGGCAGTATAAATAAGTGAGTGAATATATATCCACCGAAGAAATGTTTAATTTCTGTATTTATACTTATGTTCGTGTACTTTATGCTGTATCGCTTTAAGCGTTTCTGAAACGAGCAATCATCAAAGACGATATTTTATGTAAATATGTTCCTGTGATGTTACGGTTGCCGTGAACAAAACTAAACGCAGAAACATTCCTACGGAAAGGTTCAAGTTTGTAGGTATCGTATTCTTATTTTCCTCCGGTCGGGCTACATAGAAATTAATGTAAATATCTCCTATATTGAACTCGGGATTTTACCAATAGTGAATACACCATAACTCTTGACATCTAGTTATTGGTGTAAACACGTATTTGAAAAATATATGACACCTGTGGCACTGTTAGTTGGCGTATAATCATCACCTGCATTTATTTCTTCATCATAATTTATACTCTGTTTATTGAACAATTATATCCGCAGATGCCGAAATTGAAGATCTAGGTTACTAAATTATTCAAACCATCTGAACAGTATAACATTCATTTCGGACAGCACCTGCTTATTATCATTTACAATGCACGAGCGGATGTATCATAACGCTATATCTAGACAACTCATATTTTCCAGCTACGCTTCTGGGTATGGTTATCTATGGACATATTGAATTACTCTGTTTTCTAACGAGAAAGAAGTCGTCCTTGAATACAGTATTAATTTAATTTTTGGACTGAAAAGTAATAATAATATAAATATACCATGTAGAAGCTAAGAACATCCTCGTAAAACTCAATGTTAACAATTATGAACCAAAATAATACTGTGTTGCCTTTCTGAGAACTTTCCAAAAGAAAAAGAAAATTTCACATATCACTCAGTTTATTATGACCTACCACAACTGTGTAGTATGATTGAACTATAGTTATTTAATCAACTAGGGTATTAATGAATGCGATTAATGATCGAGATATTTTAACGCAAGAGCGACACAAGCGCGTTAATGTCACAGAAGTGGTTAATGTTCGAGATCATTAATCGCATTATAATATACAAGTTGATTACAATATTTTTCTGTCGACCTCAATCTTGTTTAAATAAAGAAATTCATCATTAGAAGATATCTAATCAACGAAATAAAAGGTACATACAAACTCTTTTGAACATTCATGATAATATTTGAATAGTTTGAATACATTTATCTTAACATTTGTAGTAGCTGAATAAGAGAAACTGATGTTCAGAAAAAGTCCGTCTGTACACTCGTATTTTATGGCTCTACGCTACAAAGTTTAACATTGATAGGGGTCAGTATTGATCGATTTCATTTGCACTGAAGAACATTAAACAGACATGTGAATACGAGGCCGACGAACAACTGAGGTTGTGGGTGGTTTACCAGATCATCAAAATCACTTTGAAATTTGTTTTTCTGCCAAGTAAATTATTGTACCCGCACTATCCTACGAAGTAAACCAACAAAATTTTCCCTCACAGTGATTATATCGAACGTAAAGATTTGATTTTTATGAAAATAACGTGATACATTGTTCGCCAATTCCACCATCATTTCCTGGTCATGCACGCCAAAGCTTACGCTGTGTGAAGAAATTTACAACTGAACAGGCATAAAATCATTAAATTTTTTATTGATGAGGGATATGTTGTTAAAACATGTTTTCATCATTATGAACGATAGTTATGTGCTCAATGAATAGTATAATTTCCAATAGTTATTTCACATGAATTTATTTTTTCAATTATTGCCGTCACTCACAATTTGTTTTAATTATCAACAATAGTCATCCATCATCACTGTCAGGTAGCGGAGTGGTTCAACCATTCTGCCTGCCGGTCGTGGGTTCAAATCGCAGCAACTTCAGTTTATTTTTCTGATGGCCTGAGAAAGTGCTAGGAATCGCACATTGAAAGGTAAGACCTCGGTAGCGAGTCGGTTAGATGCCGGCCTTTGAAACTTCCGCTTGCATTTGGCCAAGTTCGATTCCTGGAAAACGAGAAATTATTTTTTTCATAAATTCATAGAAGTCGATAGGCATTGTAAATTGTCTAGATACCAATCCCTACGTCTGATGCTTGCATATGAATTGCGCGCCGACACCATCCAGGGTGGTACTGTAGGTTTTTAGGGTTTTCCTACAGCTGAAAAATTAAAACGCCACCAAAAATCAGTAAGTCGCCCCGGAGCGCCACGGCAAATAATAATAATAATAGCTGTCCTCTACCCGGACAGGCTATGCCTTTGGGTAATCCTTAGCTCGCACAAGTTTCGACTTCTGAGTGCTGTCGTTAGCAGGGGGACAACAGCTGTTTAACGGAAAAAAAATTAATTAATTTCAACCAAAAATTTCAGTTCTATGAAGGAGTAATAAGTGTATGTATTCCACTATTTGAGTGAAACAGGGCTGTTCACTTGTTTTAGTATTTTCCATGATTTACTACGTGTGTGATATTGACAGCTTTAAACCTGCAATTTCAATTAAAAACAGTTTGAAATGGATTCATGCAACGATATAAATACACTCTCATTTGAATAACAATATATTCCAATAATAGCAAACAAGTGTTACATGATTCCGCTTTTATAATGTAATGAACAATGCAGTGCTTTCTTCATTTAAACATGTTAATGAAATTGGAAAAAGGTAATCGTGTTGACGGGCTTTGTTAACTTTGGGTATCGAAAAGTTATCTGAAACAAACTATGACTAGGTTATACAGTGCTATTAGAACATATCACCTCTTCAAATATTTTTATATGAAATTTCACTAGAGGAGTACCTATTCTTCTATCACAGAGATCCAAGAATCTCTTTTTGCTGCATTAAATAAATAATAAGTTGAAAGTAGCTTTCACCAAAAGGTGTTTATACGGTTGCTCCCTTTCATAAAATTTATCTGAACGTCTCTGGTAATATAAGCATTAGTTCGCGTAGGTTATGTTCCCATTTATGGTAACTGGATCAGACAAAACTCTTGTTTTATTGCTGTGCAGCTGAATTAATCCTTCAGAACTGCGATAGGTTTACAACGACTTGAAAGAAATTGTTTCTAATCTAATACCCACCTACAGAAAAAATTATGAACTACAATCGGTAATAACGATTTCCAATACGAAGTTCACGTAGGATGGTATATGTTTATGATGCGTACTAGGAGGGTCTTGAGAAAAACACTGTTTGAGGTGGCACCATTTTTTAAGTATTTGATGATAGAGAACAATTTTTCATACACTATATCTTCAAATTCAAAACTTTTAGGACTTGTTAAAGATCAAAGTCCTATGAAGACGTCATATGAAAACGGCTATAGAAGCCAATCGCGGTTTCATTTTGTCATAAGAAAAATCTAAACAAAGGCAAATCAGTCGGTACACCAGGGATTTTAGATATCTTGGATTCAACCTTATCATTATAGAGCAGAACAAATATATAATTTCATATAATTAGGTAGGAAGGGTCACCAATAACACATTTGTTTTGCAAAATAGCTAGTTTTTAAATCTGAAAGTCCCTCAATAATTTCCCTCGTTCGTGTTTTTATTTAACTTGTAGTAAAGTCAGTTAGAGATGGAATGTTTTGCTTGCTTTTTCGTGGTCTCCTTCGGTTGAAATCTACAATCATTTCGACTGTAACTGCAGCAGTCATCTTTAATGTGTGTCGAGTACTCTTCTCGATGTATTGATCCAAAATGAAATATTCACAGTTTGACTTGATAATTATGTAATGATATCTGTTATATCCTTTCAGTTCCCTTAGTTCATAACTAGGTACAGTAGTTCAATTGGGAAAGAGAACTTAACAGTAAAATAAACTTTTTATACTTTACTTTTCAAAAGTGTGTAGATCACAAAAACCACTTGGTCCGGAAAATACTCGATTTTTTCTTCAAATCTTCCTTTCACGCTGTAAAAAATCCTTCTCTCAGGCAGTTCTGTACTCAGAGGCTTGCTTGGTTCAACAATAACTAGTCCAATGACTAGTATATGAAATAATAATAAAAGAACGATATAGCAGTTTCACAAAAAATCTCAATTCCCCAAGAATCGATCTTTTTGATAAACCTCATGAAATATTAACAAATTTTTATAAATTTTAAAACCTTATCGTTCCTTCCTCGTTCGGAACATGGAATCTGGGTGGCTACTTTTGAGTTCCAAGGAGTAGAATAGTCAAGAAACAGGGTACTTTCCTCTTTTACCGAACATGAAAGAATTCTTGAATTGGTTCTCTTACCCGCCGAGAGAAATAATTCCCTGGCATTTCTCTTCCTATTCTCGAGGGAAAAGTTTGCTCTTTATTGTCATTGTTCGGTGCAATCAATCAATCGGTGCTTCTTTCTGCGCGATAATGGATTGGTCAATGAATGATTTGATAGCCGATCAAATATTAAATGGTGAAGAAAATGATCGAAAAATAAAGCCTTCCCTATTTTGAATTTCTGACTTGTGTGCCAGTTAGGAAAGACGTAGCTCTTACTTATTAACTTGTGAAGTCATGTACGGGACCTGTGACTGCACTGGAATTTGAACCCGTGCACCTGCGAATGATTGGATCAAGAAGTGAACGCATTACCCGCTCGCCACCACTATCCATTACAGATGAAATTCTTTTAAAAAAATTGTGTTGATTACACAGAAAATAAGTGTGCTTTTATAGCACAAAAACTTTTATTTTTCATGAAATCTAGAACAAAAAAATATATGTTGGGCAAAATGAAGAAGGCATCGAACTTAACAAGAGTATTTTTGTTGAGATCTCACATGGAGAGTAACGTTGCATTTACGGCATTTAGCAGAAACTTTTTTGTGGCAGACTCTGCATCGCGTTTGTCTATCCTTCTCTCCAATCAGATGATCCATCATAAAGATGAACGGAATTGGGAAATCTGTCATTTTGTTGCAGATTATTATAATCACAGGAATTCATGTTCGATAAAATGTGTTCAAAACGATTTCTTGACATGGGCTCCGATACAATAATTTTGTGAGTATGTGGAGAATTCTCCCATAACATTCGTCGCCTTGGAATTGGAATATATCCACTTAGGAAGTAGAATTCCAAAAAATCACTTTTGTCTTTAGCTATGATATCCGACCGCCTGTTCTTACTTACGGCATAGTTGTTGACGCAAGTGACAAATAAGCATTTGTACTATACTTTCATTCAAATAAATCTCAAATAGTTGCAATTGAAAGATTGTTTGCAGGTAATTGAAATTGAAGCCACTGTATATCAAGTTGTGTATTCTTTATATAATTTTTTCTCATTCAATTATACCTTTTTTTCCATATTACCGATTGTTTTTTCGACTGAATAATGATCTGACGAAGCTCAGATAATGGAATATCATCCTGGGAATCATGTTCTTCAGGACTCAGGCCAACAATATAGCCTTCGCTCGTAATTGAGAGACCGGCAAATTATTTATGTTGACATCATTTTCATCGCCAGAATCTTCATCTTACAATACATCATTTTCTAGTATACGAAGAAGAACGGATAACTAAATTCACATCCTAGTGAAACTCATAACATCCGAAGAAGCTAACCTAACTCTTTAGAAATCTCTTTTCATCTTTTAAACACGTTAACGAATGTCTAGACATTTTATTGAATATATCGACCAAAAAACTCACCCCATCAAATTGAAGTCGAAGTAAATATCCATATCACACTTAGATCACCAAATGAACAGCAGGAAAACACCACTATAAAATTCTCTCACGCTATAATATTGTTGTGTATACTTCTTAAAATGAGCAGTGCATGCAGCAGATTTTTGTGAGTCCATCTTCTTTTCTGAAGAAGAAATCTAATATACTTACACGGAGAAAAAAAATCGATAAACATTAGCAAAATTTGAATTCCCACAAGTAAAAACTTGAATACTATATGGGACAAATAACCAACTTAAATACCACTGAAAAATATGTGTTCCTGGAAATGAACACCTACCAGTAGTGACCTATTTTGATATTTTGGATTGAATTGGTCGTTACTTGATGGAAATCCATAGTATGAAGCACTAAGGTAAACGATTAAATTTCCACAAAACTTTATTAAATTCGCGACATGTTTCACTACACTGTAGTTTTATCAAGCGATAATGGTTTACTAGTTAAAAGTAGAGTAAACCATTATCGCTTGATAAAACTACAGTGTAGTGAAACATGTAGCGAATTTAATAGAGTTTTGTGGAAATTTAATCGTTTACCTTAGTGCTTTATACTATTTTGATATATTTAAGATTAATACCTGTTAGTGATCACTTCGCTAACCATGCATTATTGAACTCACTAATGCCAATTAAATTGTTTAATAGTATAATATAGTAGCATTATCATTAGTGTATTGATCAATAATCCAGTAAAGTCTCAGTTT
Organism: Chrysolina americana; assembly: GCA_958502065.1. Classification (NCBI taxonomy): domain Eukaryota; kingdom Metazoa; phylum Arthropoda; class Insecta; order Coleoptera; family Chrysomelidae; genus Chrysolina; species Chrysolina americana. The sequence goes on along the minus strand of OY293418.1, from coordinate 46,887,465 downwards.
CCTCGTCATTGGTGTATTATTTACTCAAATAATTTTCTCTGACTAGCGTTTATGATCAGATTCACTTATTTGTACTGTAAACGAATTAAAAATTGCCTGATAGGAAAATATACTTTGAAACGTTTGAACACATTAAATAATGGAATGATTTTGTCTTATTCTATGACGATAGTCCTCGAAACAAGACATTAAAACAAATTCAAGATTCCTTCTTACCTTTTTACAAAAGAGTCCTCAAGGTATTCGATTATTTCATGTTCAAAATAGGAATGCATGGTCACAAACGATTTGTATCCAATAACAATAGAAATACTTGAAAATGACCAAATGTATTACTCACTGGAAAATTATTTATAAATAATACACTAAAGACAAAGGTTTCATTAAAATCGAACATAAATAGGTATATGAATACTCGCAACAATCACACCATTAACTAAGACAGCAAGCACATGTGCGAAAGAATCCAATCAAATGACGCCGCAGGACTCGCTCTGTTCAGTTCAACCGTTTTCGCACCCGAAGAATGTCGCGGAAACACCCGAATCGATAGAGCTAAGTGAACTGATAACTACCCCCTATCGCCTTAATAGATTGATGAGATGGCTAAGACCAAGTGAAGTTGTTTCAGATGAATGATTCAATAATGATTGGAATCAGTGTACCTACAATGAGTTTGGTGTGCTCTTATAGTTATCGAACATGAAAATATTTCGATTCCCCAAGTATTCTGATGAGTTACAGTAGAAAAACACTTTCAGAAACATTGTTTCGCCTACTATGAGTATCTCATATTCCCACAGTGGGCGAAAATTTGGTTACCACAATTGACTCTTTTTCAAGTAAACAATTTAATTGGACGAGTTTTCTCTGTGTATGTGTAACAATTTACCAAAGTATAGGTATTTTGACTCTATGAAATATTTCACTCATTAGAGTTTCATTTGATTTCGACCCGACAAAATATGTTTTCGTATCTTTGTTCTTTGTTGTTTATTTGGATATCTGCTGCTTTTGTAAATTCCTTGGTCTCCATGATGTCGTCTGTAGGTAATGTGTGATATATATTGCGTGAGGTTGAAATCTTCTGGGAAAGACCTGCAAGTCTCTGGGAGTGGCATTGCACTGACTTCTCAGATATTGTTGCAAGTAGCGTCTGAAAAATTACGAAAAGTGTTGATATAAACTGTGGCCCCTCATAGAGTCCTCGTGACATTTATGATGATCTAGATTGGATGGTCTGATCAGAGTTAGAGCCTCTACTTTTTATGTTATCATTTACTACAAAGTAGAACTTGATGCGCACATTTGTTGGAATACAACTACTTTCCTGGCCTATACTGACATGGAATCTGGACAGCATCTGATTGGTATCCATGCACCATTCCTTGGAAAGGTTTTGCCTCTAGCCTATTTCTCTACTGACAGCTGAGATTTTCTGAAAGTATCTCTTTTGAAGGATTTATCCTTGTTTTAGTTTCAGCAGGTCATTCAGAGGTTCTATTAGTTTTAGTATGTTTCCTGCATGACTCTTCGAAATAATTCATCGAATAAAACTCGTTTCATGCATGAGTCATAGCGCCTCAAAGTAATTGTAATTCCTCATCTGTAATACCGTGGACAATTGCACTTTGTGAATCATCACTATTTGTATTCCGCAGCGGCAAAGGGTGACGCATAAGCAGACCAGATATTGATTTTGCGGGACTCCCCCAACTGCGTTTCCCTTGGAGCCCTAACCAACGACACAATACTCTACATTGACTCTCGAATTGCCATGCCCGTTGCACAATCCAGTGGAGGGTGCGGAAACAAACGGAAAGTATGGATTCGTTTTTACGGAACTCGCGTTTTGATTACGGCGTCTCATTAAGGGTCTAGTTATACGGGGTAGAGCAGGAATAGGGTACACTATGACAAAGTGCGATTTGACATCGTTGAAGGAATTGTTTTTGTTTTAGAGATTCCAATCCCACTGAATAATTTTGGGTATTCCTATGCGATACTTCGTTAAAATGTTGTAGAAATCTATTTATACATAAAATACTTCCCATGCTAGGGTTTATATATAGCAACTGAACACCAGTTACACTTTTGTTACGGGTTAGTTGAGTTTACCAGAATCTAGAAAGGATAACTGTTGCAGAAAATATAACAATCAATTTTACTATTCAGTTTACTAAATAATTTCCAGGCAATACAATTTTCCAGAGCTTGCGCCATAATCTGACTTGGAGAGTTCTGAAATGAGATATAGTTAGGCATTGAAAATATTGCTTTACTTAAAATTCACCGAATCTGCTTCTCTTGTAGTTGGAAATCCAAAGAGTTCATCACTTTTATAGGAGGTAGCTTTTGTATCATTCTAGTTTGTGATGGCAAATCGATGCCACAGTCTTAAATTTATAACTAGCCAATTCTCTTGGGTTGTTATTAATAATAGAGTGACGTAACCTCACAATTCTCTGACAGCTAGAGAACAATTGAACTAATTTATCTTTTCTGGTTGGACAGCCAGTACTATCAACCTAGAATTAAAGGAAATCCCTGAAGATCCACTGACTATTCCTAAGAGGATTTGCTCCCAGTTACCAAGTTTTGATGAAATCAACTTAACTGAGTTGATACTCGAGCCCCCCCCCTACATCGAGGTAGGTTATGTCAATTGTTACATCAGAACAGTTTCGACTTTGTCATACAATTATTCAATTTCCATTGTAGAGCCTTTTTAGGTTGATTTCATTTCCCGTACGATTTCATTTCTTGATACGCTACAGCAGGATATTTTTCAGCGTAGAGGCAAGCTTATTCCACCGTAACGCTGATGCTAGCTAGTGTTTTAGAATAATTGATGTAACCCTATCTCAGTGATAGGCTTTCAAACCACACAGTAAACCAAATCCCAGTGATTGTAGGACGCTGCATGAACCCCCACTGCCTACCATCGATCGCTCAGTGAAGCCAATTATAACAAGTGAGCTGTATCTTTTCCTAACGACCTGAATTATCTTTACTGTATGGCCTGATGCGGACCCTTGAAGTATGTGCTTGGATAAAAACTACAAACAACTGAATGATAGAATTTTTAAATTAGTTAGTCTATAATCATTTCTTACCGTTAATTTATCAGTTGTGCACCTCAAGTATCGATACTAGAGGGAGACTTCTAGGTGCACTGAGAGAAATGTATGGTGGTTATTACCAGAAATGTGGTAATTTTTACAAAAATTTCTGGTACTATGTGACAGCAATACAATATGGTAAAGTTGAAAAGAAATATATTTTAACAATTTATGGTAATGACTACTATACTAGTATTCTTATCACCATTAAAATATCTGCATTATAGTCATAACAATATATCATATTATGAATTTTACAATACTCAGACAGTTGGTTGATCGGAATGTGATTTTAGCAATAAATATATCTTGTTTATAAATATGAAGATAATTGATTGTTATATACATTGAGATATTTTTTTTGTAATTATTAAACTTTATTATATTATATTATATCATACATTAATTGTGGAATCAAGTATAATGGTATGGAAACCAAACCCCCAGTCTTCTAAAAGAACCTCCATCGATGTATATTTATGTAGGTATTCAAAAAACAGCAGACGTGCTCTCAATGGAGGAGTGGGACAGGGCCAGTTGCACCACAAACCACATTCATTAAAAACTTATTTTAACAATAAAAAACAATTTACACCGCAACAAAATATTTTTGTGGTTAACTGAACTCTGAACTGATTGAAAGCTGAGAGCTGTTGAATGGATTTGCGTAGATGTAGTACTATTATATTAGAAGCACCACCACTTACACTTCATAGAATTATATCTGTTACGTAACGCTTCCAGTAGAGTATCTGGTATACTTTTTTCAATCCATCAAAGATGTTGTACTTACCTTATCAACCTAATTAATCAGTTGTGTTTAATTTGTCCACGCCATGGTCAATAGGAATCAATGAATCCCATATCCAATTGAAAACCATGTTTGGTTGGTTTCCGGGTTTTGCTGTGGTCTTCTTTGGTTTAAATCTCCTCGCCACTGAAGATGACTGCCGCAGTTGCAGTCGAAACGTTTGGAGATTTAAACCAAAGAAGACCACGGCAAAACCCGGAAACCAACCAAAACATTGACGCCAGCCGTGAAAGCCTACATTCCATAATACTTTCTTCGTAAGTAAGTGAAGTCTACCAACTGCATAATTCAATACACTACACCTCCTTAATTTGAAATCACTGTGTATAGATCATATGAATTTCCCAACGTTGCTTTAGAAATCTCCAAAGCATTCTATTGAGTTATCTTTCTGTGCCGCAGAGATCCATTCTGGCAAATAATAATGTTTACCTTCATATTGTTTTAAAAGTACAGAATGAATATTTCGTTTCTATTTCTGTCCTATCGATTCTATACATAAAAAACAATATATTCTTGGATTCCATGGTTCGTTTCAAACTAGTGACTGTAGATTTCTGTTATTATATATGTAAGTATATTGTATTCGTATATGGTATATATACGCTTCGCGTCAGGAGACAACAAAACCTCGAGCTAAAATCTAATACTTTCTTTCCTTGTATAATAAATAACTTTTTTCATTGAAACTTACGTACGCCACTGTATTATTCAAATTGCCTGGTTACATTCCGAAACAGTGAATTTTTGACAAAGCAAGCAATTACAGAGGTGGGCACAATCATACGAAATACACTGTATCTATCGAGATCAAGTATCAAAATATAAGTAAATAGTACTGCTGAAATGAGAAAAAAAAACAAGCTTCTAAGGATACTAAACATGACATATGGTTCCATTTCAAAAATTTCCAATGATATCACACCTCCACCAATAGCAAATAAAAAAAAATCATGAATGCACAATAAGATGCGTATAGAATGAAATACCGTTTAAAGGCTGGAACACAATGGATGTTTTATGTTTTTGGTGTCAATTTTTATAATTTTAGATTTTATTTCTTATTATTCTGATCGCGCCCCACAAACAATCTTGTTGGTAAAATTTAAGGTTCATTTTTAAATTCAATTTTGCATCCTGTTTCATTTGCAAAATTGATATTCAAAACTTGAAACTTATTACATAAAACTTCCATTGTGTTTGCGGTCTAACTTTGATACAAACTTTTTCTCAATAATCCTCATATTACCTGAGAAAAATAGGTGGGTTCATACATTTGACTAACCTTGTACAGTATAACGCAATCAATACACAATAAACTACAGTTAATCTGAGAATACTTTTAGTGTTAACATATACAGTATGTGTGTCTTCTTATGGAAACACCGTAAGTTCTGTATTTTTTGACGTATATAGAATTATAAAATTTGCAATATCGAGGGATATACCTAAAATATTCACATAATAGCTTTGATTTTCAAATATAGTTTGGATTTATGCAAAAAAAAGGATCATATTATTATTATCCCCATTTTTTCTGACTTTCTGTAAACATTGACGTTAAAGTGACCTATTTTGCCACCTTCCTCTACCATCGTTGCTAACCTGTAGTGTAGATCACTGGTGTTTCCATGAAAAGTTGAGAACCAATAATATCCACCATTGGGAAATCAAATCAATTCGGTTCTTTTAACTTATTAGTACCAACCGAGAATATATGGATTCTAAATTGTATAATAGGAAGATCTTTTTCTGAATTAAATAAATTCCACGACCTGAAATATCTCATACTACAAGTCTAGTTCCTAAATTGTAGATAGTGACTCATGGTTATACGGTTCATAATTCATATGAAGAAGGTCAAAAAATAGAACAGAAATAAGCTTACTTTGGCTTTAAATCAAGTTTTACTTTGCAACTTTCGTACATCCCCTCCGCACTTTCAAATCCCGTAAAAACCAGAAAATGTACGATAAGTCACTATCTACAATTCAGGAACTAGACTATTATAGATGGGGTGTGTTTCGCAAATTTGTGGCTGTCCTTTAGTTATCGATAAAATCACTCTGTAATTGACTGAAACTAAAGGAGACTAAGCGACTTTCAGCTTGGCAAGAATTTTGTTGCGTCGGCGTTGACTTAATGACATTGCACTTCAAAACTTTACTAATATTGATAAAATGTTTTGTAGTTTGGAGAGCCCGAATACCCAAACTTTAGAAGTTGAACGCAGGTGCATATACTTCGCTTGGAGTTTTCAAGTGCTTATTATTCACATTGCAAATACGCTTGAATAAACAGGATATGGATTATGAAGTAAGGTGAACGAATGGGTTATACAGGGTAGCAATTTGAAAATGCACTTTGGCTGTAATTTAAGAACGGAAAGAGTTATTAATACTTTCTAGAATAGTTGATATCCTAACAAGTACGGAAAGAGTACCTTTCTCGCATGCAACTGCCTTTACCCGAACGACACATTCGCATTCTTTTCCCATACCGTTCGTCCTTATCAAAAAAATTCAATATGACCGGGAAGTTACTAAGAAATGCTTTTCAGCTAATTACTTATTTTTGTTCATTTGTTTGATAGTTACTATATCCCAAAACTCCGGGGCGAATGTCTGAAACTATTTTTGTAAAGCAATATTTTCATTATCGTTCTTTTGTTATTTTTATTTGTGTTATTGAGAGTTGTGTCAACCATGCCATGCAGTCAAATAATTAAAAAAATGAAAAAAAAAAAACTAGGCATCTCCTTATAACCCATGTTTGTTGAAAACCTTTCTCGTGTCCTTTTTGACTTTAACTATGACTACTCGACATTGATATCGACCAAAATTATCAGGTGTTTTCTTTTGGACATATGCCATAAAACTTAATACAAAACTGTACGTAGTCTGGTGTTAATAAATGTTCCTGTGAGAACCCATGCGCTACAGTGATGGGGGAATAAAAATTTCGAAACTGATCTACAAAGTCGTTCCTTTCCATCGGGCTAGAGAAGTAGTTTTTTCTTTTTTTTTATATGCTATTTTGTTAGTTTTATTTGAATATTTACTGTTTTACATTTACCGTGTATACGTTTATAGACTTATTTCAAATAACGACGATTAGCAAGAACACGCGTATATAAAATCGTGATGACGTAGACTGCACTGAGACAGCCCCTGCAAAGTTGTTAATCAAATTAAGGAATACTGCACATTCATCTGATTGATATTATTCAATATATGTCAAGATATTAGCCAGAGAAATTGCCTGATAGAAAACAAATTATACAACAATAATACAGGAAAACAAAAAATACCTAAAAGAGATATTGAATTATACAGTGTGTCCCACTTGGAGCAGCCACACCCTCATATTCCATTGAGAATAACATAGTTCGAAATTTTATTCGTCTCAAGTTGTAGTACTCGGAAATACCTACCTTCATGTTTACGGAAACTTGTATATCCATTTTTCACGGCTAACTACGACCAATTGAATAGTAAAAAAACATACTGAGTAGGAATTTTTTTATCACAAAACCAACACCAGATTCTGGCTCAGAACACTCGTAAACCCCCAGATCTAAATGCTCGAATCAACTCATTATACAGTGTGTCATTTGTAGCAGGTAACATTATTTACTTTTTCTTTATTTGGAAATTTCTTCTGTCAAAAACTTTACAAAAATATTCAATTTAAATTGTCGAAAATCAACAAATTTCACATTTCCTTTTCAAACTATGACCACCTGAGTGAAACATTTGTAAAAATAATTAGGAATTTTTCAATAACAAAATTAACATAATCTAGTTTGGAACGCCCCAAAACCTCAGATCTCAATGCTTCAATCATTAAAATATACAGTCATCTGTAGCTGGAAATATTATTATGCACAATATCTTATTCATCCTAAATGCTCGTTTTATTTCAAAATGTCTTCTCTTGTCACAAAGTGCCCAAAATTTTACTATTGTTATAGCAGAAAGTGGATAGATATCCTTCAGTTTTTCATGGCTCATTATGACCAGCTGAAAAGTAAAAAATTCAATTCAAAAACATATTTTCCGAGTACCATAACTTGAGATAAAATAACTTTCGAAATATTTTATTCTCAATGAAATATGAGGGTGTGGCTGCTCAAAGAGGACATCGTCTGTTTCCAACGGGATAATAACTGCATACTTACCGGTTTCGGAATGTATTTTTCCCATCAGTACAGCCCAGGTGATCATGATTGTATAAGTACACGCTAGATGGCATTGTCCGCCCATATGTACACAGCAATTTGAGGACACTGTTCATGTTGTTACAAGCAGGATATGTAATACTTTCGTTTCAAAGAGCAATCATTTTTCAGTGACTGTGAAACAGTCTCATACGACCCTTTCAGAAATCAATATAGACTTACATAGATATATTGGCATATGCCACGAAAAACATGATATATTTTCATAAACTCCATTGCATACGCACTACTAATAATCCTTCGGTTGTTGTGACGAAAATATGTTATGGTGATTTTTGTACTGGACACTTCATTCATGAACTTTATTCGAATCGACAAATTCACAATCTGATATAAAGTGTGAATATGGAAAGTTTCTGTGGCAAATTATTTCTCGTATATTTTCTCGAGTTAGAGATAATCTTCAGAACGTTTTGGTGAATTCTCCACTAGTCTAAGCGTTTTCGAGAACGCAAAACGGACAGTTGAATTTCAATCACCTTGTATATGTGAATACGTATATATGTACATCGCTGTCTACTATATTTTTGTGGAATTTGTGACAATCTCGCCTAACTGCATTTCCCAACCATAAGCCATGGAAGGTATTCTTACGAATAACTCTTTGATCGATCATATTACTACTATTGCAGCTGAATAAATAAGGACAGTTTGAATTCCTTGAGCGCAGTAAAGTATGGGACGAATGGCAGTTAATTTGATAGTTATAGCGGACAAACGTTTTTTATAAATATTTATTACAAACAGCTGAGCTGCGTTTAAAATTTTGTTTACATTATCGATGTTTACCCATATTTCTGTCTGTTGATATACAATTCACAAGATATGGCAATCTTGGATGTGATTTTGTTAGTCTTTCGAAATGCTTTGCTGTTGCAATCGTAGAAATAGACAGATATTGATATTGATTTGATAACTGCATTCAAAAAACTTTTATGAAGGAACCTAACAATGTGGGTTTGAAGAAACACTTTGAAAACATATTTTGGTTGGTTTCCGGGTTTTGCCGTGGTCTTCTTTGGTTTAAATCTCCAAACGTCTCGACTGCATCTGCGGCAGTCATCTTCAGTGGCGTGGTCGGAGTACTCTTCTAGACGTTTCAACTGAAACTGAAGCTTTCGAGTTTGCCATGTTATTTATAGTGATGTTTTTTCGCGCACTTTCTGTAATAATGGGTTCGCGCGCACTTTCCGCGCGATTCGGGTGACATGGCCCCTTTCAATGCTGTGTGCCAGATCTTTGGTAAATATGTTCTCTCTTCTTTTTTGTTGAAGTTCTCTTGGTGTTTGTATATTTCTATTGCTTCTAGATACATTCTTGTTGAATAATGATTCGACGTTGCTAGTCTCTCGGTATTTTCGAAAAGGATCTTGTGTTCTCCGTCAGACAATGTATGTATTTGTAGAGGTGTCATGGAAGCCAAGAGTAAGGTAAGCTCGGGTAAGTGTGAATTTGGGGCAAGTGTGAGTTTGCTCGCAATCTTGCTAAACCGGGCGACAGCCCAATGCCATCTATTGACGAATAGCCTGCACTCATAATAAATCCATAACCATCATATAAAATTCAAAAGAGATCTTGTGAAATCCAAACATGTTCCCCAATTTTCTAACTTACAATTCATCAACCCGAACGAGTTTAACGAGTTTATTTCAAGCTTTGAGTGTAATGTTAAAATCTATGGCAAGAATCCATTTTATACACTTTTCTTCTGCCTAAACAATGAATCTGACTATAGATTGCCGTTTTTTCATGAAATTGTTTTTTTTTTACATTTTTCCATTGCATGTCACACTTACCCCAATTAAATTAAATTAAATGTTATTGGGGATAGTGTGACCTATCTGTCGGGGTAAGTGGGAACCTGGTTCATTTGGCCAATCTAAACAGTAATATTTTTTCAGCTATAGTACGAAATTATATACGGAAATCTCAGAGAGCCAAACAATATACCTGGCCAGATGTGGAAGACATTGATACACTTTCTGAGGATGAAATAACAACTGTGCTTCCATCACCACTCGTCAGAAGATGGGGATCAATGAAATTCTCATTCGATTTTTCAGATTTCTACCTGTAAATTTTTCTTTTCAACAAATGTTCACTTTCACGATTATTTTTTGTTTTTTTCCAATGGGGCATTTCAAATTCAATATTAAAAAGTTCCTTTACTGTTTACTCACACCTGCCCCAAAGAGAGATTTACGTGTGACCTATGGAGATGTATATCTGAATATATTAATAAAATTCATAGAATATGTTTTTCAACAGTTTTCTGTGACGTATTACAAAGACTGACCTTCGAAGTGAATACCTGCAAAAGTTCATTGTTATATTAGTTCAGGTTCATCAGATGGGCTGAATTCAATGCGAACTAATGAAAATCACGGTCACACTTACCGGAGCTTAGTATACCTTTGGAAATATTTTTTTGGATGAGATGACTTGGGAGACAATTCAGATGTCACCCATATTTCTCTTCGGGAGATTTAGATATGAGCAACTAATGTGTTTTCACTATGGCCGTACGGTAGGGTCTCCAAGACTTTTAAGAGATGCTCATGAGGACAGCTGGTTGACGAAAATAAACGTTTTGAAAATGCAGTCCTTTGACATCCTACTTATAGCGAGTACTAGATGGCTCACTTGTTCACCATTGTATCCACATGGTATATTTATACTAAAAATTAGTTTTTAGTTATTCTTTAATTTTTTTGTTCTCTAAATTTCGAAGTCGAATAATATTTTGAGAGGAGCAAAAAAATTAAATAATTGGCCGTGTCCCTTAAAAAATATTTGGTTTATATCTAGTAGGTGTGTTTTCTCAAATAGGTGGCCAATTTTTATCCGAATATGTTATTTTCGAAGTCAGATTAAAATCCTGGCAAATGAGACAAACGTGACTGGCATCCACCTATAATTATTTTTACTACTATTTCAGCGTAGGCGGTTCATTTATTTACACCTAGAATAGATTAGTTTATCAATTGGGTTTCTAAAATTACTATGCGAATATTATTGTGAAATGCTACCAGGTCGTTGACTCCTCTGAACGAGGTTATGTTTACAAACCTATTCGTTTCGTTTATGACTGCACACACATGATTATGACATCCGTACAGGACAGTATTCCACGTATTGGAAGTTGAAAATTTTGATTTGAACAGCACTTTGCAACTGCTGTAGTGATATTTATTGGTTCCACTACAAATATTTACAGGTTTAATGCAAAGAGGGTATCAATATCATTCTTCCGTCAAGAACTTCAACTCCCACCAAATGTCCGTTTGTTATGATTTTCATTTCACCTAACACCAAAGCTTTGGGACCCATTACCTGAGTCTCCTTGTTTACTTTAACCAGAACAGCAAAAATGACAAGGAGTTTTCTCTAAACAGAACTATTTCCCTAATAGAACTGACAACATTTCATGAAAATGTTACTAATTTTGGAGTAAAATTAGGTTATTTTGAAAACCCTTTAATGATTATTTTTCAAAATATACGAATTTATAAAAGAAAATCATACTTTGTTGCTCGATTGAGACTTGTGCATGATACATGTATTGTGAGATTATATAAAAATAACAAGACCAACATGTCATTATACGTTAAAATTTAAGGGCTACGTCTTACCTAGCTCGCACAAGTCTCTGACTTATGAAGGGTGCAGCCAGTTGACGGATATAACAGTTTCTTTTAATAAGGTCGATACGTTAAAAATAAGGTGGAGCGATATTGAATTTTTGTTTTTTTTTTTATTTATTGAAAATATGTTCGTTCTCTCAACTGGCTGCACCCTTACGAGCAACCCTCAGTAGTCTCCGAGAGACTTGTGCCTGCAATGAGTGTTTAATTTCGATTTATTTATGAATGAAATAGTGGAAAATGTTACGGTATTTATTCCTCACAAGAATATAAATAACTCTACAGACATTGCCATGAAATTTTTCACCAGAAAATTTGTTGATCTTTACATTATGAAAAAGTATTAATGTTTTCGAAGAATAATATCCACAAATAGTCGAACTGTGTTAGGCACGATCCTTTTTTCACTCGATACAAATGAACGAGTATACCGTTTTCTTTGGAAATGTGAAAAATCTACCTGATATAGGTTTACTTAAAATAAAATTTTATTTCTCTTTTCCGTTGGTTAGACAATCTGGGTAGTCGCTTCACATTCTTTATGTTCACTTACTAGTTCATGTACCAATATTTTTATAAATATCCATCTAGATTCACTTCACTAGATTTCATTGCATATGCATTAACCCTTTCCTCATTGAGCATATTAAAGAATATAACTAGAAACAGTTATTGAATGATGAAGTAGATTCGTTTATATACCCCACCCTTCTTCATTATATGCATTATAATATCTAGTTTTCCAGTAGTTTCATGGATGTCACCTCAAAGATGCATTGTTCCCAATGAACAAAAATAGAGAAATGGATTATTTGTTAAAACAACTCTTCCTTGGTGCGATGGACATTTTATTTTGGGTTTCTTCTTGGTGATTGACATTATCAGATACCAAATCTAACCAATAATAATATACAATGTATGAAATAGACCAGTTACGGAAGGAATTTCCTCCTTACGTTATGCAAGTACGCATCCACGGCTCTGGCGATATGTTTAGCTTATGAAGCGCTATTCACTATCAAGTATAATCGCTGCAAAGTTACCACTTTCTTGTGCAGTTTTACGGATTAACACAAATAATTACTCACCTTTTCAATCAAAAAATACAAATGACTCAAATATTTCTGAAGGACTTGATTGAAAGAGTTGGAAGTTAATTCTCCTGAGTTAAATTTAAATAAACTTTCATTTTCAGTGATCACTTAAACGATAGATGAATAATAATAAATGTTTTTTTTACTAGATTCATCCAATTGCATTTTATTTTGTTTGAAAAATATTTTTATAAATTTAGAATTTTTATATATTTTTCTTCTACTGTATGTATGTCCGGAAGATAATCAGACTATGGACTCACCTTTAGTTTTTCAAACTTGTTTGGTAAATGGTAATAATTTCCTGAACTTCGAATGAATTTTTTTTCTACATATTCAGAATATACCGGTCAGTGGCTATTCAAATTCCAGTATGTGCATTGATAACGGTAAAATATAGAGGGATCGTTAAATGGGGACAACGTACAGGATTCCAGAGTTCAATTACGAGAATCAAAAAATTCTGGTTCAGATTTTTAGTCCTGTCGTAAAACAAAAAAATTCGAATATTCAAAAAAAAATTTTTCTCAAGTATCTTTTTATTTTGTGAAGATTTCTCAAAACTTATAGCACTTTGCCATTGCAGCTTTTTGCAGACTTCTCAAATATGCAAATAAGAATTATATACATGCAGCGTATCGTACAAATTGGGCCCTCAACTTTTCATTGCCAAATATGGTCCTGTATTATTAATTACTTACATTCCTTAAAATTCCAAGAATAATTTTTCATATTATTCGAACTACGGGGTGTTTGATATCAACATGATGGTAATATTTCATTTTTTATCCCGCAACATCTGTAATAAAAAAAATTCAACTTGTCATTGATATAATTACTTCTTATTCTCTGATATTTTTCAGTTGAAATAAGTATAACTTTTGGTATTCAAATAAATAGGATAGAAATATAGATCCGTTAGTATTAAAAAATAAAAAGTTGAGGTTGACCCAAGTTGTTAAAAACTTTGTGTGTAATTTTGTTCGCATATTTGGATATTAAAGGAAAGAAAGAAAGAGAATTTTGAAATTTTCGATTTTTTTTGTATGACTCCAGAACTAAAGAAGCTAAATCAGAATTTTTGGATTCACCATAACTGACTTTTGAAATATGCTACTTTGCCATGATTCAACTTCTCTATCTTTTACCGTTAGCATAGACTCGAATTTGGTCCTATACATTTTGTTCTCCAACAGTCCTGATATCCTTCATTCTGGAACATTGTTTTCTTCTCTAATATATTTTCAGTTGACCATCCATTAAATCTATCAGCTGTTTCATAAATAATTTTGAGTTTTCACAACGTTTGTCAATTTAGCAAAGTCCGGTTTCAGTAAAAGTTTGGCAGCAGAATCAAAAGTGAATTAATGAGAAAAGGTGTTTGGGCCGTAGTTGGCGCACGAGCCAGCGGTCATTGACTGCTTATTTTATATTTATCGTACGTTGAAAATTCCTATTTCGACTTGGACACACATGCCTGTTGTTAATAACTTTAAGCAGCTTACATTTTACTACTATTATGGGTAAGAATTGGGAAACATTTATACACGGTTCTAACATTTTTAGAGAGTACTGTATAAGCGGCTGCTTTTGTGACCAACTTCAATCAATATTTGATGTATACTGTAATTCCAGGTCAACTATTCTATAATTTAACCTGTGTTCGTGATTAACATTCTTTGTCTCAAGTTAATATCACAATTTCATTCGATTCGCTATTACGATATCAAATTCCTTTCTTTCCATAAGGTACTAACTATCTAAAATAGTAAAATATCGGACTTTTTCTTCGATCTGCAAAAAATCTGTGTGATTTACATTCTTCGTCTCAAAGAAATTCACCATTCCCTTCGATACGCTATATCGCTATCAAATCCCTTCATTTCCATAAAGTATTAAATGAAATCGAAAAATATCGAACCTTTTCTTCAATCTGCAAAAATTCTCCAATATCTGTGATTTACATTCTACGTCTCAAAAAAATTATTACCATTTCCTTAGATTCGCTAGGACGACATCAAATCTCTCTCTTCATAAAGTATTATCTTAAATCGCAAAATATCGAACCTTGTATCTAACCTGCAAAAATTCTCCTGTATGTGATTTACATTCTTCGTCTCAAAAAAATATCACCGTTTCCTTCAATTCGCTATGTCGATATCAATTTTCTATCTTTCCATAAAGTATTAGTTATCTGGATTCGCAAAATATCGAAAAAGGAAAAATCCAATCTGCAAAAATTCTCATATATTTGGGAGACAACGAAGGTTTAACAAATTTCCATTAATGGTGAGCAAAGCGTGGATGGACCATAACTCTGCTTAATGCAGATGAAGTTGAGGTTGGGAGAAACTCGAAAAGGCAATCGTAGAACTAATCCTTTACTGACAGATATAATAGGAAATCGACATTGAATTGTTATCACTTTATCTCGCAGTTTCATGAGAACTAATAATTTCGTGGAAGCAAATGAATATTCTAGTCGAACCTAAAATCTCAATGGAAATTGATCCAGGGTAGATAGTATGTGTAAAATTTTTAAAACGTCTGGATTTTATGGAAAACATGTACAGGATGTTTATAAAGTCAGATGTGGAATCATCTGCGACTGGAAGATTTATTCGCTATTTTCCACTCTTCCACTCTTTGGAAGGTATTCATGTTGGAAAAAGGGAATATTGTCAAATGATAATTGGAAAGTAATTTTTTCAAATGAAAACAACCTACGATGAAAATGAAGATTTTTTGTTTTTGTAATATCTAACAGAAAACAACTATTTCCACGGCTAAAGCCACGCTGGACATTGAACTACATCTGATAGATATGTATTGTGAAAAGACCCTAAATAGAAAGAGATAATCTGGAGGGAAAAATTTTAATTTTCATTCAGATAGTTAATTCTTTAACATTTAGAACCACAGTGAGTGATTTCGCTGTTGCAAGACATTAATGGAGTTGGCATAGAATACAAGATCTTTTCTTGAAGGATCACGCAGACACTGAAAACTGTTAATAAGGCTGAAGTGTTGATGATACAAGTAGTGTGACTGAACTTTTCCAAGGGCCCAACTGATCCTATAACTAGATTCTACGGCAAATAAATATTTGGAGTTATATTCTAAAAAATGCCGATGGATGAAGCATCTTTCGATTCAATATAGAATTAATATCTACTCAGTATCCTTATTTTTGATTCTGTTCTATCAATATATTATTCTACTGTATCATAGTGAGTTTTGTTTTTGAAATCTGTTAAAATTGTTAAAATTGTTATTTCCGTCAACCAACTGCACACCCTTAAGAGTACAACCCTCAAAAGTCTTCGAAAGACTTGTCCGAGCTAGGGAAGACGCAGCCCTTAACTTTTAACGTGTGATGCCATGCACGAGACCGATGACAATGCTGGGAATCGAACCCATGACCCTTAGGTTAAGAGACAAGCGCTCTACCATCATGACCATCAATATACAGGAGGATCCAACCCAAGGGCGTCACTAGGAGCCAGAGGGGCAATATGATAGAGGGCAAGACCACATTGTGCTTCTCAGTCAGGTTTATTTGGCAGATAATAACCGTTCCACAGTACACGTTGAACGTAATAGTTTTGCCGAATCGTTCTCTCAAAAGACACCGCGACTGATGGCCGCAGTGGTCATGATGGTAGAGCGCTAGTCTATCAATCAGAGGGACGTGGGTTCGATTCCCAGCATGGTCACTGGTCTCGTGCTAGGAATCGCACGTTAAAAGGTAAGACCTCGTTAATCCTTAGCTCGCACAAGTTTCGACTTCTGAGGGCTGTCGTTCGTAGGGGGGTGACAGCTGGTTAACGGAAAAAACAATTTTGAAACAATTTTTGAATTTTTTTTTTTATTTTTTTTGAAGTACTTTTGCCCTATGCAGTCCAAACAATCAAACAAGAAACATACAAAATACGATATCATTGCGCGAAAATTATGAATCGGACGAATGAGTTTCTTTGGCGACGTCTTGATGTAACCAAGAAACTGGAAACAGTAAACAGATTTTTGTTTTAAAAAGTTTTCCGACCGACAGCCCTCGAAAGTCGAAATTTGTGCGATCCAATGATTAACGAGGTTCTACATTTTAACGCGTGATTCCTAGCAAGATAATGAGATATATCAAAAATGAAAGCCACATGAACTTCGATTAATATTTATAGCAAAAACAGAATCATGTAATATTCCTTTCCTACACTGTAAAAAGTAATTCCATGAGATTACATGATCCCATATAGGTAATGCGTTGCCATGCATATACATGTAAAATTACATACCTTTGTAATATAATGTAAAGTCATATCTTGACTTTAAATGTGAATGTCCTATACATTATAACTTATATATTAAAGTATCTTCCTCAGTCATTCCAGATTTAATGGCGATTTCTACATGTTTGTTAAGGTATTTTTACCATTATAGTCAAGTGGTGCCAATTAACATTACATGGTTCAGTATGTATAAATGGATATGTATTCAAGTATTTGTGAGGAAAAATCCAGTTTTTGTAATAAATTGACTTGGTTGGAAATGCATTTTTACATACCTTCAATGTGCATTTCCATATATTCTTCGACGATCACTCAAACTTTCGTGTGCTTTCCACTTTATTCACACATGTATTTCAAATTATCACATGTTTCATGTAAATAAGTTCACATGGTATTAGTGTTTGCACTAATACTATTCAGGTATTTTTGGATAAAAATTCTAGTTCTCAATAATAATCTTGAGAAAAGTCATAATCCAGGTGCCAACGTTTTGTACTGATGGGATGATATGTAAATGGTAATTCAGTAAATAATTCATTATGTAATCAAGGGTTCAGGAAAGAATGTTTACGACATCAAAATATTTTTTTCATGGAATGAATAATTTTTTTTTATGAAAGTCGTTAACAAGCCACAAACTGTTTTGAATAGTCTTTCTGTATTTTTCATAATCAAAAGCACTACAAAAAAAATATTAATAGTGATCATAAACAATTATTTTCAGTACTGAAGGTTGAATATTAAATACAGACCAAACATGGTAATGGAGGCTTCCGGAAATGTTTTACAGTAGCTAGAAGAGAATTTCCTTTTCCATTTTCAGCCTAAATTCACTCGAGACCTGCAAAAAATAAATTGTATACCTATCACAGTACCAACACACCTTCTAGTACGATTCTGAAAATCAATCGAATTGAGGTGATATCGATCCACATGAGATTTGAATGTCGAATAAGTACTCAAAATGATATTAGTTGTGTCTGCGACAACAAAAATTTCGATTCGTTTTCAAGTAGCTTATCATTTCAAATGCCTATTTACTCACCTGAAGACAATATGGCACTCACTCACTAGTCACACAAACTATTGCTCATTCTTTTTGTTTAGTGACCTATCCGTCCTAGACGCCGAACGATGTTCACCCTACCAATATTAACAAAGAAATGAGAATTAGCAAATTAGGATTAGGCGTTATGAAAAATTACATTTAAACAAATGAGAATTAACACAATACCTGTAATATTTTGTAAGTTGGCGTTATTCCGGTGTAACAATACATAGTATTACTAATTAATACTTTTTTCTACTGTCATCCTGTAATGAAACATTGAATTACATGCTCACTGTAAAATAAAGGAGAAATGGAGGACATTTACCCAGTTTTCCATTAAAATTTAAAATTACTTGTTGATTCAAGTTATGATACTGAAAGGAGTATGTATATATTACTTTTCAGCATGTATTTCTTCATCCACTTTTTACTGTGTAACTGATTGTTGATGAGTCAACTACAGTTATCAAAGAAAAAGAAGATTCACCTTTATTTTCCGCAATCGTCCGAAAATTGCAATAGAGGAAACTTCAAGGAAATTATGAGGAGACCTTTTCCTTATACTTCTTTCTCTTAAAATGAGAATTATCATCTTCTGATGATAGACAATTACTACACTTATCTATCGTAGTACCGGAGCAATTATAGAGCTCATGTATACATCTTTCCATAAAAAAAGGTCAGCACCATTGGTAAAAGAGGTGTTGAAACGATTATACTTGCCCAACATCGTTTAAGGGTGAGGGGTGGAGAATATGTAGTAGCAAAACGTACATTGGGTAGCTCTAGTTCATTCTAGGCATGAAATATAATTGTAGAAGATGCTTCAATCCAAATAGTGTGTCGGACATAGTCATACATTCGAAAACGGTAACCTGATTGTTTGTGTATCACTCCGGATATAATTATTACAATTAGAAAAGAGTTATGAGATGCTCGTTTTTGACGAGTCAAAAATGAATGTTTCGATCCCAAACCAATAAAAAAAATATCACGATGTTAATTCCGTGATGGCACATTATCATCTGTCATTCTTGAAATCTTTAATGAAAATTAATCGTGACTGTATTTACCGATTTCTGAATAAACAGTTGTTATTGTTTCTGTAGGTTATGGGATGAAATAATATATAGTGGATTTCATTTTCACTAATATTGATTTATTGTTCTTAGAAAAACGCATTTGGAAGGTAAAATAGTAACTAACTCCTATATGAATAATCTCGTTGAAGAATGAACACTCAAAAGAAAACATTTGGGTCACTGGACCGATAATTTTACCCAGCAGTTTTTGTACACATCAGCATGAAGTGCCTTTTATATACGTTAAACCTACTGAGCCAGCAGTGATATATAAGACACAAGATTCATTGAATGAATTTTTATCAATTTTCCAACAATTTTCAGAGAAACTTCCATTCTCTGTGAAATCTTCTGATTTTGTGTACCCTTTGTTGATTGATTCTGCTTGATGAAACTGATGGTGGTAAAGACCATCAGAAAACATAAACCCCCAGTCCTCATAACTATCATCTGAATATCTGTTTAAATTTTAGCTATCAAACTCAGCTATACATTCGTCAACAGACGTTTAAAGATTAAATCTGTACGTGATAGTTTTTCTTGATATCCAAACACTTTCTCATGTGATAAGTCATGTTTGAAGGATTTTTAAACTGGTATAATTAACCCAAAAAAGCGTTCGACAAGGTACCTAGAATGAAGTTATGGGAACTCTTAAACAGAGGAATTGAGAAGAAAATAATCAATATAATAAAGAATATTTATAAGAAACCATGTGATTCGATATAACAAAATGTCTGAAAAAATTACAACAATAGAAGGACTAAGACAAGGAGGATGACTAAGTCCTTTGCTGTTCAGCATATTTGTATACGAGATAATGAAAAAAGGCTCACAAGAAGGTAAAAAACCACATATCGTCGGCTTAGAGTGTTAACCTGCTAACTCCATTTGAGTAAGATTTTCAAGGGATGGAAAAAACTTCGAATAAAATTTAATACTGAATACAATAGACTGGTTTAACGCATCAATAAGAAACACTGAATATTCGTTTACTAAAAGCTTAGCTGTATTTCGCAGTCAATGATTTTTTTTTCTCTTTTTTTCATGGTTTATATAACAATTATAAATTGTCACAAATTGGGGTTAACAGTTTAACATCTTAAGCCGACGATATTGGATATAGGCACCTACAGATAATAGTAATATCAGAGGGTAATTTTGCAGATGATTTGAAAATTATGACCGAGAATGAACGAGATCTACAAAGTAATTTACAGTTATGGAATACAACTTTGAAGAATACGAGATGAGAATGAACAAAAACAAAATAAAAGATATTGTGATTTCTAGAGAAGGAAAAAGAGCAACAAATATATAAATTATAGGAGTATATAGAACAAGTAGCACATTACTAATATTTAGGAATAGAAATACAAGGCTATGGAAAACAAGAATTTTAAATCAACAATAGAATACAAAACACATTAAATCTATAATACTCAATGAATAAAACCTTTTTAAATACAAAAGAAATTTCCATGAAAACTATGATGAATGTTTTCAAATCAAATATACAGACCGATTTTGACATTTGATTGCGAGTCATGGGTATACTCTCACGAAGACAAAAAAGCAGAATCCACGCCATTGAAATGAAGTATTTGAGAAGAGTTAGTAAATGGAGTAACAAAAATGGACAAACTGAAAAATACGTCAGTTGGTGAGATCATTTACAGAGGATGAGTAACGAACGCCCGGTGAGATAAAAATGGCAGACGAAGATTCAAAACAAAAAAAAAGAGGAAGATCAAGACAAACATGGGATGGGGTGATCGTAGAAATTTTAAGGCAATAGGAAAAATATTACACAGATGCAAGAACTTAGCAAGAAACAAGAAAGAATGGCCCAAGTTTGTATATGATTAAGAACATCAATGACATCAATGTAGTGATGATGAATTGTGAATAGTTTATAACCCTACACCACTTGGTGGTACATAGGATTTTGATAAAATATGTATGTAATAAATCTAACTCACACATGTTTCCATATAATATTCCGAAACCGGTTATTTTAATCTTGAAATATAAGTTTGATTTTCCATATATTTCTAGCTTCCACCCTGTAGGGCCCTTACTTTTCAAATATACCCAGCAACAGCTTCTAAATCATATATCAAAACCTATTTTCAAGTAACTTCAATAATGATATGACTTCAATTTACATCAGAAATTTCCATTACTCCGTATTATTTCATTCAATCGAATTTCAATAACTTTGTCAACACTCAATTGAATAAAAAGTTCACGCTTTTCTGCTTCAGCCGACCCCGCAGAGAACCTTGCCAGCGTCTGATACACAGACAGAATAAGAATTCATCGGTGTCTCGAGTTAGATAATTCTACAATCTTATATCATTTCCAAGTAGAAACTCTTGTTCTCAGAAGGATGAACCCGTTTGCTACTTTTTTAATCGGTTAAGCTGCCCCAGTTTTTGTTGAAGTATCTCCTAACGGTACCGATACCGGAGAAGGACGGATTCCCGTTCAGCTAGTAGATGTTACAGTAAAAAGAAGAAGAATGAAGTCTGTCCCGGGTAAATAGTCATATTATCTGATAGTTTGGAATAATCAATAGAAATTTATATTTTGTACACCTCCAACCTGACGAATATGTACGCAATCCACGGGGTTAATCTGAAACGGTAAAATACAATTTTGATGATATGGGAAATTTTGTATTATGTTCAAGCAATTGATAAAACAAGAAAACCTGAAATATTAATTTCATAAATCTCTTTGATGTCCAGTTTCAGTGATCTTTCTTCAATTCCGGTCCGTATATACCCGAATATTTCTTTTAAAACCTTTAATTAGAGGGAATTATATACAACATAATAAAAAAAAGTTGTTAACAATTGAAGTGGAAAATGATATTCGGAGAAAAACGGTATTGGAGAGTGACAAAGTAATGCCAGCTAGTCACATAACACCTTCATCCACTTTTTAAATCGAAGAATTCCCTTCGATGTTCATGAATGATGATGCCTTAAATACATATGGACTTAAACCTCCATCCACGCAAATATCTCAATTTTCGGCAAAATGTTACCTAACACTTTCATCCACTTTGGTCTTCAATTGTGTTAAAGACTTGGTTGAAAGCTCAATTTGCTCATTGATTAAAGTCCAAGGTCACCTACAATATGCTGAAGAATTACAGAAAACAAAAAATCATATTTAAAAAGACGTATAGATGTTTCCATAATATTTTCAAGTATTAAAAAAAATATTGCGCAAAAATTCATTTGTTTATAACAAATTGTTTGTTCAATAAACAAATAAACAATTAAAAAAATTACTCTTTTCGAATATGAAAAACGTGATAAATAATGATTTGAACAAAAATGATTCCTTAATATTGATATTTAGTAACAAAAATTTTTTTTTCGAAAATTGTTATTTCCATCATGGATAAGATTCCCAATTTTTTTTTTCAATAGTCTTAGTAACAATGCATTTGTTTATTAAAATTATTATAATGGAAAAAGAAAAAAATGTTATATTCAGTTTAATGAAGTTATTATTTAGAAAAATTTCCTGATTGCTTCATTTACATTCTTAATTTTTTTATACCTTTGATTGTGAATAAAGAAGTCATAAATCTAAATTTTTCCATTTTTCAAACGGGGATCGTTTCTGAACCCTTTCAAGGTAATAGCTCCAAAAAGTGAAAGAAATCTAGGTTTTTAGTTCTGAAATAATAATAACTTTCAACTGAAAAAAATTTATTAATTAACAAGAGCATAATTATTTAAAAAATTGGATTCAAAATTTATTGTTGACAAATTAATGTTTATTTATACTTTATCGGTTAAAATATTTTTTTTTTGATAAAACTTCTGATTCGGTCGACACGCTCGCTAAAGCCGCTACCCGTTTTTAGCTAATTTTTTTATAAATAATGTCGGTACCGTTCGAGGAGGTTGGAAATTTTCTGCTCTTTCAGATCTTTTTTCAAATTTCTAAATATTTACAAAAAACCAAACCATTCTATTGTCTTTCACGATATTGTTTATAATTTTTGCAATTTTTGTCGGCCACAATTTTCCTTCTAAGAGCTGCTTTACAACAGTTCGCAGTTTTCATCGCATTCAATAAATTGCACGAGCTTTCTACCAATAGATAAGGTTACTAAGCTGTCTCATTGGTTGAAAATTCATGCAATATATGCAAAAATGAAAATTTTGGTTGAGATTCATTGTCAACCTGACTATAAACTCAATCGCTGCAAAGTAACAACTTTTTTGAGCAGTTTTACGGATAAACACAAATAACGATTGATCTCTTCAATCGAAAAATACATCTAACTCAAACTTTATGAAAGACTTGATTGAAAGAGTCGAACGTTTAAAATCTCCTACGCTCCGAGTTACTTTTGAATAATTTTTTATTTTCAGTGATCACTTGAGCAAATACCGTAAAGAATCTGTCTAGAGACAATTCATGTCCATTTGTTAAAATATAAGTTGAATCAAATTTTGAAACGTTCTTATATGAACGAGTAAGTAAATACTTTTATGCTGTTCATGAAATAGTGGCGGCTATAATACAATTAATTACTCTTGATAAAATTATGAAAAATTGGTCTTCGGTTACTTACTTGTAATGGGTCTTGGGATATATAATCTACAAATATTGATTGTTCATTTCACATATTTATTGAGTTCAAGAAATTGAAACTACCCGCGACACAAAAACAACGACAGTTTCACTCGACCCGCGTTTCGTCAACAAAGTTGGGATCCCCAGGAGCTTAAAGTATACTGATGAACTACTTTATCATCTATTCTATATATATATATATACATATATATATATATATATGAGTTTTTTAATATTTGGGATATGCAGCAGGCCAATAAGGGTACTCTTATACACTTGTTCCAAGCTTTCAATAACTTTTTATTATCATCTTCAGGGAAACTACAAATATGTAAAGACAACTGTGAGAATTAAGCCAACGAAAAACGTGGAATAACTTACACTGTTTCGAGGTTACATGGCGTATATGTTAAAAATAATCATGAAATATGGACAGCACTGGGAGTAAAACATCATTGATAACAACCAAGAGTAACGTGGATGCACACTCATTACTGATGATACATTATGACATGGATTTTAAAAATTGTTAAAATTCTATAAAAGCACGTGTTGTCCTTGAAGAGGCAAACAACCGCGGCGAGTAATTTTATTCGACTGACTAGCCAAGACCACTGACAAATGACATGAGACAATTGATACATGATATATGACAGGTGACATGAGCCACACGAATCTTAATCATGGGGAGTGACAGATGACACTACAACCTAATGATACAGATCTGTGATGGAGCTACATGGAACAATAATTATGAATTGTGAAATTTGGAATATGAGAACAATATATTTTATATTAATGGTGTAGGTGCCAATTGAGCTGAACCAACAAAGGAAACATATCCTGAAAACATGAACACTCGACCTAATGCTAACAATAATACATTACTGAAAAATATGGAACAAAGATTGTATGAACAGTATTTTGATGGGGGAATTGAATTATATTGAATTAATTTGTGAAGTCAATTAATTCAATATAATTCAATTCCCCCATCAAAATACTGTTCATACAATCTTTGTTCCATATTTTTCAGTAATGTATTATTGTTAGCATTAGGTCGAGTGTTCATGTTTTCAGGATATGTTTCCTTTGTTGGTTCAGCTCAATTGGCACCTACACCATTAATATAAAATATATTGTTCTCATATTCCAAATTTCACAATTCATAATTATTGTTCCATGTAGCTCCATCACAGATCTGTATCATTAGGTTGTAGTGTCATCTGTCACTCCCCATGATTAAGATTCGTGTGGCTCATGTCACCTGTCATATATCATGTATCAATTGTCTCATGTCATTTGTCAGTGGTCTTGGCTAGTCAGTCGAATAAAATTACTCGCCGCGGTTGTTTGCCTCTTCAAGGACAACACGTGCTTTTATAGAATTTTAACAATTTTTAAAATCCATGTCATAATGTATCATCAGTAATGAGTGTGCATCCACGTTACTCTTGGTTGTTATCAATGATGTTTTACTCCCAGTGCTGTCCATATTTCATGATTATTTTTAACATATACGCCATGTAACCTCGAAACAGTGTAAGTTATTCCACGTTTTTCGTTGGCTTAATTCTCACAGTTGTCTTTACATATTTGTAGTTTCCCTGAAGATGATAATAAAAAGTTATTGAAAGCTTGGAACAAGTGTATAAGAGTACCCTTATTGGCCTGCTGCATATCCCAAATATTAAAAAACTCATTTCCTAACTAGTCAGCAAACAAGACTACCCTTTTCTATATATATATATATATATATATATATATATATATATATATATATATATATATATATATATATATATATATATATATATATATATATATATATATATATATATATATATATATATATATATATATATATATATAAATTATAGTGTCCTCACTTCAATAATTTACTTCATTTTCTGATTTACCTGCTATAATCTATCTTTTACCCCTTTATTTTCGATTCAATGACATCATTCTTGATAATGAATATGTATATGTACTGTTAGTAGTGGGCCTTTAATCGCACTCATAATATTTTAACATTTTGCAATTTCCAGACTTTCCAATGCATCGAAAAGTCTATTGTCATGAACCAGTAAAATTAATTTCGAACTGGTATCGTGATACAAAGCATATTGGCCATTTTTCTGGTATCGAAAAACTGATATACAGTGTTCTTTGAACTGTACCTTCGTGGTCCTTCCAGTTCGACCCACATACTTCTTGCCATCCTTGCGGCTAATTTCATGAATTCCCGACTGTTTTTTTCCGCTATATTTGGAAGTGCCCTGGCTCTGTTGTAGCTCAAATATAGAAGTTTTTTATACCACCTTCATTTTAACAATGACATTGAAACCCCGAGTAACTCGAGGATCAAATGTGATGATGACACATCTCGGAGGATTTTCTCCTTTTTAAAAAGTCGAAGAGTAACGAAGGGTTTTCTTATATCTATGTTTCCTAATCAGTTTCTCTACCAAATCCACAGAATAACCATTCAGTTTAGCTACCTTCCTAATAATTATATCTACTTGTTGAATGGAAACTATAAGAGTCGATTTAACAAGAAATTTAATCCTGCCAATTTTGCTCTCATGAGTGTACTATGCCCTTCCTGTAGACATCGAATTCAGGCTGGTTTTTGGTTTATATTTCTTCGTCTATTTCTTAAAATAAATATTCACCAATGTTTCCAAATATTCATTTATTTGACATATTATGTTAGTTTATCAAATTGGTTTTGTATTCAAATTTTAAATTATTCTGTTAATCTAGCATCTGAGAGGGTTGTTGGAAATAATTGAAGTGAATATCAGATGGCTTCAGTGTTCACCTGCTAGGGCATATCAGTCAGTGATTGTAAATCTTAACTAGGCACTACCTCTAAGAATAATTATTGTTATTCAGCCAGAACCACAAACTCTTCCGTGTGTGGTCTATTTTAGTTTCGTCTTTCACACCTACAGATATTCTCGCGAATATTTAACTCGTTCGGTAACTTTATAAAAACCAGACTGGCGTTCTGGCAACGCTGTACGATGGATTCTCATGTATGACCGTGTTGTTAAAAGTACTGTAAATATGCAATTCATTCATGTCACTTCCCAAACCGGTCAAGCCAGTCAGTTCGCAGTGTCGTACGCTGGTACCAATGAACTAGAATTCTTATGTACAAATAAACGTTTTTTCCGCCGCTCCGCCCTGCAATGCAGAGGCAGAAATTGTTTTTATTATGTAACACCTACACATTTTATTTACATAATTTTGCTGTTCATTCAGCCACCTCGCATATTCATCAAACGAGTTATAACAAAGGCGTGATTATTTTGTTGATTGCATTTTTATTTTATACCTTCCTTATAAAAGTAATTTTTTTCTCTTTCGTTTCGATTTGAGGTTTTCACGCAATTAATGTGATGAATAAATACTTACCTAGTACTTGATTGCAAAAATTATCATATTCAATTTTGTAATCATCATGAATACCCATATTATGTAGTAAAAAAATATTGAGGAAAACTTTTAGAGAAAATACAGGATTTGCTGTGAAATCATCCGCCTAATACATGCTAATCAAAAAATAGTAGTAGGTGTAACAACCGCATAAGAGCGTTATTAACATTTCTCCCTGTTTTTTTGTGAAAGTGTACCTTCGGCTTCCTGACAGAGCTTTTTGGAAATTTTGACATAAGACTTAAGTACCACAGTAAAATGTTAATTCAAGGAAATGTGAACGAGTGCAGAAGGTCAAGGAATCAATTTGTCCAATAAGTTACTGTGTTAAGAAGACTGCTGCATTGAAAAAACTATCTGTTCTTGTCAGTAACGTATCGTGTTCTGAAATTTGCCTATCTGAAAAAATAAGTTTGATTATCGAAATAATACTAAGTATTCCTTTTCAAAATTTGTTGACGTTTCAGATGCTATATTATGAAAACTCAATTCTTAATCAGGATTGGAAACATTAAGATCTGTTTTCTGAAAGTCAAAAGATATCTACCTAGACACTAATCACTATGAGAGTTTCTAGTATCAGTCACAATTCTTTTATATAGAACCTAATTCTTCCTTGAGAGGAGGTAACCATGTTTTCAGTCCATTTCGATTGAGGTGTTTGATAATAGAATGCAGGCAGTTTCTTCCAACTTCATTTTTTGGTTTATTTCATAAGCAATTTTTTTCATTCTATTGCATCGTATGATTGCTATCAGACATGAAAATATGTTCGGATATTTTGGAACCAGTTATTTTTTGATTTCGTATATAATTTTTTCGTTCGTCCTGGTGCACTGTCGATGGTCTTTATTTTTCACCTAAGTATATAAATTCCACCACACGAACAAGGTATGTAAACACAATTTTTCAACTTTCTTCAGTGTTTTTTGGTGTAATGTGTATTGTTCAAAATGTCTACAATAATGTTCTGACATCATACATATGGCCAATCCGTTTTATCGTTTCGGGCAATCCTGGGACATAAGGTATTATGTTGGTGGTTGGATCTCTATTGGGATGAAGTACTTCTGTTGGTTGTGTTGTTAGGTTGTTTTGTGTATTACTTTTTCCCATTTCATGTATGTACGTTTATTTCCATGAATTGTTATGTTTAAGCGTTTTCTTTGAGTACAGATTTTATCAGATTCAATTCTCTTTCCACATCCTGGCCTGGATCACAAGTCATTCAACAATTCCCTTCTTTAAGTGCAGATGAGCGTTATACAGGCCGTACATTGGTCAGAGAAAATCTACGGGGACTCTCGCCCTTCCCGACTTCTACAGGGAAAACTAAAAATGCAGTTTTCGATTTTTTACGAATAAAATGGTTATTTCAGAAAATATAAAAAAATGAAAGAGGAAAGTTTTATTGTAGTCAAAATGTACTAGAACTACGTAATGATAAATTTTTAATCAAACGTAAAAAAACGAACACAGCATTTTCAGTTTTCCCTGTATAAGTTGGGAAGAGCAAGAATCCCCCTAAATTTTCTATGACCAATTTACTGCTCACCATAATAGTTACCTTTTTTCCCATTTAATCGTCTTTGTATCTATTACGGTTTAGCATATAGCAATGTTACCACATGATAAAAGAAACGGCCTGTATAGTGGAGTATATCTGTTGATTTCCTTGAATTAACATCTATCATTGTGGAAGGTGAAAATTCCCAAAACCTATGTCCAGAAACGATTATTCTCCACACAACCCAACTTTCATTCGATATACCTTCGGTAATACGAATGACTCATGAAAAATTTTTCATAATATGACCAAGTTATTAATTTTTCATTTCGTAGGTACATATATATCAATTTCTCAAAGTGCCAATATTACATCAACAGACTGTGGGTGATGAAATAAATAGGGTGAACTACGATCAATGTCCGAAAACAAAATGGTGTATTATTCGTTCGCCAACCTCCTTAGATGCGCTACTGAATGAAACGCTATTTTTATGACTCATGAAGACGCCAACCTAGTAGGCGAAACGCGCGTCGAGTGAACTTGACGTAATTTTGGTTTTTGGGTTGATTCTATTTCTTGGGCCATATTCCATTTTTTTTCAGTTTTTTTTTTATTCAGGTAGACCTCATTTGTCAACCAATTAAAAGTATTTTTTTTACTCTAGCCCTACATCATTTGCATGGATTAGCTTTGACTTAGACCTCGCTTTTATAGTCTTGTAACATCCAATAAACCAACTGTTGAGTAGATATCTCACGTTACTGTGGATTTACTTACTACTAACTTCCACTACCTATCTGTGGAATAAACGTAATGGTTATGCTCTGTTATACATTTGGTTGCATAAAAATTATATTCAAACCTAAGACTTCAGTGTCTTTATTACAGTTTTTGCACGTTATCTTAACGTTTCCAATTTGTACTCTCGGTATATACCTACACACACCACTATCAAACTGGGATCACATAGTGCGCCAAGCTTATGATAATCCGGAAATGTTATATTTCCGCTATGAAGCTGGTATTCATGGAATGCATATGAATATTATTATGGTGGACCGAGAAGATTGGTCTATAAAGTGGAATGGGATTGGGCAATAAAACACAAGATTAGTTTTTAACGGTGTTTGGGTTTGAATGAATTAATTTGGAGTTTGTTATGAAATTCTTGATACCAGGCGAAGAACTTGTTTTTAGGACGGATTTCAAGTTCAGTGTCGAGGCAAGGAGGTGGGGATTTCCTAAATCTAATGCAAATTTTCAAAAAATCCAATGTGGTAGTAGACATGATGGATTTTTTCGAGGATAAACTTTGAAAAGATAGATTAACCTTTCGGAACTCGCGTCTTGATTTGGCACAAGGGAACTCGCGCGCGGAGTCTCACTCCGCCCTAGTTGGAACAGCGTTCTTTAATGAAATCAGATATTCGATCAACAGAAATATTCGAAGAATATATAGTCAAAATATATAAACGATGTATTTATTATATGAACAAAACAAATATTCATTAACTAGGAATAATTTTCGAACACAAACATAACTAAGTGTATCAGAACTTACAACATATAAAATACATCAATTTTCTTCGTCTGATACTACCATTCTGGGTTGCTCACATTCCGAACAAATGAAGTTAGCATGTTCTTTTATTCGTAAAGCGATCAATTTGGGTGTTGCTTTGTTCGTAGCTCGTTTACTTAAATGACTATCAATGAGTTGATATCCCAGTTCTTGTAAGAATAGCCTCCTTCGTTTATTCTCATTCTGGTTGTTCAGGTTGTAAATCACATAAGAGTTTATTCCGGCCATATTGACCAGAGCATATAAGATGACCATAGGCCATCTTCTTGTATTCCGTGCACAGTTGTAGGAGGCACATAATTTATCCAAGGCATCCACTCCACCTTTTGTGGAATTATAGTCCATGATGATTTCGGGTTTGAGTGTATCTGCCTCAATCTTGTCATCTCTATGCAAACTGGATATAAGTAAAACATTTTTATTGCGGTTTGGAATATATGATACAAGAGTAGCGACATCGTGGAACGCAAACATACAAGAATTTATAGGACGTCTAACAGGGGCTGCAAATTCTTTC
The DNA here is from genome assembly GCA_958502065.1 of Chrysolina americana. Classification (NCBI taxonomy): domain Eukaryota; kingdom Metazoa; phylum Arthropoda; class Insecta; order Coleoptera; family Chrysomelidae; genus Chrysolina; species Chrysolina americana. The sequence goes on along the minus strand of OY293418.1, from coordinate 46,856,468 downwards.
GGAATTTCTTTCCTATTTTTTCTAATTGTTCCAAGTAATGTGAGCTTCTTCTCAAATAAAGCTTCCAACAGTGATAAACTTGAAAACCAGTTATCTACGGTTATATTCCGCCCAGATCCAAAAATAGGTTAACATAGTCTCATCACAATATCTTTCGATGAGTTGCTCACAGCGAATTGTTCACTAGGTTGTGTCCCTACGTAAACCTCCAGATTCAATGCATAAAAAGTTTTAGCATCTGCGAGTGCAAATATTTTCAGGCCATATTTATTAGGTTTTTTTGGCATGTATTGCAAGAAACTGCATCTTCCCCGAAAAGCTTCCAGTTTTTCGTCTACAGTGAGATTGTCAAATGGTGTATATGCACTCTGGCAATTTGTTTTAAACTGCTCGAAAATATTCCTTATGGGAGCTAATTTATCTAGAGCCTTCCTCTGTTCCCGTGTGTCTACGTCGTCGAACCTCAAATGTTGTAATAGAAACTGAAACCTCTTTCTAGACAAAGTTTGTCGAAATATTTCAACTCCCAGGGCTGAAGAACTCCATAATTCTTTCACGTTTACTCTACCAGATTTTATGACTGCCGAAAGATAAACCATAAACCAAACAGTGCTTGGAGTTCCGAACAATCTATTAGTTTTGCGTCTCTTTCACGTTCATATCTTGTTTGGTTCTGCTCTATATGTTTGTTAGTCTGATTTACAATTTCAACAAGCATCTGATCTTTGAAAAAGTGCTTCCATATATCAATAGGGCGTTTTAAATGGCGTACTATTGCTTCAGCTTCAGGGAAATGCTTTATCAAATTATGTGCTCGAAACCTAATATTCTGTCTAGGTATATGCTTATACCACTTAGTCTGGTCAGTTCTTTCTTTTCCAAGAAAATATGGCATATCTCTTACAGTTACATCATCCTCCATCTCTATATCAGATTCTCCATCTGCTGCCTCTATTTCCTGTTCTGTGTCTGTATCTGAATCACATGTCTCTATGACTTCATCTCCCTCACTGTCATCACTTTTATCATCATATTCCACTTCGCCATCGGTTTCATTTAAACATTCTTCCATCAACTTTTCTAATCTCCTCTGTTCTGCCTCATAAGAATCCAATCTGAAATATTAGGTTTTGACAACAAGAATAAAAAAAAAACATTTAACTTACTCGTACAGCACATATAAACTTTTAAGATTCTAGACTCGCACGCGGAGTAACACTCCGCAAGTTCAAATAACTCGAAAATTGAATAATCGATCTATACACCAATACGACTCGGCAAAGACTGAATAAATTTAGTCAGGTACTAGGATAGGTAGCTGGGTGATGTCAACGGTTCATTGTGAAGGGATGTAAATGCAAATGCGCGGAGTGTGACTCCGCGGCGCGAGTCCCGAAAGGTTAAGTGACTGTGAATCTGATGTATCTTAAAACATCGTGAGAATCATTTGTCGTTGAAATTATTATTCTATGAAAAAAAGTAACAATTTAACGACTGAAAAGGTCTGCCTTCAAAAGAGACGAACTTAGTTTCATTTTGTCAGGTTTTCTCAGACTTAGGGTGGAAAATTTCAATTATTTCAATAGATTACATGCACTTGCGAAGAGGTAAATAAGTATACCTAGTAATGATATTTATTCAGTTCATTTCCATCGAAAGTTATTGATGTAAACACAAATTGTGAATAAATATCATACTTATGTTTCTAATGAACCATATATATTTTTTCTCCAGATACTTACTAGTATTCAGTTACGTTGCTCACTTCAGCCAGAGCTATAGACTGTGATCCTAGAGTCTTTCTAAATATTACAAACTAACAGATGCAATCTATAGAAATAAAAAAAAACTTAATGATACTCAAAATTATATTGGGGGGGGGGGTACACAAAATTACAAAATTACATGATTACAAGAGAGCTTGGTATAAAAAATTACAAAATGAAAACTTTAACAAATTGTGGTAACAACCTAAATTATAAATATATATATACGCTTGTGTACAGAGAGCACCTAAGTGACTTAACACTTGTATTGTGCTGTAAAGCAATAGTAGTTGATATGGTTGAAAAAAAATACAGTTGTGTACAGGGGGTGAAAGACCAAAATGGTGGTATCACAAAGTTTTAATGAAATAAATGCTAATTTTCTAATATTTTGATGAATTCAAAGTAATTTTCGAAAATACATTTTTTTGTTTCTCTTGAGAAGGCTTTATGATTTCTTATATGTTTTATTCTTAAGGGTAGCAAGTTACAAATTTTTGGTAATGTGTATGTTAAAAAACGGTGACAAACATTTTTGTTGAATTTGGGAGTGGGGAGCAATTCGTTTGTTGCGCTTCTAGTAGCATAAACGGTGGGACTAAAATTGAGTAATATTTTATTTTTGAATGCATACATACATAGGCTATGAAAATATAATGATCGGATATTGCTAATATCTTCTGTGTATAGTAGGTTAGTATGAAAAGATCTTTGTTTCTTGGAAATTATTTTTAGAATATAGTTTTGTATTGTGTTAAGCTTTTGCAAAGAATTTTTATACATTGCTCCCCACACCAAAATACCATATCGAAAAAGAGATTCGGCTAGAGACTTGTAAATTAATATAAGTAGATTTCTTGATAAAAACTGTCGTAGTTGGTAAAATTTATATATTAGTTTTCTCACTTTTTTTGTTAGATAATCAACATGATTGCTCCATCTTAGGTTGTTGTCAATAATTATGCCCAAATATTTAACCTCGTTTGTTTCTTGAATCTCACCTTTCATGCCTGGAACTTTAATATTTAAAAAATGTGGTCTATTTGTTGCAGTTATAGAGAGAGCAAGATGGGTTTTACTAGCATTTAATGAAAGACGATACATACTTAACCACTTGTTAATTACTTCCATGCTTGACTGCACATCATTTTTAGTTTTAGACCATGTATCTCCATTGAAAATTACAACAGTATCGTCAGCATATGATATAATTTTAGCTTCCACTTTCAAGCAAAGCAATGAATTTATATAGGCTTGAAAGAGTATTGGACCAAGGACGGTTCCTTGGGGAATTCCCATTTTTACAGTCATGCTTTCACTTACTATATCATTTATTTTAACACTCTGTTTCCGATCAACATAGAATTAGTTTCAATGCCAAAATATTGAGGATTGGTTGATATTGTATAGTTGACTATTTGGTACAACCCACACAATACTACTAATATTTATCAATTTCATTAAAATAGACCTGGTTCACTTCAGAATTGTCTTGAATTCTCGTTGTACAAGTGTATGTTTTACTCATGAGTATACATTTTTCACCAAACAGGTTACTATTTCTAATATTCATCAATTCAGAAATTTGAGAAAACAATATTCGAAATATTGTTGGTTGATATTATTTTCTTCTATACTATTTCTTCGGAAAAAGTTAAGAAAAAATTCGTAATATTCTTTTAAGAATGTTGGAGTTTTCAAGTGAATGTTTCCTTCATGGAGGACATTAAATAGTTGTGAACGTTTATACTTTTTTGGTGTTTTCAAATTGTCCTCAGTGAACTAGAAAAAAAGTTAGTGAAGTTTCAATAAATATAGCTTCTTGACTTCACCTAATCCAAGTTGTTGAACAATGAAGTGCCATGAACATTCACCATCGGTAACACTGCGTTATCTGCAAACATATGTCTCGTTGGCATAAAAATAATCCGAGTATTCATATTCAATTTTCTGTCTTGGAGATACCTTTTCAAAATGTTTGCTTCGTTAGAACCAAAATCCATCAAATATTCAGATGTAGCTGCATAACAACATTTTTTACGACTATTTTCTACATTTCTTGATGGAAATCAGAGGTATACTTGACTATCGAAAATCAGACATAGAACGTACTGAAATTGTCTCATTCTATTACCGTTTTTCCGTAATCTGATGAAATAACTCTCCTCTCTAATCTCTGGAGTAATTCCAAGACAAATTCTCGCTTATGCAGATTCTTAAACTCCTTACCGGGGTAAGAATCAAATCCGGCGCATTCATTCGAATAATTCAGGATTTAAATCGACGAGACTACATTACGAGTTGACGAAGTACAATTGGACACATTAAAGTAAACGGAAGAAATATGCGTAAAAAGCGGATTTGAATAAATGATGGCACAGGTTATGGACCTGCAGTTTCGATTGAATTGCGTCGTTAGTTTTTTTTTAATAAGTCTGGAGTCCAAAATTGTTTATTTTTTATTTTCCGAAATGATTAACTCAACATGAACATATTAGAATGAGTATATTAATCATTGAATATAAATGGAATTTCAGTAATATACTAGGATTCATGTTCTTGAAACATATTTAGCTATTCGTTCCAAAATCTGTTGAACATATTGTAACGATTTCGAGACCGGCCCAGAGACCGGCCCTGATCTAATTAATTATGCACCCTCGTTCAACTACAACTGCATATCTGTTGTCGTACGGATCGCCGAGAACAAGCTGGAATAAATCGATTGTTCGATACTAATCGAAGAGCCATCTAGATGAAATGTTCTATACTCTTGAATATTCGAGAGCCGTGAATGGAAACTGCTTGGGAGTATATAAGCGGGACAGGCAGAATAGAGAGTTAGTTACAGTTCCAGAGTTCGCTGATAGATAGCCACAGTAGAAATAAATTGAAATAGTAAATGTTTTAGTGATTAATTGTTGTAAACAGTGTTTTAAATAAATTAGGAAAATTAGTTAGTGCAGTTTTACTACAATATGAATCAAACGTTCTTCACTGGATACCTTCTAAAGTGCTAACAATTTGAGCTTTTCCTCGTGAAGAACTCATTTGATTGGTTTTACATGTTTTTACAATTATCATGAAATTTCCTTTTTTCTCTTTTTATACACCATCGCACAACACTGCCTCAATTCATGTGGTAGTTATATTTAGCAGACAAGGTTTTTGTTCATAAGTATTTCTGAACATTTCAGTAGGAAAAGTCTTTCGAAGATCAAACTTAATGCACCAAGAGATCATAATGCGAGGAATGCAAACATAGTAGGCAAAGGGTCCTGTTGATTTTGATTTTTAAGGCCAACAAGTAGAGGTTATTTTCCTAATTGAATAAAGACACTAATACAACCCTCCAAAATTTAGTTTGTAGTGTAGAACTCTGGTGTGAAATCATTTCAATATCAAAATATTGTCAAAAATTATCACTTTTTTGCTTTTCTAAATATATTTTAGAAAGTAATGGAGGATTAGTTTCACTGTCAGAGTAGTGAAAAACCTACGAACCGGTATTTTGTGCGACCGAATCGGTGCATTTTCCACTGAGAAAATCTGGAAAAACCTCTAGAAATATACCATTTTTCTAAAATTCATAATTTTCACAAATGTAAATCTGAACGAACAATCTTGCAGAAAATGGTAGACAATAATATTCAGTTCAAAAGTGCCCAAGACGGTTTCTGTCCGATGTGTAGTATTTGCACAAGCCTTATCTTGCAAAATTTGGCGATTTAAGGAAAGTTGTCTCATAGACATCACATTTTAATCGTTATGGTCATGATGGTAGACCGCTTGTCTCTTAACCTAAGTGTCATGGGTTCGATTCCCAGCATGGTCATCGGTCTCGTGCATGACATCTCACGTTAAAAGGTAAGGGCAGCGTCTTCCCTAGCTCGGACAAGTCTTTCGAAGACTTTTGAGGGTTGTACTCTTGAGGGTGTGCAGCTGGTTGACGGAAATAACAATTTTAAGAATAACAATTTTTAATCTAATTTAGCGGATTATATTAATGAAAATATGATTAATTCGCTCTCTATCTTATGGCTGAGGAAAGAAGAAAGGAGGAGAAAACCTAACCTCAACTATCCTTGCTAACCAAGTTGAATGCAATCCTTTCACACTTCAATCGCTCATTTTACCAGACCTATAAATTATCTATTCTCATTATGGGTCAAGTTGAAGTTGAAATGTATCCAATTCAAAGTATGATTGTATGATTTTATAGCTACTGAACTTGTAGTTAACATTTACCTGATTCTGCTATTTTATAGTTTGTAGACACAAAAGTTAAAAGAATTATTCCCCGTTTATTAGTTCGTATGAGTCATGAGCGTGTTTTTGCTTGCTTTTTCAGATGTTTAATTAATTATTCATTTTTATTTACTATTTATTAATAATGTGGCTAGTATTCGTACTCGTGAGAGGTACTTTCATTTGGTTGTAGTGGGTAATCAGGATTTTAAAGAATCTCTACCTTTTTCCGTTTTAAAGATATTCATACATTTTGTTTAAATAAATGTAAATATTTTTTATAATCTATGACTGTAATATGTTTACATACATATTTACTAACAATTATTATTAAAGGTACGGAAAAACCATGAATGAATAATGATATGGCATTTGATACCATACTCGAAGAATATTCAATGCCATACAAGGTTTAATTCTTAATCAATTCCCTCGGTACCGCCACTCGACTCTACCTGGAGAGCATTTTCAAGCGTGAAACAACTTTCAGTCATATTTACAGCACATTTTCCACCTCTCAGGTGAAAATCCATCCACTGCTATCTGTTATAGTGAAAGTAATGAAAACGCCGTCAACATCGAGCTTATCATGAAGAAGTATCATTTTATTGAAATCGAGTCGATGAGTTCATGTTTTCCATTCTTCTCTTCTTAGTCTGGAGACCAACTGGAAATCGTTCTGTTGGATTACACTGAATAATGAAGCTTTGGAACTTACTACAAATTTAAAAAAATTAAAACCCAAACCAAGTTCTACATCCGTTTCCCACTCTTTGTTTTCGTGACTATTCTCATACAAACAGAATTTAATTAAAGTGTTCATCCAACATATGACAGTTATGACTGTCATTATTAAGGTACCAAATAATACTATTGTGTTATAATCCATAACTCACTAGTGAGCAATTGATTCTAACTCATGTTCATATTTAAAGTAGAATTCCATTTATTTATTACTATTACACGCAGAATCCAATTTGATATTGAAATTAAAGGAAAATGCTAATGGTTTACTCGAAATTAAAGTCATTGTAATATTCGTTGGTACAGCTGCTGATAGTGCTCGAAGTCACCGACACATTAGAACTTTTTATTTTTTCTGCAATTTGTATTTTGTTATGCACCGATTCTTCTAGCTATCGTGCTACCCTCAGGGACTTCCAATCTCCGTGACGCTTCAAAGTAGTCATGTTAGCCCCTGCACTGGCAAAAAGAGTCGCCGAAGACCTTCTCATGCCAGAGACCGGTGTAGAGCGCTGGTTCCTCCAATTTCAAAAATATTGCAATTCTTGGAGGTATCTTCGACAACGTACTTATTCCCACACACCTCCCATTTTTGTGAAAAACAAATTAGTGGCTAGGACTAGTATTCTTTGGTCTCTAACAAATTGATCGGGTTGACTCCTTCTTCAAGTATGGTGAGACTACGTGAAAATATTTCCCTTTGTCCTGAATATTTTTCGTTTTCAAATTGACCAATTCATCGAATCTACAAGCCTCGCTAATCCCCATTATCAAAGCCACTTATATCAACAAGTACTCGTCGTCGGGAGCTCAAGAACTTCTCTTTTTCAGATCTTTCTAATGTATTGGACTTCTTTGGTTTGTATCCCTATGATTTGCTTCTCATAAAGTTCGTTAGTTTGCCATATTTTGAAATGTCCATTTTTTCATAAAGGTGAATAGTCGAGAAGCATCGAGTATTTGGTCCATAGCGACGATGGGGCTAATTTTTTTTGGCAAATGTAAAAAATAAGCCAATAGAACATGTTCGTCGATACCTTTATCTTCCGTGAATTCATCCTAGAATCAAACATTTTGAACTCGTCGTAAGTATCTCGGGACTTCTCTGGCAAAATCTGCATCGCTGCTTCTTCCGCTTCCGTAAGGATATCCTCAGGAACGTAATTTTCATCGGTTTTCTCCATTTTATAGACGTTACTTTCTTCAAAAAATCTTCCCTTTTCTACAGGGAAAACTGACAATTGTCAAAATTCATTCAAACATTTGCTAACAATGTATCATGCCCGTGGCAACAAAACATCAACTATACCTGCTTTGACCAAAATGTGAAAGAGTCACTGTCAAGTCATTCTGACATTTATAGGGTACTGAGACGCAAGTAGCTTTGATTTGATTACAAAAATAATTATTATCTCATGAAAAAATGATTTTTTGGATAAAACATGCAACTCGGGCATGTGTTATGTTTATAAGTCACCACTCGGCCTAACGGCCTCGTGGTATGAATCTTTCTCGCGTGACTTATTTTCAACATAACACACTAGTACCAAAACTCACTATTATTATGGTTAGTGTACCTGATCTGAGTTACCATGGTTTTTCCACAAACAATAGTTTTTTTCTCTTCACTTTACTGTAAACGAATATTTTCTGGAATCCTGAAACTCTGGAGTGGTATTTCCAGTTGTCTGTCAGTCTGGTCAAGATATTAAAATATTTTGGTTCTTGTTCTCAAACATTCAAGCCGTCAAATTTGGTAACCGCCATATCAGTTACCGCTCAGCCTTTTTATATCTTCATAACCGGAACAAGACACTGTAATCATGCTGAAATCTGACTGAAATACAAACGGGACTGTATATATAATGTACATAACCTTATCTTAGGCTCTCTCTGAAATAGCAGAAACGAGCGTTCGAGGCAAAACGAGCATAAATAAATTCAATTCCAATCTCTGCTAGTTGAATGCCTGTACTTTGAATTGTGGAACGCCAGAATGTTTTGCTCAATCTCGCGTAGAGATGCAAAGAGATCATAGCAACGTGTATTTATACCCTCGTTGTGATGAATAAAAGTGAATAGAAATCGACTTGAGTGAACTGAACTCACTTGGTTTCACTAGTCTGATAAGATTTTGTAGGGAGTTGTTTCTGGAGTTGAAATTATTCGCTTTGATGGAATTTTCAGACAATTCCGAAGTAATCTATCAGATTGTTGTACAATTTCCCAGTTACGTTCTTCAATTAATTGGACCACTTCATAGGAAGAACTAATGACAAACCTTAACCAAAATGCCTTTTGGAATAATTGAAACTACCTACTCGTCGATATTAATTAAAAGTACTGTTGATACTAAAGTCCCGCAGGGTTCCGTCCTAGGCACTCAATTGTTTCTAATTTATTTTATTATCTAATATAATATATCCAAAATACTCTCAGACAATTGTTGAATAAATTGATTGAGTATCGGAAAATGGAGCATTACCAATTACTGAAGTAGGAAGTGTCAGAATCACTAGAAAAGAGATAATCACTGCTTTGAAGCACAGCAAAGAAAATTCGAAGATTTTATCATAGTCCCATGAGTTTGCTGGAGAGTTATTGTGATAAAATACGACCAAAGAGATCTATTGTTTTCCTTTCTGGTTGTACGGTTGGGTTACACACCAACTGACATGCCGTCGTACCAAAATCATGCAGTTTGTTTAAATCCCCATGGGTTGATAGAGGTATAATAAGTATTTCTGTTCAGATATGTAGACAGCAGTTCAAGAACCATGTTTTATTATATCTTCTCAACAATTGGGAAAATATATCTTATGGGACTGAAACGATAGTATCAGATTTCAATTACTTGGCATAATATTACCACTTTTGCAAACTCGTATTGACGAGATATCGAGAGAGAAACATCTTGCCAAAATGTGTACAAAACTCAAAATCAGATCCAAGTGACTCAAATGGGAATGAAATGACTGAAAGCTAAATTTCATTCACTGAATGACTCAAGATTGTTGATTAAAAGGGCACGATTTCAATTCCAATGACTCAAAGTCTCAACGTACTCTCAAATAAAACGAACTAACTTGGACATATCAAGCATTTTATTGATATCTTGAAAATAATAAAGCAACCAATAATAATCAATAGTAAATGGGTATAGCATCATTGCTGGTATGATTGGCGTTACAGTAAAAATTTGTATACAAATACAGCTTAAAATGAGTGATTTTTCAACAAAAATACTAGTTAGGAAACCCAGTGTGCCATCACATGAGAGACAGTCCGTTGTTATATTCTGTTATGTTTTGGACTCGCAAATGTCATCAATTAATTTGTTATAAACATATTTTGCTTATAAAATGAAAACTCATGCAGCAGTCGGGATGTTTCAATGAGGAAAATTGTAGAGGATTGAAAAACGAACAAAATGAACTTTGTTATGACCGGATCAAATCATTAGTAACGCAGAAAAACTGGAAAAACCGTAAAATTTTGCGATTTTTTTAAATTTGTACGTTTGGCCCTTTTCATGAAAGTATTGAATCATGTTTACTTTATGTTTGCACGAAACAGGCGCTGTCGGATTATTAGTTTTGGCACAATTTTTAAATAGCCATGAAAATACTAATTCAATCCATCTCTCGTCTTTCCCTTCCAAATCGCTCACTTTCGCACTCTACATTTCTCTTCATCTTCACTTTATAAATCTCCTCTTCTTCTGTTCATCATCTGTTTCTATTATTTTTACTCTTTGTCGTTTTTATGGACAGGGAATTACAGATGAAGTAATAAACATCCAACTAAATATGAATATTGGCGGGAAACAAGTTCAGAAACTGTTAAAAATAATTGTAATTGAAAAGTAGAATTTTCTTTATTCCTTCCTCTCGACATCCCTTCCCTTCGACATGGGACTCAAATACTGAAATCCATTAATTGAATACAGAAATCAAAATTTGAAAATACTCACATTCTGAAAGCCTCAGAGTTAAGACCCAAGCCAAAGACTGAAAGACTTAAGGCGATGACTGAGAGACTTAGGCGACGATTTTATGACTGAAAATTTACCCAAATGACTCAAACAGTCTATGTTTTCCCCTCGTGAAATAAAACATAGGATAACTAGAAACAATCGAAATATTTATTGACAATTTTACTATCAAGTTAGCTTCTGTGGCCTTACTTTACTTACTTTCCATGTGATGTGTCAAAACAAATTATTTTGAATATGTAATATCCACTGTATTGCATACTAGGTTAACTTTTGCAATTTAATTGGGATCGGGACGCTACTGGCTATATAGTTTATACCATTTAAATAGTAGTTATTTGCAAAATCATTTATGTAAACAATATCATTAACTACCTCTTCTGAATGATAATTTTCTCTCAGCAATTTTAGTACGTACTTAGAAGTTGTTGTTGTTATTTGCAAAATCATTTATGTAAACAATATCATTAACTACCTCTTCTGAATGATAATTTTCTCTCAGCAATTTTAGTACGTACTTAGAAGTTGTTGTATGCTACATTTTGTTACTTCCACTTAACAATATTTCATTGGTTTTTGGTACTTCCTCGAAGAAACTTGTGCGAGCTGGGAATGACGAAGGTCTTTCCTGTTGAAGTTCAATCCCAAGCATGGATAGATATATGTAATAAATACTTCTATATTTGTTTCTGTATCAATTGGTCGATGAGGTGATGTAGTAGAATCGAAATGATTATTCATACTATTGTGTGATAAGTAATTTGGTTGTGTCTATAACTGAAGACCAGAATAGGCAGCATTCGGAACGTGCCTTCTCATGTGCAATACAGTAGATAGAGAGCGCCTTCTATAAATTTCCGGTGGCACGATTGGAAAAACGTATAGAAAACAGCTTCCGAATCACCTCGTTCCATAAGGTGCTATGGTGGCAATATCAGTGGCTTCGTTTCTAGCAGGTGTTCGGGAACATAGGGGTTGGACTCTACTGCTATGAGTATGTATGGCCTCAACGGCAGTCATCTCAGCAAGGCTCAACCATCTTCTTACTATATCGAAGGAGAATTTGTCGATCACCACTCGAGCCAAGTAGCAAACTGACTTTGGTGAAGATATGTCATCACATATTTCTCTCACTCAGGTGGATCCCCCCGCCTCTAACGGAACTAAAATGGTTCGGAATCCACTTGTACGTGAGCTGTAGGTCTCGGACCTTATTTGCTTGCACATGCTCTGCTTTTGATGGGTCTTTTCTGAAAACTTGGTAAATTCGTAGACACAAATTTAATAAAAAATATATTTTTCAAAATATAGAAGCATGTTGCTGACGGCCAAATAAGAAGAAAAGTTTCTATAAATATGTGTCCGCAAGTTATTTGTTTCTAGGATAGGAGTGTCAAAGTTTTATTATTATTTTTTTATTTGTGAATAAATTTCAAAATAATTATGTTATTCGAGTGAAGTTTGATATCTGGGAATATTTTTCAAATATTAAGTTTGATGTTAGTTTTTCTCTTTCATGGGGGTGGGGCCACCTACATGTCTTTCCGTCATATGCAATGTCATAACTTCTTAGGACGTTCCTGTATCACGTTTTCTAGTGTTGAAAACAGTTTTCAAACAGTTTTGTGTAAAAATATATTCTTGGTTAGGGTAGCTAACTGTTCTCAACTTATAGGGATTTGAAATAATCGATGCAAGTGCATGACTTTGAATGACAAGATATTTTAGTTCAATATCATTTAAATTATTTTTTCATCAGTTTAATTTTGAAATATGCACCAGATATTATTACAATTTAATACTATTAAAAATAACAGTAATTGAGACCAATTCGATAATAAAACAGTTAGTTGAGAGTCATAAATTTATTCATAAAATACAAAAATAAGATTTCCACTTTGAAACTCTGTAAATCAGAAACGAATAACTTGCGGACATTATGCTTACAGAAATTTTTCTTCTTATTTTGAGTCAGCAACATGCTTATGAACACTCTGTTTAAACATGCATTTCTATCAATGCTTTGATTTCATCGAATTCTCGAAGATAATCAAAACATTCATGATTGTTGAGACTTCTTTTGTCAGGTCAAGAAACATGGCTTGGCATCTTTTGATGTAGATAAAAACATTTGTTCGATCTTCTGTGCTAGGCTTCCATGAAGCTGTGAAAAGTAGAAAACTCTTTGAATACACTTCCATAAAAAAATATACCTACTAGATACTCACCTAAATCAATATTTTTCTTTCAAGTCAAAAATTATTCAGCATGATCTCTTAATAACTCATGTTGATATCCAGAACTCATCATATTTCAGATGTACTTAGTAGCAACGCCTGATTTTTCCATCAAATATGAAATAAATTATTACGAATAAGATGAAATTTGTAATTTCCGTTAATCGACGGCACTTCTACGAGCAACCCTCAACTGCCTTCGAGAGACTTGTGCGAATTACAGAAGACGTAGCCTCTACCTTTCAATTCAACTTATGATGTACATAACAATAATTGGATTGAGAAGCAAACGCTTTACTACGCTCAACCATGGATCATTTGGTGGAATTATGTTAACACGTTGACTGCCGGGCTTATATTTTCACTTTTGGTATCGGAGCGTCCCAGAAACCATCAGACACTATGCGTAGATAGTGACTTTAGAAATTGGTATATTAAAGGACCACGAACACACCTTATGGAAAAAAGTCTTTCGGTGTAAATGGCTGAATTTTTGATATGTTGTAGCTGTTACCATTCTAAGTAAAAGTCTCCATTGGCCCAACTCGATCGTATGACTAGATTCGGCGCTAGAGGGCGCAAAATCATGAATTTTGTGATTTTTGGAGAAATTCAGCTGAATGAAAAAATATCAATATCTCATTTATATTCAATATTGTGTTCGACTGGGCATTCCTAATATTCGCGAGAAATATTTTTCCATAATACATAGAAAAAATACGCCGATATTTTTATACAGGGTAGTCAACAATATACTCAATTGTTCAGTGATTGATTTCGCCTAAGAGGTTAAGAGTTGATTGAGTTTACCATTGAGGATCAAACACTCTGTATTCATAGCTTCATTTTTTTATTTTGGTCGATCAAACCATTCAGATTGATCCTTAAAGATAAATTCAATCAACTTATCCAGCTACAACATATCAAAAATTCAGCCATTTTCACCGAAAGACTTTTTCCCATAAGGTGTGTGCGTGGTCCTTTGGCACCCTGTGCCAAAGATTTTTTTTTATAACTTGGTCTCATTGACCTAGTCGGCGCCCTTATATGCGTCGTCGGTCAGTCAGCTGTGTACAATACTTGTCTCAACCTGCATTTTGAATATGAAACGTGTATATCTCGATTGTTCCACACTGGAGTTGAGTAGTAAATTTTCTATATTAATTTTGGACTCAAGTAACATACCAGTCTCCTTTGAGAAAGAGTGCATTTTGCCTGAATTTTTACAACAGAATATATTTTGGAACTTTTGTTCGATAGTTACTCCATTCAAAAATGTGTTACATTTTATTCATTAAATAAACGTTCATTTCACATTATTCGCCTTCTGAAAGTTCGGTGTACATACTGATTTGCCTGCCACGCCGACTTGGTCTGTGTGTCTGATGAAGACAATTTGCCATGCAACATTGTCACTGAAGCCGTCTCAATCTGTCCCTGCGATATAGTTAACAGTAATGCAGACCGACGGATTCACGAGCCGTTCAATTGACTTGGTCTCATAGACCGAGTTAGTCTCAATCTTGGTCTATGAGACCGAGACAGCAAGTCAAAATATTTCTATCTCGGTCTTATAAACCAACATGGCAGTCAACGTCTCAAAACTTTCATACTTCAGTGAAATTGACTTGATATTGGTATCTATAATTGGGGCATTTGCCCAAGTATTCAAATGATAGTACGCTTGATATAGTGACTATGTTGTTGTTCTTCTATTTTTTCTCAGAGCAGGTAGTTCAAAATATCCTGGCATTTTCAAATTCCGACGCTGTTCGTTTAACAAGCATTCTCTATTCCAGTAGAAACCGAAAAACACTAATCGTTAGTGATATGGGCAGATAGAAGTGAGTTGCATGATTAGCTAACGCTCTAGCCATCCCAGCAGCCGAGAGATCCAATAAACAGCGATGATATCTCTTCCCAAGTTTCCTCCAGTGCCGGCGTACTCATTAGGGAGCGCACTCTCCTTCAGTGTTATTACATACAGTTGTGGTCTTTAATAGTCGCCATTTGGCTTATTTATCACCAGACACCTGCGGAGGTACGGCCTCTAGGGATAGCACACAGGAGTACAATAGCGAATGAATCAAATTTGTTGCGTATGATAGTTGTGGGTCGAAGAAAAGAGACATAAGGGAACTTATCACGTTTGAAAACAGTTTTGAATTACTCCTAAACATTCTCTAAATTTGTTTATTTTTGGTTAATTTATCAAAGATTCTTTCACTCTCGTTATCACAGATAATTGTAAGGTAATGACTATGGTGATAACAGTAACATGACAATTTTAATAATGGCCATTGATTGGAATTTTGTGATATGACCGTTGAAACAAAATAACAAGACCATGATAAATAGTTGACTATTTGTTATGCATTTAAATTTCGACTGTATTTTATAATAATTCAACGAGACATTATTTTGGCATTAATAATCTTATGACAACCCGAGAGCGGAGCTCGAGGGCTTTGATTTCTGAATATTATTGCCAAAATAATGTCGAGTAGAATTAATAAATACATGATAAATTTAGCAGCAATATAATAGTCGACAATTAATCAAGGTCGGGTAATATTTATGAAGATTATTTCTTGAATCCAATTCTTAATACCAGTCATATGAATTACACTGTATTGCCAGAGATTGTAACCTCGATTACCATATCTATCTCTTCGTTTTTGGTTTCTCCAAACCAATTTATTTTCAAATACTCATACAGCTTCAACACGATTGATTCTATCTGACGTTTAAGATGCATTTATTTAGAGAACTGTCAAATGCACAGGTTCCTTGATATATAGGTATCATGCTGATTGGTCCTGTCAAATAGGAAACAAACGTATGAATGGTTGACGACTGATATTTAATAAACGAAAGAAATAATCAGTAATCATCCCGTAATATCCTTCAATTCAATATTGAGGAATCATCTTGTAATATTATTTTCCAGTCACATGCGAGTGACTTTTAGAAAGATAAACAAGAATTAATGCAAAACTGATTTATTTTTAAAATTCTAATAGCTTTATGTGCTAATTATTCTCGTACAGTTGTTTAACTCGACTGATTTTAATCCCTGACATTAGGTGACTAAATGGATTATGTGTATATTTCCAATAATTAGTTGATACGAAGTGAAATCTAATTTTTTTTATTTACAATTTTTATGAATGGCCTCACCATATTGACAACATGTGTTTTTTCTTCTCCATGTAAGTATTCTGCACAATGTGTTCTGTTACCTGGAGTTACAATCCCTTTTTTTCCTTTTATTGTAGAATTTATTAAGCTGATGATGGATCTATATAGGTCCGAAACATGTACTTTTCCAACATCTAACTAATCGATGGTTAATTGCCTATCCATTACCATTTAACCAGTCATTTATATCAAATTGTGAAGATGACTTTGAGTTTTTATTCTTCGTTAATTCCACACCACTCCACTTCGAGACACCATGGACCTACCGCAGGTTAATTTTATATACCTTTTTTGAGAGTTCTTGTTGACTGAAGTGCTGCGTGTTTCAAATAAAGAAGACAAAGAACCCTTCTACAATTTCAAATCGTTACATCTGGCGCCACCAAGCAGTATATCACCTGAAAAGCAAAACGCATCATCAAAAACAGTTGTTGGTTGTTTATCTTTTCAAAAGACACTCGCATATGACAGGAAAAGATATCACAGGTTGATTCCTGGATATTGAGTTAAAGGATATTACAGGACGATTCCTAAAGATTCTGCTGAACACCCGACGCAGCCATTTACAATATGTGTTGTTATAACCACTAATGCCTGTTTCAGTGATGAATGCTCTTTCAGTTCTTAGCTAACCCCAGAGAGTCGTGCATTTATAATTATCTTTGCCGAAGGTACTGTTTCTTCTTAATGTGTTTGACGATATAATATTACTGTTTTCAGAATCTGTTTCCCATTGACTATAGCTGTATCAATATGGACTGGATCTTCCTAGTCTAAAATGAACCTCTGTTTTGATTTCAAATTTTCATCAAAAACATTACTAACTAATAGGAACAATCTGTAACGATTACAATGTTTCAACGAATGATTCGCCACCTATCATTGAACATTTGGGGTAATCAATTATTCATATGATGTAAGAGTACTATTGAATGTTTCTCAAGCTGAAACTCTCGGTACAACTTCTTGCCTCAGCCTCACCATGTTATGATGGACATTATTCAGAATATGACAGATATGAATGTAAATAACTACTTTGGTAGGTATTGTGACGATTTCTCCTTAAGCCGGGTCTGACGGAGCTCGTAAACAGCGCTATTTATAGCCGATGATGTCACCATTAACTTCGCCGCTGGCGATTGACACAAGATCATTCGAGAAGCGACATCTAGACGACAGTAGGAATTCGAGAAAGAACTGGAGTCCTTTCACCACGCTATATAAAGAAATCTCCACGGCGAGACGACAGTTTTTAGAATCAGCCGGAGTACGATATTGGAATAATAGAGACTGTCAGTAAAGCTAAATTAAAATAGTGACTTGTGATATGAATTATTGATTCAAACGTGTGTAAATAAATTATAAAAAATTAGTTGAGTGCAGTTTTATTACAAAGTAACTGTTATCTTAAAACGAGAGGATAGGTTATTGGAGTGACTCACATAACTGAAATGGCAGTCAGCAAACGGATATGTACGCTGCTAAGTGGTCGATTAATCACATATTCACAAACTGTGTTCAAAGAAAATAAAAAAAAAATCAAACTTTTGCAAATGCATTCTGCAAATACACCACTGTAGTTTTACTGCTAAATGAAGAGGAAATATAAACTTTCAATGTACACAAAAAATATTTACCTACTGTTATAAATCTAACACTTTCTTCAACACAGTATAAGTATCATCCTCAGACTACGTTATAAATTAGTTCAACTCTGAAACGTCGTGTTGTCATATACTGGGTAATTAAGTAAAAGAACATGGCTAAAATATTACTAATGACGTGATAACAGATTAAATTAATTGTATCAGGCAGTTGGGTTGAATAATTGTAAATTTTAAAACAGTATATATATTTTTTGTAAATTGGAATTCATTTCCTCTCTATCAGTCCAAATGGATTTACACTCATTAAATGCCAACACTATAGAACTATCTATAGTTACTGGTTGATTTCAGTAATTTATAGAGTCACGAAAAGTCATTCGAGACATTGAGGGTATGTCTGTCTTTTTTTTTCTGGTGGAAATCGGAATTGTTCAAATCATTTTAAGTTGCATCAGGATTGGTGGTCATGTTTGCAAAGTTTTGCGTTTTTCAGTTCCTTCTAATTTTGTGTTAATTATGGAAATTTGAAGGAACTCGTGTTGAAAGAAAATAGAAATAAACAGTACTAGTGCATATTCGTGACAACAACACCTAACCTGAGCGTCAAATTGTAAATTGACAGAATACAGTTTTTTGTTTAAATTTGTGTTCTTGGAAAAATGGTAGTCAAATCCAAAATTTTGTGTTAAGTATTAAAAATTATTTATGCCTATGTGATTATGTGGTTATGAGTATTTACCAAGCTGCCTAATATTTTTACACAATAGAGTACCGTCGAGCACCAAATAAATAAATACTTACCTATCAAGTTAGTATAAGTATTTTTTTACGTATAGGGACTCCGTAGGCTTAGTGCGGCAATTGCTCCGAGTGACAACTTTCTGTCACTTTAACAGAAATTCATTGTCTTCGAAACGTATATTCATAAGTATGATCGTATTATACAGGGTGAGTCAGAATAAGACCGACAAACTCCGACTACAGATTCCTCACCTAATTTCGAGGTTAAAAGTTCCTATCAAGGTATGTCCTAAAACGCATCCCCTCGGAGATAAAGGGTGTCAAAAGTACAAAAAAAAATTATATTTAATTTTTTGTCTCCAAAATTCCCTGAGCAAAAAATATCAAACTTGGTACACTAATCAAGGTTTATCAACGTGATTCCACCTAAAAGTAAAGGTTTTTGAGAAAATTGAGAAAAACTGAAGATATGTCCTGAATAGCAAAATAATTTCATGTGCAAAAATCGCATAATGCAACATATTGGAATATCTGTCAACCTTCTGAACATTTTTCAATGTTGAAAGAATGGGAAACATAGTATAGGTGAGTCATTCATTCATCATATTCTTTGATGAAATTGATGTGCAATCACTGAGTTAGGTTTCATTCTGAATCACCCGTACTATGTTTCCGATTCACCCAACATTAAAAAATATTGAGGAGGTTGACAAATATTCCAGTATTTTGTGAAAAATTAGTGCTATGAGATTATTTTACAGAGGAAATCATTTTGCTACTCCAGGACATATCTTCAGTTTCTCTCAATTTTCTCGGAAACCTTTACTTTTAGTCAACATGGAATGGTATGACTTTCAAGTTGAGTATCGATGAGCCTAACTGTTGTCAAACGCTCACTTGTCCATTCACTTGTCCAAAGAAAATATGAAGGAAAATATTTCCACATACCAACGTAACTACGCCACTGGTTTACGAAAGAAAATTAAAACTTCCAATTATCACGTTGATACACCTTGATTAGTGTACCGAGTTTGGTATATTTTGCTCCAGGAATTTTGGAGGAAATAAAAATTTAACTTTTTTTCGTACTTTCGACATCCTGTATCTCAGAGGGGATGCATTTTAGGACATACCTCGAAATGAGGGTGAGGATTTTGTCGGTCTTATTCTGCTCACCCTGTATATTTTTTTATACGACTAGACCATTTTTGATTATTTATATCTGTCTCTATGACAGTAGGTTGTGTTTAATTTTATTTATGTGTTTTTATAGCGGTCTTTTGTTTTATCTTGAATTATACGTGATTTTCCATTGTGCTTCTAATTCCGTATTCTTGCTTCCCAATTACTCATAGAGTATTATTGGATCAAATACCTTACTCAGATCTGATAACTGCATGTCAGATTGGAAAAATGCCATTATGAATAAAACCATAGTAACGATTTTCCTAATGCAATACACCTTGTTGATCAGTTGCATTGACCAAAAGGTTGATACATATACGAATTATTTTATACGTACTTATATCGGTTGTACGAAAAATTTTAAAAATATCATGAACGGTAAGGTTTGTTTGTTTCAGGCAAAATTGCCATCTACTAGTAAACCAGCCTTACCGTTCTTAATACTTCATATCTAATTTTTGTACCCTCTTCTATTACTGCTTTTCCGTATAATGATGAATTACTATTTGGATATTGAATAATTACACACTTAAACTCACAAACTACACAAAATATTGCATTGTAAAAAGTGCAATGCAGTTTGAAAGACTACATCTCAGTGTATTTTTGCAAAAGTTGAATTTATAAACACAATTTGGAGAGTTTTGTTTATTTATATAGCCTGTCAACTAAAAACAACAATTTTATATAATATAACGACGGTGTTTTTGCATTTACTGCAGTCTGTTCCAGACAACATGATATATTAGTTAGCTGTGTCAGTCATTTCGTGACAAGACATGTTTATTTATCTTATCTCATATTTTGGTCTGGGATAATACCAAGAAATTTGTTTTTGGCATCGTTCCAATTGCAGAACTAAAACCGTTCAGTTGATTGTTTTGAAATACAAGAGTAGGATTTTTTTCTGTTATCATTCTAAATTTTGAAGAATTAATATACTCACTGAGCTGTGCTTTCTGAAGTAATGCGAGATTTTTACATTTCAGTTAACCCGAAACGACATGATCTTCAATTTGAAATAAAATGTTCTGTTTTATTATTACATTTTCGAAGCGTAAATTTTTTTGAATCCGAGATACCCCATGGTTGATATTCGAATTGTCAAAACGATCATTTTATTTTTCATCTTGGGAGATACCTGAAACCACTAAAACAAATGTGATTCGTTAAAATGATGCTAATCCGGCGCAATTTCCATTGATTCAACAAACAAAAATATATTTCGTACAACAATATGATCTTTGTAACTTCACTCGAAACGTATCCAAAAACATTAATCATTTCAATATAATAGCCTTAACTGGACCACCCCGTACATGCAGCTCTTTATTTGTGGTAGCCTGTTCAAAGCTCATCCAATTATTTTAAAACACTTTGAAGACAAACTTTTCTTCTCTGTTTGCTGGTTTTTCAAGATATGAACATGCCCACCCAACTTCTTTCGATTTTCCGCAAATGTAAGCAAATATTTCCTTTCAATAAAGTGGGTATGAAAGAATACAGAAGATCAAAGCAAGCAACTTGAGGAATAAAAACCTGTTACGGATTAGGTCACTGTTTGATTAAGGAATCGGTTTTTGAAATAAGTTGTTTTGCTGGTGACTTCTGATGTGAATGTTAAACCGAAAAGAATAACAGGCGAGTCAATAAAGTGATGACTTGGGAATTTTTCCTCAAACAAATATTCCAAAGTTTCATGTTATTTATATGCAGATCAATTCTCATATCTACGGGATATTTCAATTTGAGTTTTCAATGAAATTGTCTCATGAATACACAAAAACTTCATCTCTATTATACGACTGTGGATTATAATGCATCATTCATCTCTTACCAGCAAATACTTCACATACGTGTTGCAATTTTTGAAATTCAAGTTCCGGAGCAAATGGACTGATATATTGAAATGGTTGATAATTAATTATCTGAATTGTTCGAAACATTCAAGAATACTTGATGGATCCCTCAAGGAACTATTCTAATCTTTTCGAAATGCCAAATTTCCAAGAATCATATTCCTGTGGTAGAAATGAAGAAAGTGTATATCGTGGAGCAGAACAAAGTTAGAAAAATGTGCCGGAAAGTTTAAAATAAATGAAACAGATAATTTCTATGTAGACGAAAATTCCTCCTCTCCATAGAATGACCCTAGCAGAAGTAGTTTTCTGTAAGATATATGCCTCACCTTGTCTACTTTGCGGGAATAAGTGGATAAAAGTGAATTTTGACTCCGTTGAAATTAAACGTTCAATTTCTGTCTTATTCAGAACTCAACCATCTATTCAAATTTGGTCGCGCATAGGGCACAGTGGTTATTGCAAAGCTTTTCCTAATCCTTTCACATTCAAGAGCTATCAAAACTTTTCTGTCTAATAACCAAAGAAAGTCATAAAACTTGAAAATGTCCCCATAAAGTGTCCCTCTAGAAGCGTAATTCAAGAGCCCAGGCTCATTCAAAAGAGGTCATCTCATTAGCTGCACTAAATATCACATAAAAATGTTCCATCACGTCGTGCCAGTCTGAGTCAGCTGTTTGTATGCAAATGAATACAATTTCGCCTTTTTCACTTCTAATTACCCCTTCAAAATGCACCAGTGGCGGACGTTATGGATCTGCAAACTTGCTTCTTTATCGCTTCCATTTTCTTCCTCAATTCCACACTACCTATGAATAATATACTCCACGTGCAAAATTACCTATTTGATAGTTTGATCTGTAACCGAATCTGAGTATCGTCTTGTAATCCTTGACCTCTTTCGGGATAGGGCTCAGCACAAGACCACAGGGGATGATTTCATCTCTCGAAAACAGATGAAGATTGTACACCAACACAAACTGTATAATGTTAGTCACTTATGATATACATTAAACAGGATCAATGTCCATTCTTATGAAAATTGCTCCTTCACATCACAGAAGTACGCCATCTACCAGCAATTTGATATATTTTGCCTAGAAAATTTTTATTCAAGAAACATTTATTCATATTATACACAGGAGCGCCATCAGACAGATTATTACTCTTTATAATAATGAAAATACTAACGTCGCAAAGAATTCAGAACAGCCTAAAGTAGAGGTGACTTGAAAAAATGTTGACAACAATCGGTAGACACTAGGTAGAAAAATATATTTGCCCAAAGCACAAAACTTAAGACATGACATGTTTCGACATCTGTTACCAAAGGGAGTGGATGTTAATAGTCTGGAAAACTGATTGCATATAGAGCCCATCCCTGAAAGATACACAAAAACTCTTTGATACCATTTGAAAAATCTGGATTACTGTTAGGTGATGCCTCGCTTACGAACTCGGTCATCTTCCTTGAATACTGCATGGAATTCATGGCCAACGAATCCACACTTAGCAGACACGTTGTTATTGTTATTGTTAGACTGAGCTCTCAAATATTGTGTGAATTGAATTCACGGATAACTTGTGAAAAATCAATATCGCATTAGATTTTTTTGTAGAATTGTTTTTTTGTTGAAAATGTTATATCCGTCAACCGGCTGCACCCTTAGGAGCGACCCTCAGAAGTCTCCGAGAGACTCGAGTGAGTTAAGGAAGACGTAGCCCTATGGGTTCGGTTGGAGACAATGAAAAAATGGGAATAAGATGGCTATGTTTGAAAGTATTCAAATTTGTTCCAAACATCAGTACGGCTTTCTGAGCAAGTTGGGTACTGAGAATGCTATTATGGATTTCGTTGAAAAAACTGTCGATGCTTTGGATAAGTCTAGGAAGTTTTAAGCCATATTCCTTGATGTAGCCTAATCATTTGACACGGTATTCCATAGTCTCCTAATCAAAAAATTATACAAATATGGTGTGCGAGATAAAATGCTAGAAGTCTTGCAGAATTATTTAGCTTATAGGTCCCAGAAAGTTAAAATTGTTGAACAATTGAGTGATCCACAAGAAGCTGCTGTTGGCAGTGCTTGGACCTGTTCTGTTTCTCATTTACATAAATAGTACGTCAGAAATTACTGACTTTCTTGGTAATCTAGCTATTGTTTACACAGGAAAATCATGTCAAAATGTTTATGATCTTCCAGAAGATGAGCTCAAAAAATTAAGACATGACTTGATTATAATTGACTAAATTCATGACATACTCTCTGCAAAATACCGATCAGCCTCAAGGAATTGCATTAAAGATAAAAAGTTCGAAATGTGATACACATCAACCATTTGTATGTGAAACAATAGAATAGCATAAGTCTTATGTAACCAAAATATTGAGAAAGCGTATTCACACTCTAATAATATAGTCTACAAGATATTCTTGATGGAAAGAATTCGATAATCGGTTATATATCCATCTCTGGCAGAGTTGGTGATACTGTATTGTATAATAGCTGGGGGAGGAATATTTCATAGTATAATGAATTAATTGCATGCAAACATTGCAAAACACTCTATTTATAGTAATATTCATGAAACACAGATTACATTCAAGGGAATATCTATACACACACACTAAATTACTCGACGTCAGATCTTTATATACATTCCAGAGTCTAACATTGATTCTCTCAAACATGGAAAAATATGAACAATACAAATCCAAACTGTGTAGATTTACTGAAAACAATACAACTTCCATTGTTTCATAAGGCTCACGCACAGAGATTCATTTTCTTTTATGTACCAAAACTCTACAACATGCTCCCATCACATGTCAGAAAATATAAATTCTCTACCTAAACTTTAAAAACGTCTAAAATTACCTCATTGCAAATGCAACGACAATCAACAATATCTTTTGAATCCCCATATCAAACCTGTTACCAAAATTTATCATACAGGAATCCGATAATATCGTCTCTTAGGGATTATTTCTTGTTAATTGTACCTACTTACCCACTCCAATGTAAATAATCACAGTGTGTCGTATCTTGAAAATTGACAAACCCACCGATTTGTTTTTGCTTCTTCTCTTTCCTCTACTAATTAATTTTTGGTCAGTCCATTAACCACATATCTATATATTTGGTTTTATAGTTAGTTTTATGCATTCATTCAAATTGAAAAAATATGCTCAATACAAGCATATTATTATGCTTAGGTGTAATTATTGATATTTGATGAATTTTAAGATATATTAATTTCTCATTTAATTTGTACTTTGTTTGAATTAAAATTTTCATTGGATCTGAATTTAACCAAGAGAAAATTTCAAATTTTTATTAATTTTAACCCTTATATTTGATTTTGTATTATTTATTATACAAAAAGTAATCCAAAGCATTGTTTTAGAAAAGTCGACTCATAATATGGATATACCACGAGACAATAATTGATGTGAGTCATCTAAATACGAAAAACATTAATATATTTCCCCTAGAAGACATACATTATTGTTGTACTTATCAAACAAGATATAAATACTGACACCAAACGTATATTTGTGTGCTGCATGCCTAATTCAAATTCGAATTTCACAAAACAAAATAATATACCAATCAAATTAAAATTTCAAAAATAAGAATTATTATGAATATTCTGTTGAATACGAAATCTTCAGCTATTTCACAAAGAATTGCAACTAAAATGATTATGTTGATCACTTTTTTTTTTTGCAGGTATCACAATCATAAATATAAAAAAAAATATTCCTTGGCAATTTATTGTTTTCTCATAACTGATACATCGAGGAGACGCTTGAAGACAAGGATATTTCTACATGCTATGCCATTGGGCACACTATACGAGTTTACATGAGGGAGTATCATTATTATTATTATTATTTTCTCTAGGTATTTATACTGGCATCGATTGCTAAGATCATTAGGCACGAGTATTATTATCATAATCATCTTCGTTGGGAGTAAACTTGGAAGACCAATAATAACATCTTTATTGTGGGAAATGTTGAGCAAATATTCGGTGGTTTTTTTCCTGACTGCGGTTTCAACTGATTTTGCAGATGACTTTTCTGGGATTCATCAACACATTTGTGATAATCTCCAAATCGTGCTACCATAATCCCCAACAAGCTACATCAATCCAAATCCACGTCACTGTCTCCCAGATTTCCTCCCTTCAGCAATCTGTAAGTCATCTTATTAACTTGGGGTTAAGTGTGCCCTAAACAGGCTCACAAAAGCAGAGGCGACAGACAAAATTCACACTTTCCATTCCGTTAATTGCCAGATAGCATGTCGCCAAGTGGCAGACTGAAAGGGAAAATCCTACATAAGTTGGCTGATAATTTTTAGCGATACTTCACTTTGATAGCTGCTTTATGTAAATACTTTTTGTTCGGGAAGGAAACAGCTTCGCGTGTTTAGAACTTTGAAGTTATTGCAGAATTTCGAGGCAAGAAAATATCGAAATCGCTGTCCTGATGGTTTATGTTGTTCACTGATGAATTAACTGATGAAAAACTCTGCTTGTAATTGGTAACCATCAACGAGAAAGTTCTGAAATATCATTTCACCTTTAATCTTTTTCCCCTTCTTACTATTTATTGAATATTATACAGGGTGAGTGAGAATGAGACCGACAAACCCCACATCAGTCTTAGTCGTATACGACTCATTTCGAGGTAGAAAGTTAATTTCAAATTATATCCTGAAATGCATCCCTTCTGAGATTCAGGGTGTCGAAAGTCCGAATTAATTTTTTTTTCATAAATACTACTCAAAGGAAAAAATTAAACTTGTTACACTGATCTACGTTCATCAGTGTGATAATATGATGTTTTAGTGTTCAATTTCCGTAAAACAGTGGCGTAGTTACGGTGGTGTGATGCCTTTTTTTCCTTCATATTTTCTTTAGACAAGTAATTTGATAAATGAGTTTTAAAAAACAGTTAGGCGTATTAATACTCGACTTGAAAAGTCGTAACATTTTATTTCTTAGATATTTATGAGAAACTGAAAATATGTCCTAAGCAACCGTGATTTACCGTATGCCATAATTGCAGAATGCTAAAAAAAATTGTTGTTATTTTCGTCAAGTGGCTGCACCTTCACGCACAACCCCAGGCTTGTACGAACTGAAGAAGACGTACCTTTTAACATGTGTTGCCATATAAAATTGTAAATTATATCTACTCAGAAGAATCACCACGTTCCTTTTTCATTCCAAATTTTGTGTATGTTTTCTGCGTTGACCAGTGGCGCACTTGACAGCTTACAACAGACTCGTCTGAAATGTTCGACTTTGCAGATAGTTATCAAGAATCAGCCGGAAATTTTTCAGGCAATTATGGTCACATACCAGCGTATTTACTACACTAGTTAATGGGAATTGATAATGCAAATCTTGAAACGAATAAAATATTATTTGACCTCAAAGTAATTCTTCAAAAGTTTCAGTTCGTAGTACACGTGTCTTCAAGAAAAAAAAGCAAGCTTATATTTTTGTCAGATTCAACATCCTATCTGAAACAGGTTGAAGATCAAGACTCAGCTTGAAAACCTATTCACTTTGAAATAATGTATGGAATGAAGATAAGGAGTTTGGAGGTGTAATTCAGACTCACCCTCACCATGTTTTCAATTCATCCACCATTCAAAAACATTCAGGAGGATGAAAATACTCCGATATGTTATAACAAAATAAAATTATGTGATTGTGGCATATTGGGAACTGACATCTTTACATCCGATTCTCCTCCAGGACATACTATCAGATTTTCGTAAATATCTCGAAAACCTCTACATTTTGGATCTTGGAATGTTATGACTCTCAGGTTCAGTATTGATGATCCTAACAGATGTCAAACACACATTTGTCAATTCGCTTTTCTAAAAAAATATGGCAATATACCACTGTAACTACGCCACTGTTTGACGAAAATTAAACACTATTACATCAAATTATCATATTGATAGACCTAGATAAGTGTATCAAATTTCAATTCTATTCCTTGGGGAGTTTTGAAGAAAAAAAATCTATATTTTTTTTTCGGACATTCCACACCCTAAATCTCAGAGAGGGTGCATTTTAGGATATACATTGATAGAAACTTTTCACCTAGAAATGAGGTAAGAAAGCTGTTTACGAAGTTTATCGGTTTTATTCTGTCTCACCTTGTATAACTAACAGTCGATACTCATGATACAACTGGTGAGTAAAATAAGCAAATCAGAATGAGATACTTATTTTCTTGGAGAGTACTGTTAGCCAGTTGACAAAACCAGTTAGATATTGATTGCGTGTTGACGGATTGAGCTTCATCTGCCCTGATGATCGGGTGAAACGTGAACCGTATTTAATTATTTTGTGTTCGATATTTTCAGACAATCCTGTATCATATGAAATTAGGGAAAATCTGCATTATCTATTATCAATTTTTATTTTAATACCTACTGATCCTCGAAGAGTACCTATGTTTTATTATTTTCGTAATCCCATTGGTATTGTTATTTTGATTAAACGGTATTCAGAAGACAATTGAAAAGTTAATGTTAACAGCCTCTGTCCGTTCAGATTTTTTAACGGCCCAATATTTCTGAAGGAATTTGATTTTGTTCCTCAATTTCATCCATGGTCGTTGTTGAAGCGAACTCGCAAACACAAAAAACCTGTTGTTGTTCATAATATTGTTAAGCTGTTCCATGACAACACGATGTTGAGCTTTTTCTTTAGAGTTACGAGGTACGTGGTTTGTCCTTTCCTCGGAATCAAAATGTAATATTTCATTGGGATTACGAAAAGTCTTGAACGACACACGACCGATACGCAAATAACGGATTCGGTTGTAATTCCTCGGCTGCTCCTCGGATTACAATATTCAACCTCATCCGTTATTTGCTACATATCGGCCTAATAACTATAGTACAATTGTTTTTAAATATTCATGTTGTGTTGAGCTGCATTCATATAAGATTTTGTGCAAATCAAAGCTTGTCCTCAAACGTCATTAAGTATCAGTTATTGACCGACAGGTATCTTATTAAAAATATATCGTGTTATTTTTGACAACTATTATTACATGTAACACAATGAATACTATCTACACCAACTTCACAAATCCTTCTGGACACGATATCGTGATAAACATAAATAATTTTGTCAGTGAAGACAGTATCTATTTGTATTCGTTCATCTATTGGAGTCATTATGTAATAGGAATATCCCATACGGTTGAATTCAATAGCGACATATCCGTGTTGCTTCGCCATGATATGCTAACAATAACAGTTCATGGCTTTATATATACGTACATCGTTTATGTTGATACACTCATGTGAATTGAATTTTTCTTTTATCATCTTCAAATTATGCTAATTTTGCATTACAAATAGATTGTCATAATCATTTCACATAAAAATGTGGACGTTTCCGACCTCGATAATTCATTTCGACCAAAAACCTACTAATTTTCCATTTTTCTCTGTATATAAATTTGTTAAGTTTTCATTATTTTCGACTGAGACTCCACCTGATATTCCTCCCTAGATAATAACCCACCACGATCAAATCGTAATTAGGGGTTTAATATCTCTATTAGAACCACTATACAGCCATAGCAGAGACATCTGCTGTTGCTAGACATTACCCTCAGTCAAGCGGTTTTGCCTCATTTTCGCATAAAAAAACAACAACCCTGATGCTGCTGGGATTTTGGAATCTGGAGTTTGTATTTAATGAAAGAGCGAGGCAGTTTTTTGTAATTTGTTTGCTGTGTGGTATTGTAGAATTCTGATTCTTTTTCTTCTCGTTGAATAAATTTAGAGGCATTGGAGGATATTAAATATTTGAGGTGAATTCCACTTTCTGATGAAATGTCTGTAGTGTACCTACTCCTTCAAGTGATATTTGGTTTTACTAGTTTTATTTATTCACGGATGTGAAATACCAATATAATCAATGACCTCCACACATACATTAAGGTAGACAATGAAAAGAAATACTTTTTAATCTATTTTGAATTATTACCAATTTCTGAATATTAGATACTTTGCTCGGTGTTAACATGTAAACACAAAATTATATTTGATGGTCGATTCCATTCATATAATTTATTGATTATTATTTCTTGTTGAATTGGAGTTTTTCTTGCTTCAATGGAAACACAGGGCGCATGTTTTTTTTTTCATTATAGGATAGAGATTGCATTTGTAATTGAGATATCTTTTGATATTGTGTTTTCTGTCTGTGTTCAGTAATTTCGTTTGAAAAGTTTGGTCGATTGTTTTCTTCTAGTCTTACTCAAGGTATCATTAATGTTTCTATGCTGTCGCGTTCTATTGAATCTCCTCCCTCCCAGTTTATGTTGAGGAACGAGCAGTATCCCAAATCAGGTTGCAGAAACATTCCAGAGTTTAAAAATGTATAGCCACACCGTATGAAATTGCAATATTTTGAAAAACTCTTTGAGATAATCATATAGAATGGAAAGCTGAGATGGGTATGAAATAGTCCAATCATTGAGAAACAAACTGACATTCATGACTTTTCTCAGCACCACCATCGCCGGATGCTTCTTCTTTCACCTCATTCAATTTTGATTAGCAGATATTTTATTGAAACAATAAAAGTCAAATTATGAAGCGAGGACCTCTATAAGTAATGAAGAAAAATGACGTTTATTTAACACGTATTTCTGAGTTCAACATTATTAAATATATCCTGTTTATTGAATTGGCCCTTACTTGATGGGCATATGACATTGGGAGAATCACGATAAGATTTCAACATCTTTATCTTCTTTAGTATCAAACTTTCATTCAGTATTATAATGTTCACGTTGGGCAAATTTATATGAAAAAGGTACGGAAACGAAAAAAGTATGCATGCGAATTGATCATTGATGCATGCGAACAATGTTACTCACAGCACAAGTTGAACTATCTGAAATTGTACTGGGTACGGGAATCGGCAAATGTTACAGGACATTAATTATTAGGGGAGGAAAATACGCCTTTTTAAGCTAATAATTCATTGAAAAAACTCCATTTATATACATAAAACTGATAATAAAAGATAAGTACCAAGCCAAGCCTATCTTCTGTTGGTTATATGTTGACGTAATGTTTCTGGAAATTATTGAGTTTCGTAAATAAAGAGAAGAAAGAAGCTGCTTTGACGCTTCGTGATCATTGAAATGGAATTTTCCTTGGGATCATTTCGTTCGAATATATAAATCAAGAGCAGAACAGAATTTGAAGTTAACTTCGTAAGTACTTCTCAGTATTTGCTATTATAAAGTCATCCTATCCTGTACGTCAAGAATATAACCGCTGTATATAAGTCACTTAAAATAACTTCAAGTACCTGCACCTGGAGAAATAATTAATACAAAATTGCCGCTGGACGATTAGCATCATTAACAACATTCTTTGTATATGAGGAATACTGTCATATCCGATATTAATGAATCTTTTATAAGACGTGATTCCATTAATGTCCAGACAGAGCCTTGTAAGGGACAATGAATTATAGCTATCGGTCAACACCTATTAATTTCACTATTGGAATAATCATTTCAGTGATTGCAGTCGCATTTCAACGAATATAGCTATGAGAAGTTCTGTAGAATGTCAAGATTGATTCATTCATTCTCTTAGTTCTGAGTCGTAGATCGTGGCAGAGTTAAATGTAAGTGTTGGAGTACCTACATGTTATCCGCAGACTGTTTTCTACTTTCTACTTTTCAGTTAATCAAAATTAGAGCACCACAGCATCAATGTATAATATGTTTTTATTATCAGTATTAGATTTTGTAACAGAAATGTCTACACATCAATACCCGCCATTAATTCAAAGGAACATAATTATAATTTATGGGTGAACTGAATTTCTTGAATCATATCCGGATAGAATGCAATGGAAGGAAGCAAAAGACCCCCAAAAAACAAGAGGAAAAAATCATATTCGGGTCTATGAAACATAATAACTTCTGATCGATCCATTACCTATTTGGTAAAAATTCACGACATGTGGGTAATTGAAAAACTACGGAATTAAAACAAATCCAAGGTAAAACCAAATCACTTGATCACCGAAGCGCCAAAGCACACCGTTAAGAGAAAACACTATGCCTACAAATGTGGTCGAATAGGTTGAAGGCTACGGAAATGCAGCTATCTATCACTAGTTTAATGTAAATGTCAACATATCAAAATGATTGCATGCACAGAAATCATTGACCCCATACCAGCTTTATCTCAGTACGTTACGGTACTAGTGATATGTATATATACACGCAGAAAAATCCGGCGGACTAATTCACCACAATTTGGCAGTCTGAAAATCGTGGTTCGTCACACTGTGATAATAGTACAGATTGCTGCGTCGACTAGTAAACGGAACTCTTACAAGAGCGAAGGTGAACATTCAAATGTGGTTGAATTTTTCATAAATTAGTGGATACATTTTACTGCAATAAACGTTAATTTGTACCGCGATAACTTGGCTAATTGAAATATTTCCGAGTTCTACGAGATTCTGGTAATTAATACTGACTCTTTTCTGTAGGTATCGCTCCACGATGCGACATCATTCAACATATTCTTCTGACAGAAATGCACCCGTGTTTGTTACTCAGTTACTAGTATTATCTACCAAAGTTGATAATAGTAGATACTGCCATGGAAAAAATGAATCACTAACGATGTTGTGGCCATACAGGATGCCAGTATTTATAATCACATTCACAGTAAATCTGAATATGATCCGAATTTCGAAATTACTTTTCATTCAAAGTGGATAATATTCACTCGGATTCATTGCGCTTTAAAGCATTACATACAGAAATTAATGGTAAACATATTACAAAATAAGGTAAAACTAGCGCTCAACGTCTAGTTGAGTTGCAAAGCAGTGGTGTCTGACAAGATTCTTACACCTATATAGAGGTTTAATGGAGTTCTATTTTTCTACGAGCTAGTTTCTGAATCGGGGACTGACAATATTACTATCGTGAGTGTGGAGTGAAATTTATGACTACTCTCAAAGGTAAGTTTCAAGTAGATACAAATTGATGAATATGGGTTATATTCCGTCTTGAACATTTCAGAAAACTTATTCAAATATGATCTGTTTTTGCTGCCATTCTACGTTCAATGGACTGAAATCCCTAACTGAACATTATAGACTTATACACAAGCTGAACGAGAATTCAACTTACGAATGTATAGAAGAAGATGGGTGTCAAAGAAAATTCGGTTGTTACAATTCGTACTGGAAGCATATTAAAATGAAGCACTCCCAGCATAAGCGGGGAAATGAGAATGAAATGAGAAAAAATACTGATAAAAGTCTTGATTCTCAAAATATACCTACGAATGAATCATCAAAATCAAATATGCCTGGTGTTTATGATAATTTCATCACGAATGAAAATGATGGGATTGGGAATTGTTTACAAACAAATGATGATGTTGGGTTCGAGCTACTCGAAGACGATTTTGAATCCGAGAAGAAAACATTTTATTTAGCTGTGCAAACATTTATTTCTGATTTATATGCTCTAAATCTGCCAAGATCATACATTCAGAATATTATTGAAAGAATAACAAAACTTTTGAATCACTCCTTCGTGAGCAATTTAAAAAACATCATTTTACTTACCATGAAGAATGAAAGTTTGATTGGTATACAGAAAACTAACTCTCGAATTAATGCGTCTTTCGATATAATTCAAAACCCTTTCGAAGGTTCTCAGAGCGAATATATGAGATTGAAACAGTTGAACACCACTGGAAATTTAATCAAGCCATCTGAAGTAAAAGTAGGGAGTCATCTTTGCATTAAAAATAATGGAAAAGAAAATACTACTATATCGTATGAAAATATTTCTATTCAAACTATAGACTTGAAGGGTATATTGAAAAAAATATTCGAAATACCAAATTTTCTGAGTAAAGTTTTATTATATAATGAAATGTTGATGACAGAAAAACAAGTTATAAGTAATTTCACCCAAGGAGAACTTTGGCAAAAAAAA
This sequence comes from Chrysolina americana, assembly GCA_958502065.1. NCBI lineage: Eukaryota > Metazoa > Arthropoda > Insecta > Coleoptera > Chrysomelidae > Chrysolina > Chrysolina americana. The sequence continues at coordinate 46,822,831 of OY293418.1, read as the reverse complement.
CTCGAAAAGAGTCCCAATAAAACATTATTTCCTTTATTTCTGTATTCTGATGATTTCCAACCAGGAAACGCTCTGGGTTCTCATCCTGGTACACAAAAATTATCTGCAATATATGTGTCCTTACCTTGTATGCCTCCAGAATATTTATCAGATTTGAGTAACATATTTTTATTTGCAATTTATCATTCAAGAATAAATAAAATCTTGACGAAGAAACAAATTTTCAAACCCCTCATTCAGCAACTTCATGAACTAGAATCTCAAGGTATCAGAATCAAAACATCTGAGGGTGAAAAAACTATATTTTTCTCACTGGGTCTGATAATGGGTGATAATTTAGGTCTTAATACAATACTTGGATTTGTGGAGAGTTTTTCGGCCTCATATTATTGCAGATTCTGTAAAAGTTCGAAGAATGCAAATAAAACGAAATATGTGGCCGATATCAATGAACAGAGAAACGAAGAAAACTATGAAAATGATCTAGAAAAGAATGACCCTACAAAAACAGGTATTAAAGAAAGATGTGTTTGGAATGATTTGCCTGATTTTCATGTAACAACAAACTATTACGTCGATATAATGCATGATATTTTTGAAGGAGTCTGCAAATATGATTTGTCAATGATCATTAATCATTTTATATACATCAAGATTTTCAGTTTAGAATCCTTGAATAACAGACTCGAGTGTTTTGATTTCGGTTATTTAGATAACAGAAATCGTCCTCCACCTATAAAAAAGGAAGATTTAATCAATTTCAATATTCGAATGTCTGCATCAGAGATGATGATTTTCTGTAGATATTTAGGACTTCTTGTGGGTGATTGGATTCCTGAAGGTAACCCTCACTGGGCGCTTTATATCAGCTTAAACAGAATTATAAATATAGTTACATTGAGAAATATTCAACCAGAATGTCGCATTCTGATAGATGAGTTGGTTAGGGAACATCATACGTTATACTTGGACCTATTCAAACCAAAAGGACAAGAACTGAAGCCTAAACACCACAACATGATACATTACGATAAAGTAATAGAGAAATCTGGACCTATTACTTATTTATCATGTATGAGATTTGAAGCCAAGCATAAAAACTTGAAACAAACTTCAAACATATGTAATTCAAGAAAAAATTTGCCATTCACTATTTCACTGAAACACCAGCTGGAACTTAGCTCTAAATTTTTTAAAGGGGATAGTTACATCGATAAATATGATTATGGAGTTCCTAATTCTGATATTAATCTCGATGAATTTCATCTTGATATTTCCATATACTCAACATGTTTTGCAGTTTCCTGGTTGGAATATAAAGGGATACTATATAAAAAAGGGACTATTTTGATGTGGGACTTTCAAGATATTCAAACCTTTTGTATTGTTGATAAGGTAATTTTATTGGACAGCGTAGTACATTTTGCATGTGAAAAGATTTCCACTTTATGCTACGATGAACACTTCATGTCATTCTTGGTGGAAGTGGACACGAAAGAATACCTTATTTTGAAATATGATGAGCTCTTAGATCCATTCCCCTGTTTCTTAACAAAACAATGCAACGGTAATTTTTATGTAGCCTTAAGGTATCCTATTTAATATTACTTTGTGCTGAGAAATTATCATATAAATTTCGGGAGCGGACGATTCACATTTCTCAATTTATATAACAAGAAATAATTAACCCCTATAAAAACTTCTCATATCTTTAAACATCAAACTTATTTTCCTATTACCACAAAGAATAATCATTAGTATCTACCTATTTATATTTTCACCGATAACTGACCTGTTCGGTTACGTTTCGAGACAATTTAATTCGAGAAAAAATATCTGATGATCTATTTATTTTGTCTCCTATGTTCTCTATAAGAATGTGTTATGGTATTCCTAACTTGGTATTCAAGAACTGGTCCTAGTGCTAAAAACCCTGAGCGGTACGCCAATGATATGCAAATTAGCAACCGTCTACCGGTCAGCTGACCTAACACCACCAACATCGTTCCACTTTTCTTCACAGTATTCAGTATTTCTGTTCAGTCATCAGTGGTCTTAGTGTCGCGAAGCCGCGAAAGAGTCAAGAGTCATCAGGTTAATAGGTATTGAAGAATTTTCAACCTGATTATGGAAAACAACTCAAAGGAATTTCGACGATCGTTGGAATTCAATGGAATTGAACATTTAGTCCCATTATTTGAAGGTACGTTGGTAATTTGAGGAAAATAATGTTTCTTAAATGATTGAACTGCATAATTCAGTGAAACGACATATTCACATTACCAGGAGTCGTGGTAATGTTTTTACTGCCTCTGTCGTGGTATTTATTCCTGGAAAGTAGTGATTTTGTGTAACATATATCTTTTTTGAACAAACTGTACCCATCAACAACTAATCCCATGGAAATATATGAATGATTGAATTTTTTTGTGAGAAAATATGAAAATCAGAAAAAATTATCAGCTATCATCACGCAAGTATGTATACTTTACTTTGTCTACGACTGTGATAGATAATGATCAATAATCATCATTCACAATAAGAAAAGTGTAGTACAAAAAATAATTTGCCTAAAAAAATGTAATTTTTTTTAAACAATTCGCAATTGACCAGGCAGCGACCCTATGGAAAATTGATTTTTATGAATAGATACCTATTCTGTAGAGGTTGGCCTCCCAAACAAAAGTGTCCATGGACAGAACTCAATCCTATGACTAGTTTCCAAAATACATGGTGTAGAAATTGAAAAGAGGTCTACATCTTTTGAAATTAATATTTCTCTCATCTGAACATCTTATATGTAAATGGTTTGCGTGACTAATACTGATTACTCACAAGGCGATGTTTTTGGAGTGGTATTTGATAAAAAATATCATTAGATATAGGGTTTCATTGTTATTATTGACAAATTAAAATGTTTATAGTTACCGTGTGGGTCAAAAAGTCACATTATTTTTGGTGGCATTTTGTATATTTTTATTTTACATTTTGAACTCAATGGACTACGAACCATTCAGAATACATGCCCGAAATTTATATAGAGGTGATGACAAGAATTGCGAGGAAGTAATATTTTTATAATTCACCTTGTATTTATAAATTTCGTTGTGAATGTGAAAATATGAATTTGGCAATTTTTATAAGTGTTGGATCGAGTATACTACTACTGACTGACCCGTATAGCTTTGCTATGACCAGTTTCATATATCATCATATATCGATAATTAGAAGTTATCAAAAATAGTTGTATACAATTTTTTCATTAGGCTGCTGGCTGCTCCCTCGAAACACCCTCAGAATCATATTTTCAGTGATTGATCTATAAGTCACCCATTTATTTATGATGATAGAATTTTTGAACAGTACCTAGTATAGTAGATACTTATTTCGATTTATTTTTTCTACTCAGTTCTACAAGATGTTCTATTTGAAATAACGAAGTCACTGTATTTATTTCAAATGATAATGTCAAGTATACATACCTACCCGAGTACCTACCTATTTGGATTTCAATCCTTGGTCCAACTAGCGCAATTGGACACCTGAATGATACAAATTTTTTTGATACTTCAGAAAATGGAGTTGGTGATTTTGAAAAGTTAACAGACGCCGTAGTGAGAAAAATTGTTCAGAATCCTGCAGAACGTGCGATTATCGATTCAATGCTTGAGCAATATATCAATGAACAGAGCTCGGTTTCAGAAACATGTGAAGTAGGAAGTGATGGGAGTTTTTTCAAACTGAGCAATCTTTCAACTACAGTTTCATCTCCACAGTGTTCATCGGTACTTTCGTCAGTATCATCAACTTTTACTTCAGCTTCTGCTCCGATATCTTCAGGTAATTGATCCTATACTAGACAAACCATTGGTGAAAGTAAAATGAAGGTACTTACCAATGAGTAAGTCCTGCAAATGTTACATGTTATTAAATGGTATAAATTTTCAGAATTATTGCTCTAATAGTACTAGTTCCATAGCATTATGACAAATAAAGTATTCACTTTGATATACAGTGAGGACCAAAAGTCCGTCAACCCCTCCCCCTGTAACTACTTCATGTTACATATTACAAAAAAATGTTAATGATGCTATTATCTCCTTAGACTACGGAAGTATCGCCTATTATTTTATCCATAAGCCCAATGAGTGGAAGAGAGACCTTTTTCTGGCGGGTCAATAAATTCTGTCTTACATTCATTGAGCTTATGATTAAAATAATAGGCGATATATCCGTAGCCTTTAGAGATAACACTATCAAACTCGGTATTGTTGGATTCCTTACGACCATCCCTAACCGATTATGCAATGATATACAGGGTGTCCTATTTAAAAAAATAAACTTCTCACTCTCACTTCTCACTTTTAAGACTTTCTGTATAGATGAAACGCGAACCATTAAACAGATCGAATGAAACTCCTATTACTTATATATTTAACATTTTTTTGGATTATATAAAATAAAGAAGTTACTGGGGAGCGACGGACTTTTGGTCCTCACTCTATATACATATGTAGTAAATCTGTAGCACTTCTGGTTTAACTAGGAATTGTACAAGTTTTAGTTTACCCACATGGGGAATATTCTGTCCCGGGGTCATATTTTATTGTTCACAAATATATTTGCATTTTGATTATACTTTGTCACCAGCCAAAACCTGAATGTGGGGAAAAAACCTTTTCGAGATTTCATATTTTTTCAAGGGGACTCGCTATGAGATTTTTGTCAATTATTTTTTACTTTTTAATCCATGTTGGAAATAAAGCGTGTTCTTTTCTTTTTTAAACTATTATTTTTTATTTGACTAATAAATGGAAATCTCCGACCCCGAAAACCCCTACGTAACAATTTTTAATCGAATATGACCATAATCACAAAAGTCGTCCAACATCTTGGACCGCCATCCCGAATTAATGAATTTTGATAAAAAATTCATAATCTCTGACCCCGAAAACCCCCATATTTCAGTTTTGAATCAAATCGAACCATTATCAAAAATTTCGTCCACCATCTTGGAGCCGCCACTGTTTTATAATAAAAATGTCATCGTCACCGAAGTTATAAACACATGCCAAATTTTGAATCATTTGGACGTCTGGAAGTGGGTGAAAGTCACGTTCAAAGATTACATACATATATATATATACAGGGTGGGACCCCGAAAACGAAACAGATCGAATATCTTCAAAACACATGTGTTGCGAAGAAAATGCAAAAACATGTCGATTTTTAATCCAAGGGGGACATCTTCCTATCATAACCTCAACTGTCATACCTCTCCCCCCACCCCATGGTCACTATCACCCAAACAATTTGAATAGGGAAAGTAGTAATTGTGACACATCATTAAAAAGGTAATTTCTTAAGGAATTAGCCTTATAAATTTTCGCTACCCAACTTTCTATTAGGCACCCTCTTGCGGAAAAAACAACTGATCTGTATTCCAACTTATGTTACTTCATTTGCAAGCTAATTTGACATAATTTCGGTGACAATGCAATGGGGAATTTTTCTAAGGAAAAAAACAAAATGGCGGCTCCAAAATGACGGACAAGATTTATAGTTATGGTCTGATTTGATTCAAACTTGATAAGTGGTGATTTTCAGGCTCGGAAATCATAAATTATTTGGCAATGCAAAAAAAAACAAGATGGTGGCTCCAAGATGGCGGAAGAATTTGTGATTGTAGTCCGGTTCGAATCAAATTTAGTATGTGGGAATTTTCAGGTTAGGAAAGTATGATTTTTTGTCGATACAAAAAACAAGATGGCGGGTGAAACGGACCATAATTACAAATTTCGTCCGCCATCTTGGAGCCACCATCTTGTTTTTTGCACTGACAAACAATTTATAATTTCCGACCCTAAAAACAACCACTTATCAAGTTTGAATCAAATCGGACCATAATTTCATATCTTGTCCGCCATTTTGTAGCCACCGTTTTGTTTTTTCTTTAGAAAAATTCCATAATGCATTGTCACCGAATTTATGTCAAATTAGCTTGCAAATGAAGTATCATATTTTGGAATATGGAGGAGTTGTTTTTCCCGCAAGAGGGCGCCAAAATAGAAAGTTAGGTAGCGAAAATTGACATAGCTGAATTCCTATGAAATTACCTTTTTAATGATGTGTCACACTTACTCCTTTCCCTATTCAAATTATTTGGGTGATAGCGACCAAGGGGTGGGGGGAGAGGTATGACAGTTGAGGTTATGATAGGAAGATGTACCCCTTGGATCAAAAATCGACGTGTTTTTGCATTTTCTTCAGAACACATGTGTTTTGAAGATATTCGATCTGTTTCGTTTTCGGTGCCCCACCCTGTATATATAAATGCATACGACATACAAAGATACAAGTGAAGCTAATATAAGCGTCTTAATAAGCGATTATCAATAATTTGGTTTAGATTTCAAAAATATGGTCAAAATATTCCATTCCGAGAACTGGAATTAAATAAAAAATTTGTGAATCTGGAAGTGCTACAAAATTCTTTTTGATGTACTTAGAGAAATAGAATAACATTTTTGTGAATCTTTGTTGATTATTAGTCTCAAAATCAAGGTTGCGCCAACATATGAGAGAACCTATGGAACATTATTTAGAGTCTTTCCACATTTTGAATTAATTACCTTCTTACTAAATCACTTACACATTTCATTACTCAACAGAACATATTGATCTCAAAATACGACTAGGAGAGTCGTTGGATGGAAAAGTCATATTAGTATCTGCGGAAAAGAAAAAGTTTAATAGAAGAAATCTTTCAAAATTTCTCATCGAGGAAAAAATGAAAAATGATTTGAATAAAAAGTAAGTCTTTATTTCGTGTCAAATGGTCTCTTCCTCGTTATCCTCAAAAATTTTGAAAAATATTTCGATGTGCACAAACTTTTATTAAGTTTCTCTTGACTGCGTTCCTATTAAAGGAACAGATTTCAAAGATATAATTTTTCAGAATATCCAAAGACGAATTTGAAACAATGGCAAATGAAGTCGTAGAAGCATTCCCGTTCGAAAAAAAGGAGATTTATTTCATTCCATCAAGAAAAGTAAACAATAGAAAAATTTCCGCTAGAGGGATATTATACGATCATTACTGTAATAAAAGAAAAAAACTGTTGAGATTAGGACTCATCGAAAAAACATCTGTAACAGGAATTCATACTACGGGTAAGTACGTATATTATACTATCAATGAATTATCATGAGCATTGATTGCAAAGGACATGGCACTGGATACATGTTTTCCTGTGTTCCAAATGTGTTTGTTCTCAAATAGTCCATATCGAGTCTAGGAAATGGTAAATCTTCATGATTACGAATATCGTGCCAAATCCGTCCACCTCTCCGAATGAGTTGTTGTCCTTCAACACATTGTTGTTCATCTGCATTTTGCATCATATAGGCTCATGAAACTTATTCAACATCGTACAAGCTATTCTAAGGAAGTCTTTCAAATGAATACAATGTTGCATGGGGATGATATCACGAAACATTTTAAATACTAATTTAATATGCCCGTTTCTGGATTCTAAAATCCAACGCGTTTTTGTTTAGTTCGAGAATGATTTGCTTCTTCAGTAGCTATTTGTCTTGAACCACGGGGAAGAAATAGAGGAATTTCACAATTTAAATCGAGTCTATGCAGAAATTCAACAGCGTCGCGGTAACCGCGATCTACAATAAAAATATTTACAAATACAAATTTTGTATTTAGATAAGGTTTCGATTGTTATATATGTTCATTTATACATTTTGAGTAGAAGCAGCTCAAAAGATTTGCATCAAATTTTGTCATATAAGATTTTGCTCTTTAGGTTGATTTATGTAGGCGTCTTTCCTAAAAATCACGTTTTTTAACAAAAAAAATATTTTGAATGGAATAGTTAGTATTTCGAAGTTTTGCCATATTGAGAATACATTGAATTCCACCAATCCACACAAGAATAGTTGGAATAGTCCTTAGAGATTTACCACTGGGTGGTTTATCAACAGAGAGAAAGGGTTTGTTTATTGGTAACCAACAGTATATTTCTTTGTCCTAATCATCATTCAAAACCGTTTCGTATGTATTGATTATTCACCATTTCCATTGAATTCTAGGAAATGTTACTATTGAACTATCCTCAAATGAACAGGAAGATATGACATGGTTGGCTAATTCAATAGAACCGTGGACCATTGTTTTGACAAAATGGAAAACCACATTCATAGGGAGGCAGCAAGCCTTCAAAGATAAAGCAATTCAAGAAATAATTGATAGCTTTCCAGCATATAAACATCAGCTGGGTTATAGTTTGGTAAGTAGGTATGTTGTTTTAATTCGGACGATGTCTACATTTTTTTTTCAGGTTGAATACGACTTTCAGAAGATGTTTGGTGAAAAGTATAATAATTTCTTTCTGAATTGGCCCTTGAAGAGGAATAAGTTATTAGATATCTTGATGTCAAGCAACATAAAACAGATACAATCAAGCATCTCCCAGTTTGCACCTGACGAGTTAGCCACTAATGAAGTATTGCCACTACTTTTACTGCCTGTTTATTTTCCTCCGAAGAAAATAAGGAATACTAACTGGAGGCCATCAAAACTAGAAATTCAGGAGGGATTTATTCTTTTCGTCAAGGTTAACATTAGCGATAACTTATTTTTTTAAAAGGAAACTCATAACCTCTATTTTTTTCCTTATTGTTAGACCATATTTTCAACCAGGCATATTCGATTTGATTTATATATGATTTTTCTTTTCAGACTGTTGCAGTTATACAGCCCAATTTGCTGTATAAAAGGAACAAGTATGAATCGTTGAAATTGACCATGCAACCAATACCAATATTCATTGGAGAAAATTATTTAAAGGTTGAAAAAGCATTTGTGAGTGTGTGCGATATATTATGGGAGGTAAAATCACCTTTGCAGGCTATTGATATTTGTTTTAAATGCTATCATGTGTTCGATGCTAAGTATCCTGTGGAATCGGATATAATATGGCTCTTTATACAACAATCTATTTACGATATATATACTAATTATGACACAGACTACGTGTCCCTCAAGTCACTACAGTGTGAACTCAAATAAGGTTATCGTGATTTTCAAGACCATGAAGTAGTTATATTTTTGTTTTGTTTCTGAGGAACATATTTTTGCACATACCGTGTGAATAGCCTGATTTTTATCTGTGATATCAGTTAGATTGATATTATTATGAGCCCATCCTTGTATTGTGTCCACTAATAACTACAAAACTAGATTTCGAAGTGGCTGATCATTCGGTGATTAATTTGTAATTTTCCTTAGAGTGCAACATATTTATACTGTTATTTTGACTGTTTTTCTCGTTTTTTTACCTTTGTATGCTATCCTTGGACTCATTACAATATAATATTGAATACATTACCTATGTTATAAGGAGATTTAAATAGTTCCTACTTTTGTTTTTCAGTTTCTAAAGAATTTTATACTATTTTACTGATCTGTATTTTAATGTTTTTTTGAATAAAAAGGTAATGAAAACTGTTGGTATGATTAAATATCACGATGGAAAAAAATATTATGTTTGCCATCATTCTGTTGAGTTAAGATAAGGTTGTCCTGCACGGGATATCTGAAACGGTGATAGATACTGTTTTGGTTAAATGGGAAAAAAATTAAAATAAATTTTGAAAAAACTGAATTTTTTGATGTCTTATTTTTTCGTCAGAGCTTGAACAAGGTAAAATACTTTTCACAAGAACTACTTTTTATGAGCTTTCTTGTGATGAAGTTAGTTTTACTGTCCGACGTTTTGTTACCGAACAACCATCATCATATTAATTTTTTTAAATACGGTCTTGTATTGATGAAAACGGATTTTTAAAGTATTCTTCATTATAAATTATATGATGTTTCAAACATGGTAGTTCATTGTGTATTAGATCATGTCGTATTTTTGAAATCATTTTCTAGTACAGGCCTGAATTAGTGATGAATATTGTGAAATAGAATATCCTAAATCTGAAAAAAAAAATCAATAGTTTGAGTTGAGCTGAAGAAGATTTGAAACATATTTAAACCGGCATGAGTGATAAGTAGTTCATCAGATTTCAATAGGAAACTACTTTGATAAAATTTATTTTTCAAAACTATGCCGTATTTAAAGGATGAAGTTGATAATGGTTGTTCAATAACGGAACGTTGGACGGTATAACCGATATAATCACAAGGAATAAGCTTATAAAAAGTTCCTTTTTTAAGCATTGAAATATGAAATCGAAAAATTCAGTGATAAATAAATCGCCTGTCAGAGTTTTTACTGAATGATACTCTCCAAAGTTTCTGTATGGCTTTATTGGACCTAGTCTGCCACCGTTCTACTCTGTGAATTTTTTTGTTTCGGAGGAAAAAAAATCAGATTTTATGTGTTTCCCTCATCTTTCCTAAACACGTTTCGAAACTACAGAGGGTGATTTTTTAGGTAATTTTGAGAAAAAAGTTCCTATGAACACATGTCCGTAGTTGCTTCGTTTCTGAGATATAGGATGTTCAAATAAAAAGTTTAATACCCTGTATCTCAGAAACGTTACTTCGTTTATGTATTCATAGGAACTTTTTGTCTTAAAACAACCTAACGAATCACCATCTGTACTTTCGGAAAAAGGCCCCTCGAACCAAAAAAAGTCACACAGAAAAGTTTGGAGTATCTATAATATCAGTACAATTTTTGCCGATGGGCACTCTAACTATTCTCTTTGTACTTCTCTTTAGATGTTTCATAAAATTGATGTTACTGCCAAAACGTTAAAAGGCTGGCTAACATAACAATAATCCTTCAAAGGATATGTGGAAGAATATATTGTTTTATATTTCCAATAATAAACGTTGTTCAAAACTGAAAAATCATAACTAACTCGATTTTTTCACTTGATAGGTACATGAATAAAAATAGCACGTGTTACTCACATGATGAACTGCTTTCATCAAATATGGTTAATTGACATCATCTGACATCAAAGGGTTCTTGAAAATGGATAAATTCAATGTTTCCGGTATTTTTATGGAATATCGAAAATTAATATATTTCAATGAATTACTGGGAAGTTCACCGATATGAATATACTCCACAACGTGATTAAAACTAATCCGAAATATCGTAAATGATACCGCCTCTACCAGGTACTTTGAGATATGGTAATATGTACTGAATCAAAGGCGAGAGTGTGGTAAACTGTTTGATGTTCAATCTACTAGTGAAGCATGGTATATAGTACTCTACAGATAATATTACAGATGGAAGTGGTCGCGATGAATCCAATAACAATGTTGGGTTAATCTGATTTAAACATATTTTACTGCGAACGATGGTAAACTATCCACTGCTTGAATCTAACGGTTGAATTGGTGGGGATTCCAATTTCAAAATGCTATAGCGTTGTAGTATGGAATAATCACTAGGTAGTCAATCGAAATACAATAGTCGTGGTAAATATAACCATGGTGTTCCGTTGATCGAGTTTTGTTTCTCGCCATCAATATTACTATAATACCTAGCACCACTTTCTCAAGTTGTTTCAACGTATTTATAGAGTACATCTCACTACGATCAAAGTTTGTCCATATTCTTAACGTTTTTCGTGGTAAGATTTCGGACGATTCTAGTTATTTCTACCGTTCTTTTCTCTGCGTGTAGGGTGTGTATGAAATGAGGAACAAATTCATTATCCCACAGTAAGGTTTTCAAAAAGTATCTGGGGTAACAAATAATGAAAAAAAGAATGAAATCTTACACGTTAATATCTGTCTCAAGTCAGATTTTTGACAGTTCGAACGTATCCTATTTGAATATTTTTTGTGTGGTGCTCTTATATTCAGCAGATATTTTGTTTTGCTCGATATCTATAAACAAGTTTTTCGAAATCCACCTTCTTGCTGAAAAGTGAACTTTTACCGAACGTTACCGAACAAAATTGTAAACTTCCTTCTGGATCCTCCTCAGATAACTTCTTAATAAGCTTCAGTGTACGGGGATTGGTATTGTTATTGATGAGCCTAAGCTTATTCTTTCTTCGGTAGATGGTTACTTGGTGACTGGAACACGAGTCGAGGTCTTAAAATCAGTGGTTTGATGTTGAGATAACACTGTACTAAATCACTTTTTCGAAAGACATCAAGTCAACCTGATTGGTGACTCAATATTCTTTGGCAGGGGCATATTTGCACTTTAAGGGTTATTTTCTGCCCATTAAGCTAAATTATGTAATTTTATACATTTTCAATGAAAGATATATACTTCCAACATTTCGTGCTTCTCATAGTGAATGTGGTGGACATTATCAAATTTCGATTCTTTGAATTAATTCGGACTGTGTTGTAATTATTTTGATGCGTTTTTTGTCTCAACTTCAAGGAAGAGTTCGTCGTAAAGATATATATGGCAATTTTTTTTGTTGAGGTTTTTCGCTTCGAGGAACATGCTGTGAGTCACCATTTAGTAGAAGAAATACACAACAAATTCATGTATCAGTAGTGCGTAGCAAGTCATAATCATCTGTACTACTATTATCATTAAAAATAATGGCGAGATCATGTTTTACGAGTACATTCAGTCCATCGTTATATTACAAGGCTGAGGGGAAGATTATATCAAACGTTCAGAAATAGCCAGGGTATGCTGTTGGTGTTGTTTTGAAATTCTCCTAAGTATCATTCAGCTCTTGGCTTGGTAAACATTTGCCATGTTCGTGACTTAAATCTAAACAGTCTGAATGAGTGATTAGCATAAAATTACTACAAAAATACATGTCACAGTTATAGGTAGATTATAAAGTGAGCCCCATAAGTTCCAGATTTAAGGGATTCAATCGTCATTTGATTGGAGTGACATATGTTCTTGTCTTGAGGAAAATATATTTTGTGACCTGATGATTGAGAGAAGAATATGTTTGTATAACTATGTGACACTGAACTTAGTTGGCTACAGTGCCTTCGGGATGCAAACGAAAGTAGGCAATGTTCATTTGTATTTTCACTTGTAATTTTAAAGAAATGTTTGGAGGGTATGACCGATTTTGAAATAAAACACAATGTAATTGCTTCATAGACGGCGCGGGGGCACATTTTAAAAATCATGGGGGGTCAAGTATCATGAAATTCAAAAAAATTGACCCCGATGTCATTTAAATTTTTTAAGTGGATGTGCCCCCCGCGCCATCTCTAGAGCAATCAAAAAGTAGTATCGGTGATACCCCCAAACGTTTTTTTTTTATGTTCGTTTGTCAAACCGTTTAAAAGTTAACAGGGTGGGTTTAAAGACCACACCGTATAGTTTCTTGAAGCCAGATAGAATATCAACCATCAAATGACTCAAGATATTTATCTATTATATTCAATGAAATTGATGAGCAACTCCACCTGGCTATGCTGACATTTCCTATACCTGTTTCCAATATGTTAATAACGATATTGGAAAGTTCTAAGACTTCTTTTTCATTTGCCATTTTCTGTGAGGTTTCTCTCATAAACACTTGTGTGGGTATGTTTGATCACTTTGCAGCTGTGGAAAACCCCGGAAAAGTTATTGCAACATCCCAGTTGTTTGGGTGCGTGTTCCAAGCAAGTATTACATATCAGGATTGTCCCCTAGGTTTCAGAAAATTGTGGCTCAAGAATATTCTGGAACTGCAGTTTTAAACTTACGACGAAAACAATCTTCTCGAATTTTTGTCATAATTTAATTTTTTTGAGAGTTCGATAAAGTTTAAACTTTCTAGTACTAAATTACTTATAAATTTGTTCGAAGTGGGTACATTTCTTTAGGTCATTTTAGGAAGAAACATTCTTCTGAACATACATGTCTGGATTTGCTTCATTTCTGAGATACAGAGCGTTGAAATAAAATTACCGGTAATTTTAAATCATCATGAATACCCTGAAACTGATTTGGTTAAAATTTGGTACATTTATTTGAACCAATAAGGCGCTAATTTAGCCCTAACTAGATTGAAATTATTAGGGCCAGTGGCGTCTCAGTGGGCACCAAAGCCAACAATATAGTAAAAAAAAGTACTTACGCTACTTTTTCTCGCAGATTCATATTTTTTTAGATTAGGCAATTGAATATACAACTTTATGCACTCTTATATTTTCTTCATATCTAGTAAAAAAATAAAATCTGCTCTATTGCATATCATAAACGCCCGCATTGGAAACCAACTGACATTGATAGTAGGTATAGGGTTTTTTCTACACAAATATTTCATTTCAAATTGAAAAGGTTCATCACTAGGATATCTGTGTTCTGGATTCTATAGGATTTGAGAAGGTCTAAGAAGTGGAATGAATTTTTCACGTAGGATGAAGCTTCTGAAGAGTACTGAAAAATTCATTCCACTTCTTAGACCTCCTCAAATCCTATAGAATCCAGAACACAGATATCCTAGTGAGCTTCGATGTTGTCTCCCTCTTCACAAATATTCCCCTAACGGACACGCTAGAAATCCTTAAAACGAAACACAGAATTGCAAAAGACATCCTGGACCTCATCAGTCACTGTATGAACAACACGTACTTCCTTTTCCATGGAACTTACTACAAACAAGTGAAAGGTGCTCCCTTGGGTTCCCCCCTTTCTCCAGTCCTTGCAAACCTTTTCATGGAAGACTTCGAAACCAGGGCTGTAGAAGCATTTGACCACAAGCCTACTTGCTGGTTCAGATACGTTGACGACATTTTCGTCATATGGCCTCATGGTTACGAAATCTTAAACACGTTCTTAGATCACCTAAACGATATCCATCCCAACATGAAATTTACAATGGAGACCGAAATGAACAACTCCCTAGCTTTCCTGGACGTTCTCATCACGAAATCCAATAACTCTTTCACCCACACAGTACACAGGAAACAGACCCACACCAACCGATACCTACACGCAAACTCTCATCACCATCCAGCACAAACAAACTCCGTATTGAACTCCCTGATATACAGATCAAGGACACAATACCAAACGATTCTCAAGGTATATATGAAATACCATGTTCAGACTGCCCGAGAAGTTATATTGGCCAGACTAACAGACGAGTAACTTCCAGAGTCTACGAACACGAACTTGCTGTGCGTCAGGCATCTTCCACTTCCGCACTTTATAAACATCGAGAAGACACAGGTCACAAAATAGACTTCAAAAACACAAAAACAATTTCCACCGAGAAAACTCTGCAAACCAGGATCATCCGAGAAGCCCTTGAGATAGAGAAGCGCCCCAATTGCCTCAACACTCGCGACGACGGACGTAGACTTCCCAATACCTGGAAGCCTCTCATTGCACGCATCAACTCACCAACACAGTTCCCGCACACAGCTCACTTAGCGCCAACCAAGTTCCCGCACACAGCTCATCTAGCGCCAACTCAGTTCCCGCCCATAGTTCACCTCGCGCCAATACATTGCACACGGCCATTACAGCCACGTCCACTATAAATACAGTTCCTCAACCCACAATTCCTCAGTTCTCTCGAAGGAGTAGGCAAATTGAGACCTTAGAGAGAACCAGTGACGAGACATGGGGAGTAGGCAGATTGAGACCCCGACGTCAAGTCACAAAAACCTAACGTAATTATACCTGAGGAGTAGGCAGATTGAGACCTCAGCGTAGAATTACGTTTCCAACCATTTATTAATTTTCTTTCTTTTTCAGTTCTTGAAAATGGCTACAAAATCGGAGCCGAAACGTCGAATTTCAACAAATTCTAGACGCGGTTCAACCCGAACTTTTAGTTTTAGATATTTCGACAGTGGTTACTGTCATCTTCAGGGAAGCTGCAATTAATAAGCAGGATTGTAAACTAAATGGAGTGAAGCCCAATAATAGCTATACTTACTGTGTTATTGAGGTTGAATGCTAATGATGTAATAAATGAGATATAAACAATATATAGTGTACAACATGACGTTGATGATGAAGTAACAAGTTGAAAACAATTAAAAGTTTAGTCAAAGATTTAAAAACATTTTAAAATTATATGAAATTTTTTTCAAGTGTGGACCATGTGCACACCATGAACCTACAATTTGGTTAGTAAAACAGACAAACGACAAGTGAAATTTAAAGAAGAAAAATATTATTTGACATATGACAGTAAAGCACACGATTTGGCCTGTGCTTAGAGAGTTAGACAGCCAATTTTATCCATTCAAAGGAGCGATCACATTCCTTTAGAAATGTTTTTAATTTTATTTGAACAGTAATTAAATTTGTTCTGAGGTTCAATAGGTATGAATAAATTTCACTTAAATGATTGAGATCTGTTTTTTATTCAAGCAATTATTAGATTGAGAAATGAAAGCCATTTCCATAAAAAGTCTCTTAGTAGAGTTACACTCCTTTGTCAATATTTTTGTGTTTATATAATTCATGATGTGTCCTGTACTATTAACATGTTCACTTAATGCACATCTTTCAGGATGACATCTGCAGTCACTTTTATGTGAGGTCATCCTGTCTTTAAGAGTTCTAGAGGTTTGACCTATATATGTTTTATCACAATTTGAGCAAGGAATGCAATATACTAATTGTGCTTGAGAAATTAAAGGAGTCTTATCCTTCAATTCAATTGTCAATATATCAAGACGGAAACTATGACATCTACAGTCATTAGTTGAAACTTAATTTGACCCGAGCCATACCGACCGAGAACATAGATATATATATATATATATATATATATATATATATATATATATATATATATATATATATATATATATACATGTTCAGATAGGTTTCCGCGGTCAGATATTTGAAAACTAAAAGTTCGGGTTGAACCGACGTTTCGGCTCCGATTTTGGAGCCATTTTCAAGAACTGAAATAGATAGAAAATTAATGAAAGGTTAAAACGTAATTCTGCGCTGAGGTAATCTGCCTACTCCTCAGGTATAATTACATTAGGTTTTTGTGACTTGACGTCGGGGTCTCAATCTGCCTACTCCCCATGTCACATTCGATTTAAATCTTCAATATTTCGTCAACCTTTATTGACTTCTTCAGGAAGAGCTACAATTAAGAAGGAATATAAGTTGTTGAAGGACTACATAAAAATAACATGATAACTTACAAAATTCACAGACTTAGTTCTAACCTATGGAACATTTGGGAGGAAAATTGGTATTCTCCGCTGGAGACTAATCGCTTAATTTACCTGACTGGAGTGTTAGTATGGTTTGAATAAGGAGTCGTTTAAATGCAATGGTGTTAATTAGTGTAGGTATTCCATTGGTACCAACTGTCAAACTACACACAACGTTGAATGGAATTTAAAATATGACAATATATAAAAAAAGTTGAATTATCATTTCAACGATGTGACAGATGACACCCATGCCATTTAAACATTTTTAGGTTATGTGCCCCCCCGTGCCATCTATCAAGCAATTACAATGTGTTTTATTTCAAAAAGTAGGTAGTATCGGTGATACCCTCCAAACGACTTTTTCTACAGAGGAGGGACTATATTGTAGATCAGTGAATTTTTTATCACATTTGAAGATGGAATTGGTTTGGATATGTTACATGAAGTGAGACCACAGAATTGGGCGTTTATCTCCAATACCCATTTTTTTAATGATAATTGAAAACGAAATGGATGGCAAAATGAAAAATGACAGTGAGACTGCTCGAAGTATACCTTTTCTTATTTACAATTTCCTTCCTTTATTTCCTAAATGTTTGGACGAAAGTTTTTCTTCATCAATATTTTTTTTTCAGGTACGTGTTGACTCGCAACAAACAAATAACGGAAGTATTTCAAGTCGGTAAGTCCATAAATTAATGATAAATTAACACCAAAAATTAAAGAATATTTTACAATCAGAGTAATTATCGTCAAGTAGGTTTCCCAGACAATCCTCATAATTTTTTTCCTAGAGCATTTTTGTCAGACATTCCTTCACGTCAGCAAGTATATCATTTTTGTGGGAGATTGAATTCTGTGATGTTGAAAAAATGAGAATATTCTCAAAGGCAATTTGAAATCATGCATTTCAGATTTACTCTTCGCGCTCTGGCACTCAACGAATTTGTGGGAGTGAAAGAGAGTGGGGGTCGAGTGGGTATAAATCTGCCCAGATAGTGGCCTGGCCATTAGAAACTCTTCGTTTTTCCAAATGAGAATATAGTTCGTATATAGTCAGCCTTTCGATAAGTTTTATTGCAAATACATCAATCATATTTATATTATATGGTAAAATAATTATTTCGTAGTCTTACGAAAAATAGTGTACATTACTCGAGCCAAAGGGATTATTTTGTACTTGTAATATAATAGACTGTTTTGTCATCCGCTCAGATCCTATGTATTTGTTTTCTAGATTTCGACAATCATATATTTTTCCTTCTGTTATCCGACTGCACTCTTACGATCAAACTACAGAAGTCCTCAGTGGACTTGTGCAAGTTCTAAATTACGAAAGTTCCAACTTTTACGTACGATCCCAAGCACATCAAGGTGACACTTTTCATGCTTATTCAATATCAAGTTATTGAATGGAACCGATATTAATCCAAAAAAACCCTGCATCGACAAAATGTTCTGTGTAATAGATTATTCCATGTGTCAGATTTCCCTTCAACATCACACTAATTAATATTAACAATTTTTCCCCGGCTTCTCACGAAGTTACAGTCTCAGGAATAATCGTTTTCGTCTGTACATTAAATAAAAAACCTACCAGATCATTTGTCACTGTATATAGATTTCATGAAATGAATAAAACATATTTTTTTGCAAAAACCATCGAAGCAATAACACCGCTTCGTCTGTATCCAACAGAACTGCATCCCAAAGATAGGCGAAACATTTCAATTCCTCGAAAATGAAACTGTATATCTCCATGAGTAAACGCATCCGATGAGCAAGCAGTTTCTGCTCGATATACTCGCCTATCGAGGCCTGGCTGTATACAAATTTCATCCTATCATGCATAAACAACGAGTTTTTTCGCAACACGATGTAAGTATTTAAAGCAAAACAATGGATGGGTGAGATAAGAAAGAGTGGAGCTGAATTTGGAGGTACGTGGCGCCAGAGGCACATTGTGACCGCCAGACCGTGTGCAGATAGCGAAACTTCAAGCAATATTTCCTCCTGAATATCAACGAACCAGCGGATTTCTCTCGTGGTTCGGGAATATTCGTAAATGGAACTTTTTAAAGCGTTTCCGGAGTAAATTTGATTATACACCTGAGGTGTGGTAAATACTCTTGGTAAACAAAACGTTTTCATTGCTGCCAATAATACCATTGATAATGAAGCGTTGTACAAGGTGTTTCATAATTATGGTGCCGCCAATATAGTATTCAGTAACGAAGAAACAAATAGTTCTGGGCGGAAAGACCTATTCAAGATGATTGAATATCAAAATTTGAGGCTACATTAGGAATTTCTTTGCCTAACATTAAACAGGAAAACATATCATCCCTGCCGGTTCTCCTTCACTCGGAGTGCTTTCTTCGAATTTCTGAATAGAAGAAAGTAAGAAGCTCAAGCTTGAATTTCTTTTGCATTGTACTCCAATGGAAGAACAAATCCCCAAATATCATGATTCCTTCGAAATCTCTACTTATAGTGCAAACTCCTAACCATAAACCTAAGCCCTTTGAATTTGGCATGGTACCTTAGAATATCTAAAATATGGAAGTAGCATGAAGTGGACCATAATCTGCAAAATTTGTGTATGCAACAGGAACAATGAGATAGCTGAAATAGTACCTATCCTGGAGAACATCTACCTTGAGAGACAACATACCCAAAGACATTATATCCTCCTATAGGTTCATGGATCTATTTGGGAATAAACTTCGTAAAAGTACGTAAATGTAAGGAAAAAGCCAATAAGTGTGGTTCTTCAACAAAACAAATGTGTTAAAAATGTTGTTCATCATCAAATTTTTGTTAAAATAGGGGTGGAATTATTGGTTGGCTCGAAGTTTGATTTTGTGGAAGCAATTTGTTTTCGACATGCTTGTTTTTGGCAAATTAACTTCCCACACTATGAAAAGAGAAAAAGAGTAAACTCTTAGAAATCTATACAATTGTAGAATGGCAAATGATTCAGTTTACGCCGATAATTTAACTCATGTATTGAAAATCGTCCATAAGAAAAGTCAGTTATGGCAGTTTGATTTGGATAAACAGGAATGTATACCTGTTTGCAAGTGAATAAACTTTAATGTTCATTATACCTTTCTGAAAACACTATAACCACATGCTTATTTAGCGCACCGAAAGTGAACTTATTTAGTGCACCCACAACGAAAATTTTACGGTGCGCTAGTGTCATTAGCTGCCTACTAACATGTCGAAATAAATAATATATTATTGGCGTTTCTCTGGGAAATGCAAATTGTTTTTTTCTACGATAACCGTAACTTCAATCATAAACAAGCACAATTTTGTACATAATTTCATTTTTGCATCGGTTGCTAGGCAAGTTGCTAAGCAACAAATGCAAAATGGAATAATTCGTGTTAGGTGTAGGTTCACTCTAAAACCACGAGGACTACGGCTTGTCAAATTATGACGTCCAGCGACAAATTGGTGAAATGTCAGCAGATCGTTTCTTTCAAAGTTTTAGTAGGTAACGAGTAATTTCATAGTTGTTTTCTATTCATACATTTAGGCTTCTTTCTATTTCTGTGCTCATTGCATAATATACTATTACCTATATTTCTTTAGCAACGGTATGAGTAACTCTTGTTTTGTGACAATGTTTGGATATTTTTAGCGAAAATATTTTAGAATGATTTTACTAGAGGAAGAAATATCACGTGAAGTGGCAAAAGTAAGTGCAGATTAACTCACCATGAAGTGTGAGTGATATGAAAACCAGTTTGGACTATTTGGCCACTGCATGGCGCCAACAGAAGGAAGTTGGAAATGTATACTGGGTGAGTGAAATTCGAGTAGATGCACGGAGATCTCGGAAACGGTGGAGCTCATTACTATGATGTTGAAAAATACGAGCTAGCCCTCATTATAGAAAAAACGAAAAATTTGATTTTTGTTTGTCACTTATATCTGCTTTAATACAATAGATTTCCAGAAACTGTTTGCAGTTTGTCATTGCAACTTTCAATGGGCTGTAAAAATATATAAACAAAAGTGTTCTACAGGGTGTTGTTTTCCATGTCGTATTTAAAATGATGATATTCTTTTCGTTTATTTATCAGAAAGAAGCGAATCCGTGAAAGCTTCGCCTTTATAGAGTTAATTTTCAATGTTGAAAAGTTTTCAGACAGTGAAGGAAAAATGAAGTGTTAATAATTTACTATTGCAGTTTTCAAAAGAGGAAGTGTTGATTATACGCCGAAAAAGTCCAAAGTATCAACTGCTGATCAAGTTGCCAAACTCGAAGCACCCAATGAGAAGTGGTTATTACGTAATTTCAATATTTGACATATTTGGTGCCTGCCGAAGGGATGACTTGATTAGTCTTACTTTGGAAGACGTGATGATAATTGCCGGTTTTTGATAGTATTCCTTCGAAATGGCAAAAATCATATATCAATCTCAGACCTACACACATGAATAGTAAAAGATTATTCATTGTGTATCGTAACGAAAGTGCTCAGTGTAAAATTTATTATTTCAAGTTGACATTGACAGGCAGAGTGGAAAAAAGTGGAAATACAACACGGTTTTTTCTAAAACAGTTCAAAGTGGAGATGAAAGGTGCAGTGAAAGTAAGGGGTTGACTACAAACAGAAAATCTGGACTTGTAAAATTGAGGAAAAAGAGCTCCTATAGAAAAACAAAACAAACATAGTTCTTTAGATGGATTGTTTTTAACACCATATCTGTTTTGGAAAAATGAAACTGCTGAGGAATGGTAAAAAAATATGCCAATCGCTGTAAACGAAACTTGAAAGTGGACCGGAATTTATGCAGAAAAAATTGGTCTAGATCTGAACAATAAACTTACTAGTCATTTCTATAGTGCTAGCAAAGCAGGAGTCTCAGAACAACAAATTATCAAGCTGACCGGACATTCAAACGTCAATTCTCTATAGATATACCTTCAGTTAGACTCGCAGCATCATTCAACTTTTGTGAAAAATCTTGGAGAGGAAAATGATTAAATTCAGCTGTCTTCTTCGGGTAGGAGTGTACCAAAACTGTACTTTCACTAATTGAACATTAAAATAAAATATTCTGTTTAATGTATTTTTTTAATGAATTATTCATTTAAGTTACAGGACTGTTTGTTGTCATGAACTTATTTTATTTTGTCAGTAACGCGTGGTATTCTGAATTTACCTATCTAATACCTATCTGACGAAATTAAAAATTTAATTTAAAAGAATACTCTTATAGAAAGAGACTTACAAACAAGTCTTTGAAGTTTAAACTTTTTCTACGACTTCGAATATAAGGGGGTGACAAGTTTCAGATGGGACACACTGTATAATTGAATTTATAAGCTATATCAGCTCGGGTTACATTTTTTGCGCTCACACATTTTCCGGTCTCAGGTATTTCTAATGAGACAAACGTAGCTACTCTTGAAAGTTCTTGAGTCCTGAGCTTGCGATGTATCAATCAGGCCCGTAATTAGTTTGGAAGTTTCGCACCCGCCAGGGACTAGATCGGGCCGACGTTCACTCGTTATTTGCAAGATATTCGGTGATTCACTACCCCGATGTTGGGTAGTTTCCAATTATCAGACGCAGTTAGCGAAGCCTTCTTGGATTATAATGATCTGGTTATAGGTCTTGGGCGGTAATTTCCATAGATCATTCAATTAGTCCAGTGATGAATGTTTGCCTGGAAACAGTAGTCTGGGAGCTCTCGTGCTAGATTCAAATCAAAACAGAAATACGTTTTTTTTGTGTTCAATGCCTGGTCAGTATTGAACACAGAAACTCATTATTTTTCTGTTTCTATCCACCACTCATACATCGTCTTCCTCTATATACCCTTATTTAAACCAAAAACAAATGAATTAATTCACCGATCGATCAGTGGTCTTGCAATGGAGAAAGCACGAATGACAGAAAATAAATGGACAAGTCAACATTATTTTCAAGTAGTTAGCTGAGTTCTCTTCTACTTCTCAATAGAATTTGTTTTTTCATCCATATGATTATTCGGATATGTCCCGAGCTAAATGATCGATTAACCCCATACTCACAATCTGTCTTGATTTCGGTGGTTAAAACTGTTGAAAATGATGTTATGTAAGATGTGCTTTATATATTTATTTTGTTATGGATACCATATTTGTTCACCGAGATAGTTGATATTAATAAATTATATAAATGAACTTCAGTAAAAGTTCAGTTCAATCTTATTAAGTTTATCTCCTTTAAACCACACTCTGCTAACAGGTTATGGGCCCAGTTTAGTCCCTCTGGGCGTGTATACTATTTGTGCAGAAAAATGTCTATTGTGGAAGAAATAGAAGCTCTGAGAAAAGAAAAGAGTTGGAAGAAGCTACCAAAACAAAGTCCACAGTGATATCTATAGTTCCGTTGGAGGTTTAGCCAAATCTAATCACCTGGATGGTACTAATTATGGAGACTGGAAGTTCTGGATGATGAATTTTCTAGTTGATGCAGGTCTTTGGTGTTGTGTAGAACCAAAACCTGATCAAGTTGTTGATAGTGATTGGGACCAGAGAGCTTTGGCCAAAATAAATCTGTCTCTGAGACCTACAACAACTGCCGAAACAAAGAAATCCAAAACTGCCAAAGAATCGTGAAAAACATAAGAAGAACGTGTGAGGATAGTAGCATCGTTCGCTTAGTTGGTTTGTACTCAAGCCTCTTCAGAACAAGATTCGAGTCATACAACTGGACAATATCGGACAATATCGCGAATAACGTTGGAATTATCATATTGGGATGGCTACCTGAATAAAACAAACCACACTCTGCTAGTGTCCTTCCTCATTGTTTTAATCGGAAACTACGTCATGATCATCTGAAAATAACCGTGGAAACAACATCCCAGCAGGAATCTGCACTTCAACAGACGGACAGTTACAAACCGAGATTGTCACGGAAGAACCTCTACGAAGATCTACTAGACAATGACAGCAAAATAGGAATATATTCGATTCCGGTTTCGTGCACAGTGTCAGCGATACTAAATGTGACCCATAAACTCCTGAGGAAGCTTTGTCTTGTCCTGGTACAGAGAAGTGAAAAGATGCTATGGAAGCAGAAGTGAAGTCCCATCAAGAAAATGGAACGTGGTCTCTCTGCTCATATACTCCTAGCAAAGAGCCCATCAAAAGTAAATGGATATTTAAAACTAAACGTACAGCAACAAGAGAAATAGATAGATGCACGACTTGTAGCCAAGGGATATTCTCATACCCCTGGATTAGACAATGAAGAAACTTTTTCTCCTGTAGTCGGCTATAGTTCCATCAGACTTTTATTCCCTCTGGCTGCAAAGTACGACTGAGAAATCGATCAAATGGATGTCGAAACCGCTTTCCTACAAGAAGAAATTAACATGAAATTGCCAGATGGAAGAGTTTGACAACTTTGTAAGATACTATATAGTCTCAAACAATCAAGTCGAGCCTGGAATGAGGAACTCGATTCAGCAATGAAGAGATTGAATTTTTCCCATTCGAATCAAGATCCCTGTATCTATAGTAAGAACATTGGAAGAAAACGATTGGTCATAGCACTTCACGTTGACGACTTATTGATATTCTCAAAAGACAAAAATGAAACGAAGTCTCTGAAAGAAAACTATGTTTGGATCAAGAAATATACATTGAAGAGATTTTTTAAAAATTCAATATGTCAGAATGTCATTGCATGTGAAAACCTCTTGATTCAAATCAAATTATGTCGAAGGAAATGGCACCGAAAACAGAGCAAGAAAGATGTGAAATTGCAGGTATTTCATATCAGGAAGCCATTGGCAGCTTATTGCATGCTGCTCAGTACACCAGACCCGATAGATGTTTCATACTCGTTTGGAAAATTAGCGAGGTACTGTAAAAATCCTGGAAAATGCCATTGGAAGGCTCTCAATCGAATTTTCAGATATTTGAGAAAAACTTCTCATTAAAAATTGTTTTTTGGAATAATTGGCGATATGCAAGGATTTTGTGACTCCAATTGGGCTGGGAATGCTGATGATCGCAAATCTACAGCTAGATATGTATTCATTCTGAGTGGTGGTGCCGAGTACATGGCTCTGACTATAGCAACTTAAGAGGCTAGTTTTTTGAAAGAGCTCCTTCTATAACGACCCAGAACGAAACACATAGATTTTAAGGAACATTTCTTCAGAGGAGTTCAAGAGGGAGGAGATACTGAGGTCAAATCAGAATTCAGGTTGCGTACTGTTTAACCAAAGCTCTGAGTGATGCAAAACTTATTCTCAATATGGAAACGATGGGATTACACGAGTTGGAGTAATATTACATAAAGAGGGGGTGTTGAAAATGATGTTATGTAATATATTTATTTTGTTATGGATACCATATTCGTTTATCGAGATAGTTGATGTTGAAAAAGAATATAAATAAACTTCAGTGAAAATTCAGTTTAATCTTTTAAAGTTTTTCTTCTTCAAACCACACTCTGCTAACAAAAACCCCCAGGACAGAGTAGGTCTTGTTCTCTGAGTTCGTGGAAAAAGTACACAGCGCTCGTATCTAAAATACTCGTTACTAAACGGTCTTTTTACTTGTTTCATAATATATCGTATGACTGACTCAAAACCAAATTCTTTATTTGATGGTTCGATTGCCATCCTTTGAACCTAATCAATCTAATCTTTGTCTTAGGGATATTAATAAGGTGGTGGCTTGTAATTTCAGGGCATATTGTTTCGGTAATTCCAGAACAAAAAACAAAAGTTTAATGAATTATTCACAGATCGCGTGCTACCCAAAGTCCACAATTGATGGAAAACCAAAAAAACGGCAGTCTATTTTGTTTTCAATTTCCCTCCACCGCCTGTCTCGGCAAAGCAATTTGTCTGATGATGGAAGTTCACAAAAACATACCAAGGCAACTAGCACCATTTGATCCGATATGCATGTCAGCTATTTTGTGTGCCATCATTAAATCATTAAACTGTCATTCCACCATTTCAAATGTAAGGTGGCAGAACATCTTTACACGCTCGACTTGAAGAATACAATGATAAATTCAAAATGAGGAAGAAGGTGCAGACTATGGTTGATACAGGATGTGTAGGAGTTAAAATTGTTGATATGAACTCAATGATTTAAAGGAAGTGGATTGTGATTTTGAAATTTATTTCTTTCGATATCTGACATCTATTAACTTTATATTCACTTAAATAGAAATGAAATGAAAACGTTCAATTGGCACAAAAATATATACTGTTATAACAATTGTTTCGACACAAAGTTTTATCATCTGAGCGAGTAATATATTTTTGTATGAATTGGAAGTTTGTATTTGCTCTTCATTTATCAGTCAAGATGAATTCACTGGTATTAAATGCTAGCACTATATATAGAACATAATCTAAAATAGTTTTATTTTGCATGTAATATTTATGGACTGATTTGATTGCATTTTCATATTCCTCAAACTCTTATACAACGAGCATGACAAAAATTATAGAAAAGTGTACTTACTGTCACAAAATTATTATCATTATTAATATTGCGAATGTAAATTTGGTGGTTTTGCGTCTTCCAAATCGGTCGTAATAATTCGTAAAAACGTAAAACAATGCAGGGTAATAGTCGTATTTTCGGGTTCATGCAAAACGAAAAATACTGCCACTGCACAGTAAATTAAAATATCCAGTGCAGTTCAAATGGCCTATAGTTCAGATCGGTATAATAAATAGATCGTTTTGAAAATAAATTCACACGTAAATCTCAAATAAAAGGTATCGATGAGAGTCTAAAATATTTACGTTTCCGCATAATTTTGTTTTAGGTGTTGTAGAGGCGATTATGCAGTCTTTCCATCAAGTGTTGACTTTTGAACAGGTCAAAATTTTTCTTCGAATTTTTTCTTTGGTGAAATGGTACTTTATAAAGTGCTCTTCAATAATAAAAATGTTTGATTTTTTGAAATGACATTGTGTGTCCAGTGATACTTCATTCAAAATATACTTTAATTTTCTGCATGACTGCAGAATGATAGATAAAAATGTTTATCCAAAACAAAATGGCAGTACATGAGTATATGATGTTAGAACTTTCATAAAGGGATCCTTTGGAATAGAATGCTATCAAAAAGCAGCAGTAAAATGAAATATAATTTTTTTATATTTACTAAGTTCTCTGTCCCTCAGAATGATGTATAGTAAAAATCTCATCATTTTTGCTGAGATTCAACAAAACCTTGTCATTGGAATTAGTTTCGAAGACGGCAATCACCTGCCATTTTGGGGGTCAAGGCATGTTTGTAATTACCAAACAATTATTTTTTTATTTGCTTGAGCAAGGATTTGCTTGATAAAGGATCCTCATATAAGGGTTCTCAAGTTATGTAACGTCATTTTGTTATAGATAAACATTTTTGTCCGAAATTTATTCTAGTCTTGAAGCTAGTTATGAACTAACATTTGATCAAAAATGAATTCAAAGAATAATGTCAATCCGTTCAAAAGTTAACAGGGGGGTTATTTCATGGACAGACCGTATATATCACAGGTACAATTAAACAAAAAGTTCAGCTTTGATTACGTTTTTTTCTATAGCCATAAAATTAACGAAAGTTAATGAACTGAACGAATGTATGTTTGTGTAGAAATCCTCCAATAGAATAATAGGTCAGGTGAATCAAACTAAGCATAAGCTCTAACTATAGAAAATTTTAGTAAGAGCATTTTTTCGAATATCCATCCATCAAACTGTGATAATTCAATACATTTTCCAATCGCGACTCCTCACTCCTCACCAATACTGATATCTGTCTGGGCGCTATACAATGAAATGACCAGGGGTTGTTTGAAATGCAACCGAGAAATGCCTGAATTGGAGATCAATAAAACTTGAATTCCATTGTTCATTCACTCAATTCCGGTTTTAGTGAAATATATATAGCAGGCTAGACTTCGGGATCTTTGTTCTGTTATGATTTGTTCAACTTTGACATTCTGAGTTCGTTGATACTACCTGAATTTATCGATGTGTTTCCCGAAATAGATATGCAATGTCCGAGAACAAAATAGCCAAAAAGACCACGCAATTTTTTGAGCTAAGAACAACAATTGTTCACTGGCGTTCCTCATTCTGTGAGGTAAATTGTTGTAGACCATTTATCCACAGCCGCCATGTTTTTGCTTTAATGTTTCTGTGTACAAACGTCTTGTGATGTGTATCTTACGAGTCATCAAACATTACCTCATTTTTGAGTAATTAGAGAAGAACAAGAATTCTATAGTTATGTTATTAACCCCAATTGTAATTCCGGGAACAATTTATCCAATAGGTATACAACAAATTTTATTCAAGATCTTCAAAATAATTTAAAAATCGCGAATACAGATCTGACATTCCATCAATGATTGGTTGATGATATCTGTTGATGCCATTCGTTTTTTATATCATAACCTAGTCGGTAACTGTCATGAACAAACAAAAATCAAACTTTTCAAAATTATCTGTATGTATCAAATCGGAAGAACACCAGTTATAGGTATTCTTGCAGACTTTATTTCCACACAAAAAAAAATTTAAAAATGATTTTCATCAGCAGCAGTTTTCTTCCACAAATAATTTGCTCAATTCTCAAATCAATAATAATGAACTGTTGCTACATTGGTCAAAATATCTCTTCATCAAAATGAATAATTCCTCGGTGAATTATAATTATTATTCGTTATAACGAAATAATATAATATAGATGGAACCTATGAAAAACAAGATGAAGAAAAATTATATGAAATAGCCCTTCTATATATAACTTTTTTCTTCGCTCACATTCACATATTAAAGTAATCATCTGTTGAAATAACGGCACCCATAACTACGACGTCCTGTATAATATGATTACTTTTTATATAAAAACAACTTCTGGATCGACCGAGACTGATTTTTACATTCATGCACTCATTTCATTCACTTCATCAACACCTCAATCGAACATCGGTGAATATGGAGAAACATTCAACAATCGGGTATTTTATGTTTGCAACCCTTTCTTTCGGGAGGACGGCCCTGTGGTATCATTCCCGTCCATTACTTTTCATTACTTCTTGAATTCTCGAGTAAACCGCGTGTGGCCCGACTTTCTTTTGGGAATAGAAGTTTCTCGTTTTCAGTATTTCCTTTTATTTTTATGTCGTTCATACATTTCGACTCGTGGACGGTTTTTGTGTTGCTCGAATAACTCAAAACGAAGAAGTTTCCAGAGTACGAAATAAGAAATGACACTTTATATTTCATGCTGCTGTTAAAGAAAAGATTATCCGCAGGAAAAATACATTTTTGCTCATGGGAGGTTCAGTGAACCGTCGAACAAAAACCATTTTCTGGCATCAATATTTTGTCCGAAATCTGACAAAATAAATCACACATCAACAATTTTGAACTGAAAGTGATTTACAGGTCAGAAATTGAAATATATAATAATTTCGTCTAACACATCGAAAATGATTGAGTGTAACATATTATCAATCAATTTTTCGTCAAGATTAAATCATTTCAATCTATTGGCAGAATAGAGAGTTGGAGATTTGGAAATTCTATTGTGTATCCAAATGTGCGACCTGCCAGTGTATTCATGACAGAAAAGTCATAGAAAAGTTGCGTATCTTCAGATTATGATGAATACGCTGAAGACTCACATTTATACAGTGCGGCTTGTAATAGTCCGCCCCTGTTAACTTTTGAAAGATTTGACGTACAAACTTAAAAAAAAACGTTTGGTGTGTTTCACCGATACTACTTTTTGAAATGAAACACATTGTTATTGCTCGATAAATGGCGCTGGGGTCACATCAACTAAAAAATCTTACTTAAATGGCATGGGGACATGTGTTACATCGTTGAAAAGATAATTCAATTCCCTTTTCAACCACCAACAAATTTTTTGAATTCCGTTCCATTAAAAAAAAAATCTGTCCCGTTATTTTACTTCAAACCATTATTTCAAAAGTTATCGTGATCAGGTAAGAAAAGGGATTCAGACCGCCAGATCCGCACTTATTCTGACATTTCAAATGCATGTTGTGAAAAAAAAATTATTGGATGGTTGAAAAGAGAATTGAATTATCTTTTCAACGATGTGACACACGACCCCCCCGCCATTTAAAATTTTTTAGGTTATGTGCCTCCTCGCGCCATCTATCGAGCAATCACATTGTGTGTAATTTTAATAAATAGTATCGGTGAAACCCAGTAAAAGATTTTTTTTCAAATTTGTACGTCAAACGGTTCAAAAGTTAACAGGGGAGGGACTATTAAAAGCCGCACTCTATAAGGTGGCAATCTATATAGTAGAATATGGTGAAACTACGATCGTTGCATTTGGTATATACAAGGCGTTAGCTCGCGTTTGACGTTCTTGTAATCTGTCACCTTCCTCTCAGACTCATCATTTCATGTGGTGGTTTCTTAATGGAGTTTCATCCAATACTCACCTATAAATACAGATGTTCCACAAGGATCCGTCCTAGCACCAACACTATTCATACTTCACGTCAGTGGATTGTTGGGAGCTATCTCTTTATATCCGTGAACGGTTCAAATATAAATCTGTCAATGTAAATAAATCTGTCAATATTTCATTGTTTAACCTGTATATTATTCAAACTAATGAAGGTTTTAATATTTAACCTAACCCAGACTATTTTCCTTGTTATCGGCATTTTTTTTTTCATTGGACTGAAACAAAAATTACGGTTCTTTTATATATCTACCCCTAACATTTCTCAAAATCAATCCAAATAACAATCAAACTAAGCTGAGTCAAGTGGTTTGGTGTGCTAACCGAAGATTTGCTGTGGCAACCGTTGTTGGAAACAAAAATTTCGTAAAACCGAAAAATGCCTGTCTCTCCACACAATCCCACAAAGTGGATATTGAGGCAAATATCTGACAGAAAACAACTACTTCCCCCTATGGATATTGAATTATATCTGTTTTCTATTTGTGCAACGTTCCTCACGGACACATAATTGCAAGTGCTACTTGTTATAAAGCCATTGAATATTAATCCTTCATTTTTGTTGGAAATGACCACCTGGAAACATACTCTGTTCGTTTTATGTACTTTTGGTCTCTGCTTGGAGACAGTGCTACCAGGAGGGTTACTTGATCTGTTGGCGGATGCCGCTGCGAATTACTTTATTGTGAGTCGCAGCTCCATTCGTAGGCGGATAATATAAGGCTCTTGAATATTATTATTCATATTTGTGGCACAAGACACATTGTCGTCTGACCTAACCTCCAGCCGGTGCTCTTCGCAAAGCGAAGCTTATGAAAATTACGCTTGACGATATTCAAGATAAAGGAAACTTTAATATTTTGAAAAATACCTCAAGATCCTTTGTTTTATCTGAAGACAAATAATTGAAAATTTTGAAGCTGTATAAAAAGTAAGCAAATTTTCGGCCTCCTACCACCACGCACCATCGATTTTTATCAATTATAAAAAAGGCAAATGCTCTGTTCAGTGCGTAGGCGTGAACACATTTGGTAAAATGTCGGCAGAGATCGCTACCTACCTAACCCGGAACGTTACACAGTTCACAGTTTTACACGATCCACGGCAACGTTTCTGGCAGATTCAGGCGAAGGGATAACCAACATAAAACGTCTTGGGGTGTGGAAGTCAACTGCTCTGACTCTTGGTTATTTGGAGGACTCATTAGAACAGAAGAAAACCATCTCGAATAAATTACTTCCATGTTTTGACAACTAGCAACCGTCTCCGTCATCTTCATGTACTTTGCAATTTACGAGTGTTACTCTTAACAACCAATTACCACCAACTAACTACTGTGGACCGGCTATTCTGACTCATTTGATTTGCAGAATGCAACATATTGTGTTTTTAACATTAATGGTGAAAATAATTTGTGGATTTTCTTCGAAAGTTTTGTATGTTGAATAAAATATATATTTTCAATGTACTTTTTGAATGAATATACTGGAGTTTAATCCCAACACCAAACCACTATTTTCAACACCTCGACACGTGTTTCGGTCACCAAGAGACCATCTTCAAGAGGAAGATTCAACTTAAATTAAAAGTGGTGACCGAAACATGTACCGAGGTGTTGAAAATAGTGGTTTGGTGTTGGGATAAAACTCCAGTATACTCATTACTACACCAAAGGTTCTGAACAGTACAGTGCAAGTACTTTTTGAATCTTTATGCAGTCGTAGAAAAAAAAAGTTTCTAGTTCATGCGTAAAGTGTCTTTCCCCACCTTGACTGCTTTCCCAACGGCAGTCGCGTGCGGAAAAGTATCACTTTCCGCATTTGTTAGGGAAATAAGTATTTCAGACATACAATCGATTGCAGTCCCCAGAATCACATGCAAACATTTACATTCTATCAAAAAAGGGCCATTTGTCTCGTAGATATACTTTGCTTACAAGCCGCTCACTCCTCTGGAACACTGTACACAGAGAAAAATGGACGAGTTATAATGGTGGAGCTACATAGAAAAGGCTGTAAAAATCGCCCCAAACAACATGTGAAATTATTCCACAGTAGGTAACTATCGCTAATGAAATACAAAATTTTTATGCTAAATATAAAACCACATGAAACTCACAAAACTTTTTAAATTTACACAAAAATGTGTGACTATAGGAAAAAACACTGGAAAAAGTTACCAAAAAGAAATATCTCACCACAAAGCCTGTGCGGTATTACGAAACCGTATATTGGTGAACACATGATTTATAATAACTCAATTCCTTCATTTTCGAATGGGTTATGTAGTTTTCCTTCAAAGATGTGAATGGAATGGATCCTTGCGACCACCGTACATAGTAATGCGTCAGGTTTTTTTCATTAACCACTATATGCAGAAATATTTTTAGAAAAGATGCTGAATAGCAGATATCCCTACAATAACCAATTCAAATGAATATTCATTCAATAAGTAGAAAAACTCAATAAGACGAAAATTCAAACCACTAAATTAACATCGTGTCCACGAATTAGAATAATTCCAGACAAAGCTCACAAATTCATCCCACCAGACTAGATAAAACAACATCCGATATTCTCATCATCAAATACCATCTCATTTCCCGATATAAATGCCTTGTATTATGCCGAAAAACAAGTTGCCGACTAAAACAAAAAGCAAATTCAATTCTCCGCCGTCAAAATGTTCAATTAGGAAGTTTTGATTAGCGAATTGGATATCACGGGATTCCTTCGGTGGTATTTTGCGTGTATATACCTGCGAGACTTCCATCGCACGCTTAGGCTTCATAATAGCAATTATGAGAATATCGAGAGCAGTCTGTATTGTTTTAACTCGACGATGATATTACAGCAAAAAATATCGTGGCATTGAACTACATGGTTGAGATGCGGGGAATATTCTGAGTGGAAAGTAGCAGTATTTTGGTTTCTCTTAGTCACACGAAAGTAAGTACTCCACAATAAACATGGAGAGTAAGTTAACACTCTTCATCAGAATTGTTAACTTGTTGTGGAACATATTATGTAAAAAAAAAATTCTTTTAATGTGTCCATCAGTGGAAGAATTTTCCATACTTCATTTGCTGCCTTTGGCATTGTATTATTCGTAAAATAAATATGTTATGAAAGGGTTTTCTACATGAGACTGCGAATGCCAATAAAATCGTTCATCAACTTTTCATTAGGACCATTCGAAATAGTACTGCTCTAGCATATTAACGTTTTCTATGGTGACTCATGAATTTTTTTTGGAGCGGAAGAATTTGTTGACCGAAGTAGAGAAAGTCATACAATATGATTACAATAAGGTAAGCTTGGGTAAGTGTGAATTTGGGGCAAGTGTGAGTTTGCTCTGAATCTTCGCTGAACTAGGCAACAGCCCAATGCCATCTTTCGAGGAAACGCCTATACTCATAATAAATCCATAACCATCATATAAAATAAAATAAAGTTCTTGTGAATTCGAAATGTTTTCCTAAATTTCCTAACCTTCAATTCATCAATCCAAACGAGTTAAAATAACAACTGTGCTTCCATTACCACTCGTCAGAAGATGGGGATCAATGAAATTCCCATTCGATTTTTCAGATTTCTACCTGCAAACTTTTTTTTCAACAAATGTGCAATCTCACGAGTATTTTTTGTTCAATAGGGTATTTCAAATTCAATATTAATAGTTCATAACTATGTTTTGAATTAAGACATCTCAAAACAAACAAATTGTGGTGAAAGTTCCTTTACTGTTCACTCATAATTTTCGCAAAGAGAGATTTACGTGCATTAATATCTTTAAACCTTGTCTGAACGTTCTGCGATTTTTTTCTGAATGATTCACTTTGATATTCCAAAACTATCCCTCTTTTGATGTTTCGCATTAGAAAACGCCTGTAAATTACTAGAAGAATCAAAAATATCAACAATAATCAGCTATAACATAAACTATTTCTTTACAGCAATAAAATACCTCAGCGTTACATATATGCAACACAGAACTTTTGGGTAAGCTATGTCAAACACTAAAACAGTTTCTTTCATGTTGAAAAA
The DNA here is from genome assembly GCA_958502065.1 of Chrysolina americana. Lineage (NCBI taxonomy): Eukaryota > Metazoa > Arthropoda > Insecta > Coleoptera > Chrysomelidae > Chrysolina > Chrysolina americana. The sequence goes on along the minus strand of OY293418.1, from coordinate 46,788,173 downwards.
ATGGAATATTCTCAAATGATAAATGAACATTGTTTTTTCAAATAAAATAAATTTTCATCGTAGGTTGTATTCATATCAAAGAGACAATTTTCAATTATCATTTGAGAATATTTCCTTTTTTCATCCAAGAGGTTGTCTTCCACATCTGACTTCATGAACATCCTGGTCATATTTCCAATAAATTCAAAGTTTCTTTCAATTTCAACTTCATGCACAAGATGGTGCAAATACACTCATCACCTCCGATCAAATAACACAACCTAGATGAGTAACTCTCCGCTCACACCTTTGCGTGAGCGTTGTTCACTGAAATATTGAGGTTCAATAAAATAGAAATAATGGAAACCCAATATAGAATGGAAACCTGAAATTATGATGGAAGAATCACCTCATGATTTTAAGAATAGCCGATGCTCTAATTTTCATGTTTTATCATAATTCAATAATTTTGGTCTTTTCCAATACGGTTTCCCTTTGTCAATAGTTACGACACTGGTAGCTTACGTATGAAATGACATATTTTGATTTCCAGCTTTAAATGGTCTTTTACACATAGTTTTACACATAGTTTTACATATAGTTTTACACATAGTTTTACACATAGTTTCACACAAATCAACTAAGATTTTGCCCTTTATTCAGGAAAAAACACTTCAACAAGCCAAATACTGCTTATGGTTATTGCATCTTTAAAAAATTGCGACATGGCAACAATGTCATGGTTTAAGGGATTAAATTATGAAAAGATTTTACCTTCAGTATATACTATTTGAGTATTACTCATTTAGGTTGTGTTACTTGATCGGCGCTCATCACATATATTATTACATTAAAAATATTGAATGTTGGAATAGTGTTTTGATAATTCATAATACAGAAAACTGGATTTTTTGTTGAAATTTCAAAGATCTGATGTTCATCTGCCATTGTTCAAATTTGTTTTGGTTTTTTATCCGTCATCCGGGTTCACCCTTACAAACAACCCTCAAAAGTCTTCAGGTCAATTGTGCGACCTAGCAATGACAAGTAACTATCTAACCTTTTAACGTGCTATCCTAAGGTAGAAATACAAATTACTGTGAAACAACCAAAGTTTATAAGAAATATAAGGATATTTCTCAATAGGATGGGCAGTGCGCCCTATACACAAAGACCTTGAGCATAGTAACGTACTTACTCAATCCACAATAGCAACTCTTACATATAAGTTACTCAGAGCATTCACAAATCAACAATTTCTCTCTATACTTCTAGTCATTACTACACATACTTTTCCACATATTCATCGTTGCGCAGGATGATGATAATGTATGAGAATATGTTATTTTTTTCTTTAAACTATGAGTAACCCAAAGTCGATTTCATTTGAGGAATTAATAAATTCTGAGAGTATACAAATGAAGTAATTGATTTTCAGAATATTATCGAAGATAAACAATAATGGAGTACGTGATCAATCGCAGATATCTATTTAATCCTGAGTTTACACCTATGTTATAACTACTACTATAATATTCGAGCAGAATAAAACGCATTGTATTGAAAGGACGGCTATTTGTTGACTGGCAAATACTTTGATTTTGATTTGTTTCAGAGGAAAACAATAATTTTTTGTGTCACCAGTAGACATTTTTTCGTTCAATCATCTATTAAATTCCCCAATAACAAAATTAGTAATGACAATAACAATCATATTATTGTTAATTGAAACAGTGGTTCTCATCATAGGGATACTTTGTGGATTGATGGACACGGTACTATCAAATCTGAAAATTATACCGATTTACCGTGAAGCGGCAGAAATCATTGCCGGAAATATGCAGAAGACCGTAATTCTTGGTTCACTCTGCCTACTCAGAGCACATGATTCTCGAACTCAGTAATCACTCACTTTACGGACGTGGGACATGGGGAGTGTTTACTGGGGTTAATGACACACCAGCGCGCCCAACAGATATACCGGGGCTCCAAAGACAGGGCCTGAGAAATTCTTTAAAAGGGATAAAAATCGATACTCGTGAGAAGACACCTGTGTTGCCTTATGCCTTATGCTACAAGGATTATTAAGTCCTTTGTGGAGAATGAAGAATTCCGAATATATTGAAATTGCAATAAGCCTAAAATGTAGTCCTCCATCGTACACCAAAGTAGAACAATTACAGTCGTGGAATTTTCTGTTACGGGGGAAAAGAATAGCAATTCATCATAATATCACTTCGGAAAACACTAGCTTTTTCGGAATACTGTAGTGAAATAACTTGAAAAAATATTACCGATTGCTTTCTACTTCACCACGCTGGGTTTTCACTGTGTTCTCTTATTCTAGAGACTTTTGCTATCCTCACGTTCTTCGTTAGTAAAAACGTTTTTTCAAGTAACCCTGATATCTAGTGTAGAGGCAGAAGGAAACCCCAGATGCAAGTCCATTGCAGTGCAACTTCTACCACCAACTTCAGTGTTCTACTCTCCTCAGCTATCGCTATTTTCTCAAAACGAAACGTCAACCAAAAGTGAAATGTAGAAAGCAACAAGCAACGAACGTGAAGCGGTTTTTGTGCGGTATTCATACAACGGTAACGAAGTAACAAGATACATGCGAAAATACATCTATTTTGATGTAACGTGAGAGTTCTTTTCAATTTACGCCAAAGTCGACGAAGCAAATACTTACTCGCTGAACAACAATAAAGCCGCCTTTCATAAGCTTGTCTCACCGCATGTTTTTCCTATGTGCGGTGTCTGCTCTATACCTCAACTCCAGTATTGGTTCTGACATCTTGTATATATACAGTGTTTGTCTAACGTTTTGAAGTCTGCTCTGTACCTACTATGAAGAATAGATGTAAAGAAATTAAACAAAATATATCATATTATATCCACTTAAGTTCACAGCATATGGGAAACTTTTTTATTATTGCGAAATGAAGTTATTCTTTATAAAAAGTTGTGCATGATCGAAAACTTGGAACACAATCATCAGATATTGATTTTTTTCAGTCGTATACCATTTTTCTTGAAAATTATGAATTCGATGCAGGAGTACAGTACTTTTATTTTTTACTAAGTACGTCAAACATGAGGTTGTTTGGAATTGTAAAATACCTTCAGATATGTATGCAGAATTTATATGAATTATAAGTAATTTTCAATAGAAAATGCAAAATGATAAAGAAAAACTTAGATAAATGTGATTCAATATCAAAAATTTTTATGGAAAGAAGTTATTAATACTGAAAATAACATTACGATTTTCAATAACATGTACCTGCCACAAAGATTTTTATTTTTTTTCACATTTTTTTTGGAAAAAACTTTCCTATTGTCCATAAAAATTCTGCACTTTTTAATTTTCAATATTTTTTTCTCATAATTTGACAATGTCAAAAATAAATTTATAGTTTTGAAGAAATCTCGTATACGACAGAAAAAAATGTATATATGATGGTTGTATTTCAGGTTTCCGATCATGCAGAATTCTTTATAGGGAATAATAATAATTTTTTTTCGTAATAATAATAAAAAAGTTTCCCATATGCGGCGAACAAAAGTAGATACATTTTTATAAGTACTTGGTAAATTTGAATTGGTATAACTATGGATAACACTGAAAAATTAAAAAGAGAAAATTTATACTTTTTGATAAATAGTTGATAACAAGGCCACAAATATAAGTAACAATCAGGGTGAGGTTCATTGAAAAAATTAATGTTGCTGAAATGGTAAAAAGGGTTTTCTGAATGTTGCTGATGTGTTTTCCCTTTTCCACGGTCCTTTATTAAGGCCGATTCAGATCAGGGTTTTTGAAGCACAAGTGGTCTTCTACTCACGTTTCTATCACAAGAACGTATTTTATTTGGTTCTGTAATAATTCTGTCAATGCTGGAATACTGCTATATGCGAGTTTTTCCAATAATCCCGATGTATTTTTCAATGTATCATAATATAGGTCTCATGAAAATGTGCACACATGTATCTGAGTCGGTCTTAAAAGTAGTGAAAAATACAGCGGGATTATTTGAGAAACTCAAATAGCATTACTACCTAATAATTATGTAAATAAATAATAAATTATGTTCTTGTGATATAAACGTGAGTAAAAGGCGGTTAAACTTCCAGTGCTTCCAAAACCCTGAATGAGCACGCATTTATCATCGGCTGTCAAATTTCTAGCTGCGAATATCGGTAATTTATCGGTTGTAAAAAACAAATAGAAATAGCTAATCTTATCTTAACTGTCTAGTTCCTTATCAAATTACGTTCAGTACTTGATATAGACCTATTTGAAACATGCTTTCACCTATACTATATATGTTTGTGATTGCACAAGGAGAGAATGCATAGTTACATACACCGAACCCAAAAATTATTTTAAAAAGCTTGATTATGCCGGATGCGCTAGTTTCTTTCATTGATTATAATTGAATTTGGAGATCCTAGCTTGCAAAATTCAAAATTCAGTTGTGTACTGAAAAGTTTATCAATGGAATAGTTTATGCTTTGTAAAGTTATATATAGAACACACACATTCTCGAAAAACTGCAAAACAAACAAAACAACATTGCAAAAAGGTTTCATTTTATCAAACCCCGTTGTTGCTCCAGGTTACGTTCTATCATCTTCACATATTCCCCACCGAAGTTCTTCTTTAACACGTTGACTGTCGGGCTCATATTTTCATTATTGGTATCAGAGCCGAGGCAAATCAGAATTCGCGCCCCGGAAACCATTAGACACTACTATACGTAGATGATACCTACAGAAATTAGTATATCTTTGATATTTGGTAGTCTGGATCCAAAAACTCATATTTTTTCAACTTGGTCTTTAAGATAAGTGGAATGTTTGGTAGAATTCCCTTTGGAGAGCGTGATATTGTGGAAGATTTGCCATAGACTTGAAATACCTATGTTGTATTACTCCAGTTAAACAAGCGATTGGCATTGCTGATTTACAAAAATTACATTCCAAAGGTCATATCTTCGCTATCAGCCGTTTTAGACTAGGTACATCTCTTTATGCATCACCTCGACAAAAATTGTACTGAATAGTGCTTTACCCGAGAAATATATACTCCAGACATCAGACAACAACTAGAAACCGTTGCTCTTCGTCAAACACAATTCGCTATCATTAGGAAAGAGGACAAAAGAAGTACCACCATTGTATTTCGCTCGAAGATAACGTCTTCGGTTAGACATTTCAATATGCAAACGATGTAATGAGTTTATTAATGGATAACATCCTACGATTAAACCGGATGATTGGCAGGATAATCAGTATTTAGCAGCATTAATGACGGCTCAACGTGTTCATCATCCAGCATATCGGATAGAGTTTCATTAGTCCCAGGGGCGTACTCAGCTCGAACGCAGATAATTTTCCCTTTGTTGTGATCTACTTTTGTTCTCACACATGTTATTATACCCGATGCTGCTGTTTTCGAGTTTGTTATCTATTTCATTATTCGAATATTTGACGAGAGTCCAGAGTGGGCCTACCAAGCTAACATTCAAACATTTCAATAAAATCCGAAGTGACTAAAAAAAAATTCTATTCATTCCAAATAAAACGATTAAAAGGATTTTTAAACTAATATTTTCAAAAAAAAACTGACAGATCTAATGATAACAACGTTCAGTAGGAATCGTAAAAACTAGAAATGTGAAGAAAAAGTAGATAGATATATTGGTATTACCTACTTATTTGAGGCTGACGACAAAAAGAATGTGAAAAATTTCTTCTAGTCAATTCCTGAACTATTGGAGGTGGAATAGTGAACGATAATTGTTTTTATTTTATTTGTTATATCCGTCAACCAGCTGCACCTTTACGAGCAACTCTCAGAAGTCAAACACTTGTGCGAGCAAGGGAAGACGTAGGCCTTACCTTTTAACGTGTGATGCCATGCACGAGACCAGTGACCATGCTGGGAATCAAAGCAAGCGCTCTACAATCACGACCACCACGGCCCATAATACTCAACGACTTTGGACATATCTGTTGAGAAGAGGCGAATTAACAACAACAAGTAAGAGGGTTTAGAACAGAGGTTTCGCTGGTGAAACGAAAAGCTTTCATCTGAATAGTTTGGCGTTAAAATACAGCTATATCTAATGAAATATGATGCATCTTTTGACACGAAACGTTCAACAATCTTTCGAAAACTTTTTCCGGAACTTAACAAGATATAGTACTGCTAGAGTATGCCACGGGTAATAACATATCCCACTTGATAACACTGCACACTGTGAGATTTGCTCTTCCGAAGAAAAGTTATTGCTATCGTTCACTTAGAACTATTTCATTCATATCTCACTAGAAGGCGACAAATCATTGAAATATAGGTGAGTTATGGAGTGAAGTTACTTACGTATATCTGGTTACCCCAGAGAAAGCGGAAAAAATCAAATGCATAACTTGTAATCAAACTAGCATTTACCACAATACCTGATTTTAATCAGATAGTGGAGACTAACATATCTTGGAAGGGAGGTGGATATCCATTTGAGATAGGATAAACATATGAATAAAAAGATGAAAAAAACTCAAATCAACTCTTTTCACATTTGAACAGCTGAAAAATATCCTCAACAAGAATACAAAATTGAAATAATTCACTTTTCTCTTGTGCATTCACAGTATGGCATATCAGCATGCGGAAAAACATAAATGTCATTGAAAAAATGTTGAATTCAAAAATATTTTCTAAATATATCATATAATCATATAAAACATATATCATATCTTGGTGATATCCTGATATTCAATTCAACAAAAATATATATCTCCACAAAATCTTATGCCTTGAACAGATAAATTCAAAAAACTTACCTGCTATTACATGAAAAAAATACACGACACACACAAAATACCGAGAATAAAATAAATAAAGCCGTAAAGTGAATATAACAGCAACTCGAATATATTCTCGAGTGCCACTGAGTATATCAATGTTTAGCCATGTTTATGTGATGAATATGGTACAAAATATTCAAAGATAATAGATTCCATAACATGATTTACATTGTAGTTGAGTCAGAATACCATTGTTTTTAACAGTATGCATATTACTGGTCATCACAGAATTTTATCTTTATTAATTCCAGAACAAGAGTTTATTAATTTAAAATTGATGTATTCACAACTGTCTGTATATATTTTTCCTATACTTACTGTTTTTAGTGAATGGACTTATTATTATAATCACTTCCTGCACCCATCATTTTCTAGTTTAGCGAGCTAATATGGCAGATCAGTGGGAGATATCACTAGTTTATATCCATGCTGAAGGGCCACAAAATACGGGTTTCATTTAGAAAATTTGTGTTATTTTTTGAAGTATAGTTTTGAATGAGAAAATATTCAAAACAATATAGTGTTCGGAAAACAATGATTTCAGGAAAACTAAATAAAATTAGCAGTGGGCACAGAATAATTATAAGTTAGTACTTAGTGAATGAAAAGTAATAATTCTGACTACGGTCGAAAATATGTTTCTCTCCCCACATTTCCACAAGGTGGCATCAACATTGGTCAGTGACAGAAAACAACTACTTCCCCTTAAGGACATTGAATTACATCTGTCACCCAGTCTTCCAATTGTGCAATGTTCCTTAAGGAGGACACTATTGCAAGTGATGATTGTAATGAAGCTATTGACTATTATCATTGACATTTTGTTACATATGCACGTTTCGTAAAAAAAATCCCATCATATTTCACATATTGATATTTTTATGACCATTTTTCCAGGTTCTTGATAGTGATGGAAATTATTCGGTTTGTCATTGTTGTTAGACTGTTAAGGATTTGTTATTCTGAAAGAACTGTATATGATAATGCCTTGCCCACTACTCTATTCAGTATAAGTCCAAAATCGTCTGGTTGAATTCACCAGTTCCTTTTACGAAGCGTCGTCGATCGTACAACTAATTAATGCTTATCACTTGTTCGAACGCTGCCAGAATCTTCAATCGACCAGCTCTGCAGTCCTTTTGCCGTCCTAACTCAATTGCCAATGTCCCGTTTACAATCCATTAGGCTGAAACATGGCAAATTATAAAATTAATGGAAATCAATTTGTAGTTTCGAGTATACGTTACAGCGGTGATAACAGACGGTAATTGGTTATTTGAGATCAAGTTTCATATAAAGAGTAAGTTGATATCGAACCTAGTGGTCGTTAGAAATTTCATTATTCTAAGAATAGTTCACTTATTTGGCATGAGTATAGTTTTGAAGGGTGAGAATATAAAAATAGTAGAATACTTCAGGAAGACTCATTTAGAAAAAAACTGTTATGAACTGTAGATTCAAATGCAGAAATACTTCAAAAATGGTTCACTGGTAACTAATTAAATCCTCCATCATTTCCGCGAAAGAAAAACCAGGATTGCTAATGGTCGACTGGAGTAAAATTCGTGTGGAAACAGTTTCAAACTGATCCACCGTACTATCTGTCAACCAAGTTTCTTTAGACTCAAAAGTTTCTTTCGAAGTTGGAAGAAAAGTTCAACGCAACGTGTAGCGCCGGCTTTACCAAGCTGGAGTTGGTGCATGCGTTTTGTAAAATTTGTTTTCGGAGAGAGATCAAGTTTCATGTAAAGAGTAAGTTGATATCGAACCTAGTGGTCGTTAGAAATTTCATTATTCCAAGAATAGTTCACTTTTTTGGCATGAGTATAGTTTTGAAGGGTAAGAATATAAAAATAGTAGAATACGTCATGAAGACTTATTTAAAAGAAACTGTTATGAACTGTAGATTTAAATGCAGAAATACTTCAAAAATGGTTCACTATTTGAGTCATTGACATTGAATTTTGAGTCTTTTCAGTTACTATCCTGAGTATTTCAGTCAGTCATTTAATTCCCGCATCACGGAGTCTTTCAATCACTTGTATTTGAATTTGAGTCTTGTAAACATTTTAACGACATATTTTCCCCTCGATCTAACCTCCATAATCGCCCTATAATATAATATTCTATAAGAACGAAGACGTTTCAAATCTGAAGAACCTTCCGGGTGCTGGACTTCTTGAGTACAGGAAATTTTGTATGTGATTAGCTCCCACCCAACTTTAATTGAAGAGTATAACTTATATAAGGTCGAAGTGCCAAAAATAAAAAACGAAAATACTTATTTAATGAAAACTTCTGTTCCTGGTATTAAAACAAAGTCTGTAAGGCTAAAGAGATCGGCAGAAATCTCGTCTTATAAAATTGGGGATGGCACATTGATCGTTTTAATATAAAATTCATAATATTATAGAAATGGCACTTATAGAAGTTATATCCTTCAATTCTTAACTTTTTATATTTATTGTAAAATTTGAGTTTAAAAATGTGTTGACAAAATCCGTTAACATTTTTGTAATGTGCCAGTGTCCTTAGCCATACTGTATGAATATCATGATGTCAATTCATTTAGATTTGTGAAAATACAGATATACGGTAGAATTAGCAGTTATTATGAGATTATGTTCACTCTCAACGGACTACTAATTACTAACACCGTTGCTTGAAATAACAATTGAAGCAATTAAGCTATTTCTGATTCATTTCAACAACGTAGATTCCTGACTCTGAACACGTAGACTGGACTTGTTTACAAACAACTTGCATAGAGAGAGATAGAGTACATAATACATAATTTTGGAATGCGTTGTCTCGAAGCATGACAATATACCATGTTTTTAAAAATCATTAAATTACCACTTTACTCTAATTCACGCGAAATCAATTCAAAACGAACATTTCACATAAAACATCTCATGGACTCTGTCTCACTGCTACCGTGTCATGGTTCAAATATTTGATAGTTTATACTTCAGAACCTTTATTTGTGGTTTTCTTTATGCTCGCTGCTAAATAGTGAAAATAATTAAAGCAGACAATAACAGTGCTTTGGGTATTTTTTTAAATGATTGTGGTTCCGCCAATTGCAAAAAACAGATTTTGAACCCCTTCAGAATACCAGGGTTATATGCTTGTATTGACAACCAACGTGAACGACAACAGCTGTCATGGAATTAAAAGTTCAATAATTCGATATTTCCAAAACACTCTTTAGTTTAGATGAGCATAATACGATAATATGAAATATCATTCTTAACATTTGAATAAATGCAATGAAGGTAGCCCAATTTACAATGTACGATACTTTCATTCGCATATTTGGAGAGTATACCAAAAGTTACTAGAGCAATGTGCCCAAACTTTTGAAAATGTTCAAGAAATATAAATATATCCTTAGAATCTCTAATTTTTTTATTTTTCCTTTATGTCTCCAGAACTAAAAAAAGATAGATCAGATTTTTTGTTTCACGTTATTGACCTCTGAAATACAAAACTTATTCCAAGAATACTATGCCGTTCAAGTACATGACTGAGTATTAATAAAGGACGAGTCGATCTTCACATTCCCTCATCTCTGCGTTTTTATTAGTTTCAGTGTCTTTTACAAGATTTTTTTCCTGGAAAGTAGTGGTTGAATATTGTGATAATTGTGTACATAAAATTTTTCCCCCGGTTGGTTTATATCCTCATTTGGAAAATATTTTTTCTCAATCCTCCTCTAATGAAATATTTTTGAATATTTCTTTATCATGTTGCTGAAAAATTCTACTTTTTATTTTGCTTTTTTAAAGTGACTCATTTATGTTGTCTGGCAAGGACTCACTTCACTGAATGGATGGTTTTCACTATCGTTTCTAATTTTCAGAATTGTTTCAATATTCTTCTGACAATAACTCGAACCAAACCTAGTTATAAGCAATATGTCAACATTAAATCAACAAATTAATCTTAGCAAAAAGCACGACCACAATATATTATTTCCCATAAACAAAAGAAATTAAACGTGACTGTCGTCTAATAATTCTTCCACAACTAATAAACTCCATGATATTTATGGGCTTCCTTACACTTTTTCGCAATTCTATGTGCCAGATATTTATTTATAGTGTCGTATGGAAGCTTTTAGTTGCTGATAATACGTGTGGGAGAATATTTTAATTATGGCGGTTCTGGTTCGGCTGATTTTTCAAGTTGATTTCATAGGGAAAGAAGTCCATTATTATATTCGCAACACACTTCCTATTGCAATTCATTTTAAGGTTCTATTGCAATTTTATTTTATTTTTAGTCTTCTATATCACAATTCAAATTATCCTTTTTCCGAAATATGTCTATATTTTTACCCAAAATCTCATCACAAATCACGTTAGCATTCTTTAAATCCTTTGACAACCACCACCAACCCCATTTTCAATAAAAAAAAGTAATAAAATTGATAATACCTATTTTCAAATAATGCTTCAGATTGAAAGGAATCCAAGACATGTCAAAAACACTTATGACAAAAATTAGCATTAAAATATGCTCATTTATACAAATATGTTGTTGCAACGATTTAAGGTTTATCAACTGGAATTATTCATTAATTGAGAATCTAAAATGTAATCCATCATCAATGAGCAATAACATAAATCAATTGCTAAATCTAAATGAATATTTGCAAAGTATGCATACTAACACTGCCTACGTGTGGCAAGTCAATTTCTTTGTATTATAGTTTCAACAGAAACTTTTTCCTCGGGTCAGTTCTGTGAGACAGCTTGTCGAAAATGTAGAGGTGTTTTTAAATTAAATGGAACATAGGAAGGATAACAAAATAAGACCAATTGATAACTGGCCCGTTATGAGCCCAAGGTTGATAACAGATTATGTGTCAGGATATCTTTTTTCATTAAGATGGACTTTGGATAACAGTAAATTGGCCTCATTTTCTTACTCCTATGTTCCGTTTACAGTCAGAATTTCTGTATATGAAGGGGTTTGAAACATATAGTTACATAGTTACAGTATTGACTAAAAATTAATATCTGTAGCTGCTACTAGTGTGTAAATAAATCCACTCAAAGAATGTTTCCCTTCTCTCTGAGAGTCAAGGAATGGCTATCTTGAGAGAGATCGAACCAAGAAGACCATACCATCTTCGTCACAGAAAACAGTCAATGAAATGTGAATCAAATAATTTCCCTTGGATTAACGTCACATATCTGCTACAGAATTTGCTGTTGTCCATGTGCGCCTGAAATATGTCCATCTACTCGACACTGCATTCGTTTTACTCGACTCAGTATTCCTTCCGGATAACAGAAATTCCTCTTTTTCAATTGCGTTTTTCTCCATCGTACAATTTGGTATAATTTTTCCTTCATCATCTGCTTGTCACCCCTCTTCATCACCAGTAATTAAATTGGAACCAACATTTCTGAAATGACAAATTGAAGCTGCCCATCACACTTGGCCGAGCGCATATCAAATATTACGGGTTCGTTATTCACGTGTTCTTTTTCTCTCCGTCGCCTGTTAATAACTCAGCAGAGGTAGTGTGATTTTTGGGAGTTAATTAGAATTTTTTTGGTAATTTGTTTGGCTGCTTTCAGACGTCCAGATGCTGTGTCAACGGACAAATTGTTAAGCATTATTTGCGTTGATTCATGTGTTTGCTTTTTCGAACGCCGAGTGTTCGTGAAATATGGAGAAGATAAAAGTTTCAGTTGCGTTCAAAATATGAATTATTTTTACTAGTTTATTTTCTATTCGTATGATTTGTGTAGATGAGTTCAAAAGCCGGTGTCACACAATGCAGAAAAAAGGCATTCTCATTCTATTAAGGGTCTCCATCCCTGAGAAAAAATTGAGTCAGTAACGATTTTTTCTTCTTGTTTGATGGAGGAATGTATGAGTTTATGAAAATAAAAAATATAAAGGAATATTCTTTATGTTTTAAATGAATGAACAGTATATTTTCTCTCATTTCTGGGCATTGTTGTTCATTTCTACCATTAAAACGAACGAATATTTTTGTGTGGTTTCATTTCAGTATTGAAGTCCATCATTTATTCAGTTGAATGTTTATCTCCCGTTTTTCTCGAAGCTTTAATTTTTGTTCAGATAATTTCATGAGAATGTGTTGTTTTCGCCAAAAACCCAAACTCGTGATGTTGTCAGATATCTCACGTTTCCATGATATCTCAGAGCATCTGCAATGAAAATATTCATAAAAGAGAGAGGGGGGGAATGAGAGATCACCAACTGTTTTACGGTGTTCGAGAGAACAAATTCATATTCTTTAGACAAAATTTAAATGCTTCAATGTATGTTCTTGTAAATTTGTGAATAATATAATAATAATAATGAAATTCATTCATCTTTCTTGATCCTGCAATGATAATATAAGAGATGTCATGAAAGAAAATAGTACAAAATAAAAAAAGTGTAGATACATCAGCACATAAAATCACTGGAAATGCTATACACACACTGTCCTATTAAAAATTTCTCCAGGGGCCCTTTGAAGATTTTATGGTCTGTGATATTTTTTAGAGAAAATGAGAGGTAATTCTTTGCTATTATACTGAGAACTTGATTCGTAAAGGGTTGTTGAATGCTTAGGAACACAAAATTGTTGGCCAAATTTTGTTAAATAGTTATGAAAATCAAACAAAATTTAAATGCTTCAATGTAAATTCTTGTAAATTTGAAATAATATAATAATGATGATTAAATTTATTCATCATTCTTGATCCCACAGTGGTATATTTCACGAGAGATAAAAGAACAAAATAAAAAAAAGTATACATTGGAAATGCTATACACAAAATATTTATAAAAGTGGTAGAGAAAGGGGGAAAGAGAGATCGCCAACTGTTTTGCGGTGTTCCAGAGAAAAAAAAATGTATATTCTTCAGACAAAATATAAATGCTTCAATGTAAATTCTTGTAAATTTGAAATAATATAATAATGATGATAAAATTTATTAATCATTCTTGATCCCACAGTGAAGGAATATTTCACGAGAGAAAAAGGTACAAAATAAAAAAAGTATACATTGGAAATGCTATACACACACTTTTCTATTAATCATTTCTTCAGGCTCCCTTTGAAGATTTATATTTTTTAGAGAAGATAGGAGATGGAAGATGCCATTAAACTAAGGACTTGATTCATAAAGGGTTGTTGAATATTTAGGATAAAAAAATTGTTGGCCAAATCATGTTGAATAGTTATGAAAATCTTGGTTTTTAGAAAACTCAGAGAAATGTTCTTTATCATATAAAATACATTTGAAGAGACTGGAAGTGATGTTGAAATTTCATGGTTTTTGAAATGATCTCTATGTGTTTGATTTATTTTAAGTTGAATATAAACCTGATGAACCTTTTTCGTGAAATTAATGCTCTGGATTAACTCGTTGCGTTTCCAGTTACCATAATTATTATAGGTTATAGTAGAATACACTAGTGATTAGTAGACTTGGAGAAGCTGTCCAGTATTGAAACTGTTTTTAGTTGCAGTATAGCATTGTTTATTTTATCACTGGCATAGTCTAGATATCCAACTCATATTACTGTCAAGCATTACTCCTAGAAATTTTGTTTCAGTGGATAGATGAATACTCTCGCTTTCAACTTGGACGGTGAAGTGGCTAGTTAATTTATTTCCAAAAGAGAACTGCATTCCTACAGTTCTATTGCAATTTTCTGATCAGAGAGGTTTTTTTGCACCACAGTGTAAATTTTTCAGCCAGTATGTTAAGCTCATAGGCAAGCTCGGTTGGGGTTTCAGCATCTGCTGCTAGAGTAGTGTCGGCATATAATACAGTGTACTCAGCGTTAGTATGTAAAGAAAGATCATTAACGTTTAGCAAGAATATCAGTGGACCTAAGATGGATCCTTGGGGAACTCTCCGCTCGACGTCTTTAAATTCTTATCTGTTATTTTCAATCTTTACACAAATTCTCTTCAAATTGAGGTAAGAGGATAACCAGCAAAGAAAATCTCTAAAACCCAATGCACTTAGTTTATTTTTTATTATTGATAGATGCATGAAGTCGAAAGCCTTGGAGATATTGAAAAAGAGCGCATCAACGTACCTCTTTTTATCAAGTTGGCTATGAATATGTAATTGAAAAGTCCTGTTGTGGCACATTCCGTAGACCTGTCGGGAAGGAAGCCATGTTGATGATTTGTTATAATATTAAATTTAAATAGCAATGAAAGCATATGATTATAAATGCACTTTTCAAAAATATTACAGAGTATCGTGGGGATGGTAACTGGTCGATAGTTGTCAAGATGGAGTTGGTTACCTTTTTTAAAAACATGGTGTTACAATATCAATTTTGAGATCCGATGGAAATTTGCCCAACTCGACATACGAGTCGGCAAATTTATTTATCAAGTACGCTAAAGGTACGACACTAAAATTATTCTGGGGTTCAATACGCCCAACTTGAGTAACACCAACTTAAGACTAATCGCTCTCCTGTTTGAAGTTGGGTACAAAGTTGTGATTGGACGTATCTGAGTATTTGCTGGGGTATCATAGCCCAAAAAAATACTAATTTTTCTGTTCATTTTTTCTATTAGGCAACATTATGTGCATTGAGCTTTTGAACTATCCAGTATATCTTCCATACGTATGACAAAAACATATACCTGATTACGGTATAATTTTTTATTTGTTTTTTGGTGTCAATAGTGGTGAGATTATTAGCCACTATGTGTTCTGGGTACTCTGGGTAGTCTGAGTTACTAACTCCATATATAACCACCTTAGGAGCAGCACTGTTAATTTGAATGTAATAGTGACTCGTGCAGGACTCACCCCAGTCAAGCCACGAGATTTTAACAATTTATTCGGTGAAATTAAATTGGAAAAATTCCAGCTCTGACTACGGCTCGAACCCGGGATCTTTTGCCCCGAACCCGGACGCCATACCACTTGTGCAACGCCCCGACTATACGGTATAATTACTCGGGTAAAAAAAAGATTTTTTGTCAGTAAAATGCTTCTGTTGCTCCTCTGTATAGTTTTCTTTTCATCCCTTTGTTTTTCTTGTCACTATCCTTTTCCTATAATCTAAAACTTGTTGAATATCAATACCTTTTCTGCTTTTATTTTCATTGTTCAATTCTAATATCAGGTTGTGATCGAATTTTCAGTAGTTCGTCTTTTTATTTCAATGGATTTTGACTAGACATACGAAATGATGGAACGTTTAAGCCGTAGGTATAACAAAAACAAACACCTTATAATAGAACAGCCGAAAAAACGAGTTGAAAAAACAAAATACCGCTGTTTAATCACGAACACAATTACAAAATCCGCAAAACAAACACGAACCCATCACGATCCATAATCTTCGCTGAAAATCAGTAGACAAACATCGAGAAAACAAAAACTAACGGGTCGTTGACGCTCTTTCGTTTAAAAAATTAGACCCGAAAGACCGTAATCGCCAGAGTGTCTTATTTGCTGCTTTGTGAATAATGAACCGTTTCCTTTTGTCCATTATTTTACGCCACAAACAAATCAAAGATTTGGTGGGAGTTCGAAGCAGAGGCGTACTTCCAAATCTTCGAGCACGTCAGGTCATGGTGTATTTTATATAGTCAAACACTGGTATAAAATAATTCCTTTGATGGCAGTAACGTTATATGAAACAGGCATATTGATATACCGGGTGGCTACGGAAGTATTGCCTACGGAATATCTCAGTTATTGTATGAAGTAGGTTTGTGAAATTTGGAGCGTCGATATAATGACATAAGAGCTAGAATTTGAGCATATTGACATGTCGAAGTTAACTTCCGGTCTGACCGGAAGTAACATCAACTTTCTTATTTTAAATGGATACCCAATTTTTTTTTCGTTTCGCATTATTCAGCATTCAATTCCCTTTCTAATGACATATTACTAGTTGGTATCTAACCAGAAACTAGATCAGAAAAAAATTATTATTGAAATTCACCGAGTAGGCCGTGGAAGCAAAATGAAAGCCAAAAATTGAAAAGTTGGCTATGGAAACCATACGTCACTTGATAACAGTTGCTACTACTGTGATATTTTATTTTCATTTGTCGGCGTTATAAAAAGCCGCCAAAAAAAATATTGGAAAAATTAGGAAAAAAACAATACTCTGTAGGTCCATAACTTAAATAGGAACATACAACTTTTTCTTGCCTGTACTATTCAGCATAACCATTCCTTTCTAATGATATAACAGAAAGTAATTTTTTGAAATGAAATACCAAAAAATCCAATTATTATTCTTCAAATAACAAAACAGATTATGGCCATACGCAAAAATAACATTAAAAATAATGTGGAATGATAAATTATATCCTGTAGGTTCTACGTTGAATAGGAACATAAACGTACTTGGTCTGTGCCATCGTCCATAGATATTCTAATATCTACCTATGGACGATGTTTGTGCTATTCAGAATAATCATTCCATTGCAATAATCATTCGAACCAAAATATTAACAAGTAGGCTGATTAAGATATATTTTGGAATGAAACAAAAAAGAAACGAGAGCTCTCACGAACGCTGCTATCCATATTATTTTGACGTTCGAAGTAGTGTTTTTGATTCTGCCATTTTAAAAGGGTTTGGAAATCGAAATCATTTAGTGGAATATTCAAAAAATGCCCCGTTATTCACGAACCGAACAAATTGACATGCTTCTCATTTATGGTGAATGTTTAAAAAATTCTTATGCCGCTGAACGATTGTATTTAGAGCGATATCCAGGGAGGCAGCAACCGTCAAGAAGGTATTTCCAGTGGCTTGAAGAAAAATTAAGAACTGAGCCTGATGTTCACGAAGACCAAGAAGCATTTGTTATTAATGAGGAAACTGAAATTAATGTATTAGCTTTAGTACAATATGATAGCACAATTTCCTCAAGGCAGATTGGCGCCGAATTAGCTATAAGTAAGGACTCTGCTAGGAAAATTTTGAAAAAACATCGATTTAAATCCTTCAATTATCAGTTGCATCAAAAATGAAAATGACGGTGAAAGGCGCCTGGAATATTGTAATTGGTTTCTTCGACAAAATGCTGAGAATCACCTATTTAACTATTATATCTTGTTTACGGACGAGTCAAGATTTACCAACAATGGATTATTTAACAGGAATAATACAAGGTAGGTACTGTACTTTATTTGGATTATTGTCGATAGTCGAAGTGTAAAGTGCTAAAAGTGTGAACGGTCTTTTGTTTCAGGTACTGGACGATAGAAAACGAGCACCGGTTTCAAGAATAGCGAGAAATTATCTTCAAAATCGCTTTCAAGAGAGACTTATAACAACCCATGGTCCAGTCAGGTGGCCACCAAGGTCACCTGATCTTACTCCGTGCGACTTTTTTCTATGGGGGCATCTTAAAAATAGGGTGTATTCCACACAGCCTACAACTCTACATGAGCTAGAAGTAAAAATTCGTAGAGCTTTCCAAGATATCACGCCCCAAATGTTGAGAAACGTTTTACATGAAAATATCACCAGAGTCATTTCGAACATTTGTTTTGAATTTATTTTATCTTTAATCCTATCAATTAATTTTTTTCTTTTCGATAAATCTGTTTTTTTGTTATTTGAATAATAATAATTGGATTTTGTGGTATTTCATTTCAAAAAATTAATTTCTATAATATCATTAGAAAGGAATGGTTATGCTGAATAGTACAGGCAAGAAAAAGTTGTATGTTCTCATTCAAGTTATGGACCTACAGAGTATTGTTTTTTTCCCAATTTTTCCAAAATTTTTTTGCCGGCTTTTTATAACGCCGACGAATGAATATAAAATATCACAGTAGTAGCAACTGTTATCAAGTAACGTATGGTTTCCATAGCCAACTTTTCAATTTTTGGCTTTCATTTTGCTTCCACGGCTTACTTGGTGAATTTCAATAATAATTTTTTTCTGATCTAGTTTCTGGTTAGATACCAACTTGTGATATGTCATTAGAAAGGGAATTGAATGCTGAATAAAGCGAAACGAAAAAAAATAGGGTTTCCATTTAAAATAAGAAAGTTGATGTTACTTCCGGTCAGACCGGAAGTTAACTTCGACATGTCAATATGCTCAAATTCTAGTTCTTATGTCATTATATCGACGCTCCAAATTTCACAAACCTACTTCATACAATAACTGAGATATTCCGTAGGCAATACTTCCGTAGCCACCCGGTATATGAATGATAGTATTTTGTAACGACCATTGTGAAGCGAATGTCTTGTATTTCCTCCGAGTTTATTTGGAACCATTGCATAAGATTTTCATTGACATTTTCCATATAAATGATATCAAAGCTAGAATTACTTTCATACAAACCTCACGATATATTTATTAGTCATTGTCGACAACAAGAAATTTACTCATTTGTTGAGTTATTAAAATTCATGTTTTGGTTGTTTGAAACTTCAGTTGATACGTCAAGAAGAGTATGTCGACTACTCCACTGCCGCAGTTGCAGTCGAAACGTTAGGAGATTCGAACCAATGACGACCACGGCAAAACCCGGAAAACAACCAAAACATTGACGCCAGCCGTGAAAGACTACATTCTCCATGTAAAAATTCAGTTCTAAATTGAAACCATTTCCTACAATATTCTAATATATACAACATCTACGCCACTGCCGTATCTCATAAAATATGGAAAGCAAAGTTGCGAGTGACATTTGTCTCTGGAAACTTCTGAAAGATGGATGTGTGTGTATGTGTGGAGCTTGCACGACAATCAATCTAGATTATCAAGCTTTCGTAGTCGGATTTCTTTTATTTTCAGGATAATGTACCCAAGAATGCGAATTTTTCAACACATCCATCAGACTACAGTTTTCAGCTTGTCATAAGAGCTTGAATTAATTGAGAGACAGGAACAGATCAAAATATTGAATCATTTCGAAATAAGTTTTGGCTAGCGAAAAATATCTTTAAAAATATTTCAATTACCACAAAGACGATTGTGGATGTTGACAAAGTAGTAAAAATTCTTCTTTGTGACGAATTTTGCAAGGACAGTTTTTCGAAATATCATAAAAATGTAATCTTGCTACTTTACAAAAATCCCTGAATCAGACAATTCAAACCGATGGAATGCAAAAAAACACCAAAATATTTTGGAACCAATTCTTTCAACGGTCTCCAAAAAAACAAAAAATATTTACGATCACAAAATATTCAGTGCAAAACTTGTTTTCACTCATTTAACGAATTTTCAATATGTAAATTCTTTGTCTGTGAGTATAATGTATATCTAGTCTTTCCATAAAGTGAACCATTCTTGTTAACTTTTGAATGGATAGACATTTTCCTTTGAATTTTTTCTTGGTGAAATGGTAGTCTATCACCTGCTTTTCGACTATAATAATTAATTGTCCAAACCGTTTGAAAAAGTAGTCGCTAACAGACTAGTGGATCATTTGGAAACGAACAAACCCTTATGTAATAATCAACATGGCTTCAGAAAAAGTAATTCTATCGAAACAGCAACCTACCATTTTCTCAATTTCATTTATGCAGAAATTGACGCTAATAACCTCGTTATTAGTTGTTTTTTGATTTGCCGAAGGCTTTTCACATGGTATCTTCGGATTTTTTAAACCGTATGATACCTGCACTTGGTTTTCCAGAAAATATTCCAACTTTGTTGAGATCATATGTGGAAAACCGTTGTTTTACTGTAAAAAATAATACTGTAACGTCGAGCGAACAAAATGTTAATATGGGTGTTCCATAAGGTTCGGTTTTGGGTCCATTATTATTATTGCTATTTGTTGATGAATACATAAAAGACTGCTACTTAACTATATTCGGTGATGATATCACGATCACAGTTACAAGTTCTAATATCGACAATTTACTTGTTAAGGTTACCAAAATCATCGATACATTTGCATCTTGGTGTGACCGCAACAGAGTCATTTTGAACTCTAAAAAGTCAGTTTATATGAAATTTTTCAATGGAAAGGATAACATACTAAAAGAAATAGTTTCAGTGAGGTAATAGCAATGTCGCAAGAAATAAAATTCTTGGATTTTGATCAGCACATCTATAGTGTTTGCAATAAACTCAATTCAGCATTTTTGCAATCAAACAAATGAAATCTTGTTAAACAAAGGAAAGTTCATCGGGAATTTATTTTGCCGTGGCATTTTCACATATATCATTCAACATAACGGCATGGGGGTGCGGAACTGATTTAAAAGCGTATTTTGAGATTCATCTTCGACATGGACTATCGTGATAGTTGTAAACCAGTTTTCATCAGAGAAAAACCGCTCTGCTTACAATGCTTTGTTTCTCTACAACAAATTTCCGAATGAGATAATTAAGTAACTCTCAAAGTGACATATTTTTTTGTAATAGAGTTGGATTTTTATTGATTGACAGGTGCTATTATACTCTGCGCAGGAGTATCTGAATGATACTTATTAATTATTTATTGAATTTTATGTATACCTACTTCTCTTTTCTATTATGAGTTGTGACGTTGAATTATTATTCAATTACTGTGACTGGTGTTTTTCATCTGTGCATTTTATCTTTATTTTAACGACTATCTGACCTACCATTATGTACCTTATTGTACCAAAGTGGTTAATAAAACTATTATTTAACTTTTTTTTTCCTTCGTCCGGAATTGACCAGTCAGGCCCTGTCTCCGTAGCCCTGTTATATTATTATTTTAACGTTATTACATTTAATATTAATGTCTATTTTTCAAAATGGTTCTGGCCGCCATTTTTTTTAAGGGATTATGGAGGTCGAGTTATACCTCTTTCGAAACCTCTTTCAATTATCCATATAGCAGCAAAATTTCAGACAAAAATATTCATCACATAATGTTAGAACATGGTAAAGATCGAGTTATTTACTTGAATGACATTCAAACAGAACGTAAGCATCTTTAACTTCTGTGCAAGATGCACGGTGAATATAAGTTGTCACATACTGATAGAATCAGTTGATCTTGAGAATAACGAAAGGTCAGTCTTCAGAAGTGTCTCTTAGAAGTGCTACTTCATGTCCGATAAGCAGAGATTTGACATTTTCTATACCTAATATTGTTAGTAATATACTCTTCTCACGTAATTTAATTTTGGAACATCGTAGACAAGTTGACAGTATTTATGGTGCATATGCAGTCTTGAAATATCGGAATCCACCTACCTTTCCTTTTTTTGTCCACCTGGAGATTTTTCTACCATATTTTTGTCAGTTCTTTTAACAAACAGCAGAATTTGAACTACTGTCTACGGAGATTTATCCAGGAGTTAACAACTTTGAATTATTTTTCGTTTGCATTTCAAAACTATGAAAATGCTTTTTACACATAAGTCCTTTAAAAGGATTTTCATATATTGTTGAATCATATATTTAATATTCACAGATATGGTTATCGCAAATAGAAAAGGGAACGAACAGTCTTAGCTTTTTGACATTGCCAGACTACTTTTCACATAAATCAAGCGAGCTTGTACGTGATATCATTAATAAAACGTTCGAAAGGACGACATCGTCCCGAATCGATTATTTTATGATTGTAAAACGCCATGCAGTCATAACTTCATATATTATGCATAGTGTCTGGTCGCTGCTACGATCCACATGCCAAATCCAGGATTATATTCGATGTAAAAAGAGAATGTGGTTATGGACGAGTTTGCAAAGCAATCCTATCCTTTTCGCCATGGTAGATACTTGTGAAAAGATTCCAACCGGATAATGAATATTGAAGCAGATTCGGAACGATAAAATTTCTGTAATTCTGCATTCAATTTGGCTGAGAAATGTTCCTGGGTATGAGTATACTCAGAAACTGCTGATAGATTCCTCATGGTTTCAAAACCAACGGCTTGAGAAAGTGGATGAACAACATAACACTGATACCTTATGAGGATTACAGAACGCTAAAATATAGAACTGAAACAGTCTATCAATTAAAAGTATCCAACCAACAAATTTCAGTAACAATAAACTGATAAACTGAAATAGATAAGAAATATCTGAGGAAATAAAAAAATAACTTTGAAAAACCGAAACATTACATTTACAAATTTTCATTCACTGATTATGACGGAATCCGAAATAATATCGTACGTCTGCAGAACGTTATATCAGGAAGTCATAAGAATTGAAATCGTTGAATCAATAACAAACCTAAAATTGACATATTGAAAGTCATCAGAATCGAAGTGTACAGAATTGAAAACTATCAGAAAGTGTATCCCGGGTTGCTCTATCTCTTAGATTGAGATTACATTCCTTTTTATTTCTATTCCACCACCTGATATTACCAAAATGGTTCACATCAGATTTATTACCAGAATTATTGAAGAAAAAATATGAATCTTTAAATAAATCGTGAAAGGAACATAATTGAACAATTTGTCAACGATCACAAGTGAGCGCCATCTAGGCGATAATATAGAGTAAGTTTTATGAAAAGTTAATCGTTCTCCACAAGACTGGTATATTATTCACTTTCCTCCTCCACACTTTCTGCTAGATTTCGAATCTGTTCATTTTGTATCTACACATTTTGATTCCACGGATTTTACGTTACTACAAATTTATTTTCGGACAATTTGTGATTTTTGAATGGATTGACATTATTCTTTAAATTTTTTTTGATCCAATGGTAGTTCATAACCTGCTTTGTGACTGCAATGAAAACAAAACAAAATGGCGCTGCGGCGTCAAAACGTTAGAACTCTCTTATGAGGATCCTTTGGAATAGATGATTATTACCAGGCTTTAGTGAAATGTAAGAGGATTTTTCCCAGCAAAATTATGGAACGCATCTCCTATATGTCGTTCTGAGGGACGAAGAACTTTGTAAATACTAAGAAATCTTATTTTATTTTACTATAACTCTTGAATAGCCATATATTCGAAAGAATTCTTATATTTTAACATTATGTACCAATGCCAATTCGTTTTGGATACATATTTTTGTTCAAAATTTTGCTGTTGTATGGAGAATTAAAAGACGTTTCGAAAGAGGTACCACTTGACCCCAACATTTTTAAAAAATAGAAAAAGATAACTATTTTCATTATAGACAAAAAGAATGTTATAAAATATCATATTCCCGAAAAAAATATGAAGAAATATGTAGCCCCCCCTGTCACTAAAGTGAATTATTATATGTTTACTTTACAAAATGCTGATGAACCAAGAAGTTTCACAGGAACTCATAATTCAGTCCAGAATGTAATCAAGGTGTAGCTCCCAACTGCTTAAATACTCAATTTTAAAATATTCTAAACAATTTTGTGGTAGGACTGAAGTTGACTTTTTGTATTGTAAGAGAAAATATAGTTCGTCGTCATTAAAAGTAGGTGATTTCCTCAACAAAACCGTTAAATCAATTGCACATTTTAATAGATTCTAAAAGCGCTAGTATTTGTTTGGGTACTAGAATGCATATGAGGATACATAATTCTAGGGGAGGTTGTATCCATATATTTCAATAATAATAATAGTAATACTCACTCAAAAACACTTATAGAGTGTACCCAAAGGCATAGCCTGTGCGGGTAGATGACGGCAATTATTATTATTTGCCGCGGCGCTTCGGGGCGACTTACTGATTTTTGGTGGCATATTCACTTTTCAGCTGTAGGAAAACCCGGAAAACCTACCATTGTGGTCAGTACGCACTCCAAGCAAGCATCAGACGTCGGGATTGGCATCCAGGCAAATTAAATTGCCTATCGACTCCTTTGGATTTCGGAAATAATTCCTTGATTCCTAGGTTTCGAACCTGGCCAAATGAGGCGGAAGTTTCAGAGGCTGGCATCTAACCGCCTCGCTACCGACCACCGTGAAGAATATATTGGCACGAAATAAAAACCCCAGTTTTTTCAAGATACTGTTACGAGATTAATAAAAATCCTCTAGCTTCGCCGCTGAATCGACTCGCAAGCGTATCGTCGATAATTGTTTCCTAGAAAGAGGCAGATAATTGTCGGTAATGAATAGTCGGGATAGATCTAGGTGTTTTATTAGTCAGTGAAGTAGTTGTATGTTTTGAAGTTAAAAATAAACAGTTTCAGTTGTGTGCTCGGCTTATTATTTAGCAAAAACGTAACAATACGTTTGACAACGGAAATAATTAGTTGCTCGAATAAAATGTATTGCTAATGGTAATATCAAGCATCTAAAACGATTACGTTATGTTTATTATCCGTACAAATTATCATTTAAGTGATAAACGAAGGTTCGCACTGATTTCTTCTATACTCTGCTTCTGAATCACTCTACTTGGGGATGAAACATTGACCCAATGCCTGCACTTGATTACTTATTGCTTGCGGCGAAATTCACTAATGTTATTTCCCGAAACGGTATACTCTTTTGGATAACATATCATTATTATCGTGAAAATTCAACTGAACTTTATTCACCCCCGCTAATAAACTTGGGTCAGAGTTTCATTCGTGAAAGAGTGTGAAATGCAAGCTTAGTAAGTAGACAGAAAATGCTGCGGACGACATCTGAATGACGAGATATACGATATCATCAACGTGGGTCTGTATTTAATATCATGCAATATGGCCAAGCATTACCACCCCATTCAGAAAATTGTCATTTTGCAGTATACGTCATTAGGTCCATATTTCGCAGAGTATTAAACTTTTGATGTCAAATTTACCAGAAGTAACGGGAAAGAGTGGTATAATATTCGACAATGTTTATATTCACTCATCTTTTTTATTTTAATATCACTGCGAATACACTATGACATAGCCAGTACTGAATAGGTTTTATTAGTCACTTTTTAGTATCTATCATCTCAATACAAAAATATATAATGATGTTCCTATTACTTCTACTCCATCTCAATATATTACTCAGAATTACTCATAACAAAAGTTAACAATTCTTTTGGGGTTTTGTAAATGAAAAATTACTTTTATAGGTTTTTTATACAGCTGAAACTACGAATGTTTGATTTTTTTTTTCACGTACCAAAATCAACATGACTAAGTACTATCGAAACTACTTAAAAAAATAAAGATATAACAAACTCTATCGAGTTTTTAATGATAAAAT
The DNA here is from genome assembly GCA_958502065.1 of Chrysolina americana. Classification (NCBI taxonomy): domain Eukaryota; kingdom Metazoa; phylum Arthropoda; class Insecta; order Coleoptera; family Chrysomelidae; genus Chrysolina; species Chrysolina americana. Next base: position 46,762,240 of record OY293418.1, on the reverse strand, counting down.
GGAGATTATAGCCGATAAGTGTTTAACCCTGCGGCGGGCACGCTTTGTAAAATCCCATGAGCGGGCGCGTAGCGGTACTAAGGACCGCAAGCAGAAAAACACCGAATTTTTCGGTTAACTCAGCTTTATTGCGAAAATGAGTTCGAAAAGAAAAAATATGTTTGTATCCATAACATATATTTGGCTTACAACTTTTAGAATCAAGAAATTATTGTATAAAAAGTTTTCGAAAATAAATTGAATTCTTGTTACTAGTTTAGATCTCTATCCCTAACTATTATAAAGTATTCTTCTTTTATCATACATTTGTATTTCAATAACCTCCTCTTCTTCTCTGTCATCATCGAAATCAACTTCATCTTCTACAACATCGGATATATTATTTGCAATATCTTCTAATTCACTGAAAGTAAGTGTTGTTTTCATAATTTTCTCATTCTTACAATTGAAAAAAAGTAATGTATGGTATCAGATAAAACTATAATTACATTGAATTCTACACCCGCAGAATAAAAAATAAATATTAATTTATATAGAATAATGAGAAATATTTACTTACATGATCGGGCGCGCTGCGGACCGGAGTACCGCAATTGTGAACCTTCTACTTTGACCCTTCGCTTTCGACTGTTAGGTATCATTGAAAAATCTCAGTCAATGTATACCTATACGTTACCAAATGTATTCAAAATTGCATATCTAAGGGGGCAGTGGTATACACAAAATACAAATACAACCAAATAGAGTTTTTATTAAATTGCGGCACTCGGTGCCGCTACGCGCCCGCCGGAGGGTTAAGATAAAACGTTCATGATTGCACATTGTATAACTGTCCGCAGCGACAACACAATAAAACATTTTTCAATATGGACTGAATAACTTCTATCAGTTACAAGTAGTCCCCATAATTGCCTGAATTCAACGTATTTTCAGAGAAAAATGTTATTGGTTTATCAAGATTATGTTGTATATATATACTTCGCTTCATATACTTTAGATAGATATATTTCCCCCATGGAAACACCCTAACTTCCTTGATATTTGAAGCAGAATTGAATTTGCAGAAACGGTAGATATACATTAAAAATTAATAATTTGATTTTGAATTGGTCATTTCAATTGATATACACTACACGACAGCAGCGACTGAACAATTGACTAATTGGAAATTAAATGATAGTCCCTGGAAGGGGCACCCGAAATAAAAAATTTATTTTTCTTCAAAATTCTGAGTTATAACTCGGAATTTTGAATTGAAAATTCCAAGATATAAGTCGGAATTTTGATATCTGAAATTCTGACTTATATCTCGGAATTTTACTTCAAAATTCCGAGTTGTATCTCAGAATTTTAAAATTCCGAGTTACAACTCGGAATTTTCTTTTAAAAATTCCGACGTATATCTCGTAATTTTAAAATACTCGGAATTTGACATCAAAATTCCGAGTTATAACTCGGAAGTTCAAAATTACGAGTTAAAGAAAAACATTTTTTTCATTTCAGGTGTCCCTTCCAGGGCTTCATATTATTCACTTTGTTTCCTGATTAATTAAAAGTATAATTATATCCGAAATATCATAGTAAGAGGCAACATTTGTCGAAAATGTCTTCGGGTTCGTATAGTCCCGTGATTTGACGTTGGAAGGCATTTTCAACCTCTTTCACCTCGTACCATAATTTTTCTAGAAATGATCACTTCTAATGCATTTTGTGCAATTTTGATGTATCTATCGATTTTACAAATTTCATATGACTACGTCAAAAATTACGGAAGTTGCTGGGGTTTTTGCATAGGAATTGAGACACCCTGTGAGTTCTAGCCTCATATAGGGTTGACGAAAGCCGTGTCAGCGATTCTTTTCAGAAATTCTCACACGTTGGAAATTTGCTAATCTGAGCTAGATGTTCACCTTATTGCTGTTTTGATCAATGGCTTTTTTTCGGTGGTTTTTGCTTTTTTCCATCTCTTCTTTTCTTCTCACTCGAGGTTTTGAAGCTATCTGCAATTTTTTTAAAAAAAATTTACTGTTTGTTTTAATATGTTGATCGAAAAAAATTACAGCCCTTTTACCCCCCTCCCTCCACTCCCTGAATGTAATTTGTTGCTTTAGTATTTATAGATACCTTGGAATACTAAGAATCACGTATTCCCACTAGACATCTTTTGGTTTCCAAAATACGTTCAAAAGCTTCAATTTAAAAAGGAAATCACAATGATTTTCATGATGGTTCACAGATTACAAAACATCGGATCATAAAACTGGTATTATAACAAGAAACCTCGTGAAAAGTTGTTGAGAAACAGTGTTTTCGTTTTGTTCATGTTAAATTATTTTATTTACCATACCCGATATTCCCCTTTTGTACGTACTTCCTTGACTTGTACTGCATGAGAGATCATATATGTTCAGGTCGTTTTATTTGACAAATTTAAAATTACAAAATCTGATGAAAATCTATAGTCACCATCAGAAAAATTCCCATTTCCCTGCACATTATTACGCTGTATTCTGAGCTCATCATAAATCTTGGGAGATACCATTTTATTACCTCCAGAGTTGCTTTCTTAATTGATATTGATTCTGATTCACTGTGAGTAATGTCTTCCGACGTCTTCTTGTATCATAGTGGGTGATCTCGTCATAAGGTTGAAATGATTGATGAAGTTTTATCACGGATTCATTTTTTTTGTTGGGCCATATCACATGTTGTGATTGTTCTATTGGCTTTCATATCAATATAGGCTACGTTATTGATTTAATGAGACATGATCGTATATAGTGGATTTTTCGTTGAGCTAGTCATTCATTTAGCTTGGTTTGTTTTCCATTACAGGACAATAAGATTACATTTCTGAAAAGAAATACGCCTCCCGCAAGCAGAATTTGACGGGGGGAAGATTGGGAGAACTAACTTTTATTTCATTGGCGTTGTATAAATCTGGAAACTAAAACTAAATAAAAACTTGTAGTGAACGCATTTTGATTTTCGGAATTCATGAACCCAGATAAATTTTCGACTATAGTTCACTATTCTATTCTTCGCGATGTTTATACCACGTGTAAGCTGTTTTTGGTATTTCCTATAAACAGCATAGTTCAACATAATTACACATTTGCTGAAACTTCTCCATCAAAAGGACATTTCTTTATATATTGATGGTTTCCTTATTATCGAAATATTACAGTTTGTAAAAAGTTATGTCTTTAGCCTGGTTGCTTTATTGTAAGTACACCAGACTAAACCTTTTTCACATACCACATGAATATCCCCTACGTACAATTCCAACTTTCTCCTAATTGCACTATAATCGAAAGCATGTTATGCAGACACTCGCTTATATATGTAAATCGGTAGAGCAGCGGAAAAGCATTTCCAATCCGGAAACCACAATCGCCAATTAAATAAAGTAATCTCGATAAAATTACACGTTTGCAAGTTCATCAACCGTTTAGTTTGTTTTCAGACTATTGTTTTTGTGGTTGATACTGTGTTCCGGACATATTTCCAACTGAAATCGTACATTTCTCATGACGAATGAGAGGAAGTACCCGATTGTACCGAATTAATTTTCATGAGTTGATAAGTAATGCTCGAAAGTGCCAAAACTGCAAATAAACATCGATGGAAATGGGGATATTAGCTGTACACCAGTTGCCACTTTCCTTTTATAATTTCCAAAGGAATTGGTTGCTTTATTGAGTTGGAATTGATTTTTACACTAATTTTATGTGTAATTCGTTTTTATTGAAGTTTTATTATTATGAACATAACATGGATACCAAAACAAAAGCATTGCGTCGTGCATGTCTTTAGGCGCGGTTGCCAGATTTGAAAAAAGGCGCATAAAGCTAAACAAAAATTATTCGGAACAATCAACGTTCCTTAATTTTATAGATTACTGGTAGAAAGTTACCTCAATTCAAAAGGTTTTTGGGATAGATCACTATAACTCAGAAATACAGTCGAACTGTACTCTAAAAGAAGTGAATGAATGAGAGACTTGGATGGCAAACTGTCAATTCCAATTAATAGTAAATCGTGCTTTTTCATTGAAAGTACTTACGGTTCTCCAAGAAAGTTGAGGTCATATTTCCCAATGTATGTACTTAATTTAATTATAATGATATGTTTTCACTAAAATTGTTTCCAGATTTGAATTTGAATTTCAAAACTATCACATCTCCTTGTATTTGGAACTACTGAATTCGAAAATTATCCTGAATGTGGTCGACATCGTTGATGGAGTGAAGAACAACAAATAAAATTATTCTGAGACTGAAACTACAACTGGATTCAATAGTACATTATACATCAAGGGACAAAAATGCAAGATAGCATTCTGTCCTGAGGTGTATATACTAATTTTCAAGCTGACAAAAACACAAAAATTAGGAAATGAAAACTTGGTCATAGCGTTAGTAGTTGTAGTTCGTGGAATTCGTATCTTGACAACATGCATCTTGTTGACAACCCATGGTGACAGCCAATAACAAACTGAAATTTGTGAGAACAGAATTAAAAATTGTTAACGGTGATGGAACAAAAAACCGAGGAAGAACCTCTATAAATTGTTGATACTGCTTCTGCAGTGATTCTTAATTTGCTACCTGTCGCTTCAGAGAATGGTGTTTCGAAAAAAAAGCGCAGCTATTAAGAAAATGTAATGTTGGTCTACTTTAATGAAGTTTCTGAAAAATACAAGTAGTAATCCATGATACGATCCTGTTAACTATAATAATAATAATAATAATAATAATAATACTCCCTCATAAACACTCGTTGAGTGTACCCAAAGGCATAGCCTGTGCGGGTAGAGGACGGCTATTATTATTATTTGCCGTGTCGCTCCGGGGCGACTTACTGATGTTTTAGGTCATGTATTAACTTTTCAGCTGTAGGAAAATCCGGAAAACCTACAGCACCACCTCAGATATGATAACACTGATATTAGCAAGTAGGTACCCCAAATACTAGCAGTTTCCGAAAAGGGATTTGCAAGGATACGAGTCAAAAAAATCCAAGAGACCAAATCGACACTTTATTGTCAACAGCAGAAGATATCAAATAAAAGAGTTAAATTTGAATTTTGCATTTTTCACCGTTTGCCTCCTAAGCCTACCTACCTCAGCCCCTGTTTAATAATTGTAGCCTATTGAATTTCAACGTTTTTTTACTTGTATATAATCATCGATCAGTTTCTAAATTTGAATTCATTAAATATTTATGTGTTAGGGGGTAGGGATGCAAGCAGGTTCCTGCGGGGGGGTTCGCTGAAAGATAGCTACGCCACTGGTTTCCATACAAACCAGCGATCCTGTTTATCAATATATTATATTGTAAAAAATTATTACAACCATTATATTTTTCGAAAACTTTCTCTTTACGGTCTGCTCCGTTACACCTATACTTCCATTGACCGTTGACTAGCATTCCACAGAAATATAAGTCCAAGTTGGTGCGTGTATGTCAGAATGAATGTGATTTGTGTGGATGCGTAGCTTCCGCGACAAGATTAATGATCGAATATTCCACGTCGAGTTTTTATCCACATTTTGTCTGTTACGGTAAATGGAAAACGTTTACGACAAGAAATCGTCATCAAACTTTATGCAATAGTTGTGTCTGACTTGAAGCTGTCTTTTTTGGTTTCTCCTGATGATGGTTCCTTGTATGGGGGTTCACACCCAAGTGATCGGTGCAGAAAAAGGTGGTCATTAATGTTGGCAATTCTTTACATAGCAGTTTTTGGATGAGTCCAAGTTCTATTACCAAAAAGGCGTACATGGTTGCCCAATGCCATTGAAGGAGATAATATAGAAAATTAACGATATAAACAAACAAAGATACCTTCCATTTTTGGGATATTGAATGAGTGGGGTATCACTCATTGGAAGACATCCGTCATCAAATCATCTCCATAATTAGTACTCGGCTTTACAGATATCTTCATCTTACTTTACAATATATTGAACGTTTATCGATACTTCAATTTAATGACAGTTCAAATAATAATTTGCAATACTTCAGAAATTTGTTGAAACACAAAATTTGTCTATTTCTTACTTGTATATTATTTATTTATTTTACTTCAGATACGGTTGCAATAAATACGCTCATAGCGCCCTACAGGGCGTTATAGGGCCCTATAGGGCGTTATGAGTGGGCGTTATGGATCATAACGTCCGCTCATTGTACGAGGAGAAATGAAGCAAAAGCAAAAACGAAATTATGTATTTTGGAAAATTTTCATACTATTTATTACAAGCGACAAACTCAACAAACTAACTCTTACCTAATTGAAATTAAAAGTGCAGTTGTCGAATTTTCTGGAAAAATGATATGACCGGAAATCTTCGGATTCTTTCGAAAGTTTAGAAGAGAAAACTTGACCACTAGCACTTGGAAGTTTTTTCATAAGAGAACCGCTAGGAAATTCATGAGAATCTGTAACCAAATTTACTATCATTGTTGACACTTTGTTTTTAGAGAAAATGCTCTGTTCTTTGTTCCATTTGTTATTCACGAAAAAACGTTAATTAAATGTAAATGTTATTTGTTTTGTAATGCAAATTTTGTCGATAAAGCTCTCAATTCCACGGTGATCATGTTGTTCAATCATATTTTTATTGCTTTGCAATGTTACAAGAAGCATTTTTTTCACTAAGATAAAACTGGCAAGGATATCAAACACCAATAGTTTCATTAAACTTTGGTTGCAACTCACAACTTGTAACAGAGAATTGTCTACCCTGTATTTACTTGTAGAATAACAAACTGTTTTGAACTGAGGCTACCATGTGTGGCCAAGGGCTCTGTGTTTATATCCACAATAATGTTCTCTTGGAACACTTCAGGTGTTTCGAAAAACAATGAGAAATATTATGGGCAATTCTAAATAATTTCAGTACACAAAAATTAATTCGGTTATTGAGTATGCTAAAACAGCTTCCAAATGTAATGACAACTTGGTAATTATGAATAACTTCATTTTTAACTAGAAATTATTTGTATCAGATAATGAACCCAATAACTGATTACGGAACAGGCCTAGCCCGAAACAAATACAAACTACGATTATAGTAATAATATTCAGCACTATATTGTAACTTGGATATTGAATATGGCTTTGTTTTCGAACAATGTAATTTATATTTGTTCAACACGATAATATTATCTCGAAAAACTTGTATTTGTTGATTTTGATGCTTCAACGATAAACTGTGAATTATTATGGTAGGTCACTGATAACAATGCCATTAAAGAACTAACTTTAGAATAATAGTGCACATTCCGTTATATCAATGAAAAAATAAACAAGACAGTAACAATTCAATTTATTGCCATAACCTGCATGCTAAGGTGCTACGTAATTATTTTCATTTATTCATACAATTGGAAGTTTGTGTAAATATTGTTATTTTGGATGAACGGAAAATATTCTATATGATTCACTTATTTTGATATTTCAATTTTGTTTTCATTTGAACAAATATATGCATAACCTTCCCAGTCCGATGATACATATTCAACAGTAATGTATGCAGGTGACACAACCTTCATAATTAACCTAAAAAGAAATGAGGGAATACTGAGTACGTCTGGGGCTAAGGTGGTATAATATCAATAAAAGATATTGAATTGAAATGGTGCGATAAAAACTTGACCAATACATAATAACATGTGAATGTGAATGATACAATTTTAGGAACTGAACTGAGAAATGATTGGTTAGAGAAGCCGACACTATATCTCATATTGGACGGGTTCAATATAGTCGAATAATAATAATAGTCTTCAATGAAATAAAACTTATTGAGATTTTTTTAAGATTCAACTCCGCGGGAATATTTTTATCAATTTTTTTGTTATCGGTATAAGTAAAGCTGTAATTGTTATGTTATTCAGTATTTATAATGAATAACTACTTTCAGAAATGAAGGAACATTTATTGAATTCAAGGTTTAGTCCATTCTGACATCAATTCTCTGACATCTATCCACTAGAATCTATGAGCCACTTTGGTAATATTACAACAGTAATGGTCGCTCATGATGAAAACACGTTGTAAACAAAACCTCCGAGACAAGATTTGAGTTTAAGAGTTCGTACAAGGTTCGACTGATATTACTGCTGGAAAGTACAACAACAATTTCATACCGAGGTAATACAAGTTTCCAGAATTGTTTGACACTTGGAACTACTTGCCAAGCTTCCTTCATATGGCTTACAACCTTCCTGGTTTGATACGCCATTGAGGAATTGAAAGCAAGCAGAACCAAAGCACGTCTTTCATCTGAAGCAGCCGATCTTATAGTGCCAATAATCATTTCATCAGGATCAAGGTTTGGTATAATTGGTTACGTTAGTTCAAGTTTGATGAGGTTTTGCTCTGGCTCCCTATGATTCAGACCTCTCCTGTGAGCTCAAAATATGTTAAAGTATTTGATGTTTTTTCTTTAGTTCTTCGCCACTTAGGTGCTTTGTTTTTCACGTACTCGTACACTTTCTGCAATATCGAAGAAAGGTTTGTCTTTCTCTCATAATGTGTCTCTGAAAATGAACCTCTAGAATAATGACAATTATTTCACACTCGACATTAAGAAACAGTTTAGAACTTGAAAATTTTTTCTATAAATTTTTCTGAATATATAGTAATTTTGTTCAAGTATGATGAATTCCTTTTCTCACCAATCGATATGAACCCAATAAAAGAAATATTTTTAATATTAGTCGTTCATGCTAATATCCTCTCAGCTTATACAAATTGTGTATCCAACTTTCGGGGAAAATGAATCCGTGAAACACTGGTCTTTATTCTGGTTGTGCACTATTCTGACGCTACAGGCATGATGAATCCTAGTTGTAAATAATGGAAATACTCCGTCTAGGCTACCCTTTTACACCCACGCTATCGAAATTTACTGTTTAACAGACGTTCATAAATTTCCAAAGTGATGTGGCTTGAAAATTTATACACATTCATGGCAAAAAGAGGGTTTTGATATATTGAATTTCAAACAGATCAAGGGGTGTTAGTTGTTTGGGAAAATAACATTGGATAATTGTAATTTTATTGCCGTTATGCTGAAACCACAATTTCAATTCAATATTTTACATTAAATGCGAAAATTTGCAATTGAATTGGTATTAATACCAGTAATTCCAGTAATGTGTACCTACGTATGCTTAGAAATAAAGTAGGATGTCTGAAGTAAATATATAGTATCAAACTAAGTGAAAATTGATCAAAATTTCTCTTGAAGCAATATGATGGATATATATATATATATACAGTGAGTCTGCTTAAGTTGGCTACATATGGAAAACTTTTTTATTATTGATTTTACGGAAAAAAGTTATTCTTCTTGAAAAGTTCTGCATGGTCTATACCCCATGATGCAACCATCAGATATTGAATTTTATCAATCTTATACGAGGTATGTCAAAAGATATGAATTTTACCCAAGAGTAAAGTAACTTTATATTTCATGAAATCGAAAATTATTATTATGAAAAGTTGTTCGGAATTATACACTATGTTTTAAATATGCAATTACATTCTTCCAATTGAAAAAAAAATACATTTTACAATTTTTTTTTGAATTATCAATCTTACATTTAAATTTAGTTTGATGTGAATTTGCTTATTAATTTCTAAACAGACCGGAAAGGTTAAACATGTTATAAATTATAAATGATAAATCTTCGGTATTGATAATTTGAGAAAAATTTGTATGAAAATTTATTTTTTATTTAATCAATTAGGATGTAATTGCATACTGAAACATAGTTTTTAATTCCAACTAACTCTTCATGATGAAAATTTTCGAGGTTGTGAAATATAAAGTTACTTTACTCTTGAGAAAATTTTATATTTTTTGACATACTTACCTTGTATAGGATTGATAAAATTTGATATCTGATGATTGTATACTGGGTTTTGGACCGTGCAGAACTTTTTATGAGGAATAACTTTTTTTCGTAAAATCAATAATAAAAAAGTTTCCGATATGTAGCCAACTTAAGCAGACTCACTGTATAATAATACTCCCTCATAAACACTCATAGAGTGTACCCAAAGGCATTGCCTGTGCGGGTAGAGGACGGATATTATTATTATTTGCCGTGTCGCTCCGGGGTAACTTACTGATTTTTGGTGGCATATTCACTTTTCAGCTGTAGGAAAACCCGGAAAACCTACAGCATCACCCCTGGTGGTCGGCGCGAACTCCAAGCAAGCACCAGACGTCGGGATTGGCATCTAGACAACTTCCATTGCCTATCGACTCCCATGACCGGCCGGCATCTAACCGCTTCGCTTCCTAGCACCGATATACTTGTATCGAGTCAAAGTTTCAATTAAGTGAATATAATTTGCAAGAACCGAATATCTCATTTGACCAACTTCTTTCATATCTCATTTCAACGGATAAATTGTTTCAACCATGTTGAACCAATAAAGAAATATAATCAGATCTACAACAAATTTTACTGTTTCACCAAAAATTTTTTTTTTAGCAATTCGTTAAGTATTGTTCGATTCAAGCACATATTATATTTGTGTTGATAGGAATTCTTAATCGGTATGGGTTGTAAATTGTTCCAATTGATGATCATATATTCAAATTAAAGAGGTTGGTTATAGTTCATTGTCGTGATTCGTGATAATAAAAGAATGCGATATATATGACAAAATGTTGTACTCGCAATAGAAGTTTTATGGTTCCGAAAACGAAAAGAGATGATGCGACTGCAAAAAAGGTTTTGTTGTATGAACAATATTCTCCTTAGCGAAAATATAATTTATGTAAGCACAACGAGTGTGATCCACAAATGAGTTCAGCTTATTCGAGCTATAGGACCACAAACCACGTAACAGTGATTAGATTCATCTAATTTATGTTTCTGTGTGAATATTGTCTTCAATCCTCTGAAATTCAACTTCGTCTCCATTATACATTCGTTAAGTTGTTTTCGATTAGAACTGCTACTTCCCTTTATAATTCATATATGAAGATTACTCGAAATGCGTCCTACAAAAAAAAATTGCATTTTTTCTGAGGTGTCAAGACTTTTCATAACAAAAGCTATCTAATAATACACACAATTAGATTGAACGTTTCGCCACCTCTTATTATCGTTGGCAGTTTCCGAGATTCTAGAAGCTTCTAGATATTTGTACGATTTTCCAATTTTTTTTTATTGTTCTAAAATTCCCATTTTCCATACTAATTTTTGTTGTTGTGATAGGTGCTTGCTATTTTCAGTTCCCTAAATATTTTCATTTCTATACTATGGTCTGCAGAGTTCTGGATTCGATGGATTTCGCGTTTTAGTGTTATAACTTCTCATGACAAACATTATTTCATCAGTTCGAATCTGTAAATGTGCAAAAGAATTTCAATTTCGTTAAAAATTATCAAATACTGAGAAGCTAAGAAGTCGGTTGAACAGAGCCCTCTCAACTTGAATACATGCAAACCCATCATGCAATCACTTAACTTCATCTCCTTGTTCATAAGAATGATAAAATATTCAATTTCATTCAGCAACGTAAGAATTACGCTATTGTTTGACAAACCCGCACGCAAGATTTTCTCTAGATCTTGTTCATCTTACTTACTATGATTTGAATGTTTTTTGCATGATAGGAACAACTATTTTATTGAAAGTTCACTAACTGGTTGTGAACGGATATTATTATACCACAACCAAATTAGATTAGAGATGAAATTAAAATGTTATTTCTGAATGAGCCATTAGTATGCGATTCGAAGGAAAAGTTGAAGTAGCTTGTAACTGCAATTTGCTGAAGTTGCATTTTAACGTTAATTCTGAAATCTTGTTTCAGTTCGTTTACGGAAACTTCTCAATGAACTCTGTCGAGCACCACACAAACTAACATTTTTCTCATGCTTGAATCCAGCGAGAACCGTGTTAAACAGTTTGCAGCACAATTTGAACATATTATGCACAGATGTAGTTATGAAAAACCAACATTCATTAAATTGTTTTTTTTTTTTCAAGAACATATATGCTCAATCCCATTCGAAGTCATTGACACCGTGATATTTCAAGATATAGTAAATATAATAAGCGTATTGTTCAGTATAAAATGTTGTTGTGGCCTTGCAAAAGACTCAATACATTGGCGTAGAAACATTCACAACTATACGAAATATATTATTTTCATTAGATTATTTGATGTAGATGGTGAATATTACGTTAAAAAAATCAGAATCCAGAGGCATGATGAATTTAGATCTATGGAGTGAAATAGATAAAGGGACATTTCTTATATCTGCATCCGACACCAACAAAAAAAATTTGTTCCATTTGTTCTAATAGTTATCTGGTTGCACCCCTACGAGCAACCCTCAGAAGTCTTCGGAATACTGGAAATGAAGAGGGCCTATTTTTAACGTGCGATACCGACTCTACCTAAGAATATTTCTGCAGAGATCCATTTAAGCACCAAAACTGTTTATTCTCCAAGTCAATGGGAGTAACTTCATGTACAGTCCACAGCATTGTGGAAGGTACCCTTCACACCGCTTTTTCTTCCATGGCACCTGAAAAAAAAGAATAGATAGAATTGGTATTCAAAAAACAAACCCTTACAATGTATTTTTTCTAGAAAGGCTAATCTCACAGTAGCCTACAAAATTATGTCAGGAGTTTACATACTAATGAATTCCCTCTTTCGATGCTCGGTATTAGATACACAAAAAAACACTGAGAGTTTTTTACACTTTTTCAAATGAGTCTCTTGATACTTGTCAGATATCTTCAAATAAATTCTTCAAATTCCCGTCCCCATCGTCCCAAGAATTAATTATAATACTGATGTTTATTTCCAAAGGACAACGCCATTCCCAACTGCTAACAACTGATATGAACTCTCTCCGTGGCAAGTATCAGCATAAATTACGACAAATCTGTCATCATCAAGTTACTGTCAATAATATGCTTTCGATTCTACTTCACTCCTTTGAAGTGATGAAATGGACTCAGGAACATGGACATTTGAAGTCATCAGGACTTCAAATCCCCTCCTTTGCGTAGTATGTGATCATGAAAAGCGGTGATTGAAGCATCTCTTTTCAAGGCAGCAACCAGTGCAGCCGATGAACTCGTCTTTGACTCTGAACGAACGAACCAAACTCTGTCACTGAGTTGAAACCCGTTCAGCAAATAGCCAATGTCAAAGCTACGTAGACTGAGAGTCTCCTACAGCTACATTAGAATAAGGAAATGCATGGGGTCTTCTTAAAGGACATAGCAGACCTTGACTTATTCAGAAACCTGACCATCGCATTTATCAGGCCAAGTGGACTGAAGTCGGCAACCGAGGGATTCATAATGGTGTCTTCAATATCCTCGTCCACCGTAGTCGCGTGATGAGTATAGAGGTCATATCATCATATCACCAGCTTAGTGTGTTAACCTGATAACTCCATTGGACAAAAATTTACTAGGGAAGGAAAAAACTGCAAATAAAATTCAATATTGAAGAGAATAGAATGGTTTCACGCATCAATAAAAATTACGGAATATCTGTTTAACAATGACTTGGCTGTTTTACAGAACAGTGTCAATGAAGGTGTGTTTTCTTTTTCTGATAGTTTATATAACAATCAATGAATAGTCATACAGTGGAGTTAGCAGGTTAACACACTAGACCGAGGGGGTATTGAGTCCGTTGTATTGTGTGTATGTGAATTGACGAGTCTATTGGCACTACTCATTCTCTACCCTCGGGCAAATACAAGACAATAAGCCAGGAGTCCATGGTAGAATGATAGTCACAATGCTCTCAAACTTAAAAATCATACCGGCTTGCCGAGATATAGCAGAAATCTTAGCCGGACCAATGCAGAATGCCGTCATCCTTGGTTCACTTACTTACTACACTTACTTACTACACGGCGTGGAGAGTGGTTATTGGGGAAAATTATCCAGGATGCTCTTCGGAAGTGTCGGAGCTTCGGAGACAGGGCATGACTGGAAAATTCCTATTGAATAAAAAAGTCTTTATTTCCAAAATTCAGTAGGAGAAATAAACATAATAGATCAGTGGAACTTGGACCTTGTGTGTGTTATGATTCCTTATATTAATGCACTAATGTATGCATACAATTGAATAATAATAAAAGTAATTGTAAATAATAATAATTGATGATGATCAATTTTAAGCAGATGATACTTGTGCAAACAAAACATTTTGACTTGCAAACATTACATATATCAATGAATCCTTGTTTGTTACTTTGGGTTCAGGTAATTTTGACATATTCGAGTGTTTTGCTATAACTAGTCTTAATCGGATTTACTCACGTTCGGGTATTCTGGGTGATAAGTATCCTGTTTAGTTTGACGTATAGTTACTCTTGTTCATAGGAGGGTTTCTGTGTATATTTTATAAAGGGGGTATTTTCTGGTTTATGTCATGTAAGACTAAAATTTTTCAGGAATTTCAGGTCGATGAGATCTTTTAGTAATTTTCAATCGGTGTTTGTGATCCACACTTTAAAGTTATACTCGAATGATTTGAATTTTTCATGTTCTTAAGATTTAACAGTAGTAAATTGTATATCTTTTGTGCTAGAAATTCAACGGATTGTCCGATAGTTTTTTCTCGGTTAGGTACAATTGAGGATCTCTTTTTTGTTTATGTACGTTTATTTCTAACGAGTCACTATGTACTTCCAAGAACAGGTACACAATATTATTTCTGTTCCAGACATGTTAATCATTGATGACAAAAAAAAATATCAGACATATAAATTTATCTTGAAAAACACTTATTCAACCATAGTAAATGGACACGAAGACTATTTATTATCCGATCGAAAATAAAAAGCAAATGTGAAACACTGAATCATTCAAATTTAATGATTTCGAATTGTATTATGTATACGTATTCATAGATCATAAGTTCATCAAACAACTCTTTATTATCCTGAAGGATGTTGTCTCTTTGTCTCATTACCATGTAAATTTATATTGAGTTCAACCTTCGAGAAGGTTCATTGTGCGCTCTTATAAACATTTGTACCCAACAAAATGAAAGCTCAAGTAAACAAAATCCATAACCTTACTTACCAAAGTAAACAGTCATATTTATTAACACGTCTGAAAGTACCCGTTCAGAATAAACAATTTCAATCCATTGCATTCTTTATAGCTAAGAGGCATACAACTCCATACATGCACGTGAGTTTTCTTCGCATGTGCTCGCATAGATATGAAAGTAATGATCGTCATGAGCGTTTACCTATAACAGTCCATAAAGGGGTTATCACCCTACTTATAGAATTTAGAATCAATATGTTTGTGAACTAGCAAAACATATTAAACACATGGTAATCCACTGCTCTCTGTCGCTAACAGTTCTGATATTTACCATTTTTTGATTTTATTTGTGTTTCTTTAGCATTTCTCTTGTCAACATCCATAATTCGATTTTCAATAATTCACAGACTATTTATTCACTGAAAACATACAAATGAATCCCTAAAATTGGTTCCTAGGAATTCAACCTCTAAGTCTGAACGAAATATTGCATGATAAAGGTGCATTATTCCAAAAAACTGCCGCTATATTTAATTTATCCATATCAATATCTTGACGAACTTCATTTCAAGATAAGTAGATAAACTAAAACGTTATTTGGATACACATATTTATGCAATAGATATTGGATATTCTTATTATCATTGAAAGAATATGATATCTTCAAATCAGTTATTTCCTATTTCTAAAGTTCTTTCTCATTGTCTTATGTTCTCTTGAATCATTTAAATATTTGGTTCATTTTTCTAAAAGACAAAAATAACATATTCTTCTTTTTTTTCAGGTAAACACTGCAAAATGCTTCAACCTTTCACTAATGTAGGCACGGTGAGTTCATCCAAATATAATTTTTTTATTTCTTTGAATTGTTTTGCCAAAAAAAATCAATAAATCTCCTGTAAGAAGTCTTTTGTCAATTGAATCACATTCTCCCAGTATATAAAACATAATTGTGCAATAAAAAAAATATGCAAGCGATATTTGTAAAGGTAGGTAATGTTTCGTAACTGAATTGAGAAAAATATCGTAAAAAAAAGTTTTGATAAAAAATATTCATTTATTTCGGTCTCAGATATCGGACATGCTAATAATATGATGATATATGAGGTGAAATTGTAAAATTTTAATTAGTATGGTATTAAACGGACTATCATTTGACACAGAAGCCTCCATGAATCTTTCGAATCAACTATATCGAAACCATTCTTCCAAGAAAATTCTAATTTGGTGGTAGCGACCTGACGTCACTTGACTGATAAGGAATAAACATCGTCTTTTCTTTATTTCTCTCGATAGTTCAATATCCTCACTATCGAATTACAGAACAACTATCTCTGCAATGTTTAAACGAATCATCAATATATATCTCTTCCGACTCTCCTGTTATTTTGTATTTTTCATTTTTCTCTTCCAGTACATTCTCTACCCATCATTAAATATGAAACAATTCCAGATATTTCAAGAAATTTCAGAGCGGTTTCAGTTTCTCTAAAGTTCCAGAACAATATTCCTCTTACACCTGAAAATGCCCCTCCACCATTTGCTGGCGAACACTTACCAGTGAAAACCGTTTTATAGGTGCTCGGTTTATTGCCGAAAATAAAAGGTACGTTCGGAATTAATCGTGTAAAAGGCGAGGAAATGCAACGGAATGAAACTTTCCGGTTTCAAAGATTCCCATGAAACGTGCCAGACCGATTTGAAGTTTTAATGCCCCAAGGCTCTGGTTATCACATTGTTAAGCTCTCCTATAACTAGCTCGTAGATTTCGTAATATTGTCGATGGAGCAGTTGAATCAGTCAGGATATAACCAAATTGTAATTGAGCTCCATATTCCTGTCTAATCAATTTATAGGTTTGAGGTACTTCTTTGCCACTCCAAGAATATATGAATCGTTAAAGCAATATCAGTGGTAAAAATTATGCTGAGAAATATTTACTGAAAAATAATTCATTGAAAAATCTTCAGTGGAATTGGTTGGTACCCTTATTTTAGGTAGTTTGATGTCTCCATAACTTAAAAATTTACAATAAGGTACAAATCTATCCATCTGTAAGAAACAATCTTGGGTTGTTTTCTCTGCAGTGATAATTTAATAGTAATTTTTTTATTTTTAAACTGAGAGAAAAAGTATCCGTTTTCACAAATGGGTAATTCAATATCCGTGTGGGAAAGTAGTTGTTTTTTGTCAAATATTCGCCTCATTTTTATTTTGTGAAAATGTGTGGAGTGAAGGGTATTTTTGACAGTAGTCGGAATTTCTTTTCATTTAGTTGTTCATAACATTGGCACCAACATCCATGCAGTTTTTCTAATTCCCATATTGTATACAGAGGGCTTCTTAATAATATGCTAATATTTGAGTTCACTTTAGTGTCTGGTGCGCGAATATCTAAACCAAGATTACAATAATCGTTGGATAGGTAGTGGGCAACCACAGGCATGGTCATCTAGATCCCCAGTCCTCAATAGTTCATCATAAAGTATTGGTTTCGAGCATACCAATTCATACTTAAGACCCGTTCAAAAGTTGCATCAGTTTCTTGTGAAACTATTAGAAGCATTTTCCGAAGAGTACGTGAGTTCATCAGATAAAGTGCAAAAGCGTGCAAATAGAACATCTGATTCAACTTATTTCTTTGTGCGTTGTGTGTAATTTAGTTTTAGCATTCCAAAATATATTGAGATTAGTTCAATTTTCCGATGAAATACCTTATCACAAATCCCGCAAGAACGCCACTGGCAAGAATACAAAGTTATGTTGTACATCAAAAAACGTCTTTTGATATAACCAAAATGCTTATGGGGTTTCACAATAATATCTTGTACCATACCAAAGTTATTATAAAAAACGGAACTTTGCACCCTGTCGTTCAAAAGTTAGGACCTACTCTCATATAATTTTTTTTAATAGAACCAAGAATATTTTCGTTGAATGGTTGACATGTGTATAGTTACAGCTCACTGATATTAAATGCAAAATGTCATCAATACACATAAAAGAAGCACAGAAACTATCTCACTAGTAATTTGTACGTTTGAAACTGTCAAAAATTATGTTGAAATGTTTAAAAAAAAACTCAAAAAAAATTTTTTGCTGAACTTAATCTGAATGATGGAAGGTGAAATAATCTATTTCATAGATTTATATTGAAGTTACATAACATAAAACTCATTTCACATTAATTATGTCATCACAATCAAATAGTACGTAATCTTTTTTTTTGACTGGCAGTCGATCAATTGGTGTATCTCCCTCCTTACTTAGTATAATCAATGCATATTTTTCAATTTCAATTCTGAACTTTTCGGGGATATTTCGTATTTCAATTTTTCATATGAATGTCAAGCTAGTTATTTATATAATTGAGTCCCTAAAAAGAAGTAACTTCTCTGTCCAATGTATTTGTTCATGGCAGGTGTGAAATAATTTTGTTATATGTTATATAGTCATGAGTATGTCGTTGTAATTCACCTCTGTTTGAATATTGCCTTATATTTATTTGAAAATAAAATATTTTTCGGAATTCTAATCACTTTGCTCTTTTGCAAAAGTTGTTCTGCGAGATATATATGGGGATTGTTCTGTAGGAAACCTAAAAATTCATTTTGGGAAACCACTATTGCATTATAGTTTGTTTTTGAAACACCTCCCCAACCTATGATTCCATTATTCGACTGCGACTTCACCAAGCTCTGATAAATGATTATTCTTTTTTTTCATTCAAGAAATCAACTATTTTTTGTATCTATATTAAATGGATGATTGGATGAATTTTAATGTTAACTAGATATCATAAATTTGTAAATATTCAATATAATTTGCTCGTCGTACACAGAAAGAAAAATTGGCCTGCACACAAGGAAAAAATTCATTGATTCAACGTTTTCGATGATTCATTTTCAACCGATGCTTCTTGTGATCAGTTCAATGTAGCCCTGGTGGTTAAATCGTGTGGGGCTCCATTGTTTTAATGAAACTGAATGATAAACTTACGCTTTTACTCTAGTTTGCTACAGTAAACAATGTTGTACCCAATCAACGCTAGTGATCGAATTGATCCATCGATTCATTAATTTTCGAAAGTATAACATTAAATACCCTGAAAGATCGAACAATTGTGATGATCAACACAAGGTTTGTGATTTTGAAATGATTACCTATTGCATTAACTCATGACCAAGTTTTTTATGCCCAATCTCTTCTGTACATCAGTTCTATCATGCAGTTATTGATATTAACCATGGGTTCACTGAATGTAGCCATTATTACGATGAATTGTTACATCATTACAATGAAAAGTAGTTTCTGTCCAATACCTTCTGAACATCATTTCTATCATTCAGACCTTAATAAGTACCATGGGCTCATTGAATGTAACCATCATTACAATGAAGATGTTATTGAATTATTATTGAACAATACTAAGATAAAATGCACAAGTATTACCTTTACCACACTTCAAAATCTAATATATACGCATTTAAAGTTCATCATCAATAGGTGAACTAAGATGTTCACTGATGATGATAACTCAGTTATCGAAACGCATATATAGGCATTGTAGAGTAAAAGAGGTAAAAGAGGAAATTTGTCATGATTTCTAGCTCATTCCTGCAAGTAAGTTTACATTTTCTCAAATTCGTCATTTATCTAATGCGATTAATAATAATGAAAAATATGAAGTGGATTTGGAAACATCATTGAGCATTTATTTGACACATTTTTTTCAACTATTGAAATGTTGTTCTGTCAAAGACATATTTCAATGGGTATAACAGTCATATATAAGAAATCCATGATAGATATTCGATTGGGGAGAAAATGAGTTAAACACAAATGTTGATTTTTCAGCTTCGTTTATTTTTCCATCAGTTCTTGACATAGAATATGCACTTTTGAAAAGTTTGATGAAGGTTCAATTTTGAAAAAGTGACTTTCAATGAAGTTCCAAAACATTCTACTCTCTGCAGGATAATCTATATTGAATAGATAAAACAGCTTGAAACAAATGTCCACTGCCCTAATTATATTGAAAAATTTGTATTTTATTTCATCAAAATACAACCCAATATCTGTTATACTGAAAATGTTTTCTTCTCTTTTAAAGTCATTATTCTTTCTTCTATATCCTTGGCTGTTTTTCCTAGACACAAAAAATTATGGTGAATTTTATGGTTTGGTTTTTTCCAGTAGAATCCTTCTTCACTATTTTGTTTGTTGGAACGAAATATTCATGGAGACACCATAATATGGCAGCATCCCGGCCATCTGACAAAAAAGGTTTTTTAAATGATTCAAAAGAGTGATGTAGAATATTTTCGCATTAAGAAAACATAAATTTTTTTCAATTAATTGTTGTATAAATTGTAAAGACTGTAAACAGAGTGTTCTTCGATTTAATTTCGAGAGCTCCAACATCTGTCGACAGCTGTTTCTTGGTTTCCCACTCATCTGGACAGCTTTTTGGAACTCGCGAAATTGAACTGAAATTAAATATATACAGTGACCGTCGAAAAGTATGTACCATATGGGAAAAAAGTTTTTTATTACAGAGATGAAAGCCCTCGAGCTTCGCTCTCGGTCTCTCATCAGATTATTAATGCCAAAATAATGCTTCGTTAAATTATTATAAAATACAGTCGAAATTTAGATGCAATAAAAATAGTCGAGTATTTATCAAGGTCTTGTTATATTACCCTTGAATATAATTCACTATTTAGTATGAAGCAAAACAAATTACCAGACGATATCCAGATGGCTGTTTGTAAAATGGCCACTTGTCTAGTATGGCTTTGGTAGTATTTAATGACATTATTTCTTGCAATCTATAATTGCTACATGCTCTCCAGCAATTGTCAAATTCTTCGGCCGTAAGTGGATCAAATTGCAAAGATCTCAAGTATACTTCTGCGTCTTCTTCGGCAACTTTTCGTAATATAATTAGTATAAATGAGACAAAGAAATTGATACCAAAGACTTTCTTGATCTTTATCTCTTTTCCATTTTCTTTTTTTGATTTAGATGATGGAGTCATATTGCCTGATATAGTCTTGAAGGTAAAATTTGAGTTTCTCCATTTGTTGTCCATAATAATAAAGCAACCATTCATCTCCCCTGAAAATAATCCACTAATCAACGTATCTGTTTTCTTAACAGAGGTAAGGAATACCGCGCCACTGTCGCTGGAGACTCTGGACAGTGCTGGCGATACTTTCATATTCATATTTTCAGATATCATTCGCCCCTTAACCTAACAAAATAGAGGTTTTCTGGGACGAATCCCATTTCAGTTCAGATAATTATAACAAAACAGAAAACACTCGTCAAATCAGATGTCTTACCTATTTGCCACAAAAACTACACAATCACAATAAATATCTTAGTCTACTCACTTCTTTTGATCTTTTCATCACAAAATTTGCGGGAAAATAGACAGACACAGCGTCAGGGCTAGTCGATTAGCTAACGGTCCGTGTGTATAACTTGTCTGGAAGGGGTAAATTGCACTGCGAATCAAGGAACTGAGAATTATGATTATTCCTTCGGGATTGGCTTGATGTTTTGGAGATCAATTTTGAAAACAACTGTGGTC
This sequence comes from Chrysolina americana, assembly GCA_958502065.1. Classification (NCBI taxonomy): domain Eukaryota; kingdom Metazoa; phylum Arthropoda; class Insecta; order Coleoptera; family Chrysomelidae; genus Chrysolina; species Chrysolina americana. Next base: position 46,740,564 of record OY293418.1, on the reverse strand, counting down.
AAATATTTGTATTCATATATATTGTGCCAATGTACACAGGATATTAGATTTACATGAGTAAATTAATGCAGTTGTGCATTGATCTGAGGAGAGGTTGGGTTTATGTTGAAGATTTCGTATGATTGTGTTCACAAATTTCAACATTAATACAATAAGATTAATTAATGAAAACAATGACTCTCTGTTGCTGATACCAAGGACACTAGTAATTGAATTATGAGAGTTTATAATCAATTTGTTGATTGTTCCCATGAAAATGTCCTTGTTACGATACACTTTCAGTCAATCAAATTAATGATCACTAATTGATCTTATCAAAGAATTAGGTTGTTGAGAAACCAGTACTCTCTGATTAGGATAATGAAAATTGTCTTGTGACAATGATTTTTTAGTTGATCACAGGTGTTGTTTGATTCTAGGGCCAATTTTATTTTCTGTGTATTATAAAAGAATTTTGTATGGGTATTTAATAGTTTGGCAGAGACGCCTCACGGCTTCAGAATGGTGGAAATCCCGTTTTTTAACAAGTTTTTTATTTTAACAAAATTCCTTTCGATTTTAATTTTTACTTTATAACACTTGGTGTTCTCATGAATAATAATATCATCGGAGAAGCTGATGATTTGACCCTCTTCCTCCAATAAAAATATAAATGTAAATTGTGAATAGCAATGGACCCAACACCGTTCCTTGCGGCACACCAGATGTCACTTCCTTTGTTTTGATCATTTTCTCAATAATTCTGACCTGTTGACTTTGGTTTTTCAAATACCTTCCGAAAAAACAAACTGTTCATGAGTATGGAATGGTCGACGGTGTCGAATGTCTTTGCTAAGTCAAGAAATATACAATTACTGGGTCACCTTCATCTTTGGCATATATAAATAAATGTTAGCATGTTAATAAGAATAGTATAGGTAATTCTAGTGAACTTATTTCAAATTTATTATCGATTATTGTCATGCACCTGTAATATTTTCATTACATCTCTTTATACCTTAGTCAAATGGTACTCTGTGCTATTCTAGCAGAATGCTCGATGCTAAATACATAATTATGAGGGTCCTTAATGATAAAATGATAAATAATGTCTAGTATCCAATGAGGCATGCCGAGTCCATTCCTGTGCTTCATCTCGAATTTCTCATTTTGAGTAACCGAGAATTTGACTGCGTTTCAGCATCATTCGGGGGGAATTGAAAGAAACGTGCTCTACTAGAGATTAATTAAGGGTTTTCTACATAATCCTTCAACAATGGCGTTGGAAAGGAAGAGGCATCAGCGTGAATCCAGTCTCTGCTTCGAGTTCTAATCAAATTCTGACTGCCTGGTAATCCTGACATAAAGCCAATGCATCATGTTGATCTGTTCTTTTATTATCTTGATAAGCAACCGCTGTTAGCAGGAGGGTTACAATGATATATCTAAGAACGGGGTGATTTTCGGTTCCACTGTAGAAAAAGATAGGTAGCGATTATGGTTCGTGAATAGCATGAGGATACTGAAAACCGAAAAGCTATGTAGGGAGACACAAATATAGATAACCAGTTATCCTATATGTGGTTCAAAATATTCCCAAAATATCAAATCGAAAAGTTATCAATCTTTCCAAGAGGTATCTGTGAAGATTGAAACTAGAAGAAGAGATACAGAATCTTGGGAGAGATCTTACAAAAAAACAATAAACGGACCAGGAAAAACTTGAAGAATTGTATGATTGAATTGTGAGGCTCATAGTTGTTGAAATCCATTGAATCAATAAGGAATAAAACAAGTGTCTTGAAGATTTCTGGAAGTTTCTCATAAGGATGAAGCCGGTTGATGCATATAACAATTTTAACACTGTTTTTTAACTTTTCTTCACACATAAGAATAAGAATAATAATAATAATAATAATAATTAATGACACGCCAGCGCGCCCTCCGGAAGTGTCGGAGCTCCGGAGACAGGGCCTGACTGGGTAATTCCTAACGGAAAAAAAAAAAATAAAAAAAAAAAATAAATAATAATAATAATAATAATAATAATAATAATTCTCGCCTATTCCAAGAGCCTCCACGTGTTGTGGAAAACCCGCCGGCGGCTGATCGGGTAGAAACCTTCTGGAAGGGTATTTACGAATTTCCGCAACCACTCAACGTAGATACTCCAGCCCTAGCGCAGTTCGAAGCTTTCTGCAGGAGGCTTCGTCAGCCTGAGCTCAATGAACTGCGCCATCCGATAACCCCGGAAGAAGTTCGACGGGCCTTCAAAGGCTCGAAGAATTTTGCTGCTCCAGGTCCTGATGGCCTGAATAACTATTGGTGGAAAAAATTACCAAGTACCCACCACCATCTAGCAAGAGTTTTCAACTCGTGGCTAGATGGGGAGCAGCAAATTCCGGATTGGTTTGTCGAGGGGCGAACCGTGCTAATCCCCAAAAACGGAGATTTGTCTGATCCGAAGAACTACAGACCGATAACATGCTTGAACGCATGTTATAAGATGTTTACACGCATCTTGTACATGCGAATACTCTCCGCAGTTGAGCCGGTGTATGAACGGATATATGAGCAAAAAAGGGGGTCGCTGGCTGCAAGGAGAACCTGCTGATCGACAGGTGCATCACGCAGGACTCCGTGCAGTATAAGCGTAACCTTTCAATGGCCTGGATCGATTATCGCAAAGCATTTGATACAACATCGCATGAACTCATCATGCATTTGCTCAGATGCCTTGCGGTACCCGATCAAATAGTGAGATGCATTGAACAGCTGATGCCGCTCTGGAGGACTCGATTTACCATAACATCTGGTCAAGTCAGAGTCCAAACAGAGCAGGTTATCTTTAGAAGAGGCGTGTTTCAGGGAGACTCCCTCAGCCCTCTTCTCTTCTGCATCTCACTACTGCCATTGTCCGTTGCACTACGGAAAACCCGCGGATACAACTGCGGCACCCCCAGCAACCGGAGGCATAAGGTCACCCATCTGTTTTACATGGATGACCTTAAACTTTATGCCTCCGGAGAAAAGGACCTTCACCAGTCCTTAAGGGTGGTGCAAGAGTACACGCATGCTGTCGGAATGGAGTTTGGGATAGACAAATGTGCCACGGTTCATCTCAAAAGAGGACGATGCGAGGAATACGGAGAGGACGTTCAGCTCGTAGACGGAAGCATCCTACATCATCTGGATGCCGGAGAGACGTATACCTACCTAGGGCTGGATCAACGCCACACCCAAGAGGTAGCTACTGTCAAAAGCTCTCTCCGCGGCAAGTATCAGCACAAACTCCGACAGATCTGGTCTTCAGAACTGTCGGGGGAGAACAAAGTTGCTGCAACTAATATGCTTGCCGTTCCGATTCTACTTTACTCCTTTGGAGTAATGAAATGGACTCAGGAAGAGCTGCAACAACTCGACGTAAAAACTCGCAAAATGATGCATCTTCATAGAAGCTTGCATCCTAAATCGTCTGTTCCACGCTTATGCTTCCCCAGACAACGGGGAGGCCGTGGACTTTTGAGTTTGGAGTGTCTACATAACAGAATGGTACTGGATGGAGCCTGTAAAGTCATCAGGAGTTCCGATCCCCTTCTCTGCTTGGTATGTGATCATGAAAAGGCAGGGATTGGAGCATTTCTTTTCAAGGCAGCAACCCGTGCAGCCGATGAACTCGATCTCGTATTCGACACTGAACAGACAAACCCAAACTCTATCACCGAGTTGGAACCCGTTCAGCAAAAAGCCCACGTAAAAGCAGCGGAGTGTGAGAGGCTCCTGCAGCTACATAAGGATAAGCCGATGCATGGGGTCTTCTTCAAGAACATTGAAGACCTAGGCTTATCCAGAGACCTGACCTTCTCGTTTCTCAGGTCAAGTGGGCTGAAGTCGGAGACCGAGGGATTCATAATGGCCTGCCAGGATGGTGTCTTCAACACTCTCGTCTACCGCAGTCGCGTGATGGGTATAGAGGTCCCTGACACTAGATGCAGAGCGTGTCGTGGGGCAGCTGAGACCATAATGCATTTGCTGTCAGCTTGTCCAGCTTATGCGGTCTCAGCCTATATCCACAGACATAACGCGGCCCTACGAGTGTTGTACTACCATCTACGACACTCGTACGGTGTAGACGAGACACCAGTGTTGCCTTATGCTCCGGGGGATATTGAGTCCGTGGTGGTGAATGAAAAGTGCCGAATCTATTGGAACTATTCATTCCCCACCCTCAGGCAAATACAAGCCAATAAGCCTGATGTAGTACTCCTCGACCATCAAAGTAGGACGATTTTCGTCATTGAGTTTTCAGCTCCTGGCGAAACGAACATCGTCCGAAAAGAGGAGGAAAAACGGACTAAATATCGAGATCTTCTCTTTGAACTCCGCAGGCTTTACCCAAACCGTTCTGTCAAGATGGTGGTTCTGATAATAGGGGTCCTTGGTGGAATGATGGACACACTGCTCTCAAACTTAAAAATCATACCGGCTTGCCGTGACATGGCAGAAATCCTAGCCGGGCGAATGCAGAAGGCCATAATTCTTGGTTCACTCCGCCTACTCAGGGCACATGATTCTCGGACCCAGTAATCACGTACCCCATGGACGTGGGGAGTGTTTACTGGGGTTAATGACACGCCAGCGCGTCCTCCGGAAGTGTCGGAGCTCCGGAGACAGGGCCTGACTGGGTAATTCCAAACGGAAAAAGAAAATAATAACTGGTCTTTATTCATTAGATGCAGGAACAAATTAAAATATATTATATATATGTTGTTATATATAACAACATATTATATAATATATATATATATAATATATATAATATAAAGTGATAATATAAAAATGATAATATGAAATTATCTTAATACCTAATCTGCAAATATGAAAAGGTGGAGTATCAGCAGAATGCTGTTTTTCAACTCAACTCATCATTGGCTATTTCAAAGTGATGGTAAACTGAACTGTACTAAAACTAGCAATTTGGTAGAAATGGAGTGTTATTGGATTTCTTGGATGATAAGTTCAGTTCGAATTCCAAAATTAAAAAATCATCTCAATTCGTCATCCAATAGCCACTGATTGAAGGAACACCTTGTGTATAATGGGTGACAACGAAATGGCTGTGGCATCATTCAATATTTTTACAAGTTATACTTCTGAAATTTGGGTGGAAGTTATCGTTCCTTGGAACCTATATTTTTCATGAAAACACCAGTCCAAAAATAGACCTAGGTCGAGAATTCTAAATAAAACATTAAAAATATTTTTACGAAATTCGATAAAGCAAAAACTGTCTTTTCATTGGCGTACAAGAAGTAATAAATGTCAAAAGTCTTACTTGAGAAGACAAATCGATGATGCTGTGGCTAATGAATTCGTTGTCACCCAGTATATTAATTAGACTCAAAATAAGATTCGAATCAGATGAACTATAATCTTCTGATGTTGATATGGGGTAACGGCATATTCATGAACCAACAATCCCTTTCTTCAACAAAAATTTTAAATATCGGGTGAAATATAAAGTATTGGTTCTTGCATTGGTGCTCGAAGAACCGTCACTGTATTCTTCGTAGATTTCACTTGCCAATGAAATTTGTTAAATTTAAAGCATTTGAATGAAAATTCAAACCATTCTTAGACAATAGAATAAATATTAGTATTGTCTCAGAATCAACCATTTATAATGAAAATTGTTAAGTAGAAAAACAATTATTCATAATAAATCTTAATCTACGATGAAATAGAACACTAAGTAGAAGAAGTAACCTGAATCTTGATAGTTCACTAGCTAAAATCAATCTCGACTACAGCGGTTTGGCATGAAGTTTCAATTGGAAATAACAAAGCCAATCTTTCAGGGCGCTGGAAAAATCAAGTTATTTTCCATAAATCAAATTTCACTCAAATAGATTTCAGAATTTGTTTTCATGTTAGATGAAATTACTTACATATTTTCGTTAATACCAGTTTTGTATAATATCGATTTTCATTGTTGTCTTTGGTGTCAATATAAAAATCTCTCCTCCTATTCCTTCTACAACTCATCAGTGAGCGAACGAATCCGTCTCTGTTTCTCTGTCGTATGACATCGTTAGATTAAGACTTAAGCTGCTTTCAGTAATCCACTCGTTCACAAGTCACCACCTTTCCAAATTAAGTCGAAATCGGATCTTTCCCACCCCCGAGTTCTCGCTTCTTTTTCGCTGCTTCTTGGCACGGAAAATTATTTGTATATGTATTTTATTTTGTTGCCATTCTCGTTGATTTATTCTGGATAAAATTTCACGGTCCCCTGTCTCCAACAGGATTTCACAAAAATGAGCTCGGAGGGTCGAAGGATTATTTAAGTAATTTGGTGTTTTGCTTCCAGAAAGTTCTTAGTGTTATAGAAGTCTGTTTGATTTCGTTCAGAATCAGAAACAAATTTGAGAGGAGATAGTGATATTTGATTGTGTTCGGTTAGCATATTTTATCAGAAAACTTCAATGGGTTCGACTCAACATCATTTCGCTAATGATATATAAAAATATTTCAAAATAACATCATTTTGATTGACACTCGTGCTACGGCAGTATTCCTACTTATAATTTTCTTCTCTTTTAATCCTTATAAAATCAATAATTTTGCACTGAATCCCAGGTCTGACACCATTCTTCTTCCATTACATTATGGTTCCTACGTAAAGGAAAATACTGTAATGTTCAGAGAACATCGTCAAAGCCGTTCTGTCTGATTTGCTGCAAACTATGTTATATACTGTATGTATTCACTTCTCATCAAAAAAACATTTTCTCTCCATCCTCCCGCCTTACCGCATTTCTTGGAAATCATACCGCAGGAATAGATAAGCTCCTGGTCTAACAGCAGAAAATTTCGAAGGAATAACGTCTGATTACAATTATAAGGAGACTTCTAATCGTTATTCTGCTCACGCCAAGGTCTTTGAAGTGCCTGCAATTATACTGTTGAATACAAGTCGTTCATTTTGGAATACGTCCAAATCTGTTAAATAAATTTGGACTGGTCGGAAGGCGACACTTCGCGACTGAATTCATTTCGACGATTCTACAGTTGTTGGAAATTGAAGAAATTTGTCACATTAGTGATAACGGTTACAGAAATGTTCACGTAGCAGTGAACATTTTGGTGTGACACGAATAAATGATATTTAGTTCAGTTTTTTATAACTATTAATAAAACTCCTCAGTGTTTCTAAGTAATATGTTCTCCGCAGAATCACTGACTCTTGTGGAAGTTTCATTTCCACTTTGATTTCATTTCAGTGGATTCATAGATCAACTACTTCAACTCTGATAGTTATACTCGTGTTTTTCAGAGGTCTATCTACCTCAACTTTTAAGAAGCAGTTGTTTTCGACATAAAATTGTTGTTATTCTATTATTCAGTTGATCAAATAAAGGAAATTTTGCTGGAACTCGTGGAGAGGATATTTGCTCCCTTTATTTGTTAGTATCCAGCATACTTTATCGAACGTGGTTCGGAATCGTTAAAATTTTGATTGGCAAATTTTTTTGAGGACTACACGTTATATTCATCCAATTCAAATGAACACTTCTCACATTTTTTTACGAATTCACAAATAAACAATTCAATAATAATGTTGAATCTGTTCCTTTTTCTTATATTGTTATTCATTTATCTTGGACACTCGGTATTTTTTAGAAATGGTGACATGATGTCAGATAGATGACAAGTAAAACTTCTTGAGTAAAACCAGACGATATTTTTATTGATTTTGACGATTTAACATTGGTCCTTGAGCCGTATTAACTAGTTCTGTGGAAAATACAACATAAATATGGACAAGAAAAGTTCGAGTCTACCGGGTACCCGCCGCCGAGGTGCAGGTTTGAACAGAAATCCATACCCGAACTTCGTATGGCCGAATGGATTTGGTTCGAAGGAGATAACCGAGAATGCCGTCCCGTCCATCATTACTCCAGTGAAACAAAGTATCCAAGACGAAGATACGAAAGACGGAGCTGAGTCGATGCAGACCGGAGGTATGCCAAAACCAATAACAGTAGATGAAAGTATAAGAAGACCACAAGCCGTGAGTAGAGACCTTAATTTTCCATCTACTAGTTACCGATGTTCTAAAAATTTGCCAATTCATTCAGCAATTGAGTCTAGGGGTTCTCAGTCTAGTATTGATGTTCAAAAACGAGTCATAGAAATTGAAAAAGTCAGACAAAAAATTGAATTGAAGAAACTAGAACATCAATTGAAGTTATTAGAATTGGAAAATAAAGTTTGTCAGTCCGAAGTTTCTAAAAGTCAACAACCGTCAGTAAAATCTCGTTGTTATCATACACATTCAATTGTTCAATCGGTTTATTCGGATCATGAAACAGATGAAACAGCTGATGACATAATATATACTGAGGGTGTACTAGATTCAGGCATAAGAACCGCTCAGTGGGTTGATAACTTTGCAACACTGTAACTGATGCTATCAAATCTGTAGCTAATAGTTCATTTCAAAATAAATTGACTGCAAGACAGACCGATGAAAGAGATTTCCCCTTTTTTGACGGTGCTTCCGAAGATTGGCCACTGTTCATTAACCTATTTCGGTGCATTTCTTCGTTATGTCAGTACACACACGAGGAGCAAATGATCAAATTATAATAATGTCTTCGAGGTGAGGCAAAATTTGCGGTGTCAGGAATGATGGTGTCTCCTGATAATATTGACTTAGTGTTGAGGACATTGGAGATGCGTTTCGGACGACCAGACTAGATCATTGAAACACTTATCGCTTAAGTCCAGTCGATTCCTGCCATGAAAGAACAGCATTTCGAAAATTTTATTCATTTTTCAAATAATGTCCGTTGTCTAGTATGACTACCATCAAATCTCTAGAGTGTGTAGATCATTTGAAAAATCCTCAAGTCCTAAAAACTTCAGTACAAAAACTACCCGACATGCTTAAGCTGAGATGGGGCGAAGAGGTTGCCGAATATAATGGTAAAGTGGATCTAGAACAATTTTCAAATTGGATAGATAATATGGCTACTGCGGCATGCTACGTAACTCCAACAACAAGGAGCCAAAAGGTAGACATAAAGACGAGACAGTATGGTAACTACCAGTCAAAAAGACCTGAATCCTCTTTCATGACAGCAGAAAATAGCAGCCATTATTATTTCTGCACTTACTGTCAGACGAGAGGTCATAAAGTGGATTTTTGTGAAAAAATCAAAGCAGATGATGTAGAAACTAGGTGGAATACCGTGACTAAGGAAAAACTTTGTTTTTCTTGTCTCAAAAGCAAATATCAAACCAGCAAATGTCGATCAAAACATCCATGTGGAACCGATGGATACAGGAGACCTCACCACAGGCTTCTTCATAAAGACATCCCAGGGTATAAGCCAAATTCAGAGCCAGTTCAAGAAAATCAACACAACGAGAATGTTCTTGCAGTTGGCAGTGGAGATAAAAACGTTTTATTGAGGATGGTGAATGTCCGTTTACATGGACCAGACTCTGTTATAGAAACCACCGCTCTTTGTGATGAAGCATCCACCGTTTCTCTTAAAGATAAATCGATTGTTGAAAAACTTGGACTGGAAGGTAAAAAACAACCGCTTTGTAAACAGTAGACCAACAACATGAAAATTTGCCGTGAGGATTCGAGCAGCCTGGATATTGGTATATCCGGAATATTTAAATGTGCCAGAATATTCGATATGAAGAACGTCCGTTCGGTGGAAAATTTGTCCTTGCCCATCCAAGTCATAAAAAAGGATGATTGGACAAAATGTTCTCACCTGGAGCATATGCCATTTACTGAAATCACTAAGAGACCCATGATTTTGTTAGGCCAAGATGACATTCGACTGACAGTAGGAAGACAGGTTATTCAAGGACAAGACTATCAACCTATTGCTTCAAAAACGAATATTGGATGGATTCTACATGAGAACTCACTTGACAACAAATCAGTGATATGTTCAAAGTACATATTTCACGTCTGCAATCACGAATTCTCCGACGAAACACTTCATCAAATGGTCAAACATTCTTTCACAACCGATGCCTTTGGAGTTATGACTTTGCCATCGAAGATTAGTAAAGCTGAAATACGAGCACAACAAATAATGGAAAATACTTCCCAACGTATTGGTAACCGATTTGAAATCGGTCTTCTGTGGAAAAAAGATGACATCCACTTACCTGAGAGCAAGACTGTTGCGATACAACGACTCCACTGTGTGGAACGACAGATGCGACTGAATGATGTTTTCCGGCACTCATATTGCGACAAGATTCAGGACTACATTAGAAAAGGATATGCTAGAAAACTCTCTCAGGATGAATCATGCAAAGAAGGTCCAAGATGTTGGTATTTACCGCACTTAGGAGTTGTCAATCCCAAAAAACCAAAGAAATTTCACCTGGTCTTTGATGCAGCTTCCCGTTCTAATGGAGTTAGTCTGAATGATAATCTTCTTTCGGGTCCAGATCTCTGGTAGAAGTTCTGATAAAATTCAGACAAAAGAAAATCGCCTTCTGCAGTGACGTCAAGGAGATGTTTCATCAAGTTCTTATAATTCCAGAAGATCAGAGCTCTCAAAGATTTCTCTGGAGAGATGGCGAGACGAATAGACCATACGACATCTACGAAATGCAAGTGATAACATTTGGTGCGACTTGTTCTCCTAGCTCTGCCCACTATATAAAAAACTTGAACGTAACTCAACAGACTACCCAGCCAGAAGTTTTAGATGCCATAATCAGAAAACATTATGTAAACGATTATCTAGACAGCACCGATACAGTCGAAGAAGCATTAGGATTAATTTCGGAAGTCAGACGAGTACTAAAATTTGGAGGATTCGATCTTGTAGGCTGGACTTCGAATTCAAAAGATGTACTCGAAAGACTCTCAGTGGACGGCAGTTCGAACAAAAATTTGAATCTAGATGATTCGAAAATTCAACGTATATTAGGTCTGTCCTGGAATTCAAAAACTGATGAAATTTGTTTTCAGCTGAATCTGAACAACCTGACATTCGAAGATTCGATAAGGCCTACGAAAAGACAGATCTTAAAAATAGTAATGTCACTTTTTGGTCCGTTGGGACTTATTGTCAATTTGATAATTAGAGCTCGTATATTGATACAGGACATCTGGATATCGGGCATAGGATGGGACGACGAAATCGATGATGAACTCCACCAAACTTGGAAAATGTGGTTGACAGACCTAAAAAAGGTCACAAGCATTGCCGTTTCAAGAGTTTACTCTCTGAATATTTCCCGTGCTCATAAAATTAAAATTCATCTGTTCTGCGATGCCAGTAAGAAGGCATTCGCATCTGTAGCTTACCTCAGAGTGGTAACCGAAGAAACAATTGACGTATCGTTCATAATCGCCAAAGCACGTGTTGCCCTAACCAAGCCGATTTCGATACCTCGGCTTGAACTCTAAGCTGCTCTTATGGGGAGCAGATTGGCAAAAATAGTAGCGAGTACAATTGGAATACGAGTTGACAGGGTGTTTTTCTGGTCTGATTCTACAACTGTTTTATTTTGGATCAAAGGAGATGGGACTAAATTAGGACAGTTTGAAGCTCATCGGGTTGGGGAAATCCAAGAAAATACAGATAGTAATGACTGGCACTGGATCCCATCGAATCACAATGCTGCTGACGATGCAACAAGGACCTACTCATGTGGAGCAAATATCATAGACTTCGACAAATGGTACACCGGACCAAATTTTCTATATATGGGGGATGAGACGTCCTGGCCAATTCAGAAAATATCTCTGAAAAAACTGGACGAGACATACACAGAGCCAGAATTTATCGTCTTTGTTACGGAATCGGACACTGCTTGTCTCCCAGATTTCCGACGGTTTTCGAAGTGGACAAGACTCATGCGAACTACTACCTACGTAAAAAAGATAGCAAAAAATTGGATTTCAAAAACTCGAGACAAGCATTGCCAATTATCGTGGACTTTATCTGTTAACGAAATTCAGAGCTCTGAAGCAATATGGATACGGCGATGTCAACAGGAAAGTTTTTCTGAAGATATTCAGGCCTTGAAGAAAAACAAAATGATGAGAGGCCGATTACGATTACTGTGCCCAAGTTTTGATGAAAACGGACTTCTTGTTTTGCATGGACGAACTGACTTGGCAACGTAGTTGGAACAGAATACAAAAAGACCCATTATGCTTCCGTCCAAACATCGACTGACAAAAATTCTGTTGATGTATTTCCATGAAAAGTTCGCCCATCAAGGTATAGAAACTATTCTCAATGAAGTCAGACGTAAATATTGGGTAATTGATGGTCGAGCAGCAGTGAAATCTGTTTTTGCACGATGCCATAAATGTCAACTTCTTAGGGCAAAGCCACAAATTCCAAGAATGGGGCAGTTACCTACTTTTCGCCTGACATCAACCTCTAGAGCCTTCACGTACACAGGTGTAGACTACTTTGGGCCACTGTACGTCAAGATAGGATGCCGACGTGAGAAACGGTGGGAAGTGATATTCACCTGCTTAACGGTTCGTGCTATTCACCTTGAGGTGGCTCATTCACTCACCGCGGATTCGACAGGGGGCAACGGGGGCAACCAGAAGAAATTCATTCGGATAATGGTACAAACTTTCACGGTGCATCAGAAGAGTCGAAAATAGCCGTTGCGAATATGAATAGAATGAAACTGACTGACGAAATGACTACAAAAGATATAAAATGGAAATTTATACCACCAGCTTCTCCACACATGGAAGGAGTCTGGGAAAGACTTGTACGATCTGTGAAAAGCACCCTTCACTGTATACTGAATGAACAGGTACTGACTGATGAACTCCTCTTGACTTTGTTTGCTGAGTGTGAGAACATTATCAACTCTCGACCGATAACTAAGGTCTCTGTGGATCCCAATGATATGGAAGCACTTACTCCTAACCACTTTCTGCTGGGATTTACTAACGAATCGACACCGTTGGAGCAGCTGCAAGCGGTAGATTTGCGCCGGCAATGGATGAAATCTCAAATATTGAAAGATCACTTTTGGAAGAGATGGACGAGGGAATATCTACCAACGTTAACGAAGAGAACCAAGTGGAGTGATGATGGCAAGCCGATCCAGCAACACGATATGGTAATCGTCGTAGACGAAAACGCACCTAGAAAGAGTTGGAAGTTGGGAAGAGTTGAGAAGATTTTTCCTGGAACAGATGGAAGAGTTCGTGTGGTTGAAGTTCGGACTAAGAACGGAGTCTACAAACGTCCAGTCTCGAAACTATGTCGTTTAGAAATCAACGGCGAGTGAGCGAAGCTGAAACCTCCATCACGGGGGGGAGAAATGTTGAATCTGTTTCTTTTCCTTATATTGTTATTCATTTATCTTGGACACTCGGTATTTTTTGGAAATGGTGACATGATGTCAGATAGATGACACGTAAAACTTTTTGAGTAAAACCAGACGATATTTTTATTGATTTTGACGATTTAACAAATAATTTAATTCATATTCATAGCCATGCATTGAGCGACAGTGAACATCTACAGTAACAAAAAAAAAACGGAATAATCAATCTATATTTTTAGAACCAACTAACTGTGATGTCGACTCTAAACAACAAATTAACTATCGAAATTAAGCTAGCAATCCCCGGTCAACATCATAAGTTGATATATCTGAATTCAATAATTCTGTCCCAATTCAAAGAGAGATGGGTAGTTCCAACATATAAATCAAACAAACAGTCAAGAAAAAAATCACAAGTTACAGTCTTTTTTTTTTGTATGAAACTAAATTCATCATATTTTTTCGAACATATTCAGAAACCAAAATACAATGCAATAAAATTCGGTGGAGTCGCTGTTGTTACAGTACAGATTCTATAAATTATTCGGTTGTTTATTTTGACACATTTCTCAATGTTTGCCTCGTATCAATTTGTTGACAACCATTTAAGAATAGACTTACAATTTATATACTAAGTATACGAACGAACTATTCCTATGGAGAAATGTTCTTATGATTTATATTTTATGGCAAAATAATTATATGATAACAAATACAAGTGAACGCCATAAATATGTAACATATGGTGAAAGATTTCATTATTGGAGTATTAGAAAAATGTTTTTGGGTGATAGATTTTGATACATGTCACGTGATCACTGGTAGTGTAGCAAATTAAAAAAATACCATAAAGAGGCCAAAGGTTGAGTCAGATAGAGAGATATCGAAAAAAGTTATTTGAAAAAGTTGCTTGAAGAATGGAAAATCGCCACTGTTTTTAAATGTTTCGATCTCAACAAATATATCAGTTCTTTTCTATATAAATAGTTCGACTATACTGAAACATTTCTATTTCGATGACAATGACAATACTCTCTCATTTTCTCCACACCAGATAGCACAAAAAACTGGTTCTGTACGTACCCTGACTGTAACATTGGTTTGTATCTAACAGTTATATCAGAACTTCACAACTATTACGATGATGTGTCACTCCAAAAATATCGTTTTTTCTGAATTATAATCAAGTTTCGTAGAAAACCGTGCTTGAACGTTTCACTTCGCAAAAGAATTAACTATCTAATAATAATATAAATATTAATAATAATAAAACAAGAGTAAAACTTGTGCGTGGGGCGATTTTTCCATCTATATGTTTGTGCGTGAGTTGGAGATTGATGTAAGTTTTCATAATCATAATTCATTCAAGTTTTCATAATCATGATTCATTCAAGTAAATGATGTAAATAAAATGTATGATATAGCAACTATGAATTAGTACAAATTTGTGAAGTGATATTTTATGTACATGATGACACACAAGAACATACGCATATAAATATATATACATGTGAACAGTAATATTGGTTACTAAAAATGTATAATATAGTTACAAAATAAAATTGTTGAATATCTGTTAATATAAAATAGATATTCTGAATAGCTTCACAATTTTTGAGCAAATATTTACTAAGTGTAGTAGGGGTGTGTAATTTCATGGTTACATTACATATACATACGACATACGTATATACATATACATAAAAAGTAACTATAACTATTCACTGTACTTATACTTACTTCAAAATGATAATATTATGTAGTCGTGAAAAGACATTCTGCTGAATCGTTCCTTTGTTCAATCAAAGAATGAAAGAATTCTACAAAAAATAACAACAAATTCACAACTACTTCTATACAATAACTATTGAAGTCTCAGTGAGCCTTCCTTTTCTTTCTATACATAAAATCGTTCTATTTCATATCTCTTTTGCGTCCAACAAAAAATTTGGAGAAATTTCTGCTCTACACTGATGGATACTTTCTTCCAAGTGCATTTTATACTCAACAGAGCATGTTAGGTGTTCAAGCTTTTGATGTTGTGTAAATGTACTGTTTTTTCTATTGTAGGGTAATAATGTAAGAAGTAAGTGGGATAGAAATGAGGAAAGTGACTTCTCTGGCATAATTATGGATAATAATGATACTCCTTCATAAACACTCGTAAGGTAGTGTAAATCCAAAGGCATATATCATATGCTGGTATAGGATGGTTATTGTTATTATTTGCAGTGGCGCTTCAGGCAAATTACTATTTTTTTTTTGGATTTGCATCCAAGCAACTGACAGCACACTTGCTTTCCAACAAGGCATGTTGATGTTGTATTCGATATACTGGACCAGCGTCCAGTGCTAATTGAAATTTCAGCAACCCACACCTAGATCGCTCAGCCTTCCAGCCAACTATCTGTCAGTTTGTAATGAATTTTGATGTTTTTTTATATTAGGTTTTTCTAGTTCTGAACTTCTGAGGTTAATATTAGTTCTCACAAGGGCTCCCTTGCCCCGTAGCCAGCAATGTCTGCGGAGTAAGGGAGGCGGCTTTCAGTGCGTCCTCCCGACCTCTCCCCTCCTGTGCTCTCTTGGGCGAAGTGTTGGTTGAGTGTTGGAGTTATGATCATGTAATCTGTAGTGTAGAATCAACTAAAAACTGTGCAAAATAAACCTTTATTTATTTATTTTTTATTTTGTTATCTAATTCCAATGTATGGGAAATTTGTCAGCAAGCTTATCATATACCTTTCTTAAAAATTAGTATCTGCTCTCTCCAGATGCTGAATAACCCTAGTAAAAATGAATATCAAACGACTAAAAAAAGAAATAATATAAACCAAAACTTTAATATCTGCAAATGACATAACGGTTGCGTGGTTTTTCTGCGAATGCGTGGAAATGTTAACGGATGAGATATTTCTATGAAACAGACACCGCTGGGAAAGGAGAAAAGTTTGTTAACAGGGGAGCATCAAAGGACGAGCATGCTATTCTAGCTTTATTTGAAATGTAAACACGATGAAGAGACGGAGCGGCATCTAATTACTAACTAAAATTCACGACAAATAAATCAGCAGAGAAAAACAAATTTTTGAGTTAAATTGTCAGTTGATTTCAGTGAATATCATGCCTATTTTAACAGTCATTGAGATGCTTTCAATTTTTTATAATCGGCAAGTCAAAGTGATATTTTGGTGACGAACTACTTCAAAAGGATGATGGAACGCTTTGGCGATGAACTTATGACTTCACTTTCAAAACACAAAAATAAAGTTTTGGCGAAAAATTGGTTTCCATCGAAAGACTGAATTATACTGATAATTTGGATACAATAAGCTATGAACTCGATTCGTCGCCAATATATCACTGAAGTGTAATCTTGAGCAATACAAATCTTTGCTCTCTAAACTGGTGAATATGCACATTGGTCATGTCATCAATCTTGCCGTGTATGGTCACTATTGAAATGGCGAAATTTGGTCAAGAATCATTTCAAAATTTTGAAAAACTGGAGTTTTGTATTTTAATATATTAATTCGAAATAATAATATTTTCATTAATGACGAATTGCAGACAAATATATAGTCTTGCAACAGAAAATTGGAAACAAAGAGATTATGAAAGGTCTTTTACCTTGATCGCGATTTTTCCACATCCTTAGTTCTCAATTGTCAGTTTATTTTTGTAAAATTACTGGTGGAAAAATTTTGATTTGAATAAATCGAAGACAATATAAACTTAAATGCCTTACAATGTCTTAATGAAATGATAATTTAAAGGAGAATTTATTTAAAATACCTTCAATCATTATAAAGTTTTTTTTATTCGTTCAGACGAAACTTTCCCAAAATAACTCACATTGTTACAACAATATCAACAATAATAGCTGACAAAAGAAAAAATGAGGTGACTGTCGCTTACTAGAATCTGAGGACATAACATAAAAAATGAGGTGACTGTCGCTTACTAGAATCTGAGGACATAACTCAACCTGTCCAACATTGTATTGTTACTTAATATGGATATCTCGGTGTCTTAACATTCTGAAAATGAAAACACGCATATTGAAGGAAATTTTCTACACTTGTACAGATTTCTTTTGATTCACATTTTTTTCAGTACTGTGGAAGGTTGAAACACCCAGTAACGAACTGCCCCACAAAATTAATCTTCTATTCAATAATCTTTTCTGTTAGATCTATGCTGAGAAGTAAAATGCAGGTGCAATAAAAGTATGAGGTTAAATTGTAGGCTGTGGCAGAGTGTAAAGGAAAATAATAAAACATATTGAATCAAACCTAAACGTCAATGTGCATGAAAAGAGCCATTCGTATGATTGAGTTTTTTTTTTCGTTGTAAAGGGATATCAGATGTTATCAATATTTGTCGCTGGATTACCCGAAGATAATATTTTCTTCAACTATTATTGAAAATATTCATTATTCCTCACATTTGTATCTCTCGTTTCATAGTCTATAATGAATGAAAACCAAATCGAAAGTTATGAATTTCTTATTACATTGTTTGTTACGAAAGTGATTTTTGAAAGCAGAATTTGAGAAACCCTATATCTGATGGCGCCCCTGACGGAAGTACGTACTGTTTTTAATATATCTTTCAATTAATCTTTCGTCCCGATGCCGATGGTAGAAGAACGTGCTTCTATTCTCGACAGCAGAATTTCCGATTGTAAGTATTTCTTTATCCGGGATCCAATCCCCGTCTTATTACTATACTGCTTGGTAACACTCAATATTTCCAGGAAAGCGAAATATACTCGACATCGCAAGAAAATTATTATGAAATGGATTTTCTCTTTTTTCGCTAAGTCTGTTTCGCTTCTCATTCTCTTATTTCCGGTGGATATAGAATGTACATGTGAGATTCTTATATTGATTCATCATTATTGGATTAAGAAATCTGACATTTGGATTTTCCTTGGAGAAGTCGGGTGGAAAAGCAAACGACTTTCACTCTTTGTGGAAAATGAAAAAGTAATCCAGCACCTGTCTGAATGAGTTTTGATGATTGGGTCTTATCTTTTTTGAAATTTAATTTTTCAGAGGACTCAGCCTACTCAAGAAGCATAATTGTTTTTTTATATTGTGAACCTCCACAAGGTACCCTATGACGACGATTCCAAAGTGATATTTTGGTGACGATTTTGTCCAATTTTGGAATACAGTTCCTACATGGTTTAATTCATTTCTAACATGACGACGAAATCCTACGGAATCGAAAACACAGTTATAAAAAGAATCTGAAACAGAACGAGTCATATGAGCCCGCGGCTAGCGATATACTTTCAGATGTCATATAAACTCATTTGTCATTGATACTTCAAGCAATTCGTTACTGTTAGAGATGATGGATAGCACTAGTATCAAATCGCTACCAGTGCTACTTAGCGAAAGATACAAAATGATAACATTTTATGATTTTTCCGTCAACCTCGTATCAAAATGTCTGTTTAATGTTCTTCACTGCAAACGAAATCAACCATTAATGACCACTATTAATGGCCAATTTGTCATTAATGCATGATTTTTGGATATCGACCAATAATGACACCTAATAATGTTCGATTTCGTAGCACAACTGTAAAATGCGAATGTATAGATGGAATTTGTATATTTTCTCTAATTACACCATTACATATGTTAATACAAATGAATTCAAATAATTAATTTTGATCATCAATATGGTTTGTATCTACTATTTATTTCGATGATTAACTTATCTTATAATCAAGAATGCTTTTTTTCCAAAAGAGTAAAGTTGGCGCGCTAAAATATATCGTTCAGTTCATTAAATAACTATTCTTACAATTGACTTATGTCTGCCATGTATATTATTAGATTATTTCATTGAAAAAATCCACCGAAAAGGAAATAGCAGACATTCTGAGTAGAAACCGAGTGATGAATAACATATCCAAATGATAATGACAAATGACAATGCGACATACAATCACTTTATTGCCAGAGTAAATAATACAAAATGTATCTGTAGGTGATCTGAGCACATGTAAAAATTTTATTAAATATTATGAACGGACATCGAAAAATTTTCATGTCGAACAGTTTTATTAACCAATAGTTTAAACTTGTTTCATAATAAGAATGTATCACTACAAGATTTATTATGGGCACATGGTTGTAGTTGACACTTGTTGTTATGTATAATTATTAACTCCCAAAAATTGTAGGTACTGTTTGTACAACTTACTAACATCTGCAGTGATTATTTTTATGACGTGTTTGAAATAAGCAAATTCTACAATAGAAGACGCTTAACAAAAGTTACAAGTAGATAAAGAATCTTAAATAAAGCAAATGCAATACATTTTTGAGTATAGCAATCATTGTTTTTTATTATTTACACAGACCATACCATTCACGGACATATTTTATACTTATTTATTGTAAGAGTACCTCATTAGCCATATCAACCTTCTTTTGAGAGCTTTTTATAGTAATAATCCATTAAATGCAATACAAAATTTCATCCACACCTGGTATGTTATGAAAACTTTTCCAAACTTTTGGAATCCACTTTCGGTTTGACCGGAAGTCGTGGACAACTGAAAATATTTTAACTGAAACGAGCTCCTCGGTACGAAGGCGTAGAAAGGCCAACAACAAAATATTTTTCAAAATTGCCACTTTGAAATGACAATTGCCACTTTGATCTGACAATTGTCACTTTGATCTGGCAATAGTCACTTTGAACTGGCAATTGTCACTTTGAACTGGCAATTGTCATTTTGAAGTGGCAATTGTGACTTTGAAGTGGCAATTGTCACTTTGAACTGGCAATTGTCACTTTGAACTGACAATTGTCCCTTTTTTCTGACAATTGTCACTTTAAACTGGCTCATTTTTTGCCAACCCAATGCTAAAATATTGTTTTTCAGTCAAATTCAAAGTGACAATTGACTGTTCGAAGTGACAATTGCCAGTTCAAAGTGACAATTGCCATTTCAAAGTGACAATTGCCAGATGAAAGTGGCAATTATCACTTCAAAGTGGCAATTCCAACTATTTTGAAAAATATTTTCTTGTTGGCCCTTTTACGCCTTCGTACCTCGGACAATATGCAAACTTTTAGAAAAATACTCCCATTAGTTTTCCATCATCATATCGACTCGGCTAATCGTGGTTTACCTTGTATATTTCAGTTATAATTCAGGTTAGGTCAATTTCAAAACAAACAGTGACGTATCTGAGCATTCCACGTAATTTATTAGGCAAGTTGTATAAGGCAAGTTCATCAAAGGATTCAAGTGAACCGAGTTCAGTTACTAGAAATTAGCCAATGAAACTTCAAGTTCCTTAGCAACTGAATTCGGTTCACTTGAATTGTTAGTGAACTTGTCTTGTACAACTCGCCCATAGAATATTGTCGAAAATAATTTAATTTCATAGTAATAATAATGGGTTTCTCACTGTTTATAAACGATGGAACACAAATCTCGAATTGAAGCACCAAAAACTTCAGAAAACAACAAGTGAATTTTAGTGATCTACTGTCAAATTGTGCATACTGTATTCATTGATACCACCTTCTTAGTGCCTCTGTATTGATATAATGACACACAATGATTTAACTAGTTCATTTATTGATCAATTTGAACGAAAACCAATAACTTTTGTCTCTGGAGACGTATATCATCTTAAAGCGTCATCTGATCCGAATGTAATTTCTTCCCTCCACTTGATTTTTAACGGTTGAGAAAGTTCATCATTGATAGGAGGAGATGTTTTGTAAAACAGCATTTATGTAGTGTGTATACAATTTTTACATTTGTATTTGTGCGTAATATTTAGTGACGTCTATACTGATAAATTACTCAAATGATAGATAAAACGGATAAACAATACCGGGCCCAAAACTGATCCCTGCAATAAAACAAAATCAATATATTTCATTCCAAAATTATTATTATTTCCGTCTATTCGATGACCAATCCTTCTGGTATCCTATGATATCATATTTATCCAACTTCTCAAGTATTGCAGAATGTTTGACACAGTTGAATGTACCATCGAGCCTGCTTTAATGAATTCGGTATTTTATCGTAGTCTGAGTGAACTTTTCTTGCGATCGAACTTTTGCTTAGAAATTCATGTTGGCTACTAAATAATCAGTGTACCAACCTGAAATAGTGATTATTATCTTAATGTTTCCAACATTTCAACATTAATGTTTCAGTTTCACGTTCACACAGGAAACTATTTATAACATAAGTTTCGATATATCGAACAACACTGACTGTGACACAGATCACGGAAGAAGACGTTAGATAGCATTGAAAGCAAAGTTTAGTAGACAGCCAGTACTTCCATCGAACAAGGAAAACAATCGTCGACTCGTTCTATAAAACAGGCGACAAGCTGGAAAAGAAGGGAAAAGTGTCTGTCACCAGGAAATCACTGAAGGGAAGAGCGGCAGACAATGGTCAGAGAGGTTTTTTTCGTTCAGACGTTTATGATTTGTCAATCCTTATTAGAGAATTTGATGTGAATGGAAGAGATCCAAAAGAGATGGCTTGACTGGAGCGGTAATAAAAAAGCTTTCAAAAATCGCGTTCATCACATTGATGAGCCTAAAAGAGGAAACTGAATTATGGTATCTTGTAGAGATGTGGTTTCCTTGACGATAATTCCTTTATGAGGAATACGCATTGTTAGACTCAAAAGGTGGTCGATAATTCGTTCATCTTCAGGATTACAGAAAAATAAAATGAGGTAATGTTCCCGAAGTCATCGTTTAAGTTGAGTGGCAGGAAAATAGGAATTCATATAATGCTTTGATTTTTCTAGGTTTGTGCAGGCTAAGGGAGATTAAAAGTTTCTAGTGAATATCAATGAAAGAGCTGAAAATGAAACGTTTGAAGATTTTTCCGAAGAGTAACAACCACTGAAGGACTTAAATAACATAAATCGTTGAAAGAGTTGCAGCAATTAATTTCTGGGGAATATAATAATAATAGTAATAATTATCAATAGTGTGTATGTTGGAGAGTTTAATTCAATGACATAAATATTTTGTAAAATCGAAAAATACCTGTCTCGCTACACAATTCCACAAAGTGGAAATTAATGCAGACATCTTACAGAAAACAACAACTTTCCCATACGAATATTGATTATATCTGTTGTCCATTTGTGAAACGTTCCTCACGGACACATAATTGCAAGTGCTAATTGTTGTAAAGCCATTGAATATTATCCTTCATTTTGTTGGAAATAACCTCCTGCATACGTGCATGTTTCGATGTTTTTTCCTCTCATCAGTGCAAGATAGGTTAGACGACATAATATGAATGATAACATTAACACTCCCGGTAGCACTGTCTCCAGGTAGAGGCCCAATGCAAATCAAAACGAACGAAGTTATATATTGGTTCAATTTAATGAAACAAATACTTCGTAAAACCGAAAAATTCCTGTCTCTCCATACAATTCCACAGAGTGGAAATTAAGGCAAATACTTACAAAACTACTTCCCCCTACGGATAATTATATCTGTCGTCCGTTTGTGCAACGGACACATAATTGCAAGTTCTAATTTGTAAAAAATAAATTAATTAACAAAACAAATTGTAATAACTATATTACTTCTTATCTCTACTCATAAAAGTAAATATGAAAATAGATATGCGTAGCGTAGAATGATACAGTTGGACATATCTAGAAATATGCAAATACAAAATATGATTCTATAAAAGTATGTTATTCTGTAAAAATATGTCAGAGTTATACATATAAACGAATTTATTTGAATATACGATATTAAAAAATTGCACCATACATGGGAATGAATAATGTTCTTATATAGACAAAATTGCAGCTATAAAATAATTGAATCTATCATAAACGATTCAATGTCAAATTTCTGAATTACCTACATTCGGGGATAACAGTTTGATAATAATTGAATATTTTTGAAATAGGATACTCAACAAATACAGAATGGTTATAACAGGAGTGATAAATCAAAGTACAATAAAATTATATAAAAAACAAATGAATTGACACTACTGAAATAAACCAAAACAATGTTTGTTATGATTCGAGTTGGAAATTTAATATTTTTTTTATATTCACAAGTTCGCCAATATTTTGACGTGGTTGGTTAAAAATGAAATAAGTAATTCAATTTGTTCTTGAATAATGTTAATGCTTTCATTTGCTGTAATTCCATTGGAATAGAGTTGTGTATTTTTGGACCGAGAGAATGTATGCTGGCATCTCTAGTGGAATATAAAGATGTTTATGGCGTGGAAAAAATGTCCATGCATTGGAGAATGTTGCTTAAGATTCATATTGAATTAAAATTATTGGCGGGCATCAAATAAGTTTGTCTGATGCCTGATGCATATCTCGAAACATTGGCGATAATCATTTTCAAAATATTTTATGTTGAAGCATGCCACAAATACAAAATTCAAAGTATTCAATTTGATTCTGAAATGAATACGAGGTACCCTTCTCTCCAATCGTTTTCACCAAGTGGAAAAATAAAGGCAAACATAGGTACCTCGTATTCTTTTCACTATGTTGATACTCTCCGGCACAAAATTTTGAACTTTTTTGAAATATTACAATTTGAATTTGATAAATATAGAAAAAATTGTAAATTTCATTCAACTAATTTTCAAGAGAATATTCACTCGAAAACGTTGAAATCGAAAATCAGAAGTCAATTGAGTGATTGATTGAAATTTAATGAATTACTTCCTTGGCTAAAACCTCGACGGACATTGAACTACATCTGACAGATATTTGTGCAACGTTCTTTCAAGAAGACCCAATTGCAAGAGCTTGTAATTAAACAGATTATCCTTCGTTTGGCTGGGAATGACCACCTGCAAAAATGCATGTTTCCAGGTTTTGCCTTTCATCAGTGACAAAGTAGGACGGACAACATTATAATTGTCATATCCCTGCCAAATTTCACCATGTTGATACTCTCCGGCTCAAAATTCCGAACTTGTTTGAAATATTACAGTTTACTTTTGGTCTTAATTTTTCCGTGCAGAAGGCGCTGCGACCAACTTAGTTGTGGGTCGCAGCTTCATCCGTGGGGAAATATTAGTTAAACATTTGATTATCATTAATTTGGCGGGGACAGGACAATCATAATGTTGTCCGTCCTACCCTGTCACTGATGAGGGGCAAAACCTCGAAACATGCATGTCTGCAGGTCTGCAGGTGGTCTTTCCCAGCCAAATGAAGGATAATTTAGGTTCAATTACAAGATGAGCACTTGCAATTGGGTCTTCTTGGAAGAACTTTACACAAATATTTGTCGGATGTAGTTCAATATCCGTCGTGGTCAGGGAAGTGGTTGTTTTCTGACAGATGTTTGACTTCATTCTTCCACTTGGTGGAAACGCCTGAAGAGTATTCATTTCATTAATTCCCACACAGATCACCTTTTCCTTCATATAAGTATTTGATTTATTCATTCTTCTATCCTGTCTATTATTGCCACTAAATAAATAAGAAATTTGAACTTCTAACTAATTTTGGACTATTTCCTTAATGAATGGTGATATGTACAGGTACTAAAATTGGTATCAATAAATTCATGTAAAATGGATAATCTCGAACAATCAAAAACTATTGAAACTGAACCAACAAACTTGGCAACATCGTTATCATACCAAAAGTGACTTAGCATGGTGATTAATTAATACTCAAATAACGTTATTTAGTTTCGTGTTCCATAAATCGACACTCCCAACGAACAAAGACGTAACTCATTTTTCATCATATTTCAGGAGAGCCAAAATACTGAAATTTTTCTTCAATATTTAAATGGAAATACAACTTTTTTCAAGTAGATTTCTTCGTAACTACGTGGTCTAGAGATACGGCTTTTTTATCGTCAGCATCAGTTTTTAAGCTGAATACGCCTACACCTATAATTGAAAATAGCTGTAACTTTAGTTGCGGCTTTGTTCGTTGGGGGTATCGAAATATTAGAATATTTTCATACTTTATACGTGTACTATTTATAGCTATCACATTCACCCTTTTTCTTTGAAATACCAACGCAGCCAATAGAACTTATGAATTAATGTAACGTATAAAATAATTGAAGTAGAAATTCATCCTAACAATCATCATTCTCTTGTGGAATCACATAGTGAAAACCCTTGAATCTGCGATCTAATAGCATCTGCGATCTAATAGCATCTGCGAATGTCTGAAGAGGCGCTTCGCAAGATTAAAGAAAACTTGAGTCTGTTGACAACTTTAAATCAATATTACAAAAACTGCATTAGCTAATGGGCAAAAACTTGCCAGATATATAGACAATAAGGCTTAAATTATTTTCGTAATAAAAATACTGGATGAAGAAAATTTCCACTGAGACTTGATACGAAATGAATGATGATATATTTCCACGAAATACTTGAATAAATCATCAAGTTGGATTTCCATTACAATCTTTCATAAGACACGGGAAAAACAAAATGAAAATTGAATAAACTGAATGGCATGAATTCTCAACAGGACATAAATGATTTCGGAATTTTTCTTAAAACAAGAATCAATATTCCCTTTGCTTTGACAAAACATATTCCATGATAGCGTAAAATCATTATGTGATTACCATGGATAATGCACCAGTTCTCCTTCTATACGTTAATGGTATTTCATACTTCATTTCTCTGCTCACTCCGGAAAGTAACATTCGAATTTGAATATATTCATTTTGATAAACATTTGCTACTTGTTATAAGGAACATTGTAAATTTTGTTCTTGTAGAAACGTTGCCAGGTGTTTGGCAGAGGGTGATTCCGCAGTCGTAGAGAGCTATTGGGTTATTTTCTCATAAATAATTGCCTACCGGGTCTGCACTGATGATCGGCACAACGTGAAACTAGTCTGCAGATAATTATCCTTTTCTAATTGTTACAGGGAGCATTGCAAAGTGTGTTCGTGCAGAAAAATTACAGGGGGGTGTAGTGATACTTTCTCTTTGATGCTTACCGGCGAAATTTGCGGAAGGCTCTATCATTTTTAATTAACTTTAATTTTACGAAAGTATGACTTTTTGCCAAATTTTTCAATTTCTCATGATAATAAATTTATTTCATTCGCAAACGTTACAGAAGTTGTTACTTAGGTACTTTTGTGACTGAGGTCCGATTTCAGAATGAACTCAAAGTATAATTAAGTTCAAATGATTATCAGCGTGTGACAAGTTGCCAATTGCAACCCAATTTTGGTAGTCCCAGTCTAAGAGGTATTTAAATCAAATAGGACTTTATGAAATCGGGCCTAAAGTTCACGAGTAAAAGTTAAACATTTTAGCCATGGAGTAAAAGTTCTACTTTTGCATTTTTAATTTCACCAATGTTATAATTACATAGGTTTTTGGAATCCTTAAATGAATCCCAAAGAGAATTTTAACTCTAATTCCGATATACAGACGCGTGAATTTCTTTTATAAGCCTGGCTATGATTTCGGATTTTGCAAAACATCTTTATAATTATGAATGTAATGAAAAAATGAATATAAAGTCAGACGTGAAATCATTTGCCACTGAAGGATGAACTTTAGACGTCCTCTTCCACTTTTCAAGATGACGTCTTGGAAAGTATTCATTTGAAAAGGGGAATATTCTCAAACGATTTATTTTTCTAATGAAAATAACCTACGATGGAATTGAATAATTTTTTGTAATATCTAACAGAAAACAACTATTTCTCCGACTAAAGCCTGGCTGAAAATTTTTACATTCTATTTAGTGTATTTTCACAATATCTATCAGATGTATTTCAACGTCCAGCGTGGATTAGCCAGGAAAGTAGTTGTTTTCGGTTGTCACATCTGATTCGACGAAGCGGAATTGTTACTACTATTAAATATATGGGAACATTGGGATATATTGTCAAGACATTAAAATCCCTCACAAAGTTCAATTTTTTTTATATCACCCTAATTTTTTCACAGTTTCTGCCTCCCTTCATACAATTAATACTGTTTCTTTTTCTCTTCTTTGGTTGAAATTTGATTCGTCGCAAAATTTACTAGGTTTGCGAACACTGTAAAAAATTGTGGTAAAATCACCAGAAATTACAAGAAAGTCACACAGATTATCTTAATAATATCACAAACCATAAGGGGTAATTTAAATATGTGTGTGAATTTTTGTATTTCCCTGTAAAGTTTCAGAGAATTACATAAACTCACACGATAATACAAAAATTTTCAACGATCTCCAAGGAGTTACAAATATTTACAACAGTTTACCAGTTGATTACAGCAGAATACAGCGTTTTACAAAATATTACAAATCATTACCATTCGATTGTGAATTTGACTAATTCGTTTATGCATTTTAAGTCATGCGCAGTCATAACGTACTCTTATTGCGTATAGATTTCCTACCAATACAGGAAGTCGCCGGCCATTGCATCATCTTCATCGTCAAGGACGCACAATTTGTCATTATCTGTGGTTAAGTTATTGTGAGGTGAAATAATTAAGGGTAAGTAACAATGTTCGTGTGTAGTTATTGTTTATCACATTTCCAATCGATACAGTGTTATGATAGCCATCTCTTTTATCATAGAAGAGAATCGAAATTCATTTGTTTACATCAGGAATGTAACATGAGATTTTCTAAATACACAACATTTGTGAGTCATTTGAAACGAATACATTTTCGGGAAAACTTTTCTAAAGAAACTTCGAATAATATATTCCGATGTAACGTGTTTGGCTGTGAATATGAAGATCAAGAAAAATTCAGTTTTTATAGACATATGTACAAGCATTTAAGACATGAATGTTATTTCAAATGTCCTTTGTCTAAAAGTTGTAGGTCCGGCCAAATATTCGAAAAAGTTTCTGTACTACGAAATCATTTTTCACGAAAACATTTTAACAACGATCAAACTCAATCTGAACCCCGCAACGAGGATATTGGTTTTGATCAAACTGAAAATGAGTGCGAACGTGATATTCCGATAATTTCTACTAATGATATAGAAACTATTGGCTTGAATTTAATTCGAAATTTATATTTGAATTTGGAAACAAAATACTTTTGCAGTAAGGAATGTATTCAAACGCTGACGACTGGTTTGTTTGATATCAGCAAGTTGAATATCACCTACTTAAAGCAACAGATTTCCATGAACAATAATATTAATATTGAAGACGGTGTGCTGAAAGATTTATTTCATTTATCACATAATGAAAATGATGGTAACATGAGGAGTAATTTCACTAGATTGAAAGATTTCAAAAAACATTTGAATTTTATTCCTCCTATTAAGATTGACTTAAAAAAAAATTCTCAAACATCATTTTTTTATTATATACCCATAATCAAAACACTACAGTCCCTTTTGAAAAATAATAATGTTTTGGAGTATATATTCAAGGACATGGAAATCAGTGCAGCTTTCCGTGATATAACAGATGGTGATTGTTTCAAAAGCAATCCATTTTTTCATGATAATAAATATTCTCTGAAAATAATCTTGTACCAGGACGCATTCGAAATTTGTAATCCGTTGGGTTCGGCTAAGACAAAATATAAAATTCTTGGAATTTATATGACATTAGGTAATATTCCTGCCTGGCAGAGGAGTAAAGTCGATCAAATCAAACTTGTTGCACTTTGCTATGAAAAAGATCTCAAATATTATGGTTCAGATAATTTATTCACACCTATAATCGAAGATTTGAAAATTTTAGAAAAAGAGGGAATACACACCGATTCTGGTGTATTACTAAAAGGATCAATTATTGCAGTGCTCGGCGATAATTTAGGAAGTCACCAGATTGGAGGATTTGTAGAAAATTTCAATACCAATAGTTATTTTTGTCGTTACTGTTATGTCAATACTTTTGATATCACAAATTTTGAGGAAAGCTACCAGTTGAGAGATGTATCACACTATAATAATGATGTTGAAACAGCTTCCACTTTGAACGAATTATTTAGAGGAGTGAAGCATGTGTCGGTTTTGAATCAATTGGAATATTATCATGTTTGTAACCCTGGTTTACCACCGTGTTTAGCTCACGATTTATTCGAAGGTGTTGTTCAGTACGATCTACCACTCATCATGAAAAAAATTATGGCGAAATATAAAATAAACTATTGCGATTTGAATTCAAACTTAAGGGAAATG
This sequence comes from Chrysolina americana, assembly GCA_958502065.1. Lineage (NCBI taxonomy): Eukaryota > Metazoa > Arthropoda > Insecta > Coleoptera > Chrysomelidae > Chrysolina > Chrysolina americana. The sequence goes on along the minus strand of OY293418.1, from coordinate 46,711,056 downwards.
AAGTTTGTGAATTTGATGGATAAACTGGAAATACCAACTCTTAAAAAAGTTGATAAGATTTGTGGTAGTGCATCCCAGAATAGATATTTACTGAATATATTACCTTACCTATTATTTAAATGTAATATCAATACTGATGATGAACATTTCGAAATGTTGATGACTTTGAACAGAATTTGTACCATTGTTATGGCATTCAAACTTTCCCAGGACCAGATTGCGATATTGAAGGATCTTCTACAGAATTACATATGTTTGAGAACTTCTCTCTTTCCAAATATATCACTGAAACCGAAACACCATTTCATTCTACATTATCCATATCTCATTAAACAATTTGGTCCTCTTCGCCATCTATGGACGATGAGGTTTGAGAGCAAACACAGATATTTTAAAAATGTTTTGAGGCATTGTCCAAACTTCAAAAATGTTATATTTTCTCTGGTTAACAAACACCAACTTCTTGAGTGCTCAATAAGTCATCATGTATTTGACAAGAAAGTATCTAGTGATAATGCCAATATATACAATCCTAGTAACTATCCTGATCAACTGAGGACATTAATGAAAAAAAAATGTGTTTTTCGATTGGAATCTATATTTATTTCTAACTCTGTAACGTTTAAAGGTATTAACTATAAAAGAAACATGTTCATTTGTGTTAGTAAACTAGAACATAATATATATACACTCTGTGAAATAAACCACGTCATTATTAATAACAAATTCGATAATATCATGTTTCTTGGAAAAAATTTCACTGTTTCATATAATTCGATCAAAGGTTTGTTTGAAGAAATCCGAAAATATCACAATGAGAATAAAACAGATCAGTTGTGTGTTGTTTATGATGAGGTTATCAATATTGAACCATTATTTTGTATTCTCATAGACGATACAAAATTATTTTCCTTCAGATCTGCTCCCTATGAGTTCATTTAGATTCGAATTTCAATTAATTAGTAAAAAAAAACTTTAAACAGTTCCAAAATTGGTACTTTGCAGTGTAGTATAACTTTCGTTGTCCTTATACTCTTGCACTTTTCAATCAGGAAAAAAGATAAGTCGTGTGGTAAACATTTTGCAAATATGTTAGTTCACAATATTTTGAAATAATATCATTTATACTTCATAACATTTGCTTTACATATACAGTATGTTCACTAAAGTTGGCGAAACATGAAAAACTTTCATTTATTTTCGTTCTAGGAAAAAAAGGTATGTCTTATACATAGTCTTGTTTGTTCTAGAACGTGCTTTTGAATAATCAGATCTTGAAATTCTGTTGTCGTATACGACAAATTTAAAAAAATATGAATTTGGTACAGTAGTAAAGTACTTTTATTTGTAAGAATATCGCTCACCTGCGCAATCCTACCTTTCTATAGAATAAATATTTTTATAGATTTTCTCTAACAATAACACAATTCCATTCCACTGAAAATGTTTATTAAAAACTAGCCAACTTAAGTGAATACACTATAATATGATCACGTATTTAAAAACGATTATTGATTCTGAAAAACTTTTCATGTTAGCAGTTGTCGATATTCTTACAAATGAAAGTACTGCACACCTTCAGCAACTCCATATTTTTTCTCTAACGTGGTTCAGTCAAATGAAAATTTTCTTCAAAGCATCCCTAACTCACCTTAATTTCTTTTTCAAACGCAACTCCCACATAACGTTGTCTGTTATTGGTGCCAATGGATTCATGCAACGATATTAGGCAAGAGTTAGCGGTGATTTGACGAGTGATATTTATTTAGCAGATTTGAGTGTACAATTGATTTTTTTATTCAATATCGCCACTTTCAAAAGATATGTTCGTTTCCAGAAATATCTGTGGGATATACTGTTAATTAAAAAAAAAGTTGTTATTCAAAATCACTATGAACTAAATATTTTGAAGGGTTTCAACTCAGATTGACACATCGAGCTGAAGATCTTCAAAATCTGGCACACAGGCACAGAATGTTTAAGTACAGATTCTACTTTTTCAACTTGAACGAACCCTTGTTAAACACTCTGAGTTTTTCATGAGCGTATTTTTTTCTTACATAATTCTTTCTGCGTTTAATTTTTCTTTCATAGATAGAGAAGATAATGCCGCATCTATTCAAAATTTGGGATCTGAATAGAGAAAAAAAAACATTCATATTAATCAACCAAGAAGAACGTGTTTACGAAAATCTGATTTTGAAAGGTGACTACTTACTTTCTTTATAATATGTAATTTTTTTTGAAATTGTTTTATTGTTTCAGCCTCTGCTAAATTAGATTTAGATGGATCAAAACTAGTATTGGAAGCTGATGGAACAGTGATTGCCGATGACGAAATACTAGTTTTGATGAAAAATGAAATTTTATTACTACTAGACAAAAATGAAAATTGGGAACCATGCAGAAGTAATAGTAATTCTACTATCACACTATTATCACACACAAATTCTGACATATATACTGAAGATCCAATATCCGAAAATACATTCTTGACTAATAATCCTGACGACTTAACCATTTCATCACATTTCTCAGACTCCTCTGTTCAAGCAGATGACCTTAAAGAAAAAGTTCCAAACACAGTTATGAGAATGAATTTTGCTGATATCCCTGTGATAATTACATCATCTCCTGTCAATGAAATAGTATGGAATGATTTTCAAATACCCATAGCCAAACTCCCTGCATACGTTGTTAGTAACTTGGAAAATGGCAAGAAGGATAAATCAGTGGTTACAGAACTAATCCATGGTGTAGTCAATGAAATGCGGCAGATGAGAAATGACGTTCCTTCTGGGGCTTGCAAAACAGTAGCGCATAAGTTGGTTGATAAGTTTCCTATACTGAAGGATGTAGATGAAGGTGTGACGATAGGCGATGGCTGTCACTCCATTTATGCCAAAATGATGGATAGAATTCATTATCTGAACCGTCCTCATAAAAAGAAAAATAGTGGATCCTTGGTTTCACCAGTACCACAAAAGCAAATAAAAATAAGATGTAATATGAAGGCGGGTTGTTCAAACTGGGAACCCGAAATATCAAAAGATTGTAACAGTTCTGACTTGAAATCTGCACTGAAAAGTACCGATTCTGAAGATCCCAATTATTGGATGGCATTAGAAAAGTTATATCCTGAGATCAGAAACTATTTGAATAATTCTGAAAATACTCCCACCATCAAAGAAATTTTGGAAGAGTGGCCAGAACTAATGAAAAATAAGGAAATTTTATGGCATTTCAGTAAGCTCACCTCAGTGGATCTGAAAAATTTTCAGGAAAATGTTGAAAAAAGGACCAAAAAAATCATCACATTTGCTACAGAACAAAAAATTGTGTCCGACGAAGACAGGATGGCCTATGAAGATGACTTCCTTCTTTCGATTTATGCAATATCAAAATATTTCAAAGAAGAAATGACAGTATTTTACCGAACCTATGAGGTAATACATTTTTTGTTCATTTTCATACATATTAACGTTCCACTGTTTCAGACTGAAAACGACATTTCCAAAGAAAACCACATCGCAGAACCGAATATCGTAAAATTTGGTGAGTAATTCAGTGAATTCAAAACTGTTCACTTCTAATTCACTCAATAAAATGAATTGCTTGAGATTATTCCTACCAGAGTTTTCAATACATTATTTTTTTCCAGGAGACAAATACCATATTCTGATGGAAGGAATGCTAATAGATGGATTAATGACTGACATTTTTATGGATTCCTTCATACTATGCTTTTGCATATATTTCAACTTAAATATCCGTTACCCCAAGGCCCTCTCAACAACTATGGAATTGATCCAGAGGTTTCATTTTAAACTACACCCTGATGGAAGCGGATCCAAGTGCCAAAAAAAGGGTTTGACAAAGAAAAAAGTTATTGCACTTATAAATAAAATTTCAAAATATTGAATATGGCGATCACATTGACTGTTCACCAAAAAATTATTTGTGCTTTTTTTAAGTTTTTGAGTATTCCTTGGAAGGATGTGTTTATTTTTTGAATATATTTACAGAATGTATTATAAAGTTTTATTTTCAATCTTTATTAAACATATATGCATATAAAAATTTATATTTTCTCATAAAACCAATTATAATCCATACCGTAAAAAAAATAACTACCTTAGTCACTTTAATTTCACAAACAATCACAAGAAGGTTTTGTAAAATTACAAAACAAACTGTACCAAAATAAAAATAAGCTGCATGAGTCACTGTCATTTCACAAACGATTACAAGAAAGTTTGAAAAAATTACAAATTGAATTGTAAAAAAATGAAAATCAACCCCCTAAGTCACTGTCATTTCACAAATGATTACAAGAAGTTCATGTGAATTTACACAACAAAATGTGAAAAAATTTAAACTAACCACCTAAGTCAGTGTCATTTCACAAACAATAACAAGAAGGTTTTGGACATTTTCAAAACGAACTGTAACATAATGGAAATGAACCCCCTGACTCATTGTCATTTCACAAACAATTACAGTAAGGTTTGAAGAAATTACAAGTCAATTTGTAAAAACTTGAAACTCAACCCCCTAAGTCACTGTCATTACACAAACAATTACAAGAAAAGTAGGTAAAATTACAAAATAATCACAGGTCGGTAAGTAAACAGCTAAGAATGTACCTACAGATAAACTGTAAAATGACGAAAATTTACCATCTATTACAACAATTCTTCATTAAATTATGTAATACGTTGAGATATTACATACAGAAGTGTAGTAAAAACACCGGAATTATTGTATTAACTCATTTACAAACTCGGTTGAAAAATTACAATCCGCATGGGATTTTACCATGTTTCATACTGGCCTAACATAACCAACGATTTTTACGGTAAATTTACATTTTACTTTTTACAGTGAAGTAAACACTTTTTCTGGTTGTTCAACTCTGTTAATTGATATCCTTATTCTCAATTCGACAAGATTATTATAAAATTATAGTTTAAGTCTACTCACATCGAATACATTACTTGTGAATAATATTCAAAAACCAAAAATCTAATCCCTAGTATTCAACAGAATGTTTTCCCCCCTAGCTAACTCCCCTACAACTGTTGAATGAGATTTGTTAGTCATTGGTCTACAAGATCTACTAGATTAAATCCTACGGGGTACAACCTTCAGGGATAGATATCCATCAGTGCAGAAGAGGTTGCCTACAAGCAATTCGATTCAAATAATATAAAATGTTTGAAACCATGCCTGTTTGGTATACTTTATTTTCCCAAGTTTTTTTTATTCAATTCGTATAATGAACTTTTTCTAATCTTACTTACCTGTCTTCTTTCAGAATTAAAACTACAAAGCCATACATAAACTCAATCATTACTTGATTTACGTGTTTATACCAAAAAGGTATTTTCAGTATCGATCCATCTCTTTCAATTGTTCGAATATACCAGACCATGTCTGGCCGGTTAGTTTTCCACATCTCCTTTTGTTTTTGGGAAACCGAGTGGAAAATGTTGAAGTCCCTTGAATAATAAATGCAACCGGGCGTACTGAACTGAAATTTCAATTTTTCGTCCAGCTGACCATTCTTTTCAGAGAACCCACTTCATTATTTTCGTATGTAGACGATTGAGGGGGTAGTTTCCTGTTTTTCAGCCAGCCAGCCGAAAGTTGTGAAATGAGCTGGTTCACAATAACTGTTGGGTCCTTAAAAACTTCAATAGAACTCCCTATTCGTTACCAATATCCGGCGCTTATGCTGATCACTGGAGAGGATATATCAAATCGTCTAGTCTGTTGAGAGTCTGGCCAGAATACGATAATTCGAAGAAGTTTTGAAACTGAAATATTCAGTGGAGTTAGGTTCACTCTTAAATACTGCCGGCGGCCGTGAAGAAATCACTTGTTCAAATATATTTCTAGAGAAATTTGATTTTGTTCCTCAAATTTTTAAATTTCATCCATGGTCGTTGTTAAAGCGAACTCGCGAACACAAAAAACTGACGTTGTTTATAATATTGTTGTGATATTGTTGAGCTAATCCATGACAACACGATGTTGAGATTTTTCTGTAGAATTACGAGGTACGTGGTTTGTTGTTTCCTCGGAATCAAAATTAATCTTTCAGCGGGAATTTGGAAAAGTCTTGAACGACACACGGCCGATACGCAGATAACGGATTCGGTTGTTATTACCTCGTCCGTTATTTGCTACATATCGGCCTTGTAACGTTAATAACTATTTCAGTATTGCTATTCACATTATTATATTGTGGAAATATTGTAACTATAAACATAGAAGACAAATGTATTTTGAAAAATTTACAGACCAATATAAAAAAATGCAGATTGAAGAATAATGATTACCTAACCATTAACTTGAAGAAATTGGATTAAAATTGGTGGAACAAGCTATAAAAAAAGTTAGGATGGAGAAGTGCAACTATTCGAAGATTCATAAAATGTTAATAAAAGAGTAATCAACGCCACAGCAAAACAGATGGATATACTTGGTGAAAAAGGATTAGGTATGAAGAACTGAAAAAGGAAGGCTTGGAACGATATGACATATACGGCTGTATCTAGCCTCCACCGGAAGGATTTCAATATACCTAAAATTCAAGCCATGGAGGTATTATAGATAAAGAATGCTAAAGATAAAGATTCATCATTTTCAAACTGTATCCGTGCGTGTAAAAATGTCAATTAACTGCGGTATTGCTGACCCATTCGGTAGTGGTTTTGCAATAAAGTTGATGATTCAGAAAGAGATGTGAAACTAAAGTACATTACGAAATTTCGAAATACTAGCCTCCAGGAATCCAAGAAATGTCACAGACTATCAACTATTCATCATCTCAATATGTTGATGAACGATCCCCTACTCGAATATTTCCGAAAATTCTATATTTTCAGAAACAATAATGTGAAATAAATTGAACAAGCATAACTAATATACGTAAGACTCTTTTCTATAGCAATCGTATAGCTTCACTATACCACCCCTCTCCATTATTTTTTCCTGTATCCAATATTTCATACGTCAGTTCATTTAATGAGACTTGCCTGCTTCTGACAAGACGAAAATACTTTTTCCCCGACAGACTAAAAAAAAACATATGAAACGTCTCTAATAAATACCTCTTATAAGCTTATTACAACTCCTTAAACGGTCGTTATACGCTGACAGAAAGTCTCCTTTAGAATATCATAAATCTCGGAGATATTACAACCTCGCGACTCGGTCCATGATTAAAAAGATACGTATCAAGGATTCTAACAATTTCAAGAAAAGCGAATTTTGCTGCCGAGTCAGTGCTGTAACTAGATTTCTGTTAGTCAAGTGGCAAATCAGAGGTAGGTACTCACTCCACTAATTTTCTAGAGGAAATTCATATCAGTCGCGTCATTTGAAAAAAGTAATGAAATATCCAATTTTTGAAGATTAGTTTCAATTTGGCTACTTTTTGTTAACATTTTGCAACAAAAATACGATTACATTTGCACTAGTGTGAATTTGAGAATTCATCTTGACAATAGCATGAATGTGCGATGGATAGTTGATTCAAAAACTGTTTTGGATTTCTTCGGTAATAATTTCTTAGTGTCCCCCTGTGCCGCATTTTCAATACAAATATGAAGAACAGTAATAAAAGATGGATTGTGTAACCCAGTATTCCGCTCCAACCTGTACCATAGATGTATTCTTCTGTAAGTCTTCAATAGAAAACAAATATTGCCCCCTATGACCGTCGAATTATATCTGTTAGGTTTTTAGTGACGTTTTTTATGAGATCTACTTTGAAATGCTGTTGGAATATCATAGCTAAAATCAGGGTCAGATCTATAAATAGTTCCTGTGTCAGAATGGTTAATTTTGTTTTTGCTGCAGATTTTGGAGGAAAAACCCAAAACTCAAAGATGTTATCTGAGTTAAGTTTGTTTGAATCCGTCTTGTGAACTGACGGTAACATCCTGGTAGCGTATCCGCTGCCGACTATCCAGCAACATAGTCACTATCATATTCACTGTGATCCATCATTTCATATGAATGAGGATTCTAGGTACAACCTGCAAAATAGCGAATTTCTTGGACACGACTGTTCTAGGTATATCCCGCTACGCTCGTGTTCTACTTCTGGTGCAAAAGACACGATCATCTTGCAACTTGATACATAAATAGCTTTTTGGCTTCATTTTATTTACGAAAACTATTACAAAAATACCTACCCCTTGGCAATTACAATGTATGGTTTCATTGTCTTTGAGGGTGAATCACATTTGAATGAATACGGAGTATAGAAACCTTCATGTAATTGCTTATGAGACAATATCACTATAGGTGAGTTATGATTTTTTGTATATTCGTGGAAAAACTTCCAACCAATGTGCATTAAACTTGGTTATCCTATATTGTTTTTCATTATTAGAATCGATTGGAGAGGAATATTGTGATTTCAATATTTATTCTAGATGTCAAAAATAGTATATAGAAAATATTGTTTTATCGATTTTTATTAAAATAATTTCAGCCAATATCAACCCAATATAGTCTGAGATGATAAGTTGAATACTAGTGATATAATCAGACATGCAATAGCAAAATAACGGAAATGGCGAATATTTGTGACGTTATAGGCTGATTATCCAACACTATTCTGCTATCAAACTTGGATATATAATATTGTTGTCATCCCTAGAATTGATATGAGAGATATATTGAATCTCATGAGTGAATAAGGGTATTTACAACATTTGTACGTTGATAATTTACAAAATAAACACGTTGCTATTTATGGAAAATCAATTCCAACCTAAAAACACTTTTGATCAACACCCGATAGAACACTTCTTATACCTGTCAATACTTTTTTCAGGAAAGAATTAATAATAAAGTTTATGAGTATCCTCTGTACTTAATGAACCTCTACAAATATGAACAAATATGTCCATTTCAAGTGGTTCATCGATTGAGAAACATACAAATTTGTAATACAGATAAAATATTTTCATTTCTTTATCAACCATATGCATAATTTTCAATACCAATACGGTTGATTAGCTGAAGTTGTTTTTATAAAATAATTCATGCATGACTGATATCCATATTATTGTTATGAATATGTTATCTGGAAATTGATTAAATATTTGTGATTTTTTTGTCATCCTTGGTCGACACCTTGTGTGTAAAACGTCACTCTCACATGTTCCATGCTCGTTATGTAATATAATTTTTCTACGACTTTCATGGGCCACTAGACTAACTTCATTATATATATATATATATATTAACGAATTTTATGATAATGAATAATTTGAAATCGAATCAAGTCTTTTAGCGTCTGTCTGAATCACTTTTCAATATTTCGTAAATTTCAATGAAATAATAACAAATCGATTTTAAACAACTTTCACATTAAATTATGCCAACGTTAACAAATTTTATCAAGTACGTGAATTCTAAATTTGCTTGACACAGGAAGCACATAGGTAATATTGGCTGACCCCTATATACTTTCATACTGTGCCAATATAGGTGGTAAGGTATATTGAAACTGAAAAAATTAAATTGAACCAATGGAATATTAAGTATTGAAATATCTACTGATATCAGTACAGTTATGATATCATGTGGCTACAAATAAATATTTCAAAATTAGGTCTGTCAGTTGTGCAAAATAGGATCAAGATTTTTTCCCCCATTGTCATCCATAAATAGATTTCACTTGAGACAAACCCTTCAAAGGAAAAAAATGTTCTTTATTATTTCAGAAATTAATGCTGGAAACTTACAAATCTATATTCTAAGCCACTTTTGGTGAATTTATAATATTATTTTTTTTTATTTCGCGCCTTTTGTCGCATTACATGACTCATGTCAAAATTGATTTCAAGGTAATTTTTCGTCCACAATCGATAACATAGAAATTATTTTTTGTTACTCTATTAAAAATGTTTTCTTTATGTAACAATTTTTTTTGTTTTTGGGGTCCTTTGCATATCAATGTCAGTATCAAACACAAACAGCATCTGTTACCTCGCCTATACCATTTTTCCATTTCCAATATACCTTCTCTGTATCAAATCTCATCGAACACCAGATAACTTTGAAAAATATTTATTCGCAAATCTCTTCGCAGATTTCTCTTTCATGTGCAAATATGAATAGAATTTTCCACCGTGCTGGGTTGTCCCTTTCATCATACAAAAGGATAAATAGTTGGATATAAAGAAATTTCCGCAGGATCTGTCGGGCGATGTATCACGGTATTATATTATCGATGGCAAACAGGGTGGACAAGGGTGAAAGGACATTTTTATTTTAATCTCGGAATTGATGTGATCTTTAAGCTCGGTCCGCGTGAATTTTTTCGGAAGGGACGTGATTTATATTTTGGACATATTTTATTGCACACTGTGTTGGGCTTTTCTGGTTGAAAAAACAAACTACCGCGTTCGTGTCACTAGTTTCAGTTCAATATGGGGATGAGGATATGTTATGAGGTGATACACCTCAAAGAGTGTCCAGTCTTACTACCAAACATTTGACAAAATCCCAATTCAGTTCTGAAAGTCCACTTTTCTAGCTTATATTTTAACATTCAAAAGGTGAATTTATACAGGAACTCGTTTCACGTTTGACAAATAGTTTTTGTAGAGAAAAACAAGCGCTCATCGATAGTATACGAAAGGGCTTAAGGTCCACAGTTTTTCTTTTTTTATAATCCTGACTTTTGTCTCAGAATCTCGACTTTATTCTCGGAATCCCGACTTTATTCAAGTTTCTGCGGGACGGAGAAGGTGTGGAGAGGCGGATTTCGGTATCCATGAAAATGCTAAAAAAGAAACTATTACAAATATTTTAAAAGATCATCGACTATCTTTGAATATGTCTTGAAAAGATACAGGACTGCAGGCGTATAAAATTTTCATTACTAAAACTGAAATGTCCAGAAGAGTACTTCAACCAAGCTACTGAAGATGACTGCCGCAGTTGCATTCGAAACGTTTGGAGATTTCAACCAAAGACGACCACAGCAAAACCCAGAAAATTGCAACTGAAAGCTATACATACTTATTGAAAATCATACAGACGCGTCAAAACAACTTTCCAAAAAAACTCAAATCTTCTCTCGTTTCTACATCATAAAAATCCAGCTGATTTAACTCCTATTGATCCTATATATATATATACCTTACCAGATTCAAACAAAAACTACCAGAATAGCGAAGTACCTCCAAAGTGTAAGATATCTCATGTACAGTATCATAATTGAATTCTGATATTACAGATATAACGATATATATATATATATATATATATATATATATATATATATATATATATATATATATATATATATATATATATATATATATATATATATATATATATATATATATATATATATATATATATATATATATATATATATATATATATATATATATATATATATATATATAATTTATTTAGCTAAGAGCTAACAAAAACAAGAAAAACAGTAAATACAAGAAATAGTACAAATAGTACCAAATATAAAATGAAAAATGTCAACGATCACAAGTTTAAAAACACAACGATCAATAGAAAAGTCATAATGAATAACGTGTATTTTAAAATATGCAAATGCTCTTTCAATCTATCAATAAATACCGATGCTGATGCATTTGGATTCACAAGCAGCTTGTTCGCTTTCATCCAGTTTTCAATATTCAATAATACGTTGTTAAAATTGTTTAACTTTTTGCAGTCACCCAACCCAATCGTGAAAATATCATTTATGAACACTATGAAGAGTAGAGGCCCCAAGATACTACCTTGAAGTACTCCACTGCTCACCTTTATTTTGAATGGATATACTTCACCAATTTTTCTCTTTTGGTTTCTATTTCTCAAATACGATTGAAACCACTCGCAACTTCGTCTTTCCAACTTTTGTTATAGGTATTATCAACATCTGGAAATTGACATTTAGTCGTTGATGTGTTGATAACATTCAGTAGGGGATAGATAACCAATACTTATTACCAAAGATAATTTTATTCAGTTTGAAGTTGATTTCAACTTCAGGATGTTTATTTTTTGGGCAAATATAATTTCACGTCAGTTTGACAGTTCTATATTCCTCAACGTAAATAGTTGTTTTTCATTTTCATTTGGATTGCAAGGATTTAAATGAAGAGCTTCTGTATTCAATATAAATGTGCTAGTATGAACTAGAAATTCTTTGGTTACTCAAAGATGAATTGGAAATATTGCTCTCAATAACAAAATTGACTAAACGATCAGAAGGAAATGGAATAACTCATTGACAAAATTTAAAAGTCAGCTTTGAAAAATAGAAGTAAAATGAGTCCTTGAGCCCAATACATGTTCCAACGAGAGTTTTCTGCTACTATTCTTTCTCTAGTACTAGTAGAAAATACCCTATTACTATTTTTTTTTTCACTTTGTATGATGGCAAATCATATTTTCATTATTATTAATATTATTATTGAAATAGATGACTTTATTCGTTTTATTCGTAACTACCCCATATAATGATGCTCAATTTCATCAAATGAGGTTCCACACATCACTTCTTTGCAGAACATTCTACTGGAGATCAGGCTTCTTTTTCCCCAGAAATAATTGATGAAGTAACTGATGATGCAAGTCATATGACGAAAGCTAGAGTTTCTTGATATCAAACACGATCAAAGGCTTAGGTGTGGATATGTATAATGCCAGAAGCAAATTTCAAATATATTTGACCAAAAACTATACTGTATTATTTCTTCATATTATACAGGATGTTTTTGAAAGTGAGGCTGTGACGCATTCATTCAATAGGATTTAGTACCCGTTAAAGTAGTGAAATAATGGAGATAAGCAAATGGAAATTGTGAAATTTCTTATGATTTGAGAACAATCCTGACCAGTGCTGGTTCTGACCACCCATTGATGTCACCAAAGCCTACAACTCAATACAGCTACAACACACAGAAACAACTATACATTTGATTTGCTAATGAAGAAATTAATGGAATACAAACTTTTTTCCAAAGCTCATTTGTTTACAAACACGAATAAGTATTTTTCTCAATTTGATGTTTATGACAGTTACCGAGTAAAACTGATTTGATATGATATTTTGCATTGAATTGCGAGTCAGAAGAGTAATTGCAGGACTTTCAGAAGCAGGTAATTAGGCTTTTTCAATTTTTTTGGATCAGAAGTTTCGTGAGTGAGGAAAACGTATTAGCCTAGCGCTTTCTTCAAAAAGTAGTTAACATAACCTGAGTTGCTTGTGTGATGTGCTGCTCTTAGTTGCTAGATATTGTTCTTTAAAACGATCACAAAGGTTCCCGATAGCATTAAAAGTTGTCTTGATTGCTTCTGAGTTTGGAGAATTTTAGTGTAGCTGATTGATGCGAAGATTATCTTTGAAATCCAACAGCACTTCTATTCTTTTTGAAATTCAGTGCATAGAGATCATGACAATGGCGTATTCAAGCGTATAAACAGGAAGCAGTGCAGAAAATTTTGTCTGCACTACCTATAATGTCTGAGACTGAGGAAGAAATTTTACAAATTGTCGAAGCCGATCGAAAAGAAGAAATCTTTCTCAAGGTCGCCTAGATACTCTTGAGTTGAATTTTATCAGTGGCTTCTGAATAAACATGATAATAATCGCGATGGGAAAACGAATGACCTGGTGGAGTCAGACCAACAATATAAAACACATATTGAGTTATTTGCATGCAATGTGACAAGTTTGATATTTGTGAAAGAATACCAGAACCGTAGTTGTAGAATTTTTGTTGATGAGCGTTAAAACTTGTTTGTTTCTTCACTTTCGTAAGTTGATATTGTAAAACAGCCTATTTTGACAAGCTTTCAAACCCATCTTAAATAAATACTAGCTTGATATTACAATAGTTTTTTCAGTGACGTCAAAGATGACTTTTAGTAGAGACATGGTATGACTCTACTCGCCAGCCCTTTTGTTTCTATAAATTTGTCCAATGTTTGGGGTATCGATTTCTTGTATGCATTGGAAAAGCAATTCATAAATGAAATGATTGAGATGTCAATTCGTGCTGTATTTCAAATAGCCGTGCTTTCTGAAATTGTTATCTTATGAATTATCTCAATATCTCTATTTTGCAAACCAATACACCTACCCATAAGATCGCCTTACATGCTATCGTTTTCTCAAGGACTCTTCCAAAGACCGATCCTATGCACACTTCACCAGCATCCTTGTCCGATATGATGTTGGTTCTGATAAAATCCGGTACAAAACAAGCAGAAGGGTAACATCCAACGTCGATTCGGCCGCAGGACTCAGTTGTTTACTCACTGAGGGTTATTACGTCCGGTCCCAGCCACCTTATTAAATGTTCACCGGATATTATCCTTCAGAGTTCCCAATCGGAAAATGATCAAAGTTGTCATTTTAAACGTCCTCTTACTGTTATCGATGTGTTTTACAGCGGTACGAGAGACGTTGCTAAACGGTTATCTGGCGAACATCGGGGGAAATGACGTCATTTGATGTTGTCGTTGTCGGTGACTGAAGGTAATGCTAGGAAATATTGGAGTTCGGAGTGTGCTCTGGAGTTCATTCGATGGTCCCTGTGAATTTTTATGGATATGGATCTACTTAGATCTCCGTAGCCTGATAAATAATGTTTGTGAGTTGATATTTTTCAGGAATTTGAGCTTATGCCAAGAAAAACATTTGTTATGGAGCCCAAGTACAACAGGAGGAATGATAAAATTCAAAGATTTTTCAGATACATCTAGATAACTACTTTTTTCATTGGTCGATTTTGATATTTCGAATCAGTTGATGATCAAGGAGCAGCTTTATTTGCATTACTTTTTCACGATAAATGATAATAATAGCGGTCATTTCTGCATAGCCTGTGCCGTTGGTTACCCCCATGAGAGCACAGTAAGAAAGAGTATTAATATAACAATGAAACAGTAGAAAGCCTGAGCACGTTGGGTTGGTGTCAATGGAACTGTTAGCGGTGAAACGTTGGTAAACGATATATCAGAGGAGCGTCCATTCAATATATCGAAATGCTGATTGATTTACTATATTAAAAATTAATACTGTTCAACATGGGTGCCTTCACGAAATTCTTCTGAAAACGCATTTTTTAAGACTCTTATACATTCTGGAAAAATGGTTGAGACGGAATTGCTCTGAAATTTTTCAATGATAATTCATTGTCAGTGCAACTCAAATTGTTTGAATTTTTCCCTCCAACAGATGGTCACTTAGTGACTAAATCACGTATCGAGGTGTACAAATAGCGGTTTTGAGTCGAAATAAAACTCCAATACATTCAATAATGTGATAAAAAAGTTTTTGACATGTAGGATAGATATTGTGTGGCCAAATGATCAAAATATATTATTGAAACACCTGCTGAAATCATATTCTGTCCTCTGCCACACTTGATTCCATGAATGCGCTGAGAAATTTACGTTTTTTCTTCAAAAACGTCCCTCGACAATAAAATGATCAAAATGCTTTTTGACTCACAGTTTTAACTCACACATATTTATCGTTAAAATATCGTATTTTCTTGTGCAGTTTGACAATACAAATGTGTATCTTCAGCTTGAAACACCTCTTACGATATACATCTCGTATACATATTTGTTTCAATTGTATCATTATCTTCAACAAATTTGTTTTTGTTTCAGACCGAAGATGAAGGTAATCATGGCAACGATGATACTCGATGCTTCATACTGTCTACCCTTGCTTCCCAAGGCCGTTCCAAAGTCCACTGCGTTTTGTGCGAAGAACAGTTGTTGGTGTTCGACAGATACCCTTTGGTAGATGGGACCTTTTTCCTCAGCCCAAGGCAACATGCCAAAACGTGTATAGAGGTGAGCAACTTTTCATATCATCCTTATATTATCAAAATAAGTATTACTCATGTCACACGCGTATGAAATTTTCTTCCTAAATTTGGTAATCGACGTGTCTTATATTAGTACAGCCTGTCCATAAAGTAACCTCTCCCTGTTAACTTTCGAACGGATTGAAATTTTTGAATGAATAATTTTTTTTGGGCAATTTGAGTTTATAACCTGCTTTTATGCTCTAATAAAAAATGTCTATCTTTCAAAATAGCGTCGGGCCGCCATTTAGATTTTTTTAACGGCCATTGGGGTCGAGTAATATGTATATGAACTTCCATGACAGGATTATTTGGAATAGATGGCTGTTAACAAGCTATAGTAAAATGAAGTGATATTTTTTTGTTATATGGCCCTCCGAATGATATATGGAGGATGATTTGTCAAAGCACTTTTGTAAATATAAAATTGTTAAAATTGTTGTTACTCCATTTTGAACGAGAGAAATTTTCTACTCTAGTAAAAAAAATCGCTATTCGACAGAAAAAAAAATCAAAGAATAATTTTAATCCGTTCAAAAGTTTACATGGGGGGTTATGTATGGACAGACTGTATATTCAAAATTTTATGTATATTTAGTACAATTGGGATGTATTGGTGATTGAATGACAGTTTCTGTACTTTGTAATATGTCTGTAGATGTACCTTAATTTTTTTATTTTTTTCAGGTGAAAGTCGAGGGTCGCACTCAATTTCTCACTGTCGTATGTATGGGTTGTTTAGAAGGCGTTAATGGTCGGGCCATCATGTGTAGATTCTGCAGTCAGAAGTGGAATGGATCCTCCCTTGTACTAGGCACAATGTACTCCTATGACATTTTTGCAGCGATGCCTTGCTGTACCGAGAGAATAAAGGTGAGTTCGTCTTCTTTCTTCTTTCTCTTTACAAAATCTGCATTAAAACTAACGACAATTAGCCATGATTTCCGTTCCTCGATTCAATTTTAAATTTCACTAAATGACGAACATTCAAAAACCGAAACACACCAGCTTTTAATTATCCATTTCCTTTCACTATTGACAGGTATTGAAAATTTCACTGGTTTGGCAGTTCGTTATAGATTTGCTATCGATATCCCAGATTTATGATGGATATTCATTTGCTTACATTCAACATGGCAAACAATATCAATGTCATTAATCTACAAGCTCATAAACTGATTTTTTGAATGATTTCCTAGTCAAATTTCACATAAATAATAGATTCAACGTATAAGCAAAACAAACATTCATTAAACTCTTTCCTAGCCATTTAATACCGGGTGTCCCAGATCTTTTCGTACAACCAATATCCAACCAAAAAAATACACATGTGTTGAACCCATATGACTTTGAAGCTGTTGGGCCAATGTCAACTTCTATCAAACCACCCCTGAGAAACCACCCACAGTTATTCAAATGACACCCTATACATTTTCGTTTTGACTTGTGAAGTGTAATCAATTCTAACGTGAACGATGATTTCATACCTGATATTTTGACAGACGTCAAACTTACAATATGAGGATTTTCGATGTAAACAGTGTTTGATTATGATAATTATTTATTGTATATGTTTTTTGCTCTCAGTGTACTCAATTCGAATCGAGTAATAAAAACTTGGTATTTTTACAGAGGACCAACTGACAGCATGAGAGAGTCTGAACCATAATGTACAAATTTCTATAACAAAGAATATAAGTATTGAAAACAAAAATTATAAAATCTGCTCAAAATGTCTACCATCATTACCATCATTATTTATACATGCTTCAAATCGCCGTATAGTTCTCTCGTATAAGATTTCCTAACCATTTCTCTTGTTAGCCTTCAAAATTGATTGTTTCAATTTCATACATGGTCTTCTTCAAATTACCCCACAGAAAAAAAACGGTGTTAGGTCTGGCGAGCGTGCAGGCCATAGGAAAATATTTATCGAGGTTTTCGGTTACAACATAGTGATTATGTTGTGGATCTCGAACTTGTTGCCACCATATAATTTGTCTTGTTGAAAAATATCATGTAGCAATCCCTGAAGTTCATTTTGTACAAATTCCAGATATTTAAGCCCAGTTGATTGAAATAAGGGCCTATCAAACGTATGTTGAATAACGCACATCATTCACAACCCACATGGTTTGGAAATTTGTTTCTCGACCAACGATAATTTTCACGTGACCAAAAATGTTATGTTGGTTCACTGTCCCATTATTGTGAAATCTTGAGTCATCACTCCACGTGATCAATCAACACTTGCATAGTGGTAATAAAGTTCAGTTTCCTTTCGGAATCATCAGGTCGAAGCCACTGGTGTTTATGTATTTTGAAAGCATGATAACTATGTGTTTATATAATTCTGTGCACAGACGACTTACTTATTTCAACTTCGCCAGCTAGTGCTCGAATAGAAATGAGACGAATATACTAATACACATTTCCTCAGTTCGCGCTGGTGCAGCATTTTGAACATGCTTACCTTCTGGAAATTATCTTGTTCTAATTTCGTTCTTGACATAAGAAAATGTAGTATGAATAGGTAGTCGTCGACTGGGAAAACGCTCTTGGTTCAATTCGAAGGCAGCATAGGAATTTTTCCGGTATTCACAAAAAAATCAAATCAACACACTCATTAAGGGGGAATGTGAAAGGCATTTTCTTGATTGAATTTACAAATTGACCAAAAGACGTGTGCAAGAACAATTGTGAAAAAACGAACTTAATAATAAAAGGATTGATCTACAGTATTGACGGTTTTTACTACTCGATTCGAATGAATAACATTGTGAGCCAAAAATGTTTACAATAAATTATTCATTATCGAATGCTGTTTATTTGAAGTATCCAGATAATATTTTGAGTTTGTAGTCTTTCAAACTATCAAGTGTGATACATAGTTGAAGTTAGAATTGATTACGCAAGTGAAAAAAATGTTTGGGGTGAATAACTGAGGGTGGGGGTAGCTTGACAGACGTTGACTTGGCACAACAGCTTCAAAGTCATATGGGTTTGACATAGATGTCTCTTTTTTTTTCAATTTTTTTTCTAAGCAGCGTCTCATTTTTTCGGTGTTGCCTCGAATCTTGCAGTGTGGATAGGTTGTACTCAATTTGTGATATTCTTATAATCAGGAATGTAAATAATGAAAATTTCAATAGAAGTCGTTTTGAATTCATCCTCATTATACATTCCGCAGTGAAAATACTGACAAAAATTGTTTCTCTTTTACAGTGCAATTCTTGTTACAAGCCCGTTTTGCATCCAGCCCAACGACTGAACTACTTCAGCGACTACAGTCACATGGTCCCTTGCCCTCACTGCAGGACCCTGGACACGCACTTCGTCAAGCCCCTGGGCTTCTGCTATACCCGCCCGCTGTCACGGGCACAGCAGATGTGGCCATAGCACGCAGCTCCCCGGGCGGTCGCTAAGGCCCCCCCTACGCCGCCTACCCCTCCCGATCCGAACCCCATGGATCTGGATCTAGGTTTGCTATGGCGCGAACTGGCGGGCCTGCGCCTCGACGAGTTTTGCCGACTACAGCTCACGAGAGCTCGGTAGACCTTTCTTAGTTTCCTTTGTTATGTTGTTGCATTTTTATATCGCATTTATTTTTGGGTCGGTGTGTAACACCGTGTCCTCAGAAATGTGCACTATATAAAAACCGTTATGTTATTAGTTTATTGTATATGTTTGTTAGTGTTTAGTGAATTTTTATTCGAAACTTGAGTCTTTTATATGGAAATGAATTACAGTTGTGATTATATCGTTATTTTTTAAGTTTAACTCGAATTTTTATGCAGAAGTGGGCTGCGTCAGTCGATGGCCGACGTTTAAATCTTTAATTGTAGATCAATCCTTTTTTTATGAAGCTTCAGAAGGGATTCGGTTTAATTTAGTTCGGATTCGCCTGTTCTCTCGAATCGCTCGTTCTCTAGAAATACCGAAATAATTTCACTACCATGCAGTCTAGAATTGCAGGTGTGAAATCATTTAGGAGTTAGTGAAATCAAATTCATTTACGTATTACAGAGTTTATTCAATGTAACGAATTGAAATTATCACATAATATATTAAGTCGCAAAAACCGATGTTCTCCACGGTTCTGACTTTCGATCAAACTGCATTCGAAAAAATATTAAAAGGAGATCCTAATATTTTGTTTTTTGAAATTATTTTTACTTTATTTATTTGTAAAATCAACGTTACTCCCAAGTTTTATTAGAGAGTGAAAAATAAAATTTGTAGGCTAAAATTTGCAAAATATTTCTCTTATCCAAGGTACACAACAAAAACTGTATTACATTTTCTTAGATGAGTTTCATAGAAAAGATAACTTTGAGTGATTCAGTATAAGTTTCGTGACCTTGTACTAGTGATGAAAATTATGCCACCAGAATTGAATAATTTAAATACGTTCAATAATATAATTTCTTTAATGTTTTCAGAACCGGAAGAGTAAATCATTTGATCGCTGTATATTTATGTATTTCAATCTACAAATACGAGAGACAAATACGATATCAAGGAAGGAAATAGGAGAAATCAATAAAAAATTAAAAAATTCCGGAAAAAGCGGCAAAAATGTAAAATTTTAAAACATTTATATTGCAAAAAATAATTGGCTGTAATTCGGAAAACGAAAATGGGCCAATCTAAAAATGTGCGGGTATTATACACAAAGAAGAAAAACATTTTGGAACAGCAATTCGAGAGAAAATGTGAAATTCTGACTAAAATTAACATTGTTGAAAATGCAATAAGAGTAAATAAGAATTCGAGATAAAATTTATATGTGGGAAAAATTGGCGTAACCCGAAAGCAATAACGTGTCTGTCCCTTCTATGGCTTCTTACTTCCGTCATTTTAGGTCGATTTTTGAAGTTGCCAGTGCACATGTGTTGTTTTTTTACGGATCATACTTAATAATCGTAAGTGAACAGTATAGTAATAACATAAATTGCTGTGTCCCAATAATTAGTGATAGGTATGAGAGGCGTCCGACATGACGCGCAAGTGTGAGGGTGTATAAAAGTTTCCTGTTAATCGTTTTCGATGTCGTGATGGGTTCGAGGAGAAGGTTAGCGTGACGTAACTTCAAATCAAGCACACTATGTCTAACATAAAGTTCCAACCAAAATAGCGGAGAAGGTACTCACTAATATACTTATAATTCTAGAAAAATTAAATATCTAACACCTGAAAAACTGGAAACATGGCAACATTTATGATTATATCTTTGAACTCTAAACCTTTCTAGAATACTGGGACTGTTTCAAACTTATGTCTCACTAAATATTGTTCATTTATGTTTACTTCGCCTGCCTATCAAAACTACTTACTCTACAGGTTGCATATATTCGAATTGAGGTCTATGTTACGTCACGCTACCTCACGGTTCAGGGACAGTCGGTCTCCCTGCAAAGAATAGCACCCTGCCACATCATCCTACTGCTGCACTAATAGCCTCTCAAGAAACGGACGTACAAAATACCACTCAGCCGCTCAGTTTTACGCAAATACCTCAAAAATTTTCAAAATATAGTAATCTAAAGTCACAGGATACAACGGCATTCTAATGACATCGATGAACTCTGAACATATCTTCACATTCAACAATAATATCGTGATGTGTGCGTGCATATGAAGGGAATTTTTTGATTCTTGAATTCAAAAGATTGTGGTTTGAAGCAAAGAATATCGTGACATGTAGGGAGATATTTTTTGACCTTCGAATGTTCACCATATTCCCTCATATGACAAGAAATAGAAAGAAGCAATATTAAACGTACATAATAGTATCTGTTTTCAAGTTTTGCGAAATATGCGATCGATGTGATTGATTTTCTATGTTGTCAAAACTGAA